>OW569399.1:52989070-53695070 GCA_937620795.1 Thecophora atra
TTTACAACAAATTTTCGCCAAAATATAAAATGCCAAGCGAAAAAGAAAATGCATGGATGAGGATTGCTGTTCTTCGTCCGAACTTTTCATAGGAAGGAACACTTTCCGATAGTATCCACATGATCTTCGGTCCCAATTAATTGGCCGAACACCCCACCGCCTATGACGTGTGCGTCTTTGCTGGTACAACTGGCTTAATTCCAAAAACTTGCAGAAAACTCCTAAATATTCCATAGCTAATAATTTTTTTTATACGTTTGTCGTTTAAGGTTAACTAAAACAGCTGTTTATTAGAATTGCGATTTTTCATTTATTTTTTTATTAATTATAGATATAAAAATTAAAGAAAATTAAAGAAGAATTATTTTCAACTAGAGTATAACAAGTTAAGTAGCAAATATTAGCATAATAATAGAATTGTACGCATACAATTAACATAAAAGAAGTACTGCCGCAATTCTCAAATGTAAAAATCCCCACAAAAGAAGTGACAATACCCAAACAAAATTGCTACTAATTATACTGGCAACATCAGGCAAATGAAAGAGCCGGCACGAAGCAGACTTCGGCAAATATTTTTCCAATGCACAAATCTGCCTTAAGTTTCGTTCCCATTGCGTTACGCGAGTATAATCAGGCCTTTAATGAAAATGTGTTTTTCACTAAATAAAAAAAATTTATAAAAAATTTAAAATGTTAGTAAAGAAAACAAAAGTCAAAACAAGAAATTATTCAGTTAATAAATTAAACAAAAATTAAATAAAACAAATGTCAAAGTACAAAAATAAAAAAATTAAAAAATTTAAAAAAAATTAAATAAAACAAATTTTCAATTCAATTAAATTTCAGTTTATTCATTTCATTCATTTAAATGTAAATATCCTAATTGCTACTACAAATATCACGCGAAGCTCGACAAAGCTTCTCTGCATTAATTTTTTATCTAACAATGTAAATTGAGTTATTACTGAAGTACTTAAAAATATTCATTTAAATTGGAATTTATAAATTATTGTAACTAATAATTCTCAAAGTCTCGAACATTTCTCGTGGCCTATTGGGTGTCGGTATACTGGGCTAATCATGTTACTTTTCTGCCGATTTCAGGAAGTTTGGCAGAGGTATGTTCAGCGTATTTCTGTCGTTATTATTGTAGAATTGCGGGATATAATACCTTCCTTCTATTCTTCGTCGTGTACCAAAAGGATGATCTCAACGTACCCTAAGTCGTTGTCGTCATAAAATTCCATAATTAGACACTATTTGAAAGTGGCGTCAATATTTAAAACCCGCCTGCACTCCCACATGTATTATATGCGTGTCTTCGAGATTTTGTAAGTATCTTAAGGATGGAATTGCGACTGTCTTCAGTCTTGACTGCCCATTTTCGTCAGTAAACTGATGATTCCCACGCTGTTATTCCATGCTGAAGACCAGATTCGCATAAAGCTAAATAAGCTTGGGTCAGTACTTTATGGCCATAAAGATTGCTGATGTGGTACAAAAATTACAAAACAAAAAATGCATAAGGTAATAAATAAAACAAAAGTCAAAACAAGAAATAGAAAGCTAAGTAATTAATTAAACAAATGTTTATTAAATTAAATTGAATTAATTGAAATTATTAGTTAATAAATAAAACAAAAGTCAAAAAGCAACTATTAAGTTAATAAATAAATAAAAGTAAAAGCAATAAATTATTAAGTTCATAAATAAAACAAAAGTCAAAACAAGGAATTATTAAGTTAATAAATTAAACAAAAATTAAAAAAAAAAAATGTCAAAAAAAAAAATGAATAAGTTAATAAATAAAACAAATGGCAAAACAAAACATGAATAAGTTCACAACAATAATAGGGGGTTCAAATGGGTATAGGCATTCCAGGCAAACTTACTGATTGCCTTCAACATAGCGAAGGCCAGTGCGATCCTGGCCCATGGCTGTACCAAGTCGACTCGCACCTCCAAGCGGAGACCCCTGGATGGCCAGTAAGCATCCGCTTGTTACGATCAAGTGAGGCGAGCGGCGGCCTGGAAACAGGCGACGACGACAGGAAATGTACCGGAGAAAATAGAAATGTTTGGATATGTTTGCTTTTGCGCTGACGGTTGCAGTATTCTGTTACTCTAGTAAGCAGAAGTGAAATTCTGCCGAAACGGCTTTCAGTCTAATGCTTCAACCGCCGCCGTCCCGTTAAAACCGTGGCGGGTCTTGAAGCACGTTCGAAGTTCGTCACCATTAAGTTGGTGGTGCAGGTCCAGTTGAGTATTCTTCCTGGTTAGCGCCTGTCCTGGCTCTGAACACTGAATCTCATAAGGATAAGTGTCAACCCTCGCGTGGCCTCCCTGCATGCACAGGTAAACACGGGGACAAATAAAGGGCGACTGCGCAACGAACGGAAATAGCGGCTTCAAGCGGGGACCCTTTTAACATAAAAAGGAGATTACACAAACAAAAACAACAACAAAAAGCCAATCACAAACACCACGGCAGCAGGAGCATTTTCGCTCTCGCTCTCTTCGTGCAGTAAGGTATGATGGCGCCTATTACACTTACGACATGACTGTTTTGAGCGACATTCACTTGATATGTGATCCATCCTCAAGCATATGCGTTTGGTCCCTACAAATCTTCTTCTCTCTTTTGTGTTAAATGCTATGACTTCTTGGCATTGCGTTAAATCATGAGCATTGCTACACTTTGCACAAATTTTGTCTTTGCCAATGGTTGTTTGATGGGATTTTACTGCTAGCGAGCTTTTCCCTGTCCGTAATGGCGTCTTAGTAGCAACCGATTCCAATGCCTCACAAGTAATGTTTAAAAAATCCAAAAGCTCTTCTAGTTTCGGAAAGTCGTTGCTTGACTTTTGAAATTTTGTCCATTCTTGCGCAGTCTCATCAGCAACGTCATATACTCTCCTCAGACTCACAGCCGATTGATCCCTTACGACAGAGAGGTTGAAGAATTTTGAAATATGCATGCCTGCGATTAATCCCAATTTGTTCTACCTATTGCATAGTTTACTCCAAGCTTCAGCGTAGTTCTCGTTACTTTCCGGAATATGGCCAATAATCTCGTACGGCTGATCGGTCAAATAGCTTTTCAGGAGCTGAAACTTCTGGGACGCTGTATAACTCTCCTTGTTGTGAATTGAATTAACAAATGAATCATGAAACGACTTCCAATCTATTAAATTTCCTTCAAAAGATTTTATTTTTAGTTTTGGTAGGAAACTGCTAAGTGAAACAGAAGCTTGCCCTGCCAGACTATTCAGAATTTGAGTTTGCGCTGATAGAATGCTGCTTATTGATGCCTGATCCTGTAACGATTCACCGCCAACACCTGATGCTGCGGCTGTCACGATGCTATGTTCTGCAATGTACTGGCGGAATTTTCCCTTTGCTTTTAGCACTCTTTCCTCATATCCTTCAAAGTCATCCACAACTTCTTTTTTCTCATCATTGTTTCGCATTTATCCAACATAGTAGTCACCACCTCCATGGTACTGATGCCATATATCCTCCAAATGTTCCAAACGGCATTCCCATTAGGTCACTGGAACCCTGGACTCCGCGCGCAATATGTATGTCCACGTACGCGTAACGGGACTTTTCAACAAAGACCGCTTTGCTTTTAAATGATGCATTGTCTAAGTACAGTCGTAGAAAATTTACAAAAACCTCGTAACCCGATCCGGTTCGAATTCGACCAAAAAATGTTCTGAACTACTAATTTAACTCGCAATGAAATTATTTAATGAAACCCTTCTTGGCGATAATCTTAATCTTTATTTAAACGTCTATTTAATGTTAAATTTAATTATACAACTTATTGGACTGTAATAAGAATACGAAGTTTTCTGTGACCCGATCGACTAACTGTTCAACGTGGACCACTAAACTCTCATTTAGCGTGCGTCGATATAGATCAATTAACGGGACTTGCATGTATGTACTCTTGCATAAGTAAATAAAGAAGTCCGCTCTAGTGGTTTGACCGGTTCCTAAACAAACTTAATAAGCAAAAGAAGTGTTAAAAAAATGAATAAAGTACTAAATATCAGACAAGTCATAAAAATAAATAACTTAATAAAACAAAACTCTTAATGAAAATGTGTTTTTCACTAAATAAAAAAAATTTATAAAAAATTTAAAATGTTAGTAAAGAAAACAAAAGTCAAAACAAGAAATTATTCAGTTAATAAATTAAACAAAAATTAAATAAAACAAATGTCAAAGTACAAAAATAAAAAAATTAAAAAATTAAAAAAAAATTAAATAAAACAAATTTTCAATTCAATTAAATTTCAGTTTATTCATTTCATTCATTTAAATGTAAATATCCTAATTGCTACTACAAATATCACGCGAAGCTCGACAAAGCTTCTCTGCATTAATTTTTTATCTAACAATGTAAATTGAGTTATTACTGAAGTACTTAAAAATATTCATTTAAATTGGAATTTATAAATTATTGTAACTAATAATTCTCAAAGTCTCGAACATTTCTCGTGGCCTATTGGGTGTCGGTATACTGGGCTAATCATGTTACTTTTCTGCCGATTTCAGGAAGTTTGGCAGAGGTATGTTCAGCGTATTTCTGTCGTTATTATTGTAGAATTGCGGGATATAATACCTTCCTTCTATTCTTCGTCGTGTACCAAAAGGATGATCTCAACGTACCCTAAGTCGTTGTCGTCATAAAATTCCATAATTAGACACTATTTGAAAGTGGCGTCAATATTTAAAACCCGCCTGCACTCTCACATGTATTATATGCGTGTCTTCGAGATTTTGTAAGTATCTTAAGGATGGAATTGCGACTGTCTTCAGTCTTGACTGCCCATTTTCGTCAGTAAACTGATGATTCCCACGCTGTTATTCCATGCTGAAGACCAGATTCGCATAAAGCTAAATAAGCTTGGGTCAGTACTTTATGGCCATAAAGATTGCTGATGTGGTACAAAAATTACAAAACAAAAAATGCATAAGGTAATAAATAAAACAAAAGTCAAAACAAGAAATAGAAAGCTAAGTAATTAATTAAACAAATGTTTATTAAATTAAATTGAATTAATTGAAATTATTAGTTAATAAATAAAACAAAAGTCAAAAAGCAACTATTAAGTTAATAAATAAATAAAAGTAAAAGCAATAAATTATTAAGTTCATAAATAAAACAAAAGTCAAAACAAGGAATTATTAAGTTAATAAATTAAACAAAAATTAAAAAAAAAAAATGTCAAAAAAAACTAGTAAGGGTACCTTCGGTCAGACCGAAGCTTATATACCCTACATCCCAGCAACCTTTATTATAAAAAAAAAAAAAGTAGGCGTGTCACTCCGCCGATTTTCCCCATTTTCAAAACAGAGTTATCTATGATGGCAGAGAATATTCGTACCGAATTTCAAGTCAATTCTTCCAACCGTTATTCTGGAATTGCGGTTTATATCAATGTCATATGTTCGTGGGCGGACACGCCCATTTTTTTAAAAAATTTAATCTACCTGTACCGATGTATTCGGAAACAAAATTGAAGCTCAAAACTAAGTCTACAAGTTAAAATATTGTTAAAAGAATTAGTATTTGTTAAAAAAGTAGGCGTGGCGCTGCACCGATTTATCCCATTTTCAATCCCACAGAGTTTCGGATGACAAAGAATATACGTGCAAAATTTCATCGCGATAGCTTCATTCGTTCTCCTGTAATCGTGATTTCCACAGACAGACAGACAGACAGACAGACAGACAGACAGACAGACAGACAGACAGACAGACAGACAGACAGACAGACAGACAGACAGACAGACAGACTACGGACATGGCTAAATCGACTCAGGAGGTGACACTGATCAAGAATATATATACTTTTCCATACCTGCCACGTCTCCTTTAATGCGTTACACACGGAAGCACAAAGTGAATATACCCTCATTCCTTCGGATGTAGGGTATAAAAATGAATAAGTTAATAAATAAAACAAATGGCAAAACAAAACATGAATAAGTTCACAACAATAATAGGGGGTTCAAATGGGTATAGGCATTCCAGGCAAACTTACTGATTGCCTTCAACATAGCGAAGGCCAGTGCGATCCTGGCCCATGGCTGTACCAAGTCGACTCGCACCTCCAAGCGGAGACCCCTGGATGGCCAGTAAGCATCCGCTTGTTACGATCAAGTGAGGCGAGCGGCGGCCTGGAAACAGGCGACGACGACAGGAAATGTACCGGAGAAAATAGAAATGTTTGGATATGTTTGCTTTTGCGCTGACGGTTGCAGTATTCTGTTACTCTAGTAAGCAGAAGTGAAATTCTGCCGAAACGGCTTTCAGTCTAATGCTTCAACCGCCGCCGTCCCGTTAAAACCGTGGCGGGTCTTGAAGCACGTTCGAAGTTCGTCACCATTAAGTTGGTGGTGCAGGTCCAGTTGAGTATTCTTCCTGGTTAGCGCCTGTCCTGGCTCTGAACACTGAATCTCATAAGGATAAGTGTCAACCCTCGCGTGGCCTCCCTGCATGCACAGGTAAACACGGGGACAAATAAAGGGCGACTGCGCAACGAACGGAAATAGCGGCTTCAAGCGGGGACCCTTTTAACATAAAATGGAGATTGCACAAACAAAAACAACAACAAAAAGCCAATCACAAACACCACGGCAGCAGGAGCCGCAGCGCTCCGTATCATTCGCGGAAGGTGGCGACTGCGACGAAGAGACTATTATTTTCCATAAGAGTAGTAGGCTGCAACGCTCACCGTTGCAGATAACAGCGGTGAATAGGCAATTGCCAAAAAAAGGTGTAGAGACACCAACGGGCAATAGTCGAACAATCGCAGAGATAGGTAGAAACACACAAAAGGGTAGCGCCACCAGCGCCCCTCCTACTTCAGAGATACTAGCCGACAGCATAAACATATGCCCTCGTGAGGAGCTTATAGCTAAAATGAAATCTGCAGAAGAGAAGGAGCTTCAAAAGTTACGAGGTGTACTCCGCAAAATGAAGAAAGTTTTCTTAAGACAGCATGGACCTTAACGTAAGCATGGACCTGAGAGAGGGCGTTGCTGAGATGGATAAAATTCTGGATTTTGCTGAAAGCCATAGAAGAAGCTGGAAAGATGCAGAAAAGGTAACCGCTTCTAAAAAGGATTCTGAGCAGAGTAAACTAGCTGACACGAACCAGGAGACCCCAAGAGCCGCCACAAAACGAGGAGCTTCTAGATCTGTTGACTCCGCATGTGGGAAAAAGTTCTGCGAAAATGAAAATGGCGGATGGAAGACCGTAGCTAGCACCAGGAAGAAGCGAACGCGAACCACAAAGGAAAACACCGAAGGAGCAGCATTAGACCATCGGAACCAACGTGACATCATACCAAGAACGTCTGCTGCAAATAAACACATAAAGAATGGGAAAAGAGAGCTTAAAACACGGCCAGACGCCATACTTATCATGCCGGAACAGGGGCACAGTTATGCTGACATCTTACGGAACCTCCGCACCAAGGTCAATGAAGAGGACGCAATGCCTAACGTAAGGACGATCAGGAAAACTAGAACGGGTGCACTCCTGCTGGAGCTTGAAAAAGGAGCCAAGGTGGAGAAAAAATTTAGCGAAGCTCTGAAGAAAAACCTGCAACAGATCGCGGTAATTACCGACTTAAAACAGAAGTCCACCGTTGAAATAAGAGACCTAGATTCCCTTACCACCCAGGAAGAAGTCCTACGCGCTGTAGGTAAAATCCTGAGCAGTATACCTGATCAAACAAGTGTAAACATTACAGGGCCAAACAAGAGAGAACAGGTGAAGGCTTACGTCCATCTTCCAGCGGAATATGCAAGCACACTACTGAAAAGCGATCGTATTTTAATCGGTTGGATAAACTGTAGAATGAAGCTATATCAGGATATAAAGACATGTTTTCGGTGCTTTGGACCCGTTCACCAGGCATGGTGCTGTACTGGGCCAGATAGGAAAAATGTGTGCATTCGATGCGGACAGCCCGGGCATAAGCTAAAAGACTGCACAAACCCGCCTAAGTGCTGTCTCTGCAGTGATGCAGGATGCGAATATGTGGATCATATACCAGGGAGCAGCAGATGCATAGCATTTAGTAAAGCCAAATCTAAATGAAGATCCTGCAAGCTAATATGCATAGAAGTGCTAGCGCCCACGCGCTCTTAGACCAACTTATACTAGAGCGGGACGCGGAAACCATCATTATTAGCGGACACCATCATTATACCTTGATAAGCTGTTATCTTACACCAAGCGACAACATGGAAGAATTTAAAGAGAAATTAAGTGTGATCGAGGATAAGGTTTTGGAAATAGGAGGCAAATGCGTTATAGCTGGTGACTTTAACTCCAAAGCTATAGAATGGGGATCGGGATCCACAAACACCCGTGGCAGATTCATCTTAGATATGGCTGCAAGGCTGGGACTTCTGGTTATTAACACGGGCGCTGCGTCCACCTTCCGGCTACCAGGTTGCGAAGGCACTATACCGGACATAACCCTAGTTTCGGAAGAATTGGCCCGCGCTACTTCATCGTGGAAAGTTCTGGAAGATTACACAGGGAGCGATCACCAATATATCAGTTACTGAATCGAGGCTTCGGTAAATACCGCTCAGAGCTGGAATAAAAAAGGCACTCGTATATGGAACGGCTCAAAGTTAAATGCTGAAACTCTGCTTGCTGAGTTTGATTCAAACATCTACAGAGCACAAAATGCCCGCGATGCAAGAAGCAAGGTGACACCGACCATGCGATGCATTACCCGAGCCTGCAGTTAAGCTATGCCGCGATTAAAGACTGGAGGAGACAGGAAAAGCGCTTACTGGTGGACGAACGAAATCTCACAATTGCGAGCTATATGCATGCATAGCAGAAGAATTTACACCAGAGCCAGACGAACGCACGCCGCAACAGCAGAGGGGGAAGAACTTAAGAAATTAAAGAAATATCTAAAGCTCGCTATACGCACCAGCAAGAAAGAAAAATGGGAGGAACTCCGTCAGGACTTAAATAAAGACCCCTGGGGACTCGCTTACAAACTTGTAGTGAAGAAGATTAGCGCTAGTTCCCCGCCAATCACACTCGACGCTAACGAGATGACCGGTATTGTCAACTCACTCTTCCCGTCGCATGATATAAGCTCACTTGGAGTAGAGACTACCAGGCGAGAAGATCTGCCCCCTTCACAGAAGAAGAACTCAATCTAGCCGCCGGCACGCTAAAGAATAATAAGGCCCCGGGCATAGACGCCATCCCAGGGGAAGTTCTTAAACTGTTGGCTAAATCGCGCGCCACTGCACTGCTTGACATTTTTAACGCCTGCCTGTTGGAAGGCTATTTCCCACAAAAATGGAAGAGACAGAAGTTAGTCCTTATCAGCAAAGGGAAAGCAAACACAGATTCCCCATCTGTATACAGGCCACTATGTATGCTGGACACAGCAGGAAAGCTGCTAGAACGCCTACTAAAACCTAGACTGGGAGCAGCCATCGAAGCTGTAGGAGGACTCTCCAAAAACAGTATGCTTTCAGACCAGGAAGGTCAACTCTTGGAACTATAGAGGAAGTCAACAACACCGTTGCAGAGGCACAGCGCGGAAATCATCATTCCAGGCGCATTGTTCTTCTCGCCACCCTTGATATCAAGAACGCTTTCAACAGCGCAAGGTGGGTAGACGTCATAGATGCGCTTGAGAACAAGTTCCACATACCTTACTACTTAAGGAAAATAATGCGCAGCTATTTAAATACTCGTAAACTTTTCTATGAGACAAGCACAGGAGTCCTAAGCAAGGAGATCACTTCGGATATCGGATATCTGCCTACTTTACGGAAGTGAAATATGGTACAGCGCGCTCAAAGCAAAGAATCGCAGGAGAGTCCTGGCCCGGGTGCAGCGGACAGCCGCCCTGCGCGTTGCATGCTGATACCGTACAGTCTCGGAAGCTGCAATCCTAGTAATTAGTAGCAGTCCCCCAATAGATCTCTTGGCCAGCGAGCGAAAGAAGTTATGGGAACTAAGAAAAGAGAACGCGTCGAAATCCGCAGTGGAGGAAGTCAAGCTGGAAACTATACAGCAATGGCAGTCTAGATGGAATACGGATACGCGCGGAAGATGGACCGCCAGACTCATCCCGGATCTGGCCGCATGGATAAATAGAAATTTTGGAAAAGTAAATTACTACATCACGCAGATGCTGACTGGCCATGGGTATTTTCGTGGATACCTACATCGCATGGGTAAAGTTGACGGGCCCGAGTGCATATATTGCAATAGTGAATTCGACGACGCAGATCACCTTCTTCAAATGTGACAAATGGCGAGTAGAGAGAAACTCCTTAGAAACGCTAGTCGGCCACCTTACCGCAGGTACAATAATCGATACCATGTTATCAAGCGAAGAAGATTGGCAACATATCGCCAGATGCCAGATGGGTGCAACGAGGGAAGTCCAGTAGGACATAGCTGGAACGCCACCCTGAAGTAATACGAAAGTGGTCCCGGGGTGGAACGAAGTTCCGAAGGTTCGGGGAGGACGTTTTTAGTGCGTGCAAGCCGCACATACCGAGTCGTGACGACGGCATCGAGATGCGTTAGGCATTTTTTACCTCCTTACCGCAAAAAAAAAAAAAAAAACATGAATAAGTTAATAAATAAAACAAATGTCCACATAAGAAATTATTAAGTTAATAACATAAACAAAAGGTATTGGAACGAATTTCCGTCATCCCTTGTCAAATTTGGTTCGAGAACGAAATTAGACATTGAAGATGGCACATCGCCGAAACCGGTTTGTCTCCAAACCAAATTTGACAAGCGATGACGGAAATTCGTTCCAATATCTTTTAACATCCAACCCTGTCGGAAGCATCAACGAAAATCTAAATACATAGATACTAAAATCAATAAGGTTATAAATAAAGGCCAACACAAGAAATTATTCAGTTCATAAATTAAAAAAAAATTAAACAAAAACAATTCAGAGCAAAAGTCAGAACAAAAACTGAATAAGTTCATAAATACAAAAAAAACTCAAAACAAGAAATTATTAAGTAAATAGATAAAACAAATGTCAAAACAAAACCGATTAAGTTAATAAATAAAACAAAAGTCAAAACAAGAAATTATTAAGTTCATAAATAAAACAAAAGTGAAAACAAGAAATTATTAGGTACATAAATAAAACAAAAGTAAAAACAAGAAATTATTAAGTAAATAAATAAAACAAATGGCAAAACAAAAAATTATTAAGTTCATAAATAAAGCAAAAGTAAAAACAAGAAATTATTAAGTAAATAAAACAAATGTCAAAACAAAAAATGAATAAGATCATAAATAAAACAAAAGTAAAAACAAGAAATTATTAAGTTCATAAATAAAACAAAAGTAAAAACAAGTAATTATTAAGTAAATAAATAAAACAAATGCCAAAACAAAAAATTAATAAGTTAAAATATAAAACAAAAGTAAAAACAAGAAATTATTAAGTTAATAAATAAAACAAATGTTAAAACACAAAATGAATAAATTTAGAAATAAAACAAATGTCAAAACAAAAAATTAATAAGTTCATAAATAAAACAAAAGTAAAAACAAGAAATTATTATGTTAATAAAGAAAACAGAAGTCGAAACAAGAAATTATTAAGTCACAACAAAAAATCAAAAAGTTCATAAATAAAACAAAAGTCCAAACAAGAAATTTTTAACTTAATAAATAATACAAATAGCAAACAAAAAATCAATAAGTTAAAAAAGTAAAACAAATGTATTGAAGAAAACAGTTTCGATGTTTTCTGAACGACTTTTTATTGAAGACAAAGAAAAATAATTTCATATACAATAATCAATAATACAATAAATCTAGGGTACATTTATTATGAACAAGTAACAACAAGTAAATTGTAGTGGGAGTTGTAGATTGAGATATTTCCAACAAAAAAAAATGTCAAAACAAAAAATGAAAAGTTCATAAATAAAACAAAAGTCAAAAAAAGGAATTATTAAGTAAATAAATAAAACAAACGTCAAAACAAAAAATGATTAACTTAATAAATAAAACAAAAACCAAAACAAGATATTATTAAGTTAGTAAATAAAACAAAAGAAAAATCAAGAAATTATTAAGTAAATAAATAAAACAAATCTTAAAACAATAAATAAAACGAAAGTAAAAACTAGAAATTATTAAGTTCATAAATAAAACAAAAGTAAAAAAAAGGAATTATTAAGTAAGTAAATATGACAAATACCAAAACAAAAAATTAATAAGTTCATAAATAAAACAAAAGTAAAAACAAGAAATTATTAAGTTCATAAATAAAACAAAAGTAAAAACAAGAAATGGTTAAGTTAATAAATAAAACAAAAGTCAAAACAAGAAATTATTAAGTTAATAAATAAAACAAATAGCAAAACAAAAAATGAATAAGTTCAAAAATAAAACAAAAGTAAAAACAAGAAATTATTAAGTGAATAAATAAAACAAATAACAAAATAAAAAATTAATAAGTTAAATAAATATCAGACAAGTCATAAAAATAAAAACCCTAATAAAACAAAACTCTTAATGAAAATGTGTTTTTTACTAAATAAAAAATTTTATAAAAAATTTAGAATTTTAATAAAGAAAACAAAACTCAAAACAAGTAATTATTCAGAAAATAAATTACAAATATTAAATAAAACAAATGTCAAAACAAAAAATGAATTACTTAGTAAAACAAAAACATAAATGAAAATGGAGTTTTTACTAAAAAAAAATTAAAACAAAATTAATAACTTAATAAGCAAAAGAAGTGTTAAAAAAATGAATAAAGTAATAAATATCAGACAAGTCATAAAAATAAATAACTTAGTAAAACAAAACTCTTAATTAAAATGTGTGTTTTTCACTAAATAAAAAAAATTTATAAAAAATTTAAAATGTTAGTAAAGAAAACAAAAGTCAAAACAAGAAATTATTCAGTTAATAAATTAAACAAAAATTAAATAAAACAAATGTCAAAGTACAAAAATAAAAAAAATTAAAAAATTAAAAAAAAATTAAATAAAACAAATTTTCAATTCAATTAAATTTCAGTTTATTCATTTCATTCATTTAAATGTAAATATCCTAATTGCTACTACAAATATCACGCGAAGCTCGACAAAGCTTTTCTGCATTATTTTATTATCTAACAATGTAAATTGAGTTATTACTGAAGTACTTAAAAATATTCATTTAAATTGGAATTTATAAATTATTGTAACTAATAATTCTCAAAGTCTCGACCATTTCTCGTGGCCTATTGGGTGTCGGTATACTGGGCTAATCATGTTACTTTTCTGCCGATTTCAGGAAGTTTGGCAGAGGTATGTTCAGCGTATTTCTGTCGTAATTATTGTAGAATTGCGGGATATAATACCTTCCTTCTATTCTTCATCGTGTACCAAAAGGATGATCTCAACGTACCCTAAGTCGTTGTCGTCAAAAAATTCCTTAATTAGACACTATTTGAAAATGGCGTCAATATTTAAAACCCGCCTGCACTCCCACATGTATTATATGCGTGTCTTTGAGATTTTGTAAGTATCTTAAGGATGGAATTGTGACTGTCTTCAGTCTTGACTGCCCATTATCGTTAGTATACTGATGATTCCCACGCTGTTATTCCATGCTGAAGACCAGATTCGCATAAAGCTAAATAAGCTTGGTTCAGTACTATATGGCCACTAAAATTGCTGATGTGGTACAAAAATGTCAAAACAAAAAAATGAATAAGTTAATAAATAAAACAAAAGTCAAAACAAGAAATAGAAAGCTAAGTAATTAATTAAACAAATGTTTATTAAATTAAATTGAATTAATTGAAATTATTAGTTAATAAATAAAACAAAAGTCAAAAAGCAACTATTAAGTTAATAAATAAATAAAAGTAAAAGCAATAAATTAGTAAGTTCATAAATAAAACAAAAGTCAAAACAAGAAATTATTAAGTTAAAAATTAAACAAAAATTCAAACAAAAATGTCAAAAAAAAAAATGAATAAGTTAATAAATAAAACAAATGTCAAAACAAAACATGAACAAGTTAATAAATAAAACAAAAGTCAAAACAAGAAATTATTAAGTTATTAACATAAATAGAAATTAAAAAAAACTAAATGTCAAAACAAAAATCAATAAGGTTATAAATACAACAAATCCCAAAACAAGAATATGTTAAGTTTATAAATTAAACAAAAATTAAACAAAAACAATTGTCAGAACAAAAACTGAATAAGCTCATAAATAAAACAAAAGTCAAAACAAGGAATTATTAAGTAAATAAATAAAAGAAACGTCTAAACAAAAAATGATTAACTTAATAAATAAAACAAAAAACAAAACAAGATATTATTAAGTTAATAAATAAATCAAATCAAATAAGTAATAAATTAAACAAATGTTTATTTAATTAAATTGAATTAATTGAAATTATTAGTTAATAAATAAAACAAAAGTCAAAAAGCAAATATTAAGTTAATAAATAAATAAAAGTAGAAGCAATAAATTAGTAAGTTAATAAATAAAACAAAAGTCAAAACAAGAAATTATTAAGTTAATAAATAAAACAAATGTCAAAACAAGAAATCTATAAGTTAATAAATAAACAAACGTTGAAACAAGAAATTATTAAGTTATTAAATTAAACAATAATTCAGTTAAACAAATGGCAAAACAAAAAAAGTTAATAAATAAAACAAATGGCAAAACAAAAAAATGGATAAGTTAATAAATAAAACAAAAGTCAAAACTAAAAATGATTAACTTAATGAAATAAACAAATGTCAAAACAAAAAATGAATAAGTTAATAAATAAAACAAATGTCAAAACATAAACAAATGTCAAAACACGAAATTATTAAGTTAATAAATATACAAATGTCAAAACAAAAAATCAATAAGTTAATAAATAAACAAACTTTGAAACAAGAAATTGTTAAGTTATTAAATTAAACAATAATTAAGTTAAACAAATGGCAAAACAAAAAAAAGTTAATAAATAAAATAAATGCCAAAACAAAAAATGATTAATTTAATGAATTAAGCAAATGTCAAAACAAAAAATGAATAAGTTAATAAATAAAACAAATGTCAAAACAAAACGTGAATAAGTTAATAAATTAAACAAAAGTCAAAACAAGAAATTATTAAGTTAATAAATTAAACAATGTCAAAACAAAAAATGAATAAGCTAATAAATAAAACAAAAGTCAAAAGAAACTAGTAAAGGTGTTGTCTACAGCCGGGCTGTAGCCGAAATACCCTACACCTTAAAGCCACATATATACTCGTATATATAAGATATATAAGATAAACTATAATTATAGCTGCTTAACTATTTCTGTGCGTTACAAACACAGGTACTAAGTGCGTTTACTCTCAAAATTTAGGTGTAGAGTATAAAATTATATTGCAATACTGGGTGGATGGGCGAAAAGTAGGCGTGGCCCGCCCATTTTTTCCCAACATAATATTTTTGGTTCACAAACTACAATATTATGTACACCATTATTCAGGAAACTTATATACTTTTCAATACAATCCATGTATATCCCTCCATGACCTATGTAAATTAAAAGTGGGCGGATTACGCCCATATTTGGCATATTAACTGGAAGCATTAGTCTAAACCTACATATAAAATTTTCTTGTCTTCTCTCAAAAAGTGATGCTGATATGGCCTTTTTTAATAGGCAAAACAGAGGTACCTGCACTCTCGACATAAAAAGTAAGTCCTTGGGCGATTTTGCCCATTTTAGGAAACACCCCCACATAGCAACGAATATTTTTGCCAAATTACATTTTGAAATCTTAATCCGTTTCCTGTGATCGTGATTTCAACGGACAGACGGACAGACAGACAGACAGACGGACAGACATCGTTATTTCAAATTTGGTGGTGATGCTGATCAAGAATATATATACTTTTCCATACCTATCTTCTCTAGTTCTATGCGTTACACACTCCGGTAGAAAGTGAATATACCCTCAACCTTAAGGTGTAGGGTATAAAAATGAAATACTTAGACAAGTCATAAAAATAAATAACAATAAAACAATAGTCTTAAACAAAATGTGTTTTTTACTAAATAAAGAAAACAAAAGTCAAAACAAGAAATTATTAAGTTAATAAATTAAACAAAAATTAAATAAAACAAATGTCAGAAGACAAAAAGAATAAGTTAATAAAAAAATTATAAAATTAAGCCAAAGGTAAATAAAACAAATTTTCAATTCACTTCAATTTCAATTTATTCATTTCATTAATTTAAATGCAAATATACTGATTGCTACAAGTATCACGCGAAGCTCGAAGAAGCATTTCTGCAGGATTTTACTATCTAAACAATAATGTAAATTTAGTTTTTACTGAAGTATTGAAGAATTGCGAGATATGATACCTTCCTTCTATTCTTCGTCGTGTACCAAAAGGATAATCTAAACGGACCCTAACACGTTGTCGTCATAAAATTCCATAATTAGACAGTATTTGGAAGTGCCGTCAATATTTTAAACCCGCATGCACTCCCACGTGTATTATATGCGTGTCTTCGAGGTTTTGTAAGTATCTTAAGGATGGAATTGCGACTGTCTTCAGTCTTGACTGCCCATTTTCGTCAGTAAACTGATGATTCCCACGCTATTATTCCATGCTGAAGACCAGATTCGCATAAAGCTAAATAAGCTTGGTTCAGTACTTTATGGCCACTAAGATTGCTGATGTGGTACAAAAATGTCAAAACAAAAAATGCATAAGGTAATAAATAAAACAAAAGTCAAAACAAGAAATAGAAAGCTAATAAATTAAACAAATTTTTATTAAATTAAATTGAATTAATTGAAATTATTAGTTAATAAATAAAACTAAAGTCAAAAAGCAACTATTATGTTAACAAATAAATAAAAGTAAAAGCAATAAATTAGTAAGTTCATAAATAAAACAAAAGTCAAAACAGGAAATTATATAGTTAATAAATAAAACAAATGTCAAAACAAACATGAATAAGTTAATAATAAAAACAAAAGCTAAAACAAGAAATTATTAAGTTAATAAATTAAACAAAAATTCAAAAAACTATTAAAGGTGTTGTCTACAGCCGGTCTGTAGCCAATATACCCTACACCTTAAAGCCGCATATATACTGGTATATATAATATATATAAGATAAAATATAATTATAGCTGCTTAACTATTTCTGTGCGTTTCAAACACCGGTACTAAGTGCGTTTACTCTCAAAATTTAGGTGTAGGGTATAAAAATATATTGCAATACTGGGTGGTTGGGTAAAAAGGTGGCGTGGCCCGCCCATTATTCAGGAAACTTATATACTTTTCAATACAATCCATGTAAAACTCTCTATGACCTATGTAAACTAAAAGTGGGCGGATCACGCCCATATTTGGCATATTAACTGGAAGCATTAGTCTAAACCTACATATGGCCTTTTTTAATAGGCAAAACAGAGGTAACTGCACTCTCGATATAAAAAGTAGGCGTGGTCCTTGGGCGATTTTGCCCATTTTCAATACGAAACACCCCAACATAGCAACGAATATGTTTGCCAAATTTAATTTTGAAATCTTAATCCCTTCTCCTGTGATCAAAGGCCAAAACAAGAAATTATTAAGTTCATAAATTAAACAAAAGCAATTGTCAGAACAAAAACTGAATAAGTTTATAAATACAAAAAAATCAAAACAAGAAATTACTATTTATTTAATTTACTATTTAACTTGCATTTGTATTTATTTATTTATTTGTTTCTAAAGATATCTTCACATTCAATATATACTTTAACATAATATAATATTTAACATATGTAACATATAATATATAATTTTCAATATAACATTTGAGTATATAACATTAAAGAATTTATGTGAGTTTTACCGATGCAATATCCCGCGAAGTCCTGTGGACTTGTCTGCAGGAATTTATATACTTCTTGTAGTACACGCAATTTGTTGTGCGACTGCTTGCCAAATACCATTCGATCGTTCATTTGTTGGTTTTATTCGTCGTCTTGGATTCAGACAGATTGTCATCCTCCATTGCTTAGCAAATAATCTCTGATGAGTTTCTTCCGCTGGAATATACTTTGCAGATTTGTCAGCTCTTTTGGTAGTCGGTTAAGCATCATGGGAACGAAGACATTAAGGTTGTTTTTTCCATAATCGTTGTGATATTGTTTTACTCTGAGTCTACCATCAGTTCTCCTTCGGGTCTCGTACGCGTGTTGAATCTCATTCCTGAATCTGTGGTCTTCATAAAATTCTATCAGCACTGTATATTCAAAAATACTCTTCACGTTTAGTATATTTAAGTATTTTGGCAACGATGTTAAAATATCTTGTACATAATTTTTATTTTTATTTTTGGCCAATAGTTTTAATACATATTTTTGGTTTTTTTGCAACTGTTTGCATCTCATTGATGATCCCCATGCCGTGATCCCGTGCTTCAGGATAGATTCACAAAGCGCCGTATAAGTTTGTCTTAGCACTGGATATCCGCATGAACCACTAAGGTGATAAATAAAGTATGACGCCTTCTTCATTTTCTTCTGAAGCGACTCTATCTGGGCGTGCCAGTTAAGGTTGTCATCAACTATCACACCAAGGTACTTGTAAGTTTTGACCATTTCTATGGAAGTGCTGCAATTCTCATGCGCATGACTATCTTCATCGCTGCATGGATTCGCATGAAGACATTTGCGGTAATGGAATAAAATGCGGACTTCGGTGTATAGAAAATGAGGAGGTTTCACGTGCATTATTTTTGTTTTAGATACATTCAATATCAGCCCATTGTCATGTGACTATATCGTAATTGCTTTGAAATTCAACTGCATTCTTTCGATTGCAACATTTAAATCTAGGTTCGAGATCACAAGCGCGGTGTCATCAGCGTATGCAAATGCGTTACTGTAATTGATTGCTTTCAACATATCATTAGCGTAAATTATATACATTAGGGTCCTAGCTTCGATCCTTGCGGTACACCATGCGAGACGCAAACTTCCTCACTAACTTCTTTGGCAATTTTAACGCGGAAAGTTTTCATGTTCAAATAGTCTTTAAACCACAATAAAACTTCACCGCGAACCCCTGCACGTTCAAGCGATATAATTATTTTTTCGTGCGACAATGTGTCGAATGCCTTACTGAAGTCCAAAAATAGCGCTAAACTATGCTGACCCTTACTTAGACTCTCATTCAGATTGTTTGCAAAGTTACCTAAAACTTTATTGATATTTTTCCCACTCTGATACTCATATTGGCTTGGATGTATTATCTTGTACTTCTCTATCAATTGCTTTAGTCTTCGCGATATTATTTTCTCCAGGATTTTTCTAATACCGGGAGTATCGATATAGGATAATCAATTATTAGGATTTAATTATAAGATTTGATTATAATTATCAAGATTTGATTTAGCGCCATTCTTATAAATTGGCCTTACAATCGATTGTTTAAGAGAGTTTGGTATCCTGCTATATTTCAAACTGAGGTTGATAAATTTTGATATGACAGGAATCAAAGTGTTAATGCTGTTCTTTAAATCCTTCGGTCTTATGCCGTCACTTCCTGGAGCTTTGTTGACATTCAAGCTTGCAATAATACTATGCACCTCATTTTCAGTGGCTTCGCTTAAGTACATTGAGTTCAAGTTGGTGTTAGTTGTAGTGTGCAATGTCTTTATTTGGCAATCATGTACTGACTTCAATATGTTGTTTCGAAAATTCACCGCAAACGTATTTGATAAAGCAGTTATATTCTGATTCTCGAAGTTTTTTATTATAAAGTTGTCCAAATTTTGATTTTCTCTACCTAGGATTTCATTGATTGTCTGCATGTTTTTCTTGATATCGTATCTGTATTCGAAAAATTTTCCGCTGTAATATTTATTCTTTGCTTTCATTAACATTTTATTGACAGTATTTCTATATGTTTTATATTGTGCTTCCGTATCTTTGGCTTTAGGATTTTGGCGCCATTTTTTATATAATCTGTCACGCTGCTCGCAACATGCCAATATTTCGTTACTTAGCCATGGGTGTGGTCTCCGCTGTTTATATACCTTTGATTCTTTGCGTGAGCTATTGTAAATATTGTTAAAAGTTGATTGTATTTCGCTACAAAGGATCTCTACGTCTTCTAATTTTAACAGTTCACTCCAATTCGTTGAATTGATTTTCGTGTTTACTCTGTGATCAATTATAGTACTATGCCTTTGTTGTGGATTTGTACACCTCACCACATCCCTGAACTTTATAGCAAACCACAAAGAGAAGTGATCCAATATATTAGTTGTAACTATGCCAGCATCAATGTCACTCCTACGGCATCTGATAAATAGATGGTCAATGCTCGTTTCTGATTCCCTTTTTCTGTCAACCGTCGTACTCCCTGAGATACAATTCACAAGGCCTTTGGATGCTATCATCGCTAGATAATCAGCAGTGCTTGTATGCTCAGTTTGGTGCAGATCTACATTTATGTCTCCTATAACAGCAATACTTTGGGTCCTATTATTGGACTTATTGTTTGATCGAGTTCAGATATAAAAAGATTGACACTATGAGCTGGTGGGCGATATATAGCAATTAGTGAAAAAGGTGGATCGCCAGCGGGAGTAGCTGATGCTGGCATAGGTCAGCAGCCAGCACAAAGTCTCTCAGGAGACTCGATGGACAGGGGAAACTCATTACTTGATATGAACGCCTTGCACCTGGGTATTTCTGAACTTAAAAATAATACGAAGGAAATTAAATGAGAGAACTGCATGCAAAGAACGAGGAGGAACGAGTGCACTAAATAAAATAAATGAGGCGATGACTCAATTAACAGAGCAAGTAAGAGAACTCCATGCAAAGAACAAGGAGAAGGATGAACGAATCAAATTGTTAGAACAGAAAATAAATGAAATGGAACAGCACACGTTGGAGAATAACATAGAAATAAGAAACGCTCCGGTTTTGGAAAATGACTCTCTCAAAAGTTTCGTATCAAATCTTGGCAAAGCCTGTAATGTGGAAATACGAGACAGCGACATTATTGATTAAACACAAAAATAAAATCATAGTTAAATTCTTCGATGTCAACAAGAAGAGAGAGATGATGCAAAAAACGAAGGCAAAGATGAGTGCTGCACTAGTAGCAGCAACAACAACAACATCAGCTTCGGTTAATGAGAGTGCGAACACAGTGAACAATAACGCAAGCAGAATATTTATAGGTGATCAGCTCACCCAAAGCAATCGTCATTTGCTGTGGATGGCAAAAAATACTGCCTAAACAAAAAATTGGAAGTTTGTTTGGGTACGGCAAGGTAAAATTTTCGCTAAGCAACACGAAACATGCACTGCCATTAGAATTATTACAGAAAAAGATATCAATTTAATTAATTAAATAAGTAAATATTTGCCCTTTTCTTTTTTTTAAATACTCATGAATTTAAATACTGAAATTTTTTCTTCTTATAAAAACGTAGATAAAAACAAATATAACACTTACAATTTATCATGCATTTACATGAACATCAGGTCATTGCGAAAAAATTTCTTATCTTTTGTTGCTGCCATCGATCAACTCATAGATATCATAGACGTCATTGTCCTGGTCGAAACTAATATCACTGACGATGAGACAAGGCTTTACTCAATACCAGGTTTTAATGCAGAACACTTGAACAGGTATCAAAACCGGGGTGGTGGGGTTGCAATATATGTAAAGGAAAAAATAACATATACCAGGTTGCACGATGCTGTTGATACGAAATCTTTTGAAAAGCTGCATGTTACAATGATGGTTGACAAGCAACCTTTTTCACTAATTGTTATATATCGCCCACCAGCTCATAATGTCAATCTTTTTATATCTGAACTCGATCAAACAATAAGTCCTATAATGGGACCCAAAGTATTGCTGTTATAGGAGACATAAATGTAGATCTGCACCAAACTGAGCATACAAGCACTGCTGATTATCTAGCGATGATAGCATCCAAAGGCCTTGTGAATTGTATTTTAGGGAGTACGACGGTTGACATAAATAGGGAATCAGAAACGAGCATTGACCATCTATTTATCAGATGCCGTAGGAGTGACATTGATGCTGGCATAGTTACAACTAATATATTGGATCACTTCTCTTTGTGGTTTGCTATAAAGTTCAGGGATGTGGTGAGGTGTACAAATCCACAACAAAGGCATAGTACTATAATTGATCACAGAGTAAACACGAAAATCAATTCAACGAATTGGAGTGAACTGTTAAAATTAGAAGACGTAGATATCCTTTGTAGCGAAATACAATCAACTTTTAACAATATTTACAATAGCTCACGCAAAGAATCAAAGGTATATAAACAGCGGAGACCATACCCATGGCTAAGTAACGAAATATTGGCATGTTGCGAGCAGCGTGACAGATTATATAAAAAATGGCGCCAAAATCCTAAAGCCAAAGATACGGAAAGATACTAAAGCCAAAGATACGGAAGCACAATATAAAACATATAGAAATACTGTCAATAAAATGTTAGTGAAAGCAAAGAATAAATATTACAGCGGAAAATTTTTCGAATACAGATACGATATCAAGAAAACATGCAGACAATCAATGAAATCCTAGGTAGAGAAAATCAAAATTTGGACAACTTCATAATAAAAAACTTCGAGAATCAGAATATAACTGCTTTATCAAATACGTTTGCGGTGAATTTTCGAAACAACATATGGAAGTCAGTACATGATTGCCAAATAAAGACATTGCACACTACAACTAACTCCAACTCGAACTCAATGTACTTAAGCGAAGCCACTGAAAATGAGGTGCATAGTATTATTGCAAGCTTAAATGTCAACAAAGCTCCAGGAAGTGACGGCATAAGACCGAAGGATTTAAAGAACAGCATTAACACTTTGATTCCTGTCATATCAAAATTTATCAACCTCAGTTTGAAATATATCAGGATACCAAACTCTCTTAAACAATCGATTGTAAGGCCAATTTATAAGACTGGCGCTAAATCAAATCTTGATAATTATCGTCCTATATCGATACTCCCGGTATTAGAAAAAATCCTAGAGGAAATAATATCGCGAAGACTAAAGCAATTGATAGAGAAGTGCAAGATAATACATCCAAGCCAATATGGGTATCAGAGTGGGAAAAATATCAATAAAGTTTTAGGAAACTTTGCAAACAATCTGAATGAGAGTCTAAGTAAGGGTCAGCATAGTTTAGCGCTATTTTTGGACTTCAGTAAGGCATTCGACACATTGTCGCACGAAAAAATAATTATATCGCTTGAACGTGCAGGGGTTCGCGGTGAAGTTTTATTGTGGTTTTTATTGTGAAGTTTTATTGTGAACATGAAAACTTTCCGCGTTAAAATTGCCAAAGAAGTTAGTGAGGAAGTTTGCGTCTCGCATGGTGTACCGCAAGGATCGAAGGTAGGACCCTAATGTATATAATTTACGCTAATGATATGTTGAAAGCAATCAATTACAGTAACGCATTTGCATACGCTGATGACACCGCGCTTGTGATCTCGAACCTAGATTTAAATGTTGCAATCGAAAGAATGCAGTTGGATTTCAATGCAATTACGAGATGGTCACATGACAATGGGCTGATATTGAATGTATCTCAAACAAAAAAAATGCACGTGAAACCTCCTCATTTTCTATACACCGAAGTTCGCATTTTATTCCATGACCGCAAATGTCTTCATGCGAATCCATGCAGCGATGAAGATAGTCATGCGCATGAGAATTGCAGCACTTCCATAGAAATGGTCAAAACTTAAAAGTACCTTGGTATGATAGTTGATGATAACCTTAACTGGCACGTCCAGATAGAGTCGCTTCAGAAGAAAATGAACAAGGCGTCATACTTTATTGATCACCTTAGTGGTTCATCCGGATATCCAGTGCTAAGGCAAACTTATACGGCGCTTTGTGAATCTATCCTGAAGCACGGGATCACGGCATGGGGATCATCAATGAGATGCAAATAGTTGCAAAAAAACCAAAATTATGTATTAAAACTATTGGCCAAAAATAAAAATAAAAATTATGCACAAGATATTTTAACATCGTTGCCAAAATACTTAAATATACTAAACGTGAAGAGTATTTTTGAATATACAGTGCTGATAGAATGGAGACCACAGATTCAGGAATGAGATGATGGTAGACTCAGAGTAAAACAATATCACAACGATTATGGGAAGAACACCCTTAATGTCTTAGTTCCCATGATGCTTAACCGACTACCAAAAGAGCTGACAAATCTGCAAAGTATATTCCAGCGGAAGAAACTCATCAGAGATTATTTGCTAAGCAATGGAGGATGACAATCTGTCTGAATGAACGATCGAATGGTATTTGGCAAGCAGTCGCACAACAAATTGCGTGTACTACAAGAAGTATATAAATTCCTGCAGACAAGTCCACAGGACTTCGCGGGATAATGCATCAGTAAAACTCACATAAATTCTTTAATGTTATATACTCAAATATTATATTGAAAATTATATATTATATGTTAAATATGTGAAATAAAACAAAAGTCAAAACAAAACATGAATAAGTTAATAAATAAACAAAAGTCAAAACAAGGAATTATTAAGTTAATGAAGTAAACAAATTTCAAAACAAAATATTAATAAGCTAATAAATAAAACAAAAGTCAAAACAAAACATGAATAAGTTAATAAATTAAACAAAAGTCTAAACAAGAAATTTTTAAGTTAATGAAGTAAACAAATTTCAAAACAAAATATGAAAAAGTTAATAAATAAATTAAAAGTCAAAACAAGAAATTATTAAGTTAATAAATATAACAAATTTAAAAAAAAAATATGAATAAGTTAATAAATAAAACAAAAGTCAAAACAAGAAGTTATTATATTAAGTTCATAAATTAAACAAAAATTAAACGAAAACAATTGTCAGAACAAAAACTGAATAAGTTAATAAATAAACTAAATGTCAAAACAAAAAATTAATAAATTCAATAATAAAACAAAAGTCAAAACAACAAATTATTAAGTTAATAAATATAACAAATGTAAAACAAAAAATCAATAAGTTAATAAATAAACAAACGTTGAAACAAGAAATTATTAAGTTATTAAATTAAACAATAATTCAGTTAAACAAATGGCAAAACAAAAAAAAGTTAATAAATAAAACAAATGGCAAAACCAAAAATGAATAAGCTAATAAATAAAACAAAAGTCAAAACAAAACATGAATAAGTTAATAAATAAATAAGTTAATAAATAAAAGTCAAAACAAGAAATTATTAAGTTAATGAAGTAAACAAATTTCAAAACAAAATATGAATAAACTAATAAATAAAACAAAAGTAAAAACAAAACATGATTAAGTTAATAAATTAAACAAAAGTCAAAACAAGAAATTATTAAGTTAATGAAGTAAACAAATTCCAAAACAAAATATGAATAAGTTAATAAATAAAACAAAAGTAAAAACAAGAAATTATTAAGTTAATAACATAAACAAATATTTTCAAAAAACAAATGTCGAAACAAAAAATCACTAAGGTCATAAATAAAACAAAAGTCAAAACAAGAAATTATTAAGTTAATAAATAAAACAAAGGTCAAAACAAGAAATCAATAAGTTAATAAATAAACAAACGTTGAAACAAGAAATTATTAAGTTATTAAATTAAACAATAATTCAGTTAAACAAATGGCAAAACAAAAAAAAGTTAATAAATAAAACGTATGGCAAAACAAAAAATGAATAAGCTAATAAATAAAACAAAAGTCAAAACAAAACATGAATTAGTTAATAAATTAAACAAAAGTCAAAACAAGAAATTATTAACTTAATGAAGTAAACAAATTTCAAAACAAAATATGAGTAAACTAATAAATAAAACAAAAGTCAAAACAAAACATAAATAAGTTTATAAATTAAACAAAAGTCAAAAAAAGAAATTATTAAGTTAATGAAGTAAACAAATTTTAAAACAAAATATGAATAAGCTAATAAATAAAACAAAAGTCAAAACAAAACATGAATAAGTTAATAAATTAAACAAAAGTCAAAACAAGAAATTATTAAGTTAATGAACTAAACAAATTTCAAAACAAAATATGAATAAACTAATAAATAAAACAAAAGTCAAAACAAAAAAAAATAAGTTTATAAATAAAACAAAAGTCAAAACAAGAAATTATTAAGTTAACAAATATAACAAATTTAAAAAGAAAGTATGAATAAGGTAATAAATAAAACAAAAGTCAAAATAAGAAATTATTATATTAAGTTCATAAATTAAACAAAAATTAAACGAAAACAATTGTCAGAACAAAAACTGAATAAGCTAATAAATAAACTAAATGTCAAAACAAAAAAATGAATAAGTTCATTAATAAAACAAAAGTCAAAACAAGAAATTATTAAGTTAATAAATAAAACAAATGTCAAAACAAGAAATTATTAAGTTAATAAATATAACAAATATCAAAACAAAAAATCAGGAAGTTAATAAATAAACAAACGTTGAAACAAGAAATTATTAAGTTATTAAATTAAACAATAATTCAGTTAAACGAATGGCAAAAAAAAAGTTAATAAATAAAACAAATGGCAAAACAAAAAATGAATAAGTTAATAAATAAAACAAAAGTCAAAACAAACCATGAATAAGTTAATAAATTAAACAAAAGTCAAAACAAGAAATTATTAAGTTAATGAAGTAAACAAATTTCAAAACAAAATATGAATAAGCTAATAAATAAAATAAAAGTCAAAACAAAACATGAATAAGTTAATAAATTAAACAAAAGTCAAAACAAGAAATTATTAAGTTAATAACATAAACAAATATTTTCAAAAAACAAATGTCAAAACAAAAATTCAGTAAGGTCATAAATAAAACAAAAGTCAAAACAAGAAATTATTAAGTTAATAAATAAAACAAATGTCAAAACAAGAAATCAATAAGTTAATAAATAAACAAACGTTGAAACAAGAAATTATTAAGTTATTAAATTAAACAATAATTCAGTTAAACAAATGGCAAAACAAAAAAAAGTTAATAAATAAAATAAATGTCAAAACAAAAAATTATTAACTTAATGAATTAAACAAATGTCAAAACAAAAAATGAATAAGCTAATAAATAAAACAAAAGTCAAAACAAAACATGAATAAGTTAATAAATTAAACAAAAGTCAAAACAAGACATTATTAACAATTTGATTCTTTCATCCTTCTCTTCGTTCTTTACATGTAGTTCTCTCACTTGCTCTGTTAATTGAGTCATCGCCTCATTTATTTTATTTAGTGCACTCGAGAGCTGACTTTTAATATCATCGTGGGAGAACGATATACGCTGTGTACTGCGTGCCACACGTTTGGCCACCCCTGCATAATCAATGCATAATATTTCGTGCATTCTGTTTTGTTTTATTAGCAAGCTTTTTTCGTCAGCAGTCTTTGGGTCATCAACTTCAAAACGAAACCCGAGTCATCAAGTGCGTTGACCGCTCGCGACGTATTTGTGAGCGTTGCAAGAAATGCATGCGCTGCACTTTAAATTCGTGAACTAAAATAAAGCAAATAAATGTTAATCAAAAATAATAACGCAAAAACAAAACATGGCAATTTTTTCGACAACTACCAATCAAGGGACAACCAATCAGAAATTTCGAAGTTGGAATATTTTCGAATTTAGTTGTAGAAAATTTAGTATATAAGAACTACAATATTTAAAATAAAGTTAGAGTTAACTGGTCAATCAAGAATCAACTTGCGTAATTAGTTCTTTACATAAATCGGCGACACTTGTTCGCCTGTAAAGAAAACAAATACCAAGGACATAAATTGGCGACACTAGCTCGCCTGTCCTCTAAAATAATTCGGCGACACCTGATCGCCTCAGCAATCGGCGGAACCCAACCGCCTATATCCAAAAGGGTATGCACAAACACACACACACGCTAGAATAACACTACATAGATGAGCTTAGAGGACCAATTGTCTCCAAGCACTACATGGCGATCCTGCCCATCACGTTCCAGCGATGACATACTAGAAATAAATGCACCTTCGGAAGCGGACATTGCGAACATATTTGCGAAGTGGGAGCAACTAGCAGAATACGATCCGGGGCCCGTGCCAGACTACGCACCCGAATACAAGGCAACACAAAAAACACAAGGACCGAAACCAATAAGTTTGGAAGAATATAGACGTCGCCAAGCTTCAAGGAAATCGATACAAACTCAACTGCAACCAACACTCCTAAAGAAAAAAAAAAAAGAGGGGCGGAAAAGCTTTTAACAAGAGAAAGGACATAGCCATTTTATACAAACAGATAAACTTGGAAACAAATAAAAGAATAATTAATGATTTAAGATTCCAACTAAAAACTTTAAAACAAAATCCAAATAAAAATTAATATAGAATAAATATGGGTCTCATACAAACCAAACCACAATATAACGAAACAACAAACACATACACCTTAAATAATCTTTACACACAAGACGCTGTAATTATCATAATAATAGTTATAATTGTATGCACGGCCGCTATAGCTTATTTAGTCCATAAGATAAATAAACATTATAAAAAATACGTTCTAAGACAGGTACGCAATGCACAATTACAAAATCCATAAATGATAATTATACCACACCATAGAACCACGTACATTATTTTAATAAAATAAATGGAAATTATTGATGAACTAAAGAAAATTTTAGTAAATTTAAAAAAGAATCCAAATAGAAGATACACGCAAAAATATCACAACACGTTGAACTCGTATCTATTAGAGTTGCATACAAAACTTAAAGACGAATTACAAAAAGTAAAGAAGGACGAACACGACCAGATAATAAATTCTTTCGAGACATACATATCAAAAATAAAACAAATCTTAACAATGGCAACAACCACTTTTGATGTCCTAACATACATTAAAGTAATACCAGAATTTTCGGGACAGCGAAAAGACTTTTCAAAATTCATAGGTTTACTTGAACTAGTGACAAAAACAGTACCAGCTGAGCACAACCATTCTTTTTGCACATTCATTTTAGAAACACGCATTCCTCTTGAGATAAAAAATAAACTAAACTTAGGTGGCAAAATAGAAAATACTACACAATTAATAAACAGACTAAAAACAATCTACAAACCAACAAAAACAGCGAATAGTATTTTCAAAGAACTAATACAGCTTCAGCAAGGCCCCAAAACAATAACAGCTTACAGTGACGAAATAAGTTCTCTAATCACTGAATTAAACAGTATACAAATTTCAGAATTAGATAGCCCTACTAATAACGATACAATAGTAAGATCCAATGACATAATAGCCTTTAATGCATTTAAAGACGGCATTAGAAACCCAGCAATTAGACAAACAATAGAAGCCAGCAGAGTTAAAACATTCAACGAAGCCGTAGCTATAGCAGAAGAAACAAGAGAAAATCACACTGACAGCATACTAACTTACAGAAACTATGAACAATTGCAACAAACAAATACACACTTCAGAAACTCCAACAACTTCCAGCGAAATGCAAACCCACATAACACCTTCAACAGCAGACGTCCATATAACTCAACATATAGAACTAATAATAATTTTATAAATAATCAAAGAAATGGCGACCGATATCACACCAATAGAACTAATAATAATTTTATGAATAATCAAAGAAATAGCGACCGATATCACACCTATAGAACTAATAATAACTCTATAAATAATCGAAGAAATGGCAACCGAAACGAGGGCAATTACACAAACAATAGCAGTTATAATAACAGATTCAATAACTATAACAATAACAGAGGTAATCGTTATAATAACCAATATCGAGATAGAACAATAAACTACGTACACGAAGAAACAAAAAACGATTAGAACCCCACTACCATAGTAGAAAGCGTGAATTTGGTAGTTCGGGGAAAACAAGACAAATACTGAACTTATATAATAAGAACTATGCTAGCAATCATATAAACATTAAATGTAACAATAAAATTTTAAGTTTCTTAATAGACACTGGCGCAGACATATCTATCGTAAAATTTAAAGCATTAAATGGTGAAGTTATTGATAAAAACAATTATTGTACTATCACAGGTATATCAAATCAAAATATCAATACAATAGGACTTACTACAATTAGATTAAATTTGGGTAGTGGTCAAATCAGTCATAAATTCCAGACAGTTGATAATAATTTCCCAATATTAGTAGATGGTATTCTTGGCAGAGATTTCCTGCGTAAATATCAATGCAAAATAGATTATGAAACCCTGACAGTAACTATAACACAAAATGACGAGGATAACATTTTCGACATAAAAACTGAGGTATCCACAATAAGCGTTCCCCCAAGAAGTGAAATTCTACACCCTATAAAATTAAACATAACTGAAGATAGCCTCGTATGTAATAAAAAAATATCTAACAGCATATACATAGCCAATTCAATCATACCATCAACGGGCATCAAGCACATTAGGATTCTTAACACTTCAGATAAGGAAATATCAATAACACAGCCGCCACTTGAAGTAAAACCACTTAGGAATTACCACATTCTCTCAGAACACCAAAACAAAACAAACAACAGATGGGATAAAGTAAAAAACATTTTAAGAATAGACACTGAGGATCCAAGAGCAAAGACTGAACTACTAGAATTATGTAAACAATACCAACACATCTTCCATTTAGATGACGATAAATTGACGGTTAACAATTTCTACAAACAACACGTAGGTCTAATCGACAACAACCCAGTGTACATAAAAAATTACCGTTTGCCAATCACACAAAAAGACATCATAAAATCCGAAGTACAAAAATTACAAGACAGTGATATCGTAGAACCTTCAGTAAGCCCATATAATTCCCCACTGCTTATAGTTCCAAAAAAGAGCACAGACGACACAAAAAAATGGAGACTTGTAGTAGATTTCAGACAATTGAACAAGAAAATTTCTAACGACAAATTCCCCTTAACCAGACTGGACGATGTTTTGGACATAATAGGAAGAGCAAAATACTTCACAACTCTGGATATGACTAGTTCCTTCCACCAAATAGAATTAGAGAAACAATCAAGACCTTTAACAGCTTTTTCGACAAATGACGGACAATATCAGTTTAAACGGCTCCCTTTTGGATTGAAGATATCCTCCAATAGTTTCCAACGAATGTTAACACTAGCACTCGCTGGACTAGACTCTAATGCATTTCTATATGTCGACGACATAATAGTTTTCGGATGCTCTTTGCAACACCATAATAAAAACCTGAATAAAATATTTGAACGACTTGATAAATACAACCTCAAACTAAATCCATCCAAATGCCAATTCTTAAAAGCAGAAGTAGTATATTTAGGACATCTAATCACATCAAACGGCGTCACTGCTGATCCCGAGAAAAGTAAAGCCATAAAAAACTATCCCATACCAACAAGCGCGGACGATACCAGGCGATTTGTAGCATTCTGTAACTATTACAGACGATTCATAAAAGATTTCGCAAAGATAGCTAAGCCTCTAAATAACCTTCTAAAGAAAAATCAAAAATTCGATTGGACAGATGAATGTCAAAATTCATTCGAAACCTTACAAAAATGCATTATGGAACCTCCAATACTACAATACCCTGACATGAGCAAGGAATTCATACTAACTACTGACGCTTCAGATTACGCATTAGGTGCCATTCTCTCCCAAGGAGAAATAAATAAAGACCTACCAATATCCTATGCTAGCAGATCTTTAAATAAACACGAAATAAATAAAGCCGTTATAGAAAAAGAACTTCTCGCTATTCATTGGGGAATAAATCATTTCAGACCTTATTTATATGGAAAAACATTTACAGTAGTTACAGACCACAGACCACTAGTGTCACTTTTTACTAATAAGAACCCATCTAGTAGAATGACTAGGATTAGAATAGACTTAATGGATTACGATTTTAAAATAATATATAAGCAAGGTAAATTAAATACAAATGCGGACGCGCTATCTAGAATTAAGCTTGATTCAGACATATTAAAAACAATGGTACCAACGATAAATATTATAACAAGAAGCAAGGCATTATGTAATAAAAGTGATAAAAATAACGTCAAAACACGGAATGAAGATGCTGTTGCACAAGAGCCTGATCAACTCTACATGTGGAATTGTATCTCCATATCTGATGTTAGGAACGTAAAGAAATTAAAATTTGAGCTCGTAAGTCGTACGCATTGCAATCCTATGAATATAATTATAAACAAAACCGTAGTAATGGTACCGGTAGTAATTAGCGAAAATCTCAACGATAAGACACTAGAGTCAGTATGGGAGAAACTAATATACTCAATGAATAAAAACAATATTGAAAAGCTAGCAATTGAAGATAACGATAGTATATTCGAATTTATAAAGAAAGAAAGCGCAATAAAGGTGTTTAACGAAGTAATGAAAAGATTAATTCACACTGGTAAACACAGACCATTAAAAATCCTAATATATAAAGCTCCGATAGCAATCAATGACAAAGTAAACCAAGAAAAATTAATCAAGGAACACCATGCAACGCCACATGGAGGTCATAACGGTATAAAGAGAACAATAGCAAGACTAAAACAAAAGTACGTATGGAAAAAAATGTCAAAAATGACAAAAGATTTTATAAACAAATGCATAACATGTAACAAAAATAAAATTATAAGACACACAAATGACGAACTTATTGTAACCGACACACCTTGCAAGCCTTTTCAAACAATCACTATAGACACAGTAGGACCATTACCTGTAGCTAACGGTCACAAATACATATTGACAGCACAATGCGAACTGACAAAATACATAGAAGCACACCCTATGACCACAAAAGAAACAGCAGAAATAGCAAAAACACTAGTAGAAAAAATAATTTTAAGACACGGCACATTCAAGATAATTAAAACAGATAAAGGCACGGAATTTACAAGCGAAATTTTCTCAAATATATGTAAACTTTTAAACATAACACATAAAACATCAACTCCGTATCATCATCAAACCTTAGGCACAATTGAAAGAAACCACAGAGTACTGAACGAATATATGCGATCGTTCACAAACAACCTAGACTGGGACACATGGATACCTTACTACACATTTTCTTACAACACTACACCTCATACAGACACAGGCTACACACCTTTTGAACTGGTACATGGACGACTGGCGACACTTCCAAAAGAACAATTTTCAACAAACCATATACACAACACAGATGACTACCTAATAGAACTTAAGACAAAACTACACTTTGCATTCGAAAGAGCAAAAGAACTCTTAGAAAAATCAAAATTATTAAGAAAAACACAGTATGATTTAAGAATAAACAAAGTAAACTTTAAAACAGGAGATTTAGTATTTTTAAAAAGACATAATCAAAAGAAATTTGCCAATCAATATGATGGTCCATACAAAATAATAAGCACAGATGAAGTTAACTGCATAATTAAGGTTAAGAACAAAGTAAAAACTGTACATAATAATAATTTAAAAAAATATCTAAACGAAGATCAACATTCAAACTAATTCAAAAGTTGTATTAATAAGAAATCTGTATTAATAAGAAAAATTTGTATTAATAAGAATCTACAAATTATATATATAAAATTGTAAAAAAAAAGCAGATTCGAAAATATTCCCAAATCAAAAATTTTTATTTCCTTAAGAAACAAAAATTTTTTCATTAAGAGGGTACACCTCGTACTGCGTGCCACACGTTTGGCTACCCCTGCATAATCAATGCATAATATTTCGTGCATTCTGTTTTGTTTTATTAGCAAGCTTTTTTCGTCAGCAGTCTTTGGGTCATCAACTTCAAAACGAAACCCGAGTCATCAAGTGCGTTGACCGCTCGCGACGTATTTGTGAGCGTTGCAAGAAATGCATGCGCTGCACTTTAAATTCGTGAACTAAAATAAAGCAAATAAATGTTAATCAAAAATAATAACGCAAAAACAAAACATGGCAATTTTTTCGACAACCACCAATCAAGGGACAACCAATCAGAAATTTCGAAGTTGGAATATTTTCGAATTTAGTTGTAGAAAATTTAGTATATAAGAACTACAATATTTAAAATAAAGTTAGAGTTAACTGGTCAATCAAGAATCAACTTGCGTAACTAGTTCTTTACATAAATCGGCGACACTTGTTCGCCTGTAAAGAAAACAAATACCAAGGACATAAATTGGCGACACTAGCTCGCCTGTCCTCTAAAATAATTCGGCGACACCTGATCGCCTCAGCAATCGGCGGAACCCAACCGCCTATATCCAAAAGGGTATGCACAAACACACACACACGCTAGAATAACACTACATAGATGAGCTTAGAGGACCAATTGTCTCCAAGCACTACATGGCGATCCTGCCCATCACGTTCCAGCGATGACATACTAGAAATAAATGCACCTTCGGAAGCGGACATTGCGAACATATTTGCGAAGTGGGAGCAACTAGCAGAATACGATCCGGGGCCCGTGCCAGACTACGCACCCGAATACAAGGCAACACAAAAAACACAAGGACCGAAACCAATAAGTTTGGAAGAATATAGACGTCGCCAAGCTTCAAGGAAATCGATACAAACTCAACTGCAACCAACACTCCTAAAGAAAAAAAAAAAGAGGGGCGGAAAAGCTTTTAACAAGAGAAAGGACATAGCCATTTTATACAAACAGATAAACTTGGAAACAAATAAAAGAATAATTAATGATTTAAGATTCCAACTAAAAACTTTAAAACAAAATCCAAATAAAAATTAATATAGAATAAATATGGGTCTCATACAAACCAAACCACAATATAACGAAACAACAAACACATACACCTTAAATAATCTTTACACACAAGACGCTGTAATTATCATAATAATAGTTATAATTGTATGCACGGCCGCTATAGCTTATTTAGTCCATAAGATAAATAAACATTATAAAAAATACGTTCTAAGACAGGTACGCAATGCACAATTACAAAATCCATAAATGATAATTATACCACACCATAGAACCACGTACATTATTTTAATAAAATAAATGGAAATTATTGATGAACTAAAGAAAATTTTAGTAAATTTAAAAAAGAATCCAAATAGAAGATACACGCAAAAATATCACAACACGTTGAACTCGTATCTATTAGAGTTGCATACAAAACTTAAAGACGAATTACAAAAAGTAAAGAAGGACGAACACGACCAGATAATAAATTCTTTCGAGACATACATATCAAAAATAAAACAAATCTTAACAATGGCAACAACCACTTTTGATGTCCTAACATACATTAAAGTAATACCAGAATTTTCGGGACAGCGAAAAGACTTTTCAAAATTCATAGGTTTACTTGAACTAGTGACAAAAACAGTACCAGCTGAGCACAACCATTCTTTTTGCACATTCATTTTAGAAACACGCATTCCTCTTGAGATAAAAAATAAACTAAACTTAGGTGGCAAAATAGAAAATACTACACAATTAATAAACAGACTAAAAACAATCTACAAACCAACAAAAACAGCGAATAGTATTTTCAAAGAACTAATACAGCTTCAGCAAGGCCCCAAAACAATAACAGCTTACAGTGACGAAATAAGTTCTCTAATCACTGAATTAAACAGTATACAAATTTCAGAATTAGATAGCCCTACTAATAACGATACAATAGTAAGATCCAATGACATAATAGCCTTCAATGCATTTAAAGACGGCATTAGAAACCCAGCAATTAGACAAACAATAGAAGCCAGCAGAGTTAAAACATTCAACGAAGCCGTAGCTATAGCAGAAGAAACAAGAGAAAATCACACTGACAGCATACTAACTTACAGAAACTATGAACAATTGCAACAAACAAATACACACTTCAGAAACTCCAACAACTTCCAGCGAAATGCAAACCCACATAACACCTTCAACAGCAGACGTCCATATAACTCAACATATAGAACTAATAATAATTTTATAAATAATCAAAGAAATGGCGACCGATATCACACCAATAGAACTAATAATAATTTTATGAATAATCAAAGAAATAGCGACCGATATCACACCTATAGAACTAATAATAACTCTATAAATAATCGAAGAAATGGCAACCGAAACGAGGGCAATTACACAAACAATAGCAGTTATAATAACAGATTCAATAACTATAACAATAACAGAGGTAATCGTTATAATAACCAATATCGAGATAGAACAATAAACTACGTACACGAAGAAACAAAAAACGATTAGAACCCCACTACCATAGTAGAAAGCGTGAATTTGGTAGTTCGGGGAAAACAAGACAAATACTGAACTTATATAATAAGAACTATGCTAGCAATCATATAAACATTAAATGTAACAATAAAATTTTAAGTTTCTTAATAGACACTGGCGCAGACATATCTATAGTAAAATTTAAAGCATTAAATGGTGAAGTTATTGATAAAAACAATTATTGTACTATCACAGGTATATCAAATCAAAATATCAATACAATAGGACTTACTACAATTAGATTAAATTTGGGTAGTGGTCAAATCAGTCATAAATTCCAGACAGTTGATAATAATTTCCCAATATTAGTAGATGGTATTCTTGGCAGAGATTTCCTGCGTAAATATCAATGCAAAATAGATTATGAAACCCTGACAGTAACTATAACACAAAATGACGAGGATAACATTTTCGACATAAAAACTGAGGTATCCACAATAAGCGTTCCCCCAAGAAGTGAAATTCTACACCCTATAAAATTAAACATAACTGAAGATAGCCTCGTATGTAATAAAAAAATATCTAACAGCATATACATAGCCAATTCAATCATACCATCAACGGGCATCAAGCACATTAGGATTCTTAACACTTCAGATAAGGAAATATCAATAACACAGCCGCCACTTGAAGTAAAACCACTTAGGAATTACCACATTCTCTCAGAACACCAAAACAAAACAAACAACAGATGGGATAAAGTAAAAAACATTTTAAGAATAGACACTGAGGATCCAAGAGCAAAGACTGAACTACTAGAATTATGTAAACAATACCAACACATCTTCCATTTAGATGACGATAAATTGACGGTTAACAATTTCTACAAACAACACGTAGGTCTAATCGACAACAACCCAGTGTACATAAAAAATTACCGTTTGCCAATCACACAAAAAGACATCATAAAATCCGAAGTACAAAAATTACAAGACAGTGATATCGTAGAACCTTCAGTAAGCCCATATAATTCCCCACTGCTTATAGTTCCAAAAAAGAGCACAGACGACACAAAAAAATGGAGACTTGTAGTAGATTTCAGACAATTGAACAAGAAAATTTCTAACGACAAATTCCCCTTAACCAGACTGGACGATGTTTTGGACATAATAGGAAGAGCAAAATACTTCACAACTCTGGATATGACTAGTTCCTTCCACCAAATAGAATTAGAGAAACAATCAAGACCTTTAACAGCTTTTTCGACAAATGACGGACAATATCAGTTTAAACGGCTCCCTTTTGGATTGAAGATATCCTCCAATAGTTTCCAACGAATGTTAACACTAGCACTCGCTGGACTAGACTCTAATGCATTTCTATATGTCGACGACATAATAGTTTTCGGATGCTCTTTGCAACACCATAATAAAAACCTGAATAAAATATTTGAACGACTTGATAAATACAACCTCAAACTAAATCCATCCAAATGCCAATTCTTAAAAGCAGAAGTAGTATATTTAGGACATCTAATCACATCAAACGGCGTCACTGCTGATCCCGAGAAAAGTAAAGCCATAAAAAACTATCCCATACCAACAAGCGCGGACGATACCAGGCGATTTGTAGCATTCTGTAACTATTACAGACGATTCATAAAAGATTTCGCAAAGATAGCTAAGCCTCTAAATAACCTTCTAAAGAAAAATCAAAAATTCGATTGGACAGATGAATGTCAAAATTCATTCGAAACCTTACAAAAATGCATTATGGAACCTCCAATACTACAATACCCTGACATGAGCAAGGAATTCATACTAACTACTGACGCTTCAGATTACGCATTAGGTGCCATTCTCTCCCAAGGAGAAATAAATAAAGATCTACCAATATCCTATGCTAGCAGATCTTTAAATAAACACGAAATAAATAAAGCCGTTATAGAAAAAGAACTTCTCGCTATTCATTGGGGAATAAATCATTTCAGACCTTATTTATATGGAAAAACATTTACAGTAGTTACAGACCACAGACCACTAGTGTCACTTTTTACTAATAAGAACCCATCTAGTAGAATGACTAGGATTAGAATAGACTTAATGGATTACGATTTTAAAATAATATATAAGCAAGGTAAATTAAATACAAATGCGGACGCGCTATCTAGAATTAAGCTTGATTCAGACATATTAAAAACAATGGTACCAACGATAAATATTATAACAAGAAGCAAGGCATTATGTAATAAAAGTGATAAAAATAACGTCAAAACATGGAATGAAGATGCTGTTGCACAAGAGCCTGATCAACTCTACATGTGGAATTGTATCTCCATATCTGATGTTAGGAACGTAAAGAAATTAAAATTTGAGCTCGTAAGTCGTACGCATTGCAATCCTATGAATATAATTATAAACAAAACCGTAGTAATGGTACCGGTAGTAATTAGCGAAAATCTCAACGATAAGACACTATTAATACAAAATTTGTATTAATAAGAATCTACAAATTATATATATAAAATTGTAAAAAAAAAGCAGATTCGAAAATATTCCCAAATCAAAAATTTTTATTTCCTTAAGAAACAAAAATTTTTTCATTAAGAGGGTACACCTCGTACTGCGTGCCACACGTTTGGCCACCCCTGCATAATCAATGCATAATATTTCGTGCATTCTGTTTTGTTTTATTAGCAAGCTTTTTTCGTCAGCAGTCTTTGGGTCATCAACTTCAAAACGAAACCCGAGTCATCAAGTGCGTTGACCGCTCGCGACGTATTTGTGAGCGTTGCAAGAAATGCATGCGCTGCACTTTAAATTCGTGAACTAAAATAAAGCAAATAAATGTTAATCAAAAATAATAACGCAAAAACAAAACATGGCAATTTTTTCGACAACCACCAATCAAGGGACAACCAATCAGAAATTTCGAAGTTGGAATATTTTCGAATTTAGTTGTAGAAAATTTAGTATATAAGAACTACAATATTTAAAATAAAGTTAGAGTTAACTGGTCAATCAAGAATCAACTTGCGTAATTAGTTCTTTACATAAATCGGCGACACTTGTTCGCCTGTAAAGAAAACAAATACCAAGGACATAAATTGGCGACACTAGCTCGCCTGTCCTCTAAATAATTCGGCGACACCTGATCGCCTCAGCAATCGGCGGAACCCAACCGCCTATATCCAAAAGCGTATGCACAAACACACACACACGCTAGAATAACACTACATAGATGAGCTTAGAGGACCAATTGTCTCCAAGCACTACAGCTGGCTTAAACCTTCGACGACCTTCTTAGTTTCCTTCGTATCAGTTTTAAGTTCAGAAACACTCAGGTGCAAGGTGTTCATATCAAGTAATGAGTTTCCCCTGTACATCGAGTCTCCTGAGAGACTTTGTGCTGGCTGCTGACCTATGGCAGCATCAGCTACTCCCGCTGGCGATTCACCAGCCGAAGAGGCGGACTTGGTTTTTCTTGTAACGAGTTTTTTTGTCCTTAGGCTGGGATAAAACTCAGTCTGTCCAGGGTTCGTTAAAGGGGTCTCGCAACCCTCTAACATACAACGTATTCCCGAATTACTCACGACTGTCTTCGCGACAGTCTAGCACTGACTCTGTAAAGAGTTCAGCTCGGACGTTGTTTATTGGTTTTTAATATTTTTTTATTTTTTTATTTATTATTATTCGCTTAACAGTTTTTATACTTATACTAATACTTAACAATTTTTATACCTAAAAATACGTACAATGGGAGAGGGGGATAGAGTATCCCGCAGCAGAGGACTGCACAATATTTATCACCTAGTCAAAGTACCAAGGGAGACGCGGTGAGTGGTAGGAAGCGTAACTACTTCTTTGGCAGAAGGCCTTTTAATATGCGGAAGGCGAGAGGTTTTTATTAGAGTGAGAGCCAAAGTGCTACTCGGCAGATGGCCTTTAATGTATTTGGTGACGTCAGGGCGTCCACCAACAAAATAGTCTCTGGTTTGGTACCTCGTTTAGGTGCCCTACCTAGTTGGTGAGCAAATAGTGTTGCTCGCCGCTGGCCGAAGCCGATAGTGCCAGATAGTGCTGGACACTGGTGACCGGAGTCGATAGCAACTCGATAGTGCGGTTGCTGGTGGCGGAAGCCGATAGTGCCAGATAGTGCTGGACACTGCTGACCGTAGTCGATAACAACTCGATAGTGCGGTTGCTGGTGGCCGAAGCCGATAGTGCCAGATAGTGCTGGACACTGGTGACCGAAGTCGATAGCAACTCGATAGTGCGGTTGCTGGTGGCCGAAGCCGATAGTGCCAGATAGTGCTGGACACTGGTGACCGAAGTCGATAGTGGAAGTTGGAAATGGTTTTCCAAAAATACAAAAGTCTTAGCAGTTTCAATGCAAGCGACTTAGGATTCCAACTTCTCCAACTGCTGTGCATTTTGAGCATCCTATACGTCGCATGATGGTTGAACTGTTTGAGAATTCAAACCTCTGATTACGAATAAGCGGGAAAGCAAAAGCGAATAAAATGTCTTGCTCATGTGCCGTATGCTAGTGCAATCGAAACCCGTAGTTGGCGGATTTCTTAATTTGTTTTAATATGTGCTTTTTTTATGTTTTTTTATATTTGTAATGAATTTTTATTAATTTATTTTATTAAAAAAAATAGAAAATATAATAAAATAAGAAATAAAAATAAAAAAAAAGAATATGAAGAAATTGCTTGCCGCTGTTCGGTTTCGAACCGGCGTCCTTCGTGTTGGGAATTTTCGTATGGTAGCTCAGAGAGCAGTGTTTAATGTATAAGAATAAGAATTGTAACTTGGCATCAATTATGCCTGTTACAGTCTATCCCGATTTCGGTTAAAAAAAGAAAGAGAAAAAAAAAAAGATTTAGAGTATATATATATATATATATATATATGTATATAAAATGTTTTATTCAGTTTTTTCCTATCTTATAAAGTTTATATATGGCTTGTGTATATATATATTTTTTTTTGTGAGGGTTTTTTTTTTGTTTTTCTTCGTAGTTCATTTTTGTACTTAATAATTTTGTTTTAATAATAATCAAAAAAAAAAAGATTTTTTTTTTTCCCCTCTTTGTATATGTTCGTGACATTATTTCGTGGTGTCATAACGTTTTTTTGAAGTTTATATATATATATAAAAAAAAATGTAAATGTGTAAATAGTTATAAATTTAAATGTAAGTACTTGTATAAAGGTGTAAATATGTGAGTATATATATAAAAAAATAAACTATGTGTAAAATACTTATTATTCCTAGGTGTAGTTGAAGTTGGTTTCTGTTTGTTTTTAGAAGGGCCGGACCTGAGAGTGGTTGCGATTGGTGGTGACGATTCTCCATTCGTTTTTGTAGCAAAGTTTGGCCCATCCGTCTTGCACGGTGACGGTCACGTCGCCTTCTGGTTGACGGAGGGTGAACGTGCGTTTTTCTGGTGTTTTTTGCGGTTTTATAGTTATTCTTTTTAGCCATCCCTGTTTGATGGCGTGTGACGTTTGTTGGTCGTGACTGGTGGATGGTTTTGGGGGGTTACCTTCTTTCTCGGGGTTTTTTTGTGCACTGCGTGGATTTGCTTTGGTGCAGTATTCAGGTCTATTTTTTTGGATGGCTGCTCGGATTCTATTGAGGTTCGGTTTCTTATTAGGTTTCCTTATAGTTGAGACCGCCATCGCTCGATGTAGGATTTCCTTTTTTGTTTGTACTTCCATTGGTGGCACGAATGGCGGCACTGGCTGGACCCATTTGGAAGCTGCTAACCCGGGACGTTTTGGCTGTGTTGGTTTGCGTAGATGTGCCATTTTTTTCCTCTCCTTTTTTTTGTGGTGGCAGAATTTTGTCGGACTTCTGTTCAGTGCAATCGATTGGTTGTGACTGATCGCTTTCTTGTTCTGCGTGATTGATTGTAGTGAGTAGGGTGAGTGTTGCTGTGGTGAGTGTCGTGCTGGTTCCGTGGTGTATTTTGAGTTTATAGGGAAACTTTTGAGGTCTTGGATGTGTACTCGCACCTCTTTATTTGGATGAGTCTCGTTTCTTAAAACCGCTATATTGGGTGATGCATATCGGATTATTTTGTACGGCCCAATATATTTTGGAGCGAGTTTCTCGGTGAATTTCTTCGTGGCTGATGATAGCACGTGGTTTTTGCGAAGGACTAGGGAGTCTAATGCTGGTTTCCAGGGGCGGCGCCGCAGGTCGTAGTGATGCTTCTGGTGTTGGGTGGCTCTTTGGTTTTTGAGGAGAGCGCGTTGATATAATTCTGTAAAATTCACCACTGTTTTGTCGTATGGTGTTAGGTTTTCGGTTGCGGTTATTTTTGGTGCTGGTGGGTTTCTCCCGAAATTCATTTCGGATGCCGAGAGTGAGGTGGACTCATTAACTGCGGTGTTGATGGCGAACATTATTTCTGGGATTTTTGTATCCCAGTCTTTGTGTGTTTTTGTATACATTGCGATCATTGTCTTTATGACGCGGTTTGCACGTTCGGTGGGGTTCGCATGTGGTGCGTAAGCTGCTGTGAATTTATGGTTGATGCCGTACTGTTCTGTCAATGTTTTGACGATTTTGCTTGTGTATTGCGTACCATTATCGGTAATCAGTGTTTTTGGGCAGCCGAATCGGAAGATGATTCGCTCTTTTAGATAGTGCAGCATGATGCTGGCGGTTGCTTTTCGTACTGGGATGACTTCTACCCATTTTGTGAATTTGTCGATAAATACTAATGCGCTAGTGTGGCCTCTGGGTGAGCGGGGGAAGGGACCCATGAAGTCTGAGGTGACGATTTGCCATGGTCGGTCTGCCACCATAGTGTTCATTTCTCCACATGGTAAGCCTGTTCGTGCCTTGTATTCGGCACATGTTAAACAAGTGCGGACGTATTGTTTTACATCGTTGTGCATGGTGGGCCAGTAATATCTTTCTCTTATTTTCCTTAATGTTTTGTATGTACCCAAGTGTCCGGCAGTGATGGCGTCGTGATTCTCTTCGAGTATCCTCTTGCGGTCTCGTTCGTGAACACAGAGTTTCCATTGCTCGGTATGGGGTCCGTCTGTTGCGCGCTTTTTTATATACCGATAGAGTTTATTTTCTTTTGTCATGTATTCCTGGTTATGACGGTTGCTTTGTTCTGCTATCTCTTTTTGTTTTGCGGTGTACCAGTCGAGTGCTGTTAAGCTCATTAACACCATATTCTGAGGATTAGTGTCGGGAATTGCATTACGTGATAGAGCATCGGCGACGGTATTCAAGATTCCTTTGCGGTACTCGATTGTGAAATCGAATTGTTGTAGTTCTAATGCCCAGCGGGCAAGGCGGCCAGAGGGGTTCTGCAGTGAGTGCAGCCATCGTAACGAATGGTGGTCTGTAATTACCGTGAATTTGTATCCTTCTATGTATGGTCTGAGCTTTCGAATGCTCCACAGGATGGCGAGACATTCTTTCTCCGTAGTGGAGTATTTCTGTTCGAGGTCATTGAGTGTTCGGCTGGCGTAGGCGACTACTCTTTCTTGTGTACCGTCGTTTTGAGTGAGGACTGCACCGAGTCCAGTGTCACTTGCATCTGTTTGCAGCGTGAATGGTAGAGAGAAGTCGGGACAGCAAAGGAATGGTGCGGAAGTAAGCGCTTTTTTCAGTTCTTGGAAAGATTTCTCTTGTTCTGGTCCCCAATTCCAGCGAACGTTTTTCTTAAGTAAAGTGTTCATAGGTGTTACGGTGGTGGAGAATGACTTGATGAATCGTCGATACCATGATGCGATTCCTAATACTCTACGGAGTTCTTTGATATTTGTTGGTGCTGGCATTTGGGTGATGGCGGAAATTTTCTCTGGGTCGGTATGAATTCCTTGTGGCGTAATTACATGACCGAGGTAGTTAAGACGATTTTTGCAGAAATGTGATTTGTCGAAGTTTACTCTGAGGTTTGCTTCTTCGAGGCGCTTTAGTACAGTTCGGAGGTTTGTGATATGTTCATGTATGGTTTTGCCTAATACAACAATATCGTCGAGGTACGCAAATGCATATGGCTCTAGCTCGGGGCCGATGACTTGGTCGAGTACTCGCTGAAAAGTTGCTGGTGCGGAGTGTAACCCAAATGGGAGCACTTTCCATTGGTACAGTCCGCGCCCTGGTACGGTGAATGCAGTAAATGGTCGTGATTTTTCCTCTAAGGCGACCTGCCAGTAGCCATTTTTTAAATCGATGGTACTGATGTAGTTAGCTTCTTTTAGTTTATCGAGAATAGACTGTATTTGCGGTAGAGGATACGCGTCGGGTGTGGAGATCTTGTTTAGTTGGCGGTAATCAATACATAAGCGCCATGTGCCTGTTTTCTTCTTTACTAGAACTACAGGTGAGCTGTACGGACTTTTTGCTGCCTCTATTTTATCTCTTTGTAGTAAGGTGTCGCTCTCGCTATTTATTATTTGTTGCATCGCCGGGTTTCGTGGGTAGTACCTTTGTTTGAAGGGTATGTCGGTCTTTCCACGAATGGTGTGTTGTGCGATGTTACACGGTATACAGATTTTCTCCATGCGATTCTTTGTTTCGCTTATTAATTTTTGGAGTTGTATTTGTTCGTCTTTTTGATTGCTGTAGTAGAGAGCAAAGTTTTCGTTGGCGGATGTCGTTTTTAGTTCATGCCCTCCGATGGTGATGTGGACGTCAATTACTTTTAAGAAGTCCGTCCCGAGTATTAAATCTTCGGTCAGCCCAGGCATATGTTGCAGATGGTGGTAATATACTTTGTTATTTATTTCTATTTTCGTTTTTCCGTAGTTACGGACGGTTACGGTTTCCCCATTGGCCAGTGCGATCGGTATGTCTCTTGTGCGGTTTTTTGTGCGTAGGTTAAGTTTACTCTTTAGGTTGTCGCCCATAAATGTTAGAGACGCTCCGGTGTCAATCAAAGCGTCGACTGTGTATTGCTCGCACTTAACTGGTATGTAGTAGCGGCCAGCGACGGATGGCGCTTTAGTGTTGTTTTGGTGGCATGGGCAATCGCGAGACAAGATTCCCATCTCTCTCGTCAATGAGAGCAGAATAATAGTTTCTTTGCTGAACACTTCTTTTTAGGATGTCTTGGCTGTCGGCAAGACCAACAATGTGTACGTCGATCGTATGTAGGAGGCGTCAAGCAATTATTTGCGTGACGATTTGTTCTTGTTTCTTCACTTCGAAGATGTTCATATTCTTCTGCTTGTGTCATCAATTCGTCGAGGTTGTCGAAGTCGCTGCGCCTGATATATAATCGGTACTCGGGGCGTAGTCCTTCGTATGCTCGCTCGATCTGTTGTTCACTTTTCATGTGTGGATGTTGTCGTATTAGTGTCATGAGGTGGAGAATGTAGTCTTTGGCACGTTCGCGATTATTCTGCCTTCTTCGCATAATTTCTTCTTCTAATCTAAATAAGTGTCGCGGTGGTTGGAAGAATGTTTTTGCTGCTGCTCGGAAGTCTGCCCACGTGTGAACTTCGCTTCTTTTGTATCGCCACCAGTCTCGTGCTCTGTCTTTGAAGATTTCGTTCAGTGGCAGCAAAAGGTGATCGTAATTTACTCCATAGCAGTCAGCTAGTTCTTCAATAGTCTCCAGGAATTCGTTTAATGGTCGATTCCCATTAAAATGGAGTCCCCATCTTCTCACAGTGTTCATGACGTCAATATTATTATTATTGGTATGATTCACGGGTGGTTGCCATGTATTAGTAGGCGTATCATTACATGAAGCTTGTGTTGGAGTATGCACAAGTGTTCTCTGTTTTTCTTCGTTGTCTTTTTCCTTTTGTAAATGTATATAATTGCTAATTCGTTTTCGAATTTCTTTCATGGTACCGTTTGTAGGTAGTCCCTTTTCATGTAAGTATTTTTCCAGCTCTTCTTTCTTTAGGTAGTAAACCCAGCTGGTCGACGTTTCGTCGATTTTTTTAATTGTTGTTGTTGTGGTGTGACTTTCTTCTGAAGAAGAATGTCCCTGCTCGGGCGCCATTTGTAACGAGTTTTTTTGTCCTTAGGCTGGGATAAAACTCAGTCTGTCCAGGGTTCGTTAAAGGGGTCTCGCAACCCTCTAACATACAACGTATTCCCGAATTACTCACGACTGTCTTCGCGACAGTCTAGCACTGACTCTGTAAAGAGTTCAGCTCGGACGTTGTTTATTGGTTTTTAATATTTTTTTATTTTTTTATTTATTATTATTCGCTTAACAGTTTTTATACTTATACTAATACTTAACAATTTTTATACCTAAAAATACGTACAATGGGAGAGGGGGATAGAGTATCCCGCAGCAGAGGACTGCACAATATTTATCACCTAGTCAAAGTACCAAGGGAGACGCGGTGAGTGGTAGGAAGCGTAACTACTTCTTTGGCAGAAGGCCTTTTAATATGCGGAAGGCGAGAGGTTTTTATTAGAGTGAGAGCCAAAGTGCTACTCGGCAGATGGCCTTTAATGTATTTGGTGACGTCAGGGCGTCCACCAACAAAATAGTCTCTGGTTTGGTACCTCGTTTAGGTGCCCTACCTAGTTGGTGAGCAAATAGTGTTGCTCGCCGCTGGCCGAAGCCGATAGTGCCAGATAGTGCTGGACACTGGTGACCGGAGTCGATAGCAACTCGATAGTGCGGTTGCTGGTGGCGGAAGCCGATAGTGCCAGATAGTGCTGGACACTGCTGACCGTAGTCGATAACAACTCGATAGTGCGGTTGCTGGTGGCCGAAGCCGATAGTGCCAGATAGTGCTGGACACTGGTGACCGAAGTCGATAGCAACTCGATAGTGCGGTTGCTGGTGGCCGAAGCCGATAGTGCCAGATAGTGCTGGACACTGGTGACCGAAGTCGATAGTGGAAGTTGGAAATGGTTTTCCAAAAATACAAAAGTCTTAGCAGTTTCAATGCAAGCGACTTAGGATTCCAACTTCTCCAACTGCTGTGCATTTTGAGCATCCTATACGTCGCATGATGGTTGAACTGTTTGAGAATTCAAACCTCTGATTACGAATAAGCGGGAAAGCAAAAGCGAATAAAATGTCTTGCTCATGTGCCGTATGCTAGTGCAATCGAAACCCGTAGTTGGCGGATTTCTTAATTTGTTTTAATATGTGCTTTTTTTATGTTTTTTTATATTTGTAATGAATTTTTATTAATTTATTTTATTAAAAAAAATAGAAAATATAATAAAATAAGAAATAAAAATAAAAAAAAAGAATATGAAGAAATTGCTTGCCGCTGTTCGGTTTCGAACCGGCGTCCTTCGTGTTGGGAATTTTCGTATGGTAGCTCAGAGAGCAGTGTTTAATGTATAAGAATAAGAATTGTAACTTGGCATCAATTATGCCTGTTACATTCTTTGTCTAGAGATTTGACATTTCCATTCCTTTCGCTTATCCACTGTATATTGCGCATAACTACGCTCTGATAGCGAACAACATATAGAGAAATGGTATCCCGCCTTACATTGCTGACACCTAACAAAATCGTTGGCTGCGGGAAGTGCCTTATTGCAATGTTTGCACAGCTCACTTTTGGAGTTTGTTTTGCTTTCCATCTCTTTTCTCTTCTCTCTTGGTCTTGTCTTTAAATTTGAAACAGTGAAAGATCAAAGAAAAGCGCGGGAAATTGTTCGAAATATTTTGCTTTACGAAATATTTATAATTTATCGAATATTTCACTTTGTTTTTCGGTAATTAGTTTCACCAAGTTTATGTTTCGATATCGAATTAAGTAATTAGCGGAGTTATAAGATTTGTAATAAATATAAAAAACGTTTTGCTTGACTTTCCACAAGAGCGATCGGCACACGTCTATTCGTCTATTAAACATAAATAAATAAAACAAAAGTCAAAACAAGAAATTATTAAATTAATAAATAAAACAAATGGCAAAACAAAAAAAAATTATAAGTTAACAAAATAAAATAAATGTCAAAACAAAAAATGAATAAGATCATAAATAAAACAAAAGTAATAACAAGAAATTATTAAGTTAATAAATAAAACAAAAGTCAAAACAAAGAATTATTAAGTTAATAAATAAAACAAATGGCACAACAAAAAAAAATTATAAGTTAACAAAATAAAACAAATGTCAAAACAAAAAATGAATAAGTTCATAAATAAAACAAAGTCAAAACAAGAAATTATTAAGTTGGAAAAAAACAAAACAAACAAAACAAAACAAAAGTCAAAACAAGAAATTATGAAGTTTAAAAAATAAAACGAATGTCAAAACAAAAAATTAATAACTTAATAAATAATACAAAAGTGGAAACAAGAAATATTAAGTTATTAAGTTAAAAAAATGATTAAATTACTAAATAAAACAAAAGTCAAAGCAAGAAATTATTAAGTTAATGAATAAAACAAAAGTCAAAACAAGAAATTATTAAGTTAATAAATAAAACAAATGGCAAAGCAAAAAAAACTTATAGTTTAACAAAATAAAACAAATGTCAAAACAAAAAATGGATAAGTTCATATATAAAACAAAAGTAAAAACAAGAAATTATTAAGTTAATAAATAAAACAAATGTTTAAACACAAAATAAATAAGTTAATAAATAAAACAAAAGTCAAAACAAGGAATTATTAAGTTAATAAATAAAACAAATGGCACAACAAAAAAAAATTATAAGTTAACAAAATAAAACAAATGTCGAAACAAAAAATAAATAAGTTAATAAATAAAACAAAAGTGAAAACAAGAAATATTAAGTTATTAAGTTAAAAAAATGATTAAATTACTAAATAAAACAAAAGTCAAAGCAAGAAATTATTAAGTTAATAAATAAAACAAATGTCAAAACAAAAAAGAATAAGTTAATAAATAAAACAAAAGTCAAACCAAGAAATTATTAAGTTAATAAATATAAAAAATAGCTAAACTAGAAACTATTAAGATAATAAATAAAACAAAAGTCAAAACAAGAAATGATTAAGTTAATAAATAAAACAAAAGTCAAACCAATAAATTATTAAGTTAATATATAAAACAAATGGCAAAACAAAAAAAAAATAATAAGTTAAAAAAATAAAAAAATGTCAAAACAAAAAATGAATAAGGTCATAAATAAAACAAAAGTAAAACAAGAAATTATTTTGTTAATAAAAAAAACAAAAGTCAAAACAAGAAATTATTAAGTTATTAAAGAAAACAAACATCAAAACAAGCAATTATTAAGTTAATAAATAAAACAAATGGCAAAACAAAAAATTAATAAATTAATAAATAAAACAACTGTCAAAATAAAAAATTAATAAGTTAATAAATAAAACAAATGTCAAAACAAAAAATTGATAAGTTAATGAAGTAAACAAATTTAAAAACAAAATATGAATAAACCAATAAATAAAACAAAAGTCAAAACAAAACATAAATAAGTTTATAAATAAAACGAAAGTCAAAACAAGAAATTATTATATTAAGTTCATAAATTAAACAAAAATTAACCGAAAACAATTGTCAGAACAAAAACTGAATAAGGTAATAAATATACTAAATGTCAAAACAAAAAATGAATAAGTTCATTAATAAAACAAAAGTGAAAACAAGAAATTATTTTGTTAATAAAAAAAAACAAAAGTCAAAACAAGAAATTATTATATTAAGTTCATAAATTAAGCAAAAATTAAACGAAAACAATTGTCAGAACAAAAACTGAATAAGTTAATAAATAAACTAAATGTCAAAACAAAAAATGAATAAGTTAATAAATAAAACAAACGTCAAAGCAAACCATGAATAAGTTAATAAATTAAACAAAAGTCAAAACAAGAAATTATTAAGTTAATGAAGTAAACAAATTTAAAAACAAAATATGAATAAACCAATAAATAAAACAAAAGTCAAAACAAAACATAAATAAGTTTACAAATAAAACGAAAGTCCAAACAAGAAATGATTAAGTTAATAAATGTAACAAATTTCAAAACAAACTATGAATAAGTTAATAAATAAAACAAAAGTCAAAACAAGAAATTATTAAGTTAATAAATATAACAAATTTCAAAACAAAATATGAATAAGTTAATAAATTAAACAAAAGTCAAAACAAGAAATTATTATATTAAGTTCATAAATTAAACAAAAATTAAACGAAAACAATTGTCAAAACAAAAACTGAATAAGTTAATAAATAAACTAAATGTCAAAACAAAAAATGAATAAGTTCATTAATAAAACAAAATTCAAAACAAGAAATTATTAAGTTAATAAATATAACAAATGTCAAAACAAAATATCAATAAGTTAATAAATAAACAAACGTTGAAACAAGAAATTATTAAGTTCTTAAATTAAACAATAATTAAGTTAAACAAATGGCAAAACAAAAAAAAGTTAATAAATAAAATAAATACCAAAACAAAAAATGATTAATTTAATGAAATGTCAAAACAAAAAATTAATAAGTTAATAAATAAAATAAATGTCAAAACAAAAAATGAATAAGTTCATTAATAAAACAAAAGGCAAAACAAGAAATTATTAAGTTAATAAATAAAACAAAAGTCAAAACAAGAAATTCTTAAGTTAATAAATATAAAAAATGTCAAAACAAAAAATCAATAAGTTAATAAATAAACAAACGTTAAAACAAGAAATTATGAAGTTATTAAGTTGATTGTATTTCGCTACAAAGGATATCTACATCTTCTAATTTTAACAGTTCACTCCAATTCGTTGAATTGATTTTCGTGTTTACTCTGTGATCAATTATAGTACTATGCCTTTATTGTGGATTTGTACACCTCTCCATATCCCTGAACTTTATAGCAAACCACAAAGAGAAGTGATCCGATATATTAGTTGTAACTATGCCAGCATCAATGTCACTCCTACGGCATCTGATAAATAGATGGTCAATGCTCGTTTCCGATTCCCTATTTATGTCCACCCTCGTACTCCCTGAGATACAATTCACAAGGCCTTTGGATGCTAGCATCGCAAGATAATCAGCAGTGCTTGTATGCTCAGAGTGGTGCAGATCTACATTTATGTCTCCTATAACAGCAATACTTTGGGTCCTATTTATAGGACTTATTGTTTGATCGAGTTCAGATATAAAAAGAGTGACACTCTGAGCTGGTGGGCGATATATAGCAATTAGTGAAAAAGGTTGCTTGTCAACCATCATTGTAACATGCAGCTTTTCAAAAGATTTCGTATCAACAGCATCGTGCAATCTGGTATATGTTATTTTTTCCTTTACATATATTGCAACCCCACCACCCCGGTTTTGATACCTGTTCAAGTGTTCTGCATTAAAACCTGGTATTGAGTAAAGCCTTGTCTCATCGTCAGTGATATTAGTTTCGACCAGGACAATGACGTCTATGATATCTATGAGTTGATCGATGGCAGCAACAAAAGATAGGAAATTTTTTCGCAATGACCTGATGTTCATGTAAATGCATGATAAATTGTAAGTGTTATATTTGTTTTTATCTACGTTTTTATAAGAAGAAAAAATTTCAGTATTTAAATTCATGAGTATTTAAAAAAAAGAAAAGGGCAAATATTTACTTATTTAATTAATTAAATTGATATCTTTTTCTGTAATAATTCTAATGGCAGTGCATGTTTCGTGTTGCTTAGCGAAAATTTTACCTTGCCAAACAAACTTTCAATTTTTTGTTTTGGCGGTATTTTTTGCCATCCACAGCAAATGACGATTGCTTTGGGTGAGCTGATCACCTATAAATATTCTGCTTGCGTTATTGTTCACTGTGTTCGCACTCTCATTAACTGAAGGTGATGTTGTTGTTGTTGCTGCTACTAGTGCAGCACTCATCTTTCCCTTCGTTTTTTGCATCAGCTCACCAAGTTTCACCAAGTTTATGTTTCGATATCGAATTAAGTAATTAGCGGAGTTATAAGATTTGTAATAAATATAAAAAACGTTTTGCTTAACTTTCCACAGGAGCGATCGGCTACACGTCTATTCAAGTCGCACGTCACAACTTAAAATTGCCAAATATTGCAAATAAATGCCAAAACAATAAATGATTAATTTAATGAATTAAGCAAATGCCAAAACAAAAAATGAATAAGTTAATAAATAAAACAAATGTCAAAACAAAACATGAATAAGTTAATAAATTAAACAAAAGTCAAAACAAGAAATTATTAAGTTAATAAATTAAACAATAATTAAGTTAAACAAATGGCAAAACAAAAAAAAGTCAATAAATAAAATAAATTCCAAAACAAAAAATGATTAATTTAATGAATTAAGCAAATGTCAAAACAAGAAATTATTAAGTTAATAAATATAACAATTTTCAAAACGAAATATGAATAAGTTAATAAATAAAACAAAAGTCAAAACAAGAAATTATTATATTCAGTTCATAAATTAAACAAAAATTAAACGACAAAAATTGTCAGAACAAAAACTGAATAAGGTAATAAATAAACTAAATGTCAAAACAAAAAAAGAATAAGTTCATTAATAAAACAAAAGTCAAAACAAGAAATTATTAAGTTAATAAATAAAACAAAAGTCAAAACAAGAAATAATTAAGTTAATAAATATACAAATGTCAAAACAAAAAATCAATAAGTTAATAAATAAACAACCGTTGAAACAAGAAATTATTAAGTTAAAAATTAAACAATAATTAAGTTAAACAAATGGCAAAACAAAAAAAAAGTAATAAATAAAATAAATGCCAAAACAAAAATGATTAATTTAATGAATTAAGCAAATATCAAAACAAGAAATTATTAAGTTAATAAACATAACAAATTTCAAAACAAAATATGAATAAGTTAATAAATAAAACAAAAGTCAAAACAAGAAATTATTATATTAAGTTCATAAATTAAACAAAAATTAAACGAAAACAATTGTCAGAACAAAACTGAATAAGTTAATAAATTAAACAAAAATCAAAACAAGAAATTATTAAGTTAATGAACTAAACAAATTTCAAAACAAAATATGAATAAACTAATAAATAAAACAAAAGTCAAAACAAAACAAAAATAAGTTTATAAATAAAACAAAAGTCAAAACAAGAAATTATTAAGTTAATGAAGTAAACAAATTCCAAAACAAAATATGAATAAGTTAATAAATAAAACTAAAGTAAAAACAAGAAATTATTAAGTTAATAACATAAACAAATATTTTCAAAAAACAAATGTCAAAACAAACTAGTAAAGGTGTTGTCTACAGCCGGGCTGTAGCCGAAATACCCTACACCTTAAAGCTGCATATACTCGTATATATAATATATAGTATATATAGTATATGTGTACTCGTATATATAAGATAAACTATAATTATAGCTGCTTAACTATTTCTGTGCGTTACAAACACCGGTACTAAGTGCGTTTACTCTCAAAATTTAGGTGTAGGTTATAAAAATATATTGCAATACTGGCTGGATGGGTAAAAAGGAGGCGTGGCCTGCCCATTTTTTTCCCCAACAGAATATTATTGGTTCACAAACTACATTATTATGTACACCATTATTCAGGACACTTATATACTTTTCAATACAATCCATGTAAAACCCTCCATGACCTATGTAAAATAAAAGTGGGCGGATCACGCCCATATTTTGCATATTAACTGGAAGCATTAGTCTAAACCTACATATAAAATTTTCTTGTCTTCTCTCAAAAAGTGATACTGATATGGCCTTTTTTAATAGGCAAAACAGAGGTACCTGCACTCTCGATATAAAAAGTAGGCGTGGTCCTTGGGCGATTTTGCCCATTTTCAATACGAAACACCCCAACATAGCAACGAATATTTTTGCCAAATTTCATTTTGAAATCTTAATCCGTTCTCCTGTGATCGTGATTTCAACGGACAGACAGACAGACAGACAGACGGACAGACATCGTTATTTCAATTTTGGTGGTGATGCTGATCAAGAATATATATACTTTTCCATACCTATCTTGTCTAGTTCTATGCGTTACACACTCCGGTAGAAAGTGAATATACCCTCAACCTTAAGGTGTAGGGTATAAAAATCACTAAGGTCATTGATAGTGAACAATAAACTTTTAAGTAAGAACGACTGTACACGATGCTGGCTCTTGTTCAACTTAACTTTATTCTTATTCAATGATCTTGTTTGACATCGTTTGTATAATGTTACATAAACTGTATAAACCTGAAATCTGACCTTGATGAACAATTTTGTATTAAACATGAATTTAAAGAGAAACGAAAATAATGCGAATAACGTGATGAAGTAAATGCAGCACTCGCTCTCTTTGCACGCTACACAAAGAGAAGTGCGTGTTTAGTTCTTCATCAGACTGGGCCCCCTGAAACATAGTTTCAGTGATTGGGAAGCAATGCAATTTTAGTTATAGGTCTCTTGTAGATGCCCTTTGCAGTTTTGATCGTGACAACTCTAACCCGATTGTCATGTCCAGGATGAACAGCAATTATGCGGCCTAGCAACCATTTCGATGGTGGAAGATTAGGCTCCTTAATGATCACGACATCACCTAGTTCGAAATTTCGTTTGGACTCTGTCCATTTTGATCGTTCTTGTAATGCAGTTAGGTACTCGTTGGACCACTGCTTCCAAAAGCCCTTCACCATGTTTTGTATTAGATTCCACCGGGATTGTCTGGATGATTGCATTTCGCTCGCTTGGCTCAGGTACAGCTGTTAGCGGTTCACCTATAAGGAAATGAGAAGGTGTAAGTGGGTTACAATCTGTGTCCGAAATTGCACAAAGTGGTCGACTGTTTATTGTAGCTTCAATCTGTGTCAGGACCGTATACATTTCCTCAAATGATAAAACAGCATCACCAACAACACGGCGTAGATGGAACTTCACTGAGCGTACTCCAGACTCCCATAAGCCCCCAAAGTGAGGCGCTGAAGGTGGAATGAAATGCCAATTCGTGCCGTCTTGTGCTAATGATTCGTAAACATCTGCATTTGTTGTTTCCTTCTGCAGCAGACTACGCATATCGTCCAACAGCCGCTGTGCTCCCTTAAAATTGGTTCCGAAAAGGGCAAATATTTACTTATTTAATTAATTAAATTGATATCTTTTTCTGTAATAATTCTAATGGCAGTGCATGTTTCGTGTTGCTTAGCGAAAATTTTACCTTGCCAAACAAACTTTCAATTTTTTGTTTTGGCGGTATTTTTTGCCATCCACAGCAAATGACGATTGCTTTGGGTGAGCTGATCACCTATAAATATTCTGCTTGCGTTATTGTTCACTGTGTTCGCACTCTCATTAACTGAAGGTGATGTTGTTGTTGTTGCTGCTACTAGTGCAGCACTCATCTTTCCCTTCGTTTTTTGCATCAGCTCACCAAGTTTCACCAAGTTTATGTTTCGATATCGAATTAAGTAATTAGCGGAGTTATAAGATTTGTAATAAATATAAAAAACGTTTTGCTTAACTTTCCACAGGAGCGATCGGCTACACGTCTATTCAAGTCGCACGTCACAACTTAAAATTGCCAAATATTGCAAATAAATGCCAAAACAATAAATGATTAATTTAATGAATTAAGCAAATGCCGAAACAAAAAATGAATAAGTTAATAAATAAAACAAATGTCAAAACAAAACATGAATAAGTTAATAAATTAAACAAAAGTCAAAACAAGAAATTATTAAGTTAATAAATTAAACAATAATTAATTTAAACAAATGGCAAAACAAAAAAAAGTTAATAAATAAAATAAATTCCAAAACAAAAAATGATTAATTTAATGAATTAAGCAAATGTCAAAACAAGAAATTATTAAGTTAATAAATATAACAATTTTCATAACGAAATATGAATAAGTTAATAAATAAAACAAAAGTCAAAACAAGAAATTATTATATTCAGTTCATAAATTAAACAAAAATTAAACGACAACAATTGTCAGAACAAAAACTGAATAAGGTAATAAATAAACTAAATGTCAAAACAAAAAAAGAATAAGTTCATTAATAAAACAAATGTCAAAACAAGAAATTATTAAGTTAATAAATAAAACAAAAGTCAAAACAAGAAATAATTAAGTTAATAAATATACAAATGTCAAAACAAAAAATCAATAAGTTAATAAATAAACAACCGTTGAAACAAGAAATTATTAAGTTAAAAATTAAACAATAATTAAGTTAAACAAATGGCAAAACAAAAAAAAATAATAAATAAAATAAATGCCAAAACAAAAATGATTAATTTAATGAATTAAGCAAATATCAAAACAAGAAATTATTAAGTTAATAAACATAACAAATTTCAAAACAAAATATGAATAAGTTAATAAATAAAACAAAAGTCAAAACAAGAAATTATTATATTAAGTTCATAAATTAAACAAAAATTAAACGAAAACAATTGTCAGAACAAAACTGAATAAGTTAATAAATTAAACAAAAGTCAAAACAAGAAATTATTAAGTTAATGAACTAAACAAATTTCAAAACAAAATATGAATAAACTAATAAATAAAACAAAAGTCAAAACAAAACAAAAATAAGTTTATAAATAAAAGAAAAGTCAAAACAAGAAATTATTAAGTTAATGAAGTAAACAAATTCCAAAACAAAATATGAATAAGTTAATAAATAAAACTAAAGTAAAAACAAGAAATTATTAAGTTAATAACATAAACAAATATTTTCAAAAAACAAATGTCAAAACAAAAAATCACTAAAGTCATTGATAGTGAACAATAAACTTTTAAGTACGAACGACTGTACACGATGCTGGCTCTTGTTCAACTTAACTTTATTCTTATTCAATGATCTTGTTTGACATCGTTTGTATAATGTTACATTAACTGTATAAACCTGAAATCTGACCTTGATGAACAATTTTGTATTAAACATGAATTTAAAGAGAAACGAAAATAATGCGAATAGCGTGATGAAGTAAATGCAGCACTCGCTCTCTTTGCACGCTACACAAAGAGAAGTGCGTGTTTAGTTCTTCATCAGACTGGGCCCCCTGAAACATAGTTTCAGTGATTGGGAAGCAATGCAATTTTAGTTATAGGTCTCTTGTAGATGCCCTTTGCAGTTTCGATCGTGACAACTCTAACCCGATTGTCATGTCCAGGATGAACAGCAATTATGCGGCCTAGCAACCATTTCGATGGTGGAAGATTAGGCTCCTTAATGATCACGACATCACCTAGTTCGAAATTTCGTTTGGACTCTGTCCATTTTGATCGTTCTTGTAATGCAGTTAGGTACTCGTTGGACCACTGCTTCCAAAAGCCCTTCACCATGTTTTGTATTAGATTCCACCGGGATTGTCTGGATGATTGCATTTCGCTCGCTTGGCTCAGGTACAGCTGTTAGCGGTTCACCTATAAGGAAATGAGAAGGTGTAAGTGGGTTACAATCTGTGTCCGAAATTGCACAAAGTGGTCGACTGTTTATTGTAGCTTCAATCTGTGTCAGGACCGTATACATTTCCTCAAATGATAAAACAGCATCACCAACAACACGGCGTAGATGGAACTTCACTGAGCGTACTCCAGACTCCCATAAGCCCCCAAAGTGAGGCGCTGAAGGTGGAATGAAATGCCAATTCGTGCCGTCTTGTGCTAATGATTCGTAAACATCTGCATTTGTTGTTTCCTTCTGCAGCAGACTACGTATATCGTCCAACAGCCGCTGTGCTCCCTTAAAATTGGTTCCGTTGTCCGTATATAGATTGCTGCATTTTCCCCGACGGCTTGTAAATCTCCTGAACGCTGCTACAAATGCTTCCGAACTTAAGTCACTTACAAATTCCAAGTGAATTGCCTTGACTGACATACAAATAAAAAGGCTTATATAGGCCTTGCTGATTCTCGGGCGTTTACAATTTGTCATTTTTATGCTAATGGGTCCAGCAAAGTCGCAGCCACTGTTTCGGAACGGCCGCGTGGCTTGCACTCTTGTGTGTGGCAGATTAGCCATCATCTGCTCTGACGTCTTGCGCCGCAATAAGAAATAGTGTTTACACCTGAAGACGACGGCTCGTATTAAATTTCGTGCTCCGAGAATCCAGTAGTGCTGTCGAACAATTGAAAAGAGCGCTGATACCCCTGCATGCATATACGTTTTATGCATATCTGCAACAATCAATTCCGCAATATGATTCCGTGGAAGAATCACTGGATGTTTAATGTTAAACGATATGGCTGCACTTTGAATTCTTCCGCCAACCCTCAGCACGCCTACCTCATCGATAAAGGGTGACAGTTTATTAAGTGTATCCCGTTTCGATAACCTAACCTTAGACGTTAAGTTATTTATAGTGACTGCAAATGTTTCTCGCTGTATGCAGCAGAACAACTTCATGCGAGCAAGATGTAATTTCTCAAGCGATATAATTCTTGTTTTTGACGGTGTTCGCCTAGATACAAGCAATACAAACCGGCGAATGTAAGCAACAACTCGAATTAGACGATTCCAAGATGAGCACCGATCAGCGAGGCTAAGAAGAACTGAACGCTCTACTCCTGACACTCCACTGTATAGCACAGCCTTTCGCTTTTCTGCCGCAACGGTTGCTGAAGTTGCGTCAATATCAAATTTCGTTTTAGGCCATGTTTCTCTAGGCAATGCAAGCCATTCTGGTCCGCACCACCACAATTTGGCTTGCACCAATTGCTCCGGGTTTACGCCGCGCGATGCACAATCAGCTGGGTTTGAATGTGTGTTTACGTAATTCCAATGGCGCCGAGGCAGCGTCAATAAAATTTCTTCTGTACGATTAGCCACAAACATTTTCCAATTTCGAGGAGGAGATGATAACCAATGCAGTACAATCTCTGAATCTGTCCATGCGTACACTGTGGCCATTGAAACATTAATAGTACGCTTAACTAAAGCAAGTAATCGGCACAATAGCAACGCACCACACAGTTCCAATCTGGGTATCGATATTATCTTTAAGGGAGCAACGCGTGCCTTTGCTGTCACTATGTTTATCACCGGGTGGCTATTACTAGATCTCTTTACACAATAAATGACAGCGGCATAAGCAACTTGAGAGGCATCACAAAAACAGTGTAGCTCACACTCCGCAGTGTCAATAAAAATTTGCCTTGGAATGCTAATAGATTCGAAACGGTGAAGCGATTGCGTCAGTTGGCTCCATACACGGCTTATATCTAGTGGGAGTTGTTCGTCCCAACCGAGCTTTAGAAACCATAAACGTTGAAAAAGTATCTTCATCAAAATAGTTGACGGCGAAAGAAACCCGTGAATATCAAACACACGAGCAACCTCTGACAGAATTGTGCGTTTAGTTACCTCACCTGACCGCTTCGCTTTGACTCTAAACGAATAAGCATCAGTGCATGGATTCCAGTAAAGGCCAAGAACTTTAACAAAGCTACTTAAGTTAGAAATTCCCTCTCTGAAAGGCTGACGCTCGCATTCGTCACTTAGTAGCTTGTTTAGAAAATCCTCGCAGTTTGAGCACCACTTTCGCAATTGAAAACCCGCTGTTGCTAATAACTCAACCAACTCTGTCTTGATTGCTACAAGTTCATTAACGGCATTTGCTCCGGCCATGACGTCGTCAACATAAATATTGTTTAGTATTATGCTAGCTGCGCGAGGAAACTTTACTTGATTGTCTTGTGCCAGCTGTTGTAATACTCGTACTGACAAAAAGGGTGCTGAAGCTGTTCCATATGTAACCGTGCACAATCGAAAATGCTGAACTGGGCAATCGGTGTTGCTTCTCCATACGATTCTCTGAAAATCCCTGTGCTGCTTTGCAATCCAAATTTGACGAAACATTTTTGTTATATCCGAAGTAAAGACATAAGGGAAAAGCCGAAATCGAAGAGACACGCCAAATAAGTCACGCTGCACCGGTGGGCCAATGAACAGTGCGTCATTTAAAGATTTCCCAAACTTGTCTTTAAATGAACCATCGAAGACGACTCTAAGCTTGGTTGTTGTACTTTCTGGCTTCGCAATAGCATGATGAGGTAAGTAATATTGAGGTTGTATGTGCAACTCATTCTCCGGCACGGGTTCCATATGACCTAGTGCTAGGTATTCGTCCAAAAAACTTGCATACTGTCTATGTAGATGCGGATCCGTAACCAACTTGCGTTCTTGAATGTGTAGTCGTGAAATAGCTCCAATACTTGTATCTGCAAAGGTCGTATTATCATGTTTAAAAGGCAATTCAACAATATACCGTCCGTCCGCCGAACGCTTGTGTGTTCGTTGGAAACTGATTTCAGCAGGATCATCAGCGGCTGATTCTGAACTGTTAAGGCAGCCTTCCTCTACCTCCCAGAATCGTTGCAATTTCCGATCGATGTCAATTGTCACAGTGTAGGATGCAATGTCGACAGGAGATCTCATATCTACCTGACCAGAAACGATCCAACCAAATATTGAATTTAAGGCGAATAAATGCGAATCTTTCAGGAATATCTTCCCCTCAATGAATACTGACCATACCACGTCTGCTCCAAGTAGCAAATCGACTGTGGCTGGAATATTAAAACTAGGATCAGCCAGCTTTAGATGTGATATAGTATGCCAAGCTTCTGTAGAAAATTGCTGTAACGGGACGTCTGCTGTGATGTGGTTCAAAATATAAGGTTGCACATCGATTGAGCTGTCGCTAATATCAGACAGAACTTTGATAATAACTCTGCCCCTCGTGGTGCCTGCCTCTGCAGATGCGACTCCTCGTACAGCCATCCGTGCATTAGACCTGCTTAGACCCAATCGTTGAACGCATGACTCTGTTATAAATGACACTTGTGAACCTGAGTCGATAAGTGCTCGCACCTTTACGTATTTCCCACACAGATCAGAAATATGTACAATGGCTGTTGGCAAGATGACGCTAGAAGGCTGCGAGCATGGAATACTGTGATTGCTGGTGAGAGATTGGCGAACTGCTTCTCGTGAGCCGCCTGATGACGTATGCGTAGTTGACGAATCTCTCGCCAACGACGATTGCAACACCGCTGTATCAGTGTCCACTGGTCGCTCTGCACGCGAATGTTGTGTGGAATACTCCCTCGTTGAAGTATTTCCCGAAAAAGATGTTACTGCAGAGGATGACAAATGCACCAGCGTATGGTGCCTAGAATTGCAAATGCGGCAACGAAATGAAGAGTTACATTTTGCGACGTTATGACCTTGCTTTAAACAATTAAAGCACAGTGATTTATCCTTTGCGAATTTTCTTCGCATATCCGAACTAAGCGATTCAAATTCAGGACACTTTGATAGGTTATGCTCTGCCTTGCACCGTAGACAAAGTTGCAATGGTTTTTCAATTACATGCGACCTAAGGGCTGCTACTTTCGGCGATGTGGATGGTCCAAACATGTCAATTGACTCTAATTTTGCAAACCGTTTGTCTAAGAACTCTATCAACATATCAATTGTGACGTCAATACGCGAACCGAACTCTTCTGACCACACTCGGCGTGTGTCGACGTCAAGTTTATTTAACAACAAATAAATCAACCATGGATTTCGATCGTTCATTGAAATGGCATTCAGGCCACGCAAACATTCGTCTGCTCCATCGAGCAGCTTCCGAAGCGATTTCGAGTTCGAAGATTGAACATTTGGCAGCTTGATAAAGCTCTTTATATGTTGCAGCGCGACTAGATGTGGACGATCATAGCGCTTCTCGAGCTTGTCCCAAACTGGAAGATAATGTTCGTCCGAAATTGGAATGTTTTTGATGAGCTCCGCAGCTTCACCTCGTAAGAACGATACCAAATAGTAGAACTTTTGGGTTTGCGATAGATTTTTTTTACGATCGACAGAACCTATAAAAAGATAACGAAACGCCATCCAATTAACGTACTCACCCGAAAACGGGGGTATCACTATCTTTGGTAATGCTATATCATCCCCTGGTGGCAACATAGCTTGATAAGTAAGCTGCTGTAGTAGAGCTGCACTCCGAGATGGAACTGCTTTCAATTGTTGCTGCCTACCATTAATTTCTTGTGATAAGCATGAATGCACCGTGAAATAAGTTGCCTCAACTTGCGCAAAAACATCAGCTCCCGTTAACTCACCAGAGCTTACCGCTTCGTCACCCTCTAGTTCATCTTGAAATTCTGCCATTTCGTCTTCAATCACCACAAACTGCCGCCAGTAATCTTCGACCGCTTTTAACCTTGTTGAGAGCTCCTCTATTGTCGTATTTTCGTTTACGCTATCCAAATAGCTTTTTGACCGTGTAATAGAAGCCTTTACGCGACCACGCCGGACTCTCAATCCCTTTAACGTGGACATAATTGTTTCGCTTAATTTCGTGAGCTTTGTCTTATTACAAAACGCACAAATTGTAATTGTCTTCTGATAAAATTTCAACTAAGATCCGGCTCGACTCGAAGGACCAAAAATTATGATAGTGAACAATAAACTTTTAAGTAAGAACGACTGTACACGATGCTGGCTCTTGTTCAACTTAACTTTATTCTTATTCAATGATCTTGTTTGACATCGTTTGTATAATGTTACATTAACTGTATAAACCTGAAATCTGACCTTGATGAACAATTTTGTATTAAACATGAATTTAAAGAGAAACGAAAATAATGCGAATAGCGTGATGAAGTAAATGCAGCACTCGCTCTCTTTGCACGCTACACAAAGAGAAGTGCGTGTTTAGTTCTTCATCAGACTGGGCCCCCTGAAACATAGTTTCAGTGATTGGGAAGCAATGCAATTTTAGTTATAGGTCTCTTGTAGATGCCCTTTGCAGTTTTGATCGTGACAACTCTAACCCGATTGTCATGTCCAGGATGAACAGCAATTATGCGGCCTAGCAACCATTTCGATGGTGGAAGATTAGGCTCCTTAATGATCACGACATCACCTAGTTCGAAATTTCGTTTGGACTCTGTCCATTTTGATCGTTCTTGTAATGCAGTTAGGTACTCGTTGGACCACTGCTTCCAAAAGCCCTTCACCATGTTTTGTATTAGATTCCACCGGGATTGTCTGGATGATTGCATTTCGCTCGCTTGGCTCAGGTACAGCTGTTAGCGGTTCACCTATAAGGAAATGAGAAGGTGTAAGTGGGTTACAATCTGTGTCCGAAATTGCACAAAGTGGTCGACTGTTTATTGTAGCTTCAATCTGTGTCAGGACCGTATACATTTCCTCAAATGATAAAACAGCATCACCAACAACACGGCGTAGATGGAACTTCACTGAGCGTACTCCAGACTCCCATAAGCCCCCAAAGTGAGGCGCTGAAGGTGGAATGAAATGCCAATTCGTGCCGTCTTGTGCTAATGATTCGTAAACATCTGCATTTGTTGTTTCCTTCTGCAGCAGACTACGCATATCGTCCAACAGCCGCTGTGCTCCCTTAAAATTGGTTCCGTTGTCCGTATATAGATTGCTGCATTTTCCCCGACGGCTTGTAAATCTCCTGAACGCTGCTACAAATGCTTCCGAACTTAAGTCACTTACCAACTCCAAGTGAATTGCCTTGACTGACATACAAATAAAAAGGCATATATAGGCCTTGCTGATTCTCGGGCGTTTTTCAATTTGTCATTTTTATGCTAATGGGTCCAGCAAAGTCGCAGCCACTGTTTCGGAACGGCCGCGTGGCTTGCACTCTTGTGTGTGGCAGATTAGCCATCATCTGCTTTGACGTCTTGCGCCGCAATAAGAAACAGTGTTTACACCTGAAGACGACGGCTCGTATTAAATTTCGTGCTCCGAGAATCCAGTAGTGCTGTCGAACCATTGAAAAGAGCGCTGATACCCCTGCATGCATATACGTTTTATGCATATCTGCAACAATCAATTCCGCAATATGATTCCGTGGAAGAATCACTGGATGTTTAATGTTAAACGATATGGCTGCACTTTGAATTCTTCCGCCAACCCTCAGCACGCCTACCTCATCGATAAAGGGTGACAGTTTATTAAGTGTATCCCGTTTCGATAACCTAACCTTAGACGTTAAGTTATTTATAGTGACTGCAAATGTTTCTCGCTGTATGCAGCAGAACAACTTCATGCGAGCAAGATGTAATTTCTCAAGCGATATAATTCTTGTTTTTGACGGTGTTCGCCTAGATACAAGCAATACAAACCGGCGAATGTAAGCAACAACTCGAATTAGACGATTCCAAGATGAGCACCGATCAGCGAGGCTAAGAAGAACTGAACGCTCTACTCCTGACACTCCACTGTATAGCACAGCCTTTCGCTTTTCTGCCGCAACGGTTGCTGAAGTTGCGTCAATATCAAATTTCGTTTTAGGCCATGTTTCTCTAGGCAATGCAAGCCATTCTGGTCCGCACCACCACAATTTGGCTTGCACCAATTGCTCCGGGTTTACGCCGCGCGATGCACAATCAGCTGGGTTTGAATGTGTGTTTACGTAATTCCAATGGCGCCGAGGCAGCGTCAATAAAATTTCTTCTGTACGATTAGCCACAAACATTTTCCAATTTCGAGGAGGAGATGATAACCAATGCAGTACAATCTCTGAATCTGTCCATGCGTACACTGTGGCCATTGAAACATTAATAGTACGCTTAACTAAAGCAAGTAATCGGCACAATAGCAACGCACCACACAGTTCCAATCTGGGTATCGATATTATCTTTAAGGGAGCAACGCGTGCCTTTGCTGTCACTATGTTTATCACCGGGTGGCTATTACTAGATCTCTTTACACAATAAATGACAGCGGCATAAGCAACTTGAGAGGCATCACAAAAACAGTGTAGCTCACACTCCGCAGTGTCAATAAAAATTTGCCTTGGAATGCTAATAGATTCGAAACGGTGAAGCGATTGCGTCAGTTGGCTCCATACACGGCTTATATCTAGTGGGAGTTGTTCGTCCCAACCGAGCTTTAGAAACCATAAACGTTGAAAAAGTATCTTCATCAAAATAGTTGACTGCGAAAGAAACCCGTGAATATCAAACACACGAGCAACCTCTGACAGAATTGTGCGTTTAGTTACCTCACCTGACCGCTTCGCTTTGACTCTAAACGAATAAGCATCAGTGCATGGATTCCAGTAAAGGCCAAGAACTTTAACAAAGCTACTTAAGTTAGAAATTCCCTCTCTGAAAGGCTGACGCTCGCATTCGTCACTTAGTAGCTTGTTTAGAAAATCCTCGCAGTTTGAGCACCACTTTCGCAATTGAAAACCCGCTGTTGCTAATAACTCAACCAACTCTGTCTTGATTGCTACAAGTTCATTAACGGCATTTGCTCCGGCCATGACGTCGTCAACATAAATATTGTTTAGTATTATGCTAGCTGCGCGAGGAAACTTTACTTGATTGTCTTGTGCCAGCTGTTGTAATACTCGTACTGACAAAAAGGGTGCTGAAGCTGTTCCATATGTAACCGTGCACAATCGAAAATGCTGAACTGGGCAATCGGTGTTGCTTCTCCATACGATTCTCTGAAAATCCCTGTGCTGCTTTGCAATCCAAATTTGACGAAACATTTTTGTTATATCCGAAGTAAAGACATAAGGGAAAAGCCGAAATCGAAGAGACACGCCAAATAAGTCACGCTGCACCGGTGGGCCAATGAACAGTGCGTCATTTAAAGATTTCCCAAACTTGTCTTTAAATGAACCATCGAAGACGACTCTAAGCTTGGTTGTTGTACTTTCTGGCTTCGCAATAGCATGATGAGGTAAGTAATATTGAGGTTGTATGTGCAACTCATTCTCCGGCACGGGTTCCATATGACCTAGTGCTAGGTATTCGTCCAAAAAACTTGCATACTGTCTATGTAGATGCGGATCCGTAACCAACTTGCGTTCTTGATTGTGTAGTCGTGAAATAGCTCCAATACTTGTATCTGCAAAGGTCGTATTATCATGTTTAAAAGGCAATTCAACAATATACCGTCCGTCCGCCGAACGCTTGTGTGTTCGTTGGAAACTGATTTCAGCAGGATCATCAGCGGCTGATTCTGAACTGTTAAGGCAGCCTTCCTCTACCTCCCAGAATCGTTGCAATTTCCGATCGATGTCAATTGTCACAGTGTAGGATGCAATGTCGACAGGAGATCTCATATCTACCTGACCAGAAACGATCCAACCAAATATTGAATTTAAGGCGAATAAATGCGAATCTTTCAGGAATATCTTCCCCTCAATGAATACTGACCATACCACGTCTGCTCCAAGTAGCAAATCGACTGTGGCTGGAATATTAAAACTAGGATCAGCCAGCTTTAGATGTGATATAGTATGCCAAGCTTCTGTAGAAAATTGCTGTAACGGGACGTCTGCTGTGATGTGGTTCAAAATATAAGGTTGCACATCGATTGAGCTGTCGCTAATATCAGACAGAACTTTGATAATAACTCTGCCCCTCGTGGTGCCTGCCTCTGCAGATGCGACTCCTCGTACAGCCATCCGTGCATTAGACCTGCTTAGACCCAATCGTTGAACGCATGACTCTGTTATAAATGACACTTGTGAACCTGAGTCGATAAGTGCTCGCACCTTTACGTATTTCCCACACAGATCAGAAATATGTACAATGGCTGTTGGCAAGATGACGCTAGAAGGCTGCGAGCATGGAATACTGTGATTGCTGGTGAGAGATTGGCGAACTGCTTCTCGTGAGCCGCCTGATGACGTATGCGTAGTTGACGAATCTCTCGCCAACGACGATTGCAACACCGCTGTATCAGTGTCCACTGGTCGCTCTGCACGCGAATGTTGTGTGGAATACTCCCTCGTTGAAGTATTTCCCGAAAAAGATGTTACTGCAGAGGATGACAAATGCACCAGCGTATGGTGCCTAGAATTGCAAATGCGGCAACGAAATGAAGAGTTACATTTTGCGACGTTATGACCTTGCTTTAAACAATTAAAGCACAGTGATTTATCCTTTGCGAATTTTCTTCGCATATCCGAACTAAGCGATTCAAATTCAGGACACTTTGATAGGTTATGCTCTGCCTTGCACCGTAGACAAAGTTGCAATGGTTTTTCAATTACATGCGACCTAAGGGCTGCTACTTTCGGCGATGTGGATGGTCCAAACATGTCAATTGACTCTAATTTTGCAAACCGTTTGTCTAAGAACTCTATCAACATATCAATTGTGACGTCAATACACGAACCGAACTCTTCTGACCACACTCGGCGTGTGTCGACGTCAAGTTTATTTAACAACAAATAAATCAACCATGGATTTCGATCGTTCATTGAAATGGCATTCAGGCCACGCAAACATTCGTCTGCTCCATCGAGCAGCTTCCGAAGCGATTTCGAGTTCGAAGATTGAACATTTGGCAGCTTGATAAAGCTCTTTATATGTTGCAGCGCGACTAGATGTGGACGATCATAGCGCTTCTCGAGCTTGTCCCAAACTGGAAGATAATGTTCGTCCGAAATTGGAATGTTTTTGATGAGCTCCGCAGCTTCACCTCGTAAGAACGATACCAAATAGTAGAACTTTTGGGTTTGCGATAGATTTTTTTTACGATCGACAGAACCTATAAAAAGATAACGAAACGCCATCCAATTAACGTACTCACCCGAAAACGGGGGTATCACTATCTTTGGTAATGCTATATCATCCCCTGGTGGCAACATAGCTTGATAAGTAAGCTGCTGTAGTGGAGCTGCACTCCGAGATGGAACTGCTTTCAATTGTTGCTGCCTACCATTAATTTCTTGTGATAAGCATGAATGCACCGTGAAATAAGTTGCCTCAACTTGCGCAAAAACATCAGCTCCCGTTAACTCACCAGAGCTTACCGCTTCGTCACCCTCTAGTTCATCTTGAAATTCTGCCATTTCGTCTTCAATCACCACAAACTGCCGCCAGTAATCTTCGACCGCTTTTAACCTTGTTGAGAGCTCCTCTATTGTCGTATTTTCGTTTACGCTATCCAAATAGCTTTTTGACCGTGTAATAGAAGCCTTTACGCGACCACGCCGGACTCTCAATCCCTTTAACGTGGACATAATTGTTTCGCTTAATTTCGTGAGCTTTGTCTTATTACAAAACGCACAAATTGTAATTGTCTTCTGATAAAATTTCAACTAAGATCCGGCTCGACTCGAAGGACCAAAAATTATGATAGTGAACAATAAACTTTTACTTTTCTCTTGTTCAACTTAACTTTATTCTTATTCAATGATCTTGTTTGACATCGTTTGTATAATGTTACATTAACTGTATAAACCTGAAATCTGACCTTGATGAACAATTTTGTATTAAACATGAATTTAAAGAGAAACGAAAATAATGCGAATAGCGTGATGAAGTAAATGCAGCACTCGCTCTCTTTGCACGCTACACAAAGAGAAGTGCGTGTTTAGTTCTTCATCAGTCATAAATAAAACAAAAGTCAAAACAAGAAATTATTAAGTTAATAAATAAAACAAAGGTCAAAACAAGAAATCAATAAGTTAATAAATAAACAAACGTTGAAACAAGAAATTATTAAGTTATTAAATTAAACAATAATTCAGTTAAACAAATGGCAAAACAAAAAAAAAGTTAATAAATAAAACATATGGCAAAACAAAAAATGAATAAGCTAATAAATAAAAAAAAAGTCAAAACAAAACATGAATTAGTTAATAAATTAAACAAAAGTCAAAACAAGAAATTATTAACTTAATGAAGTAAACAAATTTCAAAACAAAATATGAATAAACTAATAAATAAAACAAAAGTCAAAACAAAACATACATAAGTTTATAAATTAAACAAAAGTCAAAAAAAGAAATTATTAAGTTAATGAAGTAAACAAATTTTAAAACAAAATATTAATAATCTAATAAATAAAACAAAAGTCAAAACAAACCATGAATAAGTTAATAAATTAAACAAAAGTCAAAACAAGAAATTATTAAGTTAATGAACTAAACAAATTTCAAAACAAAATATGAATAAACTAATAAATAAAACAAAAGTCAAAACAAAACAAAAATAAGTTTATAAATAAAACAAAAGTCAAAACAAGAAATTATTAAGTTAACAAATATAACAAATTTAAAAACAAAATATGAATAAGGTAATAAATAAAACAAAAGTCAAAATAAGAAATTATTATATTAAGTTCATAAATTAAACAAAAATTAAACGAAAACAATTGTCAGAACAAAAACTGAATAAGCTAATAAATAAACTAAATGTCAAAACAAAAAAATTAATAAGTTCATTAATAAAACAAAAGTCAAAAAAGGAAATTATTAAGTTAATAAATTAAACAAAAGTCAAAACAAGAAATTATTAAGTTAATGAAGTAAACAAATTTCAAAACAAAATATGAATAAGCTAATAAATAAAACAAAAGTCAAAACAAAACATGAATAAGTTAATAAATTAAACAAAATTCAAAACAAGAAATTATTAAGTTAATGAAGAAAACAAAATCCAAAACAAAAAGTAAAACAAAAGTAAAAACAAGAAATTATTAAGTTAATAACATAAACAAATATTTTCAAAAAACAAATGTCAAAACAAAAATTCAGTAAGGTCATAAATAAAACAAAAGTCAAAACAAGAAATTATTAAGTTAATAAATAAAACAAATGTCAAAACAAGAAATCAATAAGTTAATAAATAAACAAACGTTGAAACAAGAAATTATTAAGTTATTAAATTAAACAATAATTCAGTTAAACAAATGGCAAAACAAAAAAAAGTTAATAAATAAAATAAATGTCAAAACAAAAAATTATTAACTTAATGAATTAAACAAATGTCAAAACAAAAAGTGAATAAGCTAATAAATAAAACAAAAGTCAAAACAAAACATGAATAAGTTAATAAATTAAACAAAAGTCAAAACAAGACATTATTAACAATTTGATTCTTTCGTCCTTCTCTTCGTTCTTTACATGCAGTTCTCTCACTTGCTCTGTTAATTGAGTCATCGCCTCGTTTATTTTATTTAGTGCACTCGAGAGCTGACTTTTAATATCATCGTGGGAGAACGATATACGCTGGCTTAAACCTTCGACGACCTTCTTAATTTCCTTCGTATCAGTTTTAAGTTCAGAAACACTCAGGTGCAAGGTGTTCATATCAAGTAATGAGTTTCCCCTGTACATCGAGTCTCCTGAGAGACTTTGTGCTGGCTGCTGACCTATGGCAGCATCAGCTACTCCCGCTGGCGATCCATCAGCCGAAGAGGCGGACTTGGTTCTTTGTCTACAGTTTTGACATTTCCATTCCTTTCGCTTATCCACTGTATATTGCGCATAACTACGCTCTGATAGCGAACAACATGTAGAGAAATGGTATCCCGCCTTACATTGCTGACACCTAACAAAATCGTTGGCTGCGGGAAGTGCCTTATTGCAATGTTTGCATAGCTCACTTTTGGAGTTTGTTTTGTCTTCCATCTCTTTTCTCTTCTCTCTTGGTCTTGTCTTTAAATTCGAAACAGTGAAAGATCAAAGAAAAGCGCGGGAAATTGTTCGAAATATTTTGCTTTACGAAATATTTATAATTTATCGAATATTTCACTTTGTTTTTCGGTAACTAGTTTCACCAAGTTTATGTTTCGATATCGAATTAAGTAATTAGCGGAGTTATAAAATTTGTAATAAATATAAAAAAACGTTTTGCTTGACTTTCCACAAGAGCGATCGGCTACACGTCTATTCGTCTATTAAACATAAATAAATAAAACAAAAGTCAAAACAAGAAATTATTAAATTAATAAATAAAACAAATGGCAAAACAAAAAAAAATTATAAGTTAACAAAATAAAATAAATGTCAAAACAAAAAATGAATAAGATCATAAATAAAACAAAAGTAATAACAAGAAATTATTAAGTTGGAAAAAAACAAAACAAACAAAACAAAACAAAAGTCAAAACAAGAAATTATGAAGTTTAAAAAATAAAACGAATGTCAAAACAAAAAATAAATAAGTTAATAAATAAAACAAAAGTGGAAACAAGAAATATTAAGTTATTAAGTTAAAAAAATTATTAAATTACTAAATAAAACAAAAGTCAAAGCAAGAAATTATTAAGTTAATGAATAGAACAAAACTCAAAACCAGAAATTATTAAGTTAATAAATCAAACAAATGGCGAAACAAAAATTTAATAAGTTATTAAACGAAACAAATTTCTAAACAAAAAATGAATAAGTTAATAAATAAAACAAATGTCAAAATCAAAAATGAATAAGTTCATAAATAAAACAAAAGTCAAAACAAGAAATTATTAAGTTAATAAATAAAACAAATGGCAAAACAAAAAAAAATTATAGTTTAACAAAATAAAACAAATGTCGAAACAAAAAATAAATAAGTTAATAAATAAAACAAAAGTGAAAACAAGAAATATTAAGTTATTAAGTTAAAACAATGATTAAATTACTAAATAAAACAAAAGTCAAAGCAAGAAATTATTAAGTTAATAAATAAAACAAATGTCAAAACAAAAAAGAATAAGTTAATAAATAAAACAAATGTCAAAACAAAAAATTAATAAGTTATTAAATAAAACAAAAGTCAAACCAAGAAATTATTAAGTTAATAAATATAAAAAATAGCTAAACTAGAAACTATTAAGATAATAAATAAAACAAAAGTCAAAACAAGAAATTATTAAGTTAATAAATAAAACAAAAGTCAAACCAATAAATTATTAAGTTAATATATAAAACAAATGGCAAAACAAAAAAAATAATAAGTTAAAAAAATAAAAAAATGTCAAAACAAAAAATGACTAAGGTCATAAATAAAACAAAAGTAAAACAAGAAATTATTTTGTTAATAAAAAAAAACAAAAGTCAAAACAAGAAATTGTTAAGTTATTAAATAAAACAAACGTCAAAACAAGCAATTATTAAGTTAATAAATAAAACAAATGGCAAAACAAAAAATTAATAAATTAATAAATAAAACAACTGTCAAAATAAAAAATTAATAAGTTAATAAATAAAACAAAAGTCAAAACAAGAAATTATTAAGTTAGTGAACTAAACAAATTTCAAAACAATATATGAATAAACTAATAAATAAAACAAAAGTCAAAACAAAACAAAAATAAGTTTATAAATAAAACAAAAGTCAAAACAAGAAATTATTAATTTAACAAATATAACAAATTTAAAAACAAAATATGAATAAGGTAATAAATAAAACAAAAGTCAAAATAAGAAATTATTATATTAAGTTCATAAATTAAACAAAAATTAAACGAAAACAATTGTCAGAACAGAATGTCAAAACAAAAAAATGAATAAGTTCATTAATAAAACAAAAGTCAAAACAAGAAATTAATAAGTTAATAAATAAAACAAATGTCAAAACAAGAAATTATTAAGTTAATAAATATAACAAATGTCAAAACAAAAAATCAGGAAGTTAATAAATAAACAAACGTTGAAACAAGAAATTATTAATTTATTAAATTAAACAATAATTCAGTTAAACGAATGGCAAAAAAAAAAGTTAATAAATGAAACAAATGGCAAAACAAAAAATGAATAAGTTAATAAATAAAACAAAAGTCAAAACAAACCATGAATAAGTTAATAAATTAAACAAAAGTCAAAACAAGAAATTATTAAGTTAATGAAGTAAACAAATGTTTAAACACAAAATGAATAAGTTAATAAATAAAACAAAAGTCAAAACAAGGAATTATTTAGTTAATAAATAAAACAAATGGCACAACATAAAAAAATTATAAGTTAACAAAATAAAACAAATGTCGAAACAAAAAATAAATAAGTTAATAAATAAAACAAAATTGAAAACAAGTTACAAACATTAAGTTATTAAGTTAAAAAAATGATTAAATTACTAAATAAAACAAAAGTCAAAGCAAGAAATTATTAAGTTAATAAATAAAACAAATGTCAAAACAAAAAAGAATAACTTAATAAATAAAACAAATGTCAAAACAAAAAATTAATAAGTTATTAAATAAAACAAAAGTCAAAACAAGAAATTATTAAGTTAATCAATATAACAAATTTCAAAACAAAATATGAATAAGATAATAAATAAAACAAAAGTCAAAACAAGAAATTATTATATTAAGTTCATAAATTAAACAAAAATTAAACGAAAACAATTGTCAAAACAAAAACTGAATAAGTTAATAAATAAACTAAATGTCAAAACAAAAAATGAATAAGTTCATTAATAAAACAAAATTCAAAACAAGAAATTATTAAGTTAATAAATAAAACAAAAGTCAAAACAAGAAATTATTAAGTTAATAAATATAAAAAATGTCAAAACAAAAAATCTATAAGTTAATAAATAAACAAACGTTGAAACAAGAAATTATTAAGTTAAAAATTAAACAATAATTAAGTTAAACAAATGGCAAAACAAAAAAAAATAATAAATAAAATAAATGCCAAAACAAAAATGATTAATTTAATGAATTAAGCAAATATCAAAACAAGAAATTATTAAGTTAATAAACATAACAAATTTCAAAACAAAATATGAATAAGTTAATAAATAAAACAAAAGTCAAAACAAGAAATTATTATATTAAGTTCATAAATTAAACAAAAATTAAACGAAAACAATTGTCAGAACAAAACTGAATAAGTTAATAAATTAAACAAAAGTCAAAACAAGAAATTATTAAGTTAATGAACTAAACAAATTTCAAAACAAAATATGAATAAACTAATAAATAAAACAAAAGTCAAAACAAAACAAAAATAAGTTTATAAATAAAACAAAAGTCAAAACAAGAAATTATTAAGTTAATGAAGTAAACAAATTCCAAAACAAAATATGAATAAACTAATAAATAAAACAAAAGTCAAAACAAAACAAAAATAAGTTTATAAATAAAACAAAAGGCAAAACAAGAAATTATTAAGTTAATAAATAAAACAAAAGTCAAAACAAGAAATTCTTAAGTTAATAAATATAAAAAATGTCAAAACAAAAAATCAATAAGTTAATAAATAAACAAACGTTAAAACAAGAAATTATTAAGTTATTAAGTTGATTGTATTTCGCTACAAAGGATATCTACATCTTCTAATTTTAACAGTTCACTCCAATTCGTTGAATTGATTTTCGTGTTTACTCTGTGATCAATTATAGTACTATGCCTTTGTTGTGGATTTGTACACCTCTCCATATCCCTGAACTTTATAGCAAACCACAAAGAGAAGTGATCCGATATATTAGTTGTAACTATGCCAGCATCAATGTCACTCCTACGGCATCTGATAAATAGATGGTCAATGCTCGTTTCCGATTCCCTATTTATGTCCACCCTCGTACTCCCTGAGATACAATTCACAAGGCCTTCGGATGCTAGCATCGCAAGATAATCAGCAGTGCTTGTATGCTCAGAGTGGTGCAGATCTACATTTATGTCTCCTATAACAGCAATACTTTGGGTCCTATTTATAGGACTTATTGTTTGATCGAGTTCAGATATAAAAAGAGTGACACTCTGAGCTGGTGGGCGATATATAGCAATTAGTGAAAAAGGTTGCTTGTCAACCATCACTGTAACATGCAGCTTTTCAAAAGATTTCGTATCAACAGCATCGTGCAATCTGGTATATGTTATTTTTTCCTTTACATATATTGCAACCCCACCACCCCGGTTTTGATACCTGTTCAAGTGTTCTGCATTAAAACCTGGTATTGAGTAAAGCCTTGTCTCATCGTCAGTGATATTAGTTTCGACCAGGACAATGACGTCTATGATATCTATGAGTTGATCGATGGCAGCAACAAAAGATAAGAAATTTTTTCGCAATGACCTGATGTTCATGTAAATGCATGATAAATTGTAAGTGTTATATTTGTTTTTATCTACGTTTTTATAAGAAGAAAAAATTTCAGTATTTAAATTCATGAGTATTTAAAAAAAAGAAAAGGGCAAATATTTACTTATTTAATTAATTAAATTGATATCTTTTTCTGTAATAATTCTAATGGCAGTGCATGTTTCGTGTTGCTTAGCGAAAATTTTACCTTGCCGTACCCAAACAAACTTCCAATTTTTTGTTTTGGCGGTATTTTTTGCCATCCACAGCAAATGACGATTGCTTTGGGTGAGGTGATCACCTATAAATATTCTGCTTGCGTTATTGTTCACTGTGTTCGCACTCTCATTAACTGAAGCTGATGTTGTTGTTGTTGCTGCTACTAGTGCAGCACTCATCTTTCCCTTCGTTTTTTGCATCAGCTCACCAAGTTTCACCAAGTTTATGTTTCGATATCGAATTAAGTAATTAGCGGAGTTATAAGATTTGTAATAAATATAAAAAACGTTTTGCTTAACTTTCCACAGGAGCGATCGGCTACACGTCTATTCAAGTCGCACGTCACAACTTAAAATTGCCAAATATTGCAAATAAATGCCAAAACAATAAATGATTAATTTAATGAATTAAGCAAATGCCAAAACAAAAAATGAATAAGTTAATAAATAAAACAAATGTCAAAACAAAACATGAATAAGTTAATAAATTAAACAAAAGTCAAAACAAGAAATTATTAAGTTAATAAATTAAACAATAATTAAGTTAAACAAATGGCAAAACAAAAAAAAGTTAATAAATAAAATAAATTCCAAAACAAAAAATGATTAATTTAATGAATTAAGCAAATGTCAAAACAAGAAATTATTAAGTTAATAAATATAACAATTTTCAAAACGAATTATTATATTCAGTTCATAAATTAAACAAAAATTAAACGACAACAATTGTCAGAACAAAAACTGAATAAGGTAATAAATAAACTAAATGTCAAAACAAAAAAAGAATAAGTTCATTAATAAAACAAAAGTCAAAACAAGAAATTATTAAGTTAATAAATAAAACAAAAGTCAAAACAAGAAATAATTAAGTTAATAAATATACAAATGTCAAAACAAAAAATCAATAAGTTAATAAATAAACAACCGTTGAAACAAGAAATTATTAAGTTAAAAATTAATCAATAATTAAGTTAAACAAATGGCAAAACAAAAAAAAGTTAATAAATAAAATAAATGCCAAAACAAAAATGATTAATTTAATGAATTAAGCAAATATCAAAACAAGAAATTATTAAGTTAATAAATATAACAAATTTCAAAACAAAAAAAGAATAAGTTCATTAATAAAACAAAAGTCAAAACAAGAAATTATTAAGTTAAAAAATTAAACAAAAGTCAAAACAAGAAATTATTAAGTTAATGAACTAAACAAATTTCAAAACAAAATATGAATAAACTAATAAATAAAACAAAAGTCAAAACAAAACAAAAATAAGTTTATAAATAAAACAAAAGTCAAAACAAGAAATTATTAAATTAATGAAGTAAACAAATTCCAAAACAAAATATGAATAAGTTAATAAATAAAACAAAAGTAAAAATAATAAATTATTAAGTTAATAACATAAACAAATATTTTCAAAAAACAAATGTCAAAACAAAAAATCACTAAGGTCATAAATAAAACAAAAGTCAAAACAAGAAATTATTAAGATAATAAATAAAACAAAGGTCAAAACAAGAAATCAATAAGTTAATAAATAAACTTAAGTTTAAATTAAGTTATTAAATTAAACAATAATTCAGTTAAACAAATGGCAAAACAAAAAAAAGTTAATAAATAAAACATATGGCAAAACAAAAAATGAATAAGCTAATAAATAAAACAAAAGTCAAAACAAAACATGAATTAGTTAATAAATTAAACAAAAGTCAAAACAAGAAAGTATTAACTTAATAAAGTCAACAAATTTCAAAACAAAATATGAATAAACTAATAAATAAAACAAAAGTCAAAACAAAACATAAATAAGTTTATAAATTAAACAAAAGTCAAAAAAAGAAATTATTTAGTTAATGAAGTAAACAAATTTTAAAACAAAATATTAATAATCTAATAAATAAAACAAAAGTCAAAACAAAACATGAATAAGTTAATAAATTAAACAAAAGTCAAAACAAGAAATTATTAAGTTAATGAACTAAACAAATTTCAAAACAAAATATGAATAAACTAATAAATAAAACAAAAGTCAAAACAAAACAAAAATAAGTTTATAAATAAAACAAAAGTCAAAACAAGAAATTATTAAGTTAACAAATATAACAAATTTAAAAACAAAATATGAATAAGGTAATAAATAAAACAAAAGTCAAAATAAGAAATTATTGTATTAAGTTCATAAATTGAACAAAAATTAAACGAAAACAATTGTCAGAACAAAAACTGAATAAGCTAATAAATAAACTAAATGTCAAAACAAAAAAATTAATAAGTTAATAAATTAAACAAAAGTCAAAACAAGAAATTATTAAGTTAATAACATAAACAAATATTTTCAAAAAACAAATGTCAAAACAAAAATTCAGTAAGGTCATAAATAAAACAAAAGTCAAAACAAGAAATTATTAAGTTAATAAATAAAACAAATGTCAAAACAAGAAATCAATAAGTTAATAAATAAACAAACGTTGAAACAAGAAATTATTAAGTTATTAAATTAAACAATAATTCAGTTAAACGAATGGCAAAAAAAAAAGTTAATAAATAAAACAAATGGCAAAACAAAAAATGAATAAGTTAATAAATAAAACAAAAGTCAAAACAAACCATGAATAAGTTAATAAATTAAACAAAAGTCAAAACAAGAAATTAAGTTAATGAAGTAAACAAATTTCAAAACAAAATATGAATAAGCTAATAAATAAAACAAAAGTCAAAACAAAACATGAATAAGTTAATAAATTAAACAAAAGTCAAAACAAGAAATTATTAAGTTAATAACATAAACAAATATTTTCAAAAAACAAATGTCAAAACAAAAATTCAGTAAGGTCATAAATAAAACAAAAGTCAAAACAAGAAATTATTAAGTTAATAAATAAAACAAATGTCAAAACAAGAAATCAATAAGTTAATAAATAAACAAACGTTGAAACAAGAAATTATTAAGTTATTAAATTAAACAATAATTCAGTTAAACAAATGGCAAAACAAAAAAAAGTTAATAAATAAAATAAATGTCAAAACAAAAAATTATTAACTTAATGAATTAAACAAATGTCAAAACAAAAAATGAATAAGCTAATAAATAAAACAAAAGTCAAAACAAAACATGAATAAGTTAATAAATTAAACAAAAGTCAAAACAAGACATTATTAACAATTTGATTCTTTCATCCTTCTCTTCGTTCTTTACATGCAGTTCTCTCACTTGCTCTGTTAATTGAGTCATCGCCTCATTTATTTTATTTAGTGCACTCGAGAGCTGACTTTTAAAATCATCGTGGGAGAACGATATACGCTGGCTTAAACCTTCGACGACCTTCTTAATTTCCTTCGTATCAGTTTTAAGTTCAGAAACACTCAGGTGCAAGGTGTTCATATCAAGTAATGAGTTTCCCCTGTACATCGAGTCTCCTGAGAGACTTTGTGCTGGCTGCTGACCTATGGCAGCATCAGCTACTCCCGCTGGCGATCCATCAGCCGAAGAGGCGGACTTGGTTCTTTGTCTACAGTTTTGACATTTCCATTCCTTTCGCTTATCCACTGTATATTGCGCATAACTACGCTCTGATAGCGAACAACATGTAGAGAAATGGTATCCCGCCTTACATTGCTGACACCTAACAAAATCGTTGGCTGCGGGAAGTGCCTTATTGCAATGTTTGCATAGCTCACTTTTGGAGTTTGTTTTGTCTTCCATCTCTTTTCTCTTCTCTCTTGGTCTTGTCTTTAAATTCGAAACAGTGAAAGATCAAAGAAAAGCGCGGGAAATTGTTCGAAATATTTTGCTTTACGAAATATTTATAATTTATCGAATATTTCACTTTGTTTTTCGGTAATTAGTTTCACCAAGTTTATGTTTCGATATCGAATTAAGTAATTAGCGGAGTTATAAGATTTGTAATAAATATAAAAAAACGTTTTGCTTGACTTTCCACAAGAGCGATCGGCTACACGTCTATTCGTCTATTAAACATAAATAAATAAAACAAAAGTCAAAACAAGAAATTATTAAATTAATAAATAAAACAAATGGCAAAACAAAAAAAAATTATAAGTTAACAAAATAAAATAAATGTCAAAACAAAAAATGAATAAGATCATAAATAAAACAAAAGTAATAACAAGAAATTATTAAGTTAATAAATAAAACAAAAGTCAAAACAAAGAATTATTAAGTTAATAAATAAAACAAATGGCACACCAAAAAAAAATTATAAGTTAACAAAATAAAACAAATGTCAAAACAAAAAATGAATAAGTTCATAAATAAAACAAAGTCAAAACAAGAAATTATTAAGTTGGAAAAAAACAAAACAAACAAAACAAAACAAAAGTCAAAACAAGAAATTATGAAGTTTAAAAAATAAAACGAATGTCAAAACAAAAAATTAATAACTTAATAAATAAAACAAAAGTGGAAACAAGAAATATTAAGTTATTAAGTTAAAAAAATGATTAAATTACTAAATAAAACAAAAGTCAAAGCAAGAAATTATTAAGTTAATGAATAGAACAAAACTCAAAACCAGAAATTATTAAGTTAATAAATCAAACAAATGGCAAAACAAAAATTTAATAAGTTATTAAACGAAACAAATTTCTAAACAAAAAATGAATAAGTTAATAAATAAAACAAATGTCAAAACCAAAAATGAATAAGTTCATAAATAAAACAAAAGTCAAAACAAGAAATTATTAAGTTATTAAATAAAACAAACGTCAAAACAAGGAATTACTAAGTTAATAAATAAAACAAATGGCACAACATAAAAAAATTATAAGTTAACAAAATAAAACAAATGTCGAAACAAAAAATAAATAAGTTAATAAATAAAACAAAAGTGAAAACAAGAAATATTAAGTTATTAAGTTAAAAAAATGATTAAATTACTAAATAAAACAAAAGTCAAAGCAAGAAATTATTAAGTTAATAAAAAAACAAATGTCAAAACAAAAAAGAATAAGTTAATAAATAAAACAAATGTCAAAACAAAAAATGAATAAGTTCATTAATAAAACAAAAGTCAAAACAAGAAATTATTAAGTTAAGTTAAGTTAATAAATATAAGAAAGTCAAAACAAAAAATCAATAAGTTAATAAATAAATAAACGTTGAAACAAGAAATTATTAAGTTATTAAATTAAACAATATTTCAGTTAAATGAATGGCAAAACATAACCTATAATAGCAATACTTTGGGTCCTATTTATAGGACTTATTGTTTGATCGAGTTCAGATATAAAAAGAGTGACACTCTGAGCTGGTGGGCGATATATAGCAATTAGTGAAAAAGGTTGCTTGTCAACCATCATTGTAACATGCAGCTTTTCAAAAGATTTCGTATCAACAGCATCGTGCAATCTGGTATATGTTATTTTTTCCTTTACATAAATTGCAACCCCACCACCCTGGTTTTGATACCTGTTCAAGTGTTCTGCATTAAAACCTGGTATTGAGTAAAGCCTTGTCTCATCGTCAGTGATATTAGTTTCGACCAAGACAATGACGTCTATGATATCTATGAGTTGATCGATGGCAGCAACAAAAGATAAGAAATTTTTTCGCAATGACCTGATGTTCATGTAAATGCATGATAAATTGTAAGTGTTATATATGTTTTTATCTACGTTTTTATAAGAAGAAAAAATTTCAGTATTTAAATTCATGAGTATTTAAAAAAAAGAAAAGGGCAAATATTTACTTATTTAATTAATTAAATTGATATCTTTTTCTGTAATAATTCTAATGGCAGTGCATGTTTCGTGTTGCTTAGCGAAAATTTTACCTTGCCGTACCCAAACAAACTTTCAATTTTTTGTTTTGGCGGTATTTTTTGCCATCCACAGCAAATGACGATTGCTTTGGGTGAGCTGATCACCTATAAATATTCTGCTTGCGTTATTGTTCACTGTGTTCGCACTCTCATTAACTGAAGCTGATGTTGTTGTTGTTGCTGCTACTAGTGCAGCACTCATCTTTCCCTTCGTTTTTTGCATCAGCTCACCAAGTTTCATCAAGTTTATGTTTCGATATCGAATTAAGTAATTAGCGGAGTTATAAGATTTGTAATAAATATAAAAAACGTTTTGCTTAACTTTCCACAGGAGCGATCGGCTACACGTCTATTCAAGTCGCACGTCACAACTTAAAATTGCCAAATATTGCAAATAAATGCCAAAACAAAAAATGAATAAGTTAATAAATAAAACAAATGTCAAAACAAAACATGAATAAGTTAATAAATTAAACAAAAGTCAAAACAAGAAATTATTAAGTTAATAAATTAAACAATAATTAAGTTAAACAAATGGCAAAACAAAAAAAAGTTAATAAATAAAATAAATTCCAAAACAAAAAATGATTAATTTAATGAATTAAGCAAATGTCAAAACAAGAAATTATTAAGTTAATAAATATAACAATTTTCAAAACGAATTATTACATTCAGTTCATAAATTAAACAAAAATTAAACGACAACAATTGTCAGAACAAAAACTGAATAAGGTAATAAATAAACTAAATGTCAAAACAAAAAAAGAATAAGTTCATTAATAAAACAAAAGTCAAAACAAGAAATTATTAAGTTAATAAATAAAACAAAAGTCAAAACAAGAAATAATTAAGTTAATAAATATACAAATGTCAAAACAAAAAATCAATAAGTTAATAAATAAACAAACGTTGAAACAAGAAATTATTAAGTTAAAAATTAAAAAATAATTCAGTTAAACAAATGGCAAAACAAAAAAAAGTTAATAAATAAAACAAATGGCAAAACAAAAAATGAATAAGTTAATAAATAAAACAAAAGTCAAAACAAAACATGAATAAGTTAAAAAATTAAACAAAAGTCAAAACAAGAAATTATTAAGTTAATGAACTAAACAAATTTCAAAACAACATATGAATAAGTTAATAAATAAAACAAAAGTCAAACCAAGAAATTACTAAGTTAATAAATATAACAAATTTCAAAACAAAATATGAATAAGTTAATAAATAAAACAAAAGTCAAAACAAGAAATTATTATATTAAGTTCATAAATTAAACAAAAATTAAACGAAAACAATTGTCACAACAAAAACTGAATAAATTAATAAATAAACTAAATGTCAAAACAAAAAATGAATAAGTTCATTAATAAAACAAAATTCAAAACAAGAAATTATTAAGTTAATAAATAAAACAAAAGTCAAAACAAGAAATTATTAAGTCAATAAATATAAAAAATGTCAAAACAAAAAATCAATAAATTAATAAATAAAGAAACGTTGAAACACGAAATTATTAAGTTATTAAATTAAACAATAACTAAGTTAAACAAATGGCAAAACAAAAAAAAGTTAATAAATAAAACAAACGTCAAAACAAAAAATGATTAACTTAATGAATTAAAAAAATGTCAAAACAAAAAATGAATAAGTTAATAAATAAAACAAATGTCAAAACATAAACAAATGTCAAAACAAGAAATTAAGAATTAATTAAATTATTATTAAGTTATTAATTTAAACAATAATTAAGTTAGACAAATGGAAAAACAAAAAAAAGTTAATAAATAAAAAAATGCCAAAACAAAAAATGATTAATTTAATGAATTAAGCAAATGTCAAAACAAGAAATTATTATATTAAATTCATAAATTAAACAAAAATTAAACGAAAACAATTGTCAAAACAAAAGCTGAATAAGTTAATATATAAACTAAATGTCAATATAAAAAATGAATAAGTTCATTAATAAAACAAAAGTCAATACAAGAAATTATTAAGTTAATAAATAAAACAAATGTCAAAACAAGAAATTATTAAGTTAATAAATATAACAAATGTAGAACAACAAATTATTGAGTTTATAAACAAAACAAAAGTAAAAGGAAGGAATTCTTAAGTTAATAAATAAAACAAAAGTCAAAACAAAACATGAATAAGTTAATAAATTAAACAAAAATTGATAAAACAAATATGCATAAGTTAATAAATAAAACAAAAGCCAAAACAAGAAATTATTAAGTTAATAAATAAATAAAAGTAAAAGCAAGAAATTAGTAAGTTAATATATTAAACAAATGTCAAAACAAAAAATTAATATGAACATAATACAACAATAGTCTTAAAGAAAATGTGTTTTTTACTTAAGAAAAAAAAATTTTATAAAAATTTCAAATGTTAATAAAGAAAACAAAAGTCAAAAGAAGGAATTATAGAGTTAATAAATTAAACAAAAATTAAATAAAACAAATGCCAAAAGACAAAAAGAATAAGTTAATGAAAAAATTAAAAATTAAGAAAAAGTTAAATAAAACAAATTTTCAAATTAATTCAATTTCAATTTATTCATTTCATTCATTTTAATGTAAATATCCTAATTGCTACTACAAGTATCACTTGAAGCTCGAAAAAGCATTTCTGCAGGATGAAGTCAAAACAAGAAATAATTAAGTTAATGAAGTAAACAAATTTCAAAACAAAATATGAATAAGCTAATAAATAAAAAAAAAGTCAAAACAAAACATGAATAAGTTAATAAATTAAACAAAAGTCGAAACAAGAAATTCTTAAGTTAATGAAGTAAACAAATTTCAAAACTAAATATGAATAAACTAATAAATAAAACAAAAGTCAAAACAAAACATAAATAAGTTTATAAATTAAACAGAAGTCAAAACAAGAAACGATTAAGTTAATGAAGTAAACCAATTTCAAAACAAAATATGAATAAGTTAGTAAATAAAATAAAAGTCAAAACAAGAATTTATTAAGTTAATAAATATAACAAATTTCAAAACAAAATATGAATAAGTTAATAAATAAAACAAATGTCAAAACAAGAAATTATTAAGTTAATGAAGTAAACTCAAAATTAAATGTTAATGAAGTAAATTTCAAAACAAAATATGAATAAACCAATAAATAAAACAAAAGTCAAAACAAAACATAAATAAGTTTATAAATAAAACGAAAGTCAAAACAAGAAATGATTAAGTTAATAAATGTAACAAATTTCAAAACAAAACATGAATAAGTTAATAAATTAAACAAAAGTCAAAACAAGAAATTATTAAGTTAATAAATTAAACAATAATTAAGTTAAACAAATGGCAAAACAAAAAAAAGTTAATAAATAAAACAAACGTCAAAACAAAAAATGATTAACTTAATGAATTAAAAAAATGTCAAAACAAAAAATGAATAAGTTAATAAATAAAACAAATGTCAAAACATAAACAAATGTCAAAACAAGAAATTAAGAATTAATTAAATTATTATTAAGTTATTAATTTAAACAATAATTAAGTTAGACAAATGGCAAAACAAAAAAAGTTAATAAATAAAATAAATGCCAAAACAAAAAATGATTAATTTAATGAATTAAGCAAATGTCAAAACAAGAAATTATTATATTAAGTTCCTAAATTAAACAAAAATTAAACGAAAACAATTGTCAGAACAAAAACTGAATAAGTTAATAAATAAACTAAATGTCAATACAAAAAATGAATAAGTTCATTAATAAAACAAAAGTCAATACAAGAAATTATTAAGTTAATAAATAAAACAAATGTCAAAACAAGAAATTATTAAGTTAATAAATATAACAAATGTAGAACAAAAAATTATTGAGTTTATAAACAAAACAAAAGTAAAAGGAAGGAATTCTTAAGTTAATAAATAAAACAAAAGTCAAAACAAACCATGAATAAGTTAATAAATTAAACAAAAGTCAAAACAAGACATTATTAAGTTAATGAAGTAAACAAATTTCAAAACAAAAAATTAATAAGTTAATAAATAAAACAAAAGTCAAAACAAGAAATTATTAAGTTAATAACATAAACAAATATTTTCTAAAAACAAATGTCAAAACAAAAAATCAATAAGGTCATAAATAAAACAAAAGTCAAAACAAGAAATTATTAAGTTAATAAATAAAACAAATGCCAAAACAAAAAATTAATAATTTAATAAATAAAACAAATGTCAAAACAAAAAATTATTGAGTTTATAAACAAAACAAAAGTAAAAGGAAGGAATTCTTAAGTTAATAAATAAAACAAATCTCAAAACAAAAATGAATAAGTTAATAAATTAAACAAAAATTGATAAAACAAATATGCATAAGTTAATAAATAAAACAAAAGCCAAAACAAGAAATTATTAAGTTAATAAATAAATAAAAGTAAAAGCAAGAAATTAGTAAGTTAATATATTTTACAAATGTCAAAACAAAAAATGAATATGAACATAATACAACAATAGTCTTAAAGAAAATGTGTTTTTTACTTAAGAAAAAAAAAGTTTATAAAAATTTCAAATGTTAATAAAGAAAACAAAAGTCAAAAGAAGGAATTATAGAGTTAATAAATTAAACAAAAATGAAATAAAACAAATGCCAAAAGACAAAAAGAATAAGTTAATGAAAAAATTAAAAATTAAGAAAAAGTTAAATAAAACAAATTTTCAATTTAATTCAATTTCAATTTATTCATTTCATTCATTTAAATGTAGATATCCTAATTGCTACTACAAGTATCACGCGAAGCTAGAAAAAGCATTTCTGCAGGATTTTACTATCTAACCAATAATGCAAATTTAGTTATTTATAAAGTACTGAAAAATATTAATCCAATTTGGAATTCATAAGTTATTGTAACTAATATTTCTCAACGCTTCCACCATTACTCGTGGCCTATTGGGTGTCGTTATACTGCGGCCGCTAATTCATGTTAATTTAATTAAATCGTGTTAATTTTCTGCCGATTTCAGGAAGGTTTGCAGAAGTATGTTCAGCGTATTTTTGACGTAATGATTGTAGAATTGCGGGATATGATATCTTCCTTCTATTCTTTGTCGTGTACCAAAAGTATAATCTAAACGGACCCTAACTCGTTGTCGTCATAAAATTCCATAATTAGACAGTATTGGAAAGTGCCGTCAATATTTGAAGCCCGCCTGCACTCCGAAATGTTTTATATGCCTGTCTTCGAGATTTTGAAGATGTCTTCAGCACACTGATGATTACTACGCTGTTATTCCATGATGAAGGCCAGATTCGCATAAAGCTAAATAAGCTTGTGTAAGTACTTTATGACCATTAAGATTGCTGATATAGTACAAAAATGTCAAAACAAAAAAATTAATAAGTTAATAAATAAACAAAAGTTGAAACAAGAAATTATTAAGTTATTAAATTAAACAATAATTCAGTTCAACAAATGGCAAAACAAAAAAAAGTTAATAAATAAAACAAATGGCAAAACAAAAAATGAATAAGTTAATAAATAAAACAAAAGTCAAAACAAAACATGAATAAGTTAATAAATTAAACAAAAGTCAAAACAAGAAATTATTAAGTTAATGAAGTAAACAAATTTCAAAACAACATATGAATAAGTTAATAAATAAAACAAAAGTCAAACCAAGAAATTACTAAGTTAATAAATATAACAAATTTCAAAACAAAATATGAATAAGTTAATAAATAAAACAAAAGTTAAAACAAGAAATTATTATATTAAGTTCATAAATTAAACAAAAATTAAACGAAAACAATTGTCGGAACAAAAATTGAATAATTTAATAAATAAACTAAATGTCAAAACAAAAACTGAATAAGTTCATTAATAAAATAAAAGTCAAAACAAGAAATTATTAAGTTAATAAATAAAACAAATGTCAAAGTAAGAAATTATTAAGTTAATAAATATAACAAATGTAAAACAAAAAATCAATAAGTTAATAAATAAACAAACGTTGAAACAAGAAATTATTAAGTTATTAAATTAAACAATAATTCAGTTAAACAAATGGCAACACAAAAAAAAGTTAATAAATGAAACAAATGGCAAAACAAAAAATGAATAAGTTAATAAATAAAACAAAAGTCAAAACAAGAAATTATTATATTGAGTTCATAAATTAAACAAAAATTAAACGAAAACAATTGTCAGAACAAAAACTGAATAAATTAATAAATAAACTAAATGTCAAAACAAAAAATGAATAAGTTCATTAATAAAAGAAAATTCAAAACAAGAAATTATTAAGTTAATAAATAAAACAAAAGTCAAAACAAGAAATTATTAAGTTAATAAATATAAAAAATGTCAAAACAAAAAATCAATAAGTTAATAAATAAAAAAACGTTGAAACACGAAATTATTAAGTTATTAAATCAAACAATAACTAAGTAAAACAAATGGCAAAACAAAAAAAAGTTAATAAATAAAACAAACGTCAAAACAAAAAATGATTAACTTAATGAATTAAAAAAATGTCAAAACAAAAAATGAATAAGTTAATAAATAAAACAAATGTCAAAACATAAACAAATGTCAAAACAAGAAATTAAGAATTAATTAAATTATTATTAAGTTATTAATTTAAACAATAATTAAGTTAGACAAATGGAAAAACAAAAAAAAGTTAATAAATAAAAAAATGCCAAAACAAAAAATGATTAATTTAATGAATTAAGCAAATGTCAAAACAAGAAATTATTATATTAAGTTCATAAATTAAACAAAAATTAAACGAAAACAATTGTCAAAACAAAAGCTGAATAAGTTAATAAATAAACTAAATGTCAATACAAAAAATGAATAAGTTCATTAATAAAACAAAAGTCAATACAAGAAATTATTAAGTTAATAAATAAAACAAATGTCAAACCAAGAAATTATTAAGTTAATAAATATAACAAAAGTCAAAACAAAAAATCAATAAGTTAATAAATAAACAAACGTTGAAACAAGAAATTATTAAGTTATTAAATTAAACAATATTTCAGTTAAACGAATGGCAAAAAAAAAGTTAATAAATAAAACAAATGTCAAAACAAGAAATTATTAAGTTAATAAATATAACAAATGTAGAACAACAAATTATTGAGTTTATAAACAAAACAAAAGTAAAAGGAAGGAATTCTTAAGTTAATAAATAAAACAAAAGTCAAAACAAAACATGAATAAGTTAATAAATTAAACAAAAGTCAAAACAAGACATTATTAAGTTAATGAAGTAAACAAATTTCAAAACAAAAAATTAATAAGTTAATAAATAAAACAAAAGTCAAAACAAGAAATTATTAAGTTAATAACATAAACAAATATTTTCTAAAAACAAATGTCAAAACAAAAAATCAATAAGATCATAAATAAAACAAAAGTCAAAACAAGAAATTATTAAGTTAATAAATAAAACAAATGCCAAAACAAAAAATTAATAATTTAATAAATAAAAGAAATGTCAAAACAAAAAATTATTGAGTTTATAAACAAAACAAAAGTAAAAGGAAGGAATTCTTAAGTTAATAAATAAAACAAATCTAAAAACAACTAGGAAAGGTGTTGTCTACAGCCGGGCTGTAGCCGAAATACCCTACACCTTAAAGCTGCATATATACTCGTATATATATTTTGAAGTGGTGCGATATAATATATTCATAATTATTTTATTTATTAACTGATTAGTTTTTTGTTTTGACATTTGTTTTATTTATTATCTTAATCATTTTTTGTTTTGACATTTGCTTTATAATTTTTGTTTTATTTATTAACTTAATACTTTCTTGTTTTGACTTTTGTTTTATTTATTTACTTAATAATTTTTTGTTTTGACATTTGTTTTATTTATTAACTGATTAATTTTTTGTTTTGACATTTGTTTTATTTATTACCTTAATCATTTTTTGTTTTGACATTTGTTTTATTTAATTTTTGTTTAATTTATTAACTTAATAATTTTTTGTTTTGAATTTTGTTTTCTTTATAAAAATTTTAAATTTTTTATAAACTTTTGTTTATTTAGTAAAAAACACATTTTCATTAAGATTTTGTTTTATTAAGTTATTTATTAACTTATTCATTTTTTGTTTTGACATTTGTTTTATTTATTAACTTATTCATTTTTAGTTTTGACATTTGTTTTATTTATTAACTTATTAATTTTTTGTTTTGCCATTTGTTTTATTTTTTTAAATTAATAATTTTTTGTTTTGACATTTGTTAATTTTTTTTTTAATTTATGAACTTAATCATTTCTTGTTTAGGCTTTTGTTTAATTTCTTAACTTATTCATTTTTTGTTTTGACGTTTTTCTAATTCATTAACTTAATCTTTTTTGTTTTTCCATTTGTTTTATTTATTTACTTAATAATTTTTTGTCTTGACATTTGTTTTATTTATTAACTTATTCATTTTTTGTTTTGACATTTGTTTTGTTTTGAAATTTGTTTAATTCATTAAGTTAATCATTTTTTGTTGTGACATTTGTTTTATTTATTTACTTAATAATTTTTTGTTTTGACATTTGTTTTATTTATTAACTGATTAATTTTTTGTTTTGACATTTGTTTTATTTATTACCTTAATCATTTTTTGTTTTGACATTTATTTTATTTATTAACTTATTCATTTTTAGTTTTGACATTTGTTTTATTTATTAACTTAATAAATTCTTGTTTTGACTTTTGTTTTATTTAATAACATATTCATTTGTTGTTTTGACATTTGTTTTATTTATTAATCTATTCATTTTTTGTTTTGACATTTGTTTTTTTTAATTTTTGTTTAATTTATTAACTTAATAATTTCTTGTTTTGACATTTGCTTTATTTTTTAACTTATTAATTTTGTGTTTTGCCATTTGTTTTATTTATTAACTTTATAATTTCTTGTTTTGACTTTTGTTTTATTTATTAACTTATTAATTTTTTGTCTTGCCATTTGTTTTATTTATTAACTTAATAATTTCTTGTTTTGACTTGTGTTTTATTGATGAACTTATTGTTTTTTTGTTTTGACATTTGTTTTGTTTTGAAATTTCTTAATTTCGTTGTTTGTTTTATTTATTAACTTATTCATTTTTTGTTTTGACATTTGTTTTGTTTTGAAATTTGTTCAATTCATTAAGTTAATCATTTTTGTTGTGACATTTGTTTTATTTATTTACTAAATAATTTTTTGTTTTGACATTTGTTTAATTTTTTAACCTATTCATTTTTTGTTTTGACGTTTTTCTAATTCATTAACTTAATCTTTTTTGTTTTTCCATTTGTTTTATTTAGTACCTTAATAATTTTTTAACTTATTCATTTTTTGTTTTGATATTTGTTTTATTTTTTTAAATTATTAATTTTTTGTTTTGCCATTTATTTTATTTATGAAGTTAATCATTTTTATGTTTTGACATTTGTTGTTTTTTTTTTAACTAATTAATGTTTTGTTTTGCCATTTGATTTATTTATTAACTTAATAATTTCTTGTTTTGACTCTTGTTCTATTTATTGACTTCTTCATTTTTTGGACGGAACTTTCAAATACTGTCTAATTATGGATTTTTATAACGACAACGAGTTAGGGTCTGTATAGATCATCCTTTTGGTACACGACGAAGAATAAAAGTGAGGTATCATCTCCCGCAATTCTACAATAATTACGACAGAAATACGCTGAACATACTTCTGCCAACCTTCCTAAAATCGGTATAAAATTAACATGATTAGCGGCCGCAGTATAACAACACCCAATAGGCCACGAGAGATAGTGAAGACTTTGAGAATTATTAGTTACAATAATTTATGAATTCCAATTTGAATGAATGTTTTTAAGTACTTCACCAATACCTAAATTGAAATTGTTAGATAGATAAAAATACTGCAGAAAATCTCTTTCGAGTTTCGCCTAATATTTGTAGTAGCAATTAAGATATTTTTGATATTGTAATAACTAAATTACATTGTTATATCGTGAAATGCTGCAGAAAAGCTTCTTCGAGCTTCGCGTGATATTTGTAGTAGCAATTAGGATATTTACATTTAAATGAATGAAATGAATAAATTGAAATTGAATTGAATTGAAAATTTGTTTTATTTAATTTTTGTTTAATTTTTTAATTTTTTAAAATTATTGTTTTTGTGTTTTGACATTTGTTTTATTTAATTTTTGATTAATTTATTAACTTAATAATTTCTTGTTTTGACTTTTGTTTTCTTTATAAAAATTTTAAACTTTTTATAAACTTTTGTTTATTTAGTAAAAAACACATTTTCATTAAGATTTTTTTTAGTAAGTTATTTATTAACTTATTCATTTTTTGTTTTGACATTTGTTTTATTTATTAACTTATTTATTTTTAGTTCTGACATTTGTTTTATTTAATAACTTATTCATTTTTTGTTTTGACATTTATTTTATTTATTAACTTAATAATTTTTTGTTTTGACTTTTGTTTTATTAATGAACTTATTAATTTTTTGTTTTGACATTTATTTTATTTATTAACTTATTAAGTTTTTGTTCTGACAATTGTTTTTGTGTAAGTTTTGTTTAATTAATGAACTTAATAATTTATTGTTTTGGTCTTCGTTATATTTATGATCTTATTGATTTATTGTTTTGACATTTGTTTTTTTTTTATATTTGTTTATGTTATTAACTTAATAATTTCTTGTTTTGACTTTTGTTTTATTTAATAACATATTCATTTGTTGTTTTGACATTTGTTTTACTTATTAATTTATTCATTTTTTGTTTTGACATTTGTTTTATTTATTAACTTAATAATTTCTTGTTCTAACTTTTGTTTTATTTATTAACTTAATAAATTCTTGTTTTGACTTTTGTTTTATTTAATAACTTATTCATTTGTTGTTTTGACATTTATTTTATTTATTAATTTATTCATTTTTTGTTTTGACATTTGTTTTTTTTTAATATTTGTTTATGTTATTAACTTAATAATTTCTTGTTTTGACTTTTGTTTTATTTATTAACTTATTCATTTGTTGTTTTGACATTTGTTTTACTTATTAACTTATTAATTTCTTGTTCTGACTTTTGTTTTATGTATTAACTTAATAAATTCTTGTTTTGACTTTTGTTTCATTTAATAACATATTGATTTGTTGTTTTGACATTTGTTTTATTTATTAGTTTATTCATTTTTTGTTTTGACATTTGTTTTTTTTTTTAATTTTTGTTTAATTTATTAATTTAATAATTTCTTGTTTTGACATTTGCTTTGTTTATTAACTTATTAATTTTTTGTTTTGCCGTTTGTTTTATTTATTAACTTATTAATTTTTTGTTTTGACATTTGTTTTATTTATGAACTTGTTCATTTTTTATTTTGACTTTTGTTTTATTTTTTTAAATTAATAATTTTTTGTTTTGACATTTGTTAATTTTTTTTTAATTTATGAACTTAATCATTTCTTGTTTAGGCTTTTGCTTAATTTTTTATCTTATTCATTTTTTGTTTTGACGTTTTTCTAATTCATTAACTTAATCTTTGTTGTTTTTCCATTTGTTTTATTTATTAACTTTATAATTTCTTGTTTTGACTTTTGTTTTATTTATGAACTTATTGTTTTTTTGTTTTGACATTTGTTTTGTTTTGAAATTTCTTAATTTCGTTAAGTTAATCATTTTTTGTTTTGACATTTGTTTTATTTATTTACTTAATAATTTTTTGTTTTGACATTTGTTTTATTTATTAACTTAGTTATTTTTTGTTTTGATATTTGTTTTGTTTTGAAATTTGTTTAATTCATTAAGTTAATCATTTTTTGTTGTGACATTTGTTTTATTTATTTACTTAATAATTTTTTGTTTTGACATTTGTTTTATTTATTAACTGATTAGTTTTTTGTTTTGACATTTGTTTTATTTATTAACTTTATAATTTCTTGTTTTGACTTTTGTTTTATTTATTAACTTATTAATTTTTTGTTTTGCCATTTGTATTATTTATTAACTTAATAATTTCTTGTTTTGACTTGTGTTTTATTGATGAACTTATTGTTTTTTTGTTTTGACATTTGTTTTGTTTTGAAATTTCTTAATTTCGTTGTTTGTTTTATTTATTAACTTATTCATTTTTTGTTTTGACATTTGTTTTGTTTTGAAATTTGTTCAATTCATTAAGTTAATCATTTTTTGTTGTGACATTTGTTTTATTTATTTACTAAATAATTTTTTGTTTTGACATTTGTTTAATTTCTTAACTTATTCATTTTTTGTTTTGATATTTGTTTTATTTTTTTAAATTATTAATTTTTTGTTTTGCCATTTATTTTATTTATGAAGTTAATCATTTTTATGTTTTGACATTTGTTTTTTTTTTTAACTAATTAATGTTTTGTTTTGCCATTTGATTTATTTATTAACTTAATAATTTCTTGTTTTGACTCTTGTTCTATTTATTGACTTCTTCATTTTTTGTTTTGCACTTGTTTGATTTAATTATTGTTTAATTTACTAACTTAATAATTTCTTGTTTTAACTTTTGTTTATTTATTAAATTATTAATTTTTTTCTTATCTTAGTGGTCATAAAGCTTATTTAGCTTTTTGCGAATCTAGCCTTCATCATGGAATAACAGCGTGGAGATCATCAGTGTACTGAAGACATCTTCAAAACAGTCAGAGTTCCATCCTTAAGATATTTACAAAATCTCGAAGACACGCATATAATACATGTCGCAGTGCAGGCGGGTTTTAAATATCGACGGAACTTTCAAATACTGTCTAATTATGGATTTTTATAACGACAACGAGTTAGGGTCTGTATAGATCATCCTTTTGGTACACGACGAAGAATAAAAGTAAGGTATCATCTCCCGCAATTCTACAATAATTACGACAGAAATACGCTGAACATACTTCTGCCAACCTTCCTAAAATCGGTAGAAAATTAACATGATTAGCGGCCGCAGTATAACAACACCCAATAGGCCACGAGAGATAGTGAAGACTTTGAGAATTATTAGTTACAATAATTTATGAATTCCAATTTGAATGAATGTTTTTAAGTACTTCACCAATACCTAATTTGAAATTGTTAGATAGATAAAAATACTGCAGAAAATCTCTTTCGAGTTTCGCCTAATATTTGTAGTAGCAATTAAGATATTTTTGATATTGTAATAACTAAATTACATTGTTATATCGTGAAATGCTGCAGAAAAGCTTATTCGAGCTTCGCGTGATATTTGTAGTAGCAATTAGGATATTTACATTTAAATGAATGAAATAAATAAATTGAAATTGAATTGAATTGAAAATTTGTTTTATTTAATTTTTGTTTAATTTTTTAATTTTTTAAAATTATTGTTTTTGTGTTTTGACATTTGTTTTATTTAATTTTTGATTAATTTATTAACTTAATAATTTCTTGTTTTGACTTTTGTTTTCTTTATAAAAATTTTAAACTTTTTATAAACTTTTGTTTATTTAGTAAAAAACACATTTTCATTAAGATTTTTTTTAGTAAGTTATTTATTAACTTATTCATTTTTTGTTTTGACATTTGTTTTATTTATTAACTAATTCATTTTTAGTTCTGACATTTGTTTTATTTAATAACTAATTCATTTTTTGTTTTGACATTTATTTTATTTATTAACTTAATAATTTTTTGTTTTGACTTTTGTTTTATTAATGAACTTATTAATTTTTTGTTTTGACATTTATTTTATTTATTAACTTATTAAGTTTTTGTTCTGACAATTGTTTTTGTGTAAGTTTTGTTTAATTAATGAACTTAATAATTTATTGTTTTGGTCTTCGTTTTATTTATGATCTTATTGATTTATTGTTTTGACATTTGTTTTTTTTTTAATATTTGTTTATGTTATTAACTTAATAATTTCTTGTTTTGACTTTTGTTTTATTTAATAACATATTCATTTGTTGTTTTGACATTTGTTTTACTTATTAATTTATTCATTTTTTGTTTTGACATTTGTTTAATTTATTAACTTAATAATTTCTTGTTCTAACTTTTGTTTTATTTATTAACTTAATAAATTCTTGTTTTGACTTTTGTTTTATTTAATAACTTATTCACTTGTTGTTTTGACATTTGTTTTATTTATTAATTTATTCATTTTTTGTTTTGACATTTGTTTTTTTTAATATTTGTTTATGTTATTAACTTAATAATTTCTTGTTTTGACTTTTGTTTTATTTATTAACTTATTCATTTGTTGTTTTGACATTTGTTTTACTTATTAACTTATTAATTTCTTGTTCTGACTTTTGTTTTATGTATTAACTTAATAAATTCTTGTTTTGACTTTTGTTTCATTTAATAACATATTGATTTGTTGTTTTGACATTTGTTTTATTTATTAGTTTATTCATTTTTTGTTTTGACATTTGTTTTTTTTTTTTAATTTTTGTTTAATTTATTAACTTAATAATTTCTTGTTTTGACATTTGCTTTGTTTATTAACTTATTAATTTTTCGTTTTGCCGTTTGTTTTATTTATTAACTTATTAATTTTTTGTTTTGACATTTGTTAATTTTTTTTAATTTATGAACTTAATCATTTCTTGTTTAGGCTTTTGCTTAATTTTTTATCTTATTCATTTTTTGTTTTGACGTTTTTCTAATTCATTAACTTAATCTTTGTTGTTTTTCCATTTGTTTTATTTATTAACTTTATAATTTCTTGTTTTGACTTTTGTTTTATTTATGAACTTATTGTTTTTTTGTTTTGACATTTGTTTTGTTTTGAAATTTCTTAATTTCGTTAAGTTAATCATTTTTTGTTTTGACATTTGTTTTATTTATTTACTTAATAATTTTTTGTTTTGACATTTGTTTTATTTATTAACTTAGTTATTTTTTGTTTTGATATTTGTTTTGTTTTGAAATTTGTTTAATTCATTAAGTTAATCATTTTTTGTTGTGACATTTGTTTTATTTATTTACTTAATAATTTTTTGTTTTGACATTTGTTTTATTTATTAACTGATTAGTTTTTTGTTTTGAAATTTGTTTTATTTATTATCTTAATCATTTTTTGTTTTGACATTTGCTTTATAATTTTTGTTTTATTTATTAACTTAATACTTTCTTGTATTGACTTTTGTTTTATTTATTAACTTATTAATTTTTTGTTTTGCCATTTGTTTTATTTATTAACTTATTAATTTATTGTTTTGACATTTTTTTTTTATTTATGAACTTGTTCATTTTTTCTTTTGACTTTTGCTTTATTTTTTAAAATTAATAATTTGTTTGACATATGTTAATTTTTTTTTAATTTATGAACTTAATCATTTCTTGTTTAGGCTTTTGTTTAATTTTTTAACTTATTCATTTTTTGTTTTGACGTTTTTCTAATTCATTAACTTAATCTTTTTTGTTTTTCCATTTGTTTTATTTATTTACTTAATAATTTTTTGTTTTGACATTTGTTTTATTTATTAACTTTATAATTTCTTGTTTTGACTTTTGTTTTATTTATTAACTTATTAATTTTTTGTTTTGCCATTTGTTTTATTTATTAACTTATTAATTTCTTGTTTTGACTTGTGTTTTATTGATGAACTTATTGTTTTTTTGTTTTGACATTTGTTTTGTTTTGAAATTTCTTAATTTCGTTGTTTGTTTTATTTATTAACTTATTCATTTTTTGTTTTGACATTTGTTTTGTTTTGAAATTTGTTCAATTCATTAAGTTAATCATTTTTTGTTGTGACATTTGTTTTATTTATTTACTAAATAATTTTTTGTTTTGACATTTGTTTAATTTTTTAACCTATTCATTTTTTGTTTTGACGTTTTTCTAATTCATTAACTTAATCTTTTTTGTTTTTCCATTTGTTTTATTTAGTACCTTAATAATTTCTTAACTTATTCATTTTTTGTTTTGATATTTGTTTAATTTTTTTAAATTATTAATTTTTTGTTTTGCCATTTATTTTATTTATGAAGTTAATCATTTTTATGTTTTGACATTTGTTTTTTTTTTTTTAACTAATTAATGTTTTGTTTTGCCATTTGATTTATTTATTAACTTAATAATTTCTTGTTTTGACTCTTGTTCTATTTATTGACTTCTTCATTTTTTGTTTTGCACTTGTTTGATTTAATTATTGTTTAATTTACTAACTTAATAATTTCTTGTTTCAACTTTTGTTTATTTATTAGATTATTAATTTGTTTCTTATCTTAGTGGTCATAAAGCTTATTTAGCTTTTTGCGAATCTAGCCTTCATCATGGAATAACAGCGTGGGGATCATCAGTGTACTGAAGACATCTTCAAAACAGTCAGAGTTCCATCCTTAAGATATTTACAAAATCTCGAAGACACGCATATAATACATGTCGCAGTGCAGGCGGGTTTTAAATATTGACGGAACTTTCAAATACTGTCTAATTATGGATTTTTATAACGACAACGAGTTAGGGTCTGTATAGATCATCCTTTTGGTACACGACGAAGAATAAAAGTAAGGTATCATCTCCCACAATTCTACAATAATTACGACAGAAATACGCTGAACATACTTCTGCCAACCTTCCTAAAATCGGTAGAAAATTAACATGATTAGCGGCCGCAGTATAACAACACCCAATAGGCCACGAGAGATAGTGAAGACTTTGAGAATTATTAGTTACAATAATTTATGAATTCCTTATGAATTCCTTTTGACTTTTGTTTTCTTTATAAAAATTTTGAACTTTTTATAAACTTTTGTTTATTTAGTAAAAAACACATTTTCATTAAGATTTTTTTTAGTAAGTTATTTATTAACTTATTCATTTTTTGTTTTGACATTTGTTTTATTTATTAACTTATTCATTTTTAGTTCTGACATTTGTTTTATTTAATAACTAATTCATTTTTTGTTTTGACATTTATTTTATTTATTAACTTAATAATTTTTTGTTTTGACTTTTGTTTTATTAATGAACTTATTAATTTTTTGTTTTGACATTTATTTTATTTATTAACTTATTAAGTTTTTGTTCTGACAATTGTTTTTGTGTAAGTTTTGTTTAATTAATGAACTTAATAATTTATTGTTTTGGTCTTCGTTTTATTTATGATCTTATTGATTTATTGTTTTGACATTTGTTTTTTTTTTAATATTTGTTTATGTTATTAACTTAATAATTTCTTGTTTTGACTTTTGTTTTATTTAATAACATATTCATTTGTTGTTTTGACATTTATTTTACTTATTAATTTATTCATTTTTTGTTTTGACATTTGTTTTATTTATTAACTTAATAATTTCTTGTTCTAACTTTTGTTTTATTTATTAACTTAATAAATTCTTGTTTTGACTTTTGTTTTATTTAATAACATATTCATTTGTTGTTTTGACATTTGTTTTATTTATTAATTTATTCATTATTTGTTTTGACATTTGTTTTTTTTTAATATTTGTTTATGTTATTAACTTAATAATTTCTTGTTTTGACATTTGTTTTATTTATTAACTTAGTTATTTTTTGTTTTGATATTTGTTTTGTTTTGAAATTTGTTTAATTCATTAAGTTAATCATTTTTTGTTGTGACATTTGTTTTATTTATTTACTTAATAATTTTTTGTTTTGACATTTGTTTTATTTATTAACTGATTAGTTTTTTGTTTTGACATTTGTTTTATTTATTATCTTAATCATTTTTTGTTTTGACATTTGCTTTATAATTTTTGTTTTATTTATTAACTTAATACTTTCTTGTTTTGACTTTTGTTTTATTTATTAACTTATTAATTTTTTGTTTTGCCATTTGTTTTATTTATTAACTTATTAATTTATTGTTTTGACATTTTTTTTTTATTTATGAACTTGTTCATTTTTTCTTTTGACTTTTGCTTTATTTTTTAAAATTAATAATTTGTTTGACATATGTTAATTTTTTTTTAATTTATGAACATAATCATTTCTTGTTTAGGCTTTTGTTTAATTTTTTAACTTATTCATTTTTTGTTTTGACGTTTTTCTAATTCATTAACTTAATCTTTTTTGTTTTTCCATTTGTTTTATTTATTTACTTAATAATTTTTTGTTTTGACATTTGTTTTATTTATTAACTTTATAATTTCTTGTTTTGACTTTTGTTTTATTTATTAACTTATTAATTTTTTGTTTTGCCATTTGTTTTATTTATTAACTTATTAATTTCTTGTTTTGACTTGTGTTTTATTGATGAACTTATTGTTTTTTTGTTTTGACATTTGTTTTGTTTTGAAATTTCTTAATTTCGTTGTTTGTTTTATTTATTAACTTATTCATTTTTTGTTTTGACATTTGTTTTGTTTTGAAATTTGTTCAATTCATTAAGTTAATCATTTTTTGTTGTGACATTTGTTTTATTTATTTACTAAATAATTTTTTGTTTTGACATTTGTTTAATTTTTTAACCTATTCATTTTTTGTTTTGACGTTTTTCTAATTCATTAACTTAATCTTTTTTGTTTTTCCATTTGTTTTATTTAGTACCTTAATAATTTCTTAACTTATTCATTTTTTGTTTTGATATTTGTTTAATTTTTTTAAATTATTAATTTTTTGTTTTGCCATTTATTTTATTTATGAAGTTAATCATTTTTATGTTTTGACATTTGTTTTTTTTTTTTAACTAATTAATGTTTTGTTTTGCCATTTGATTTATTTATTAACTTAATAATTTCTTGTTTTGACTCTTGTTCTATTTATTGACTTCTTCATTTTTTGTTTTGCACTTGTTTGATTTAATTATTGTTTAATTTACTAACTTAATAATTTCTTGTTTCAACTTTTGTTTATTTATTAAATTATTAATTTGTTTCTTATCTTAGTGGTCATAAAGCTTATTTAGCTTTTTGCGAATCTAGCCTTCATCATGGAATAACAGCGTGGGGATCATCAGTGTACTGAAGACATCTTCAAAACAGTCAGAGTTCCATCCTTAAGATATTTACAAAATCTCGAAGACACGCATATAATACACGTCGCAGTGCAGGCGGGTTTTAAATATTGACGGAACTTTCAAATACTGTCTAATTATGGATTTTTATAACGACAACGAGTTAGGGTCTGTATAGATCATCCTTTTGGTACACGACGAAGAATAAAAGTAAGGTATCATCTCCCACAATTCTACAATAATTACGACAGAAATACGCTGAACATACTTCTGCCAACCTTCCTAAAATCGGTAGAAAATTAACATGATTAGCGGCCGCAGTATAACAATACCCAATAGGCCACGAGAGATAGTGAAGACTTTGAGAATTATTAGTTACAATAATTTATGAATTCCAATTTGAATGAATGTTTTTAAGTACTTCACCAATACCTAAATTGAAATTTGTTAGATAGATAAAAATACTGCAGAAAATCTCTTTCGAGTTTCGCCTAATATTTGTAGTAGCAATTAAGATATTTTTGATATTGTAATAACTAAATTACATTGTTATATCGTGAAATGCTGCAGAAAAGCTTATTCGAGCTTCGCGTGATATTTGTAGTAGCAATTAGGATATTTACATTTAAATGAATGAAATGAATAAATTGAAATTGAATTGAAAATTTGTTTTATTTAATTTTTGTTTAATTTTTTAATTTTTTAAAATTATTGTTTTTGTGTTTTGACATTTGTTTTATTTAATTTTTGATTAATTTATTAACTTAATAATTTCTTGTTTTGACTTTTGTTTTCTTTATAAAAATTTTGAACTTTTTATAAACTTTTGTTTATTTAGTAAAAAACACATTTTCATTAAGATTTTTTTTAGTAAGTTATTTATTAACTTATTCATTTTTTGTTTTGACATTTGTTTTATTTATTAACTTATTCATTTTTAGTTCTGACATTTGTTTTATTTAATAACTAATTCATTTTTTGTTTTGACATTTATTTTATTTATTAACTTAATAATTTTTTGTTTTGACTTTTGTTTTATTAATGAACTTATTAATTTTTTGTTTTGACATTTATTTTATTTATTAACTTATTAAGTTTTTGTTCTGACAATTGTTTTTGTGTAAGTTTTGTTTAATTAATGAACTTAATAATTTATTGTTTTGGTCTTCGTTTTATTTATGATCTTATTGATTTATTGTTTTGACATTTGTTTTTTTTTTAATATTTGTTTATGTTATTAACTTAATAATTTCTTGTTTTGACTTTTGTTTTATTTAATAACATATTCATTTGTTGTTTTGACATTTGTTTTACTTATTAATTTATTCATTTTTTGTTTTGACATTTGTTTTATTTATTAACTTAATAATTTCTTGTTCTAACTTTTGTTTTATTTATTAACTTAATAAATTCTTGTTTTGACTTTTGTTTTATTTAATAACATATTCATTTGTTGTTTTGACATTTGTTTTATTTATTAATTTATTCATTATTTGTTTTGACATTTGTTTTTTTTTAATATTTGTTTATGTTATTAACTTAATAATTTCTTGTTTTGACATTTGTTTTATTTATTAACTTAGTTATTTTTTGTTTTGATATTTGTTTTGTTTTGAAATTTGTTTAATTCATTAAGTTAATCATTTTTTGTTGTGACATTTGTTTTATTTATTTACTTAATAATTTTTTGTTTTGACATTTGTTTTATTTATTAACTGATTAGTTTTTTGTTTTGACATTTGTTTTATTTATTATCTTAATCATTTTTTGTTTTGACATTTGCTTCATAATTTTTGTTTTATTTATTAACTTAATACTTTCTTGTTTTGACTTTTGTTTTATTTATTAACTTATTAATTTTTTGTTTTGCCATTTGTTTTATTTATTAACTTATTAATTTATTGTTTTGACATTTTTTTTTTTATTTATGAACTTGTTCATTTTTTCTTTTGACTTTTGCTTTATTTTTTAAAATTAATAATTTGTTTGACATATGTTAATTTTTTTTTAATTTATGAACTTAATCATTTCTTGTTTAGGCTTTTGTTTAATTTTTTAACTTATTCATTTTTTGTTTTGACGTTTTTCTAATTCATTACTTAATTACATTCATTACTTAATTCATTAACTTAATCTTTTTTGTTTTTCCATTTGTTTTATTTATTTACTTAATAATTTTTTGTTTTGACATTTGTTTTATTTATTAACTTTATAATTTCTTGTTTTGACTTTTGTTTTATTTATTAACTTATTAATTTTTTGTTTTGCCATTTGTTTTATTTATTAACTTAATAATTTCTTGTTTTGACTTGTGTTTTATTGATGAACTTATTGTTTTTTTTTGTTAATAATAATAATCTTTTTTGTTTTTCCATTTGTTTTATTTAGTAACTTAATAATTTCTTAATTTATTCATTTTTTGTTTTGATATTTGTTTTATTTTTTTAAATTATTAATTTTTTGTTTTGCCATTTATTTTATTTATGAAGTTAATCATTTTTATGTTTTGACATTTGTTTTTTTTTTTAACTAATAAATGTTTTGTTTTGCCATTTGATTTATTTATTAACTTAATAATTTCTTGTTTTGACTCTTGTTCTATTTATTGACTTCTTCATTTTTTGTTTTGCACTTGTTTGATTTAATAATTGTTTAATTTACTAACTGAATAATTTCTTGTTTCAACTTTTGTTTATTTATTAAATTATTAATTTTTTTCTTATCTTAGTGGTCATAAAGCTTATTTAGCTTTTTGCGAATCTAGCCTTCATCATGGAATAACAGCGTGGGGATCATCAGTGTACTGAAGACATCTTCAAAATAGTCAGAGTTCCATCCTTAAGATATTTACAAAATCTCGAAGACACGCATATAATACATGTCGCAGTGCAGGCGGGTTTTAAATATTGACGGAACTTTCAAATACTGTCTAATTATGGATTTTTATAACGACAACGAGTTAGGGTCTGTATAGATCATCCTTTTGGTACACGACGAAGAATAAAAGTAAGGTATCATCTCCCGCAATTCTACAATAATTACGACAGAAATACGCTGAACATACTTCTGCCAACCTTCCTAAAATCGGTAGAAAATTAACATGATTAGCGGCCGCAGTATAACAACACCCAATAGGCCACGAGAGATAGTGAAGACTTTGAGAATTATTAGTTACAATAATTTATGAATTCCAATTTGAATAAATGTTTTTAAGTACTTCACCAATACCTAAATTGAAATTGTTAGATAGATAAAAATACTGCAGAAAATCTCTTTCGAGTTTCGCCTAATATTTTTAGTAGCAATTAAGATTTTTTTGATATTGTAATAACTAAATTACATTGTTATATCGTGAAATGCTGCAGAAAAGCTTATTCGAGCTTCGCGTGATATTTGTAGTAGCAATTAGGATATTTACATTTAAATGAATGAAATGAATAAATTGAAATTGAATTGAATTGAAAATTTGTTTTATTTAATTTTTGTTTAATTTTTTAATTTTTTAAAATTATTGTTTTGGTGTTTTGACATTTGTTTTATTTAATTTTTGATTAATTTATTAACTTAATAATTTCTTGTTTTGACTTTTGTTTTCTTTATAAAAATTTTAAACTTTTTATAAACTTTTGTTTATTTAGTAAAAAACACATTTTCATTAAGATTTTTTTAGTAAGTTATTTATTAACTTATTCATTTTTTGTTTTGACATTTGTTTTATTTATTAACTTATTCATTTTTAGTTCTGACATTTGTTTTATTTAATAACTAATTCATTTTTTGTTTTGACATTTATTTTATTTATTAACTTAATAATTTTTTGTTTTATTAATGAACTTATTAATTTTTTGTTTTGACATTTATTTTATTTATTAACTTATTAAGTTTTTGTTCTGACAATTGTTTTTGTGTAAGTTTTGTTTAATTAATGAACTTAATAATTTATTGTTTTGGTCTTCGTTTTATTTATGATCTTATTGATTTATTGTTTTGACATTTGTTTTTTTTTTAATATTTGTTTATGTTATTAACTTAATAATTTCTTGTTTTGACTTTTGTTTTATTTATTAACTTATTCATTTGTTGTTTTGACATTTGTTTTACTTATTAACTTATTAATTTCTTGTTCTGACTTTTGTTTTATGTATTAACTTAATACATTCTTGTTTTGACTTTTGTTTCATTTAATAACATATTGATTTGTTGTTTTGACATTTGTTTTATTTATTAGTTTATTCATTTTTTGTTTTGACATTTGTTTTTTTTTTTAATTTTTGTTTTATTTATTAACTTATTTATTTTTAGTTTTGATATTTGGTTTATTTATTAACTTATTAATTTTTTGTTTTGCCATTTGTTTTATTTATTAACTTATTAATTTTTTGTTTTGACATTTGTTTTATTTATGAACTTGTTCATTTTTTCTTTTGAATTTTGTTTTATTTTTTTAAATTAATAATTTTTTGTTTTGACATTTGTTAATTTTTTTTTAATTTATGAACTTAATCATTTCTTGTTTAGGCTTTTGTTTAATTTTTTAACTTATTCATTTTTTGTTTTGACGTTTTTCTAATTCATTAACTTAATCTTTGTTGTTTTTCCATTTGTTTTATTAAATAAATATCAATAATTTCTTGTTTTGACTTCTGTTTTATTTATGAACTTATTGTTTTTTTGTTTTGACATTTGTTTTGTTTTGAATTTTCTTAATTTCGTTAAGTTAATCATTTTTTGTTTTGACATTTGTTTTATTTATTTGCTTAATAATTTTTTGTTTTGACATTTGTTTTATTTATTAACTTATTTATTTTTTGTTTTGACATTTGTTTTGTTTTGAAATTTGTTTAATTCATTAAGTTAATCATTTTTTGTTGTGACATTTGTTTTATTTATTTACTTAATAATTTTTTGTTTTGACATTTGGACCGAGTTTGAAAAGTCGAAGTGAGCAGACGTGTTTCTCCGTGATTTTGTTGAATAATTTGGTTAAAGTGTGCCTCTTGTGAACTGTTGGTTTCAATAATCTACTGCTAAAAGTGTTTCCTAGGTGTGTGTGCCTACGGACATCGGGACTCAAAAAACATATTATTTTCAAACAATTATAACCTAATATTAATTTTATAAATTATATTTTTCTCGCGCATATAATCTTGTTGATACCGTTACTCGAAAGAACTGGCTGTTCTTTCTCTCTTTATCTTGTCTTCGAAAAAGTAGAATGGCAGAATTAGAAGAGGCACAGCTAGAGAGTGAGCTTTGCGCAAGGAGCACCGCTTGAGCAGCTGACTAATCGTCAAGCTAATCATCGTGCTACGGGAGGTACAACGGATTCTAATGTGCAAATGTGTAATTTAAATAATTTAACTAATTTCATGTTGGCCTCTCCTAAAATTGGTGGTGGGTCTCTACCTGTTTCCACATCTCTTTCTTTGCTTACGCTGGATGAGCGCTTGAGTAGTCATAGTGAGCTTATTATTGATCAAATAAAGAGAGAGATTCTTGATCTTCGAAAGGAGTTTAGTTCGAAATTGGAAGTGCTAGAGAGTGCATGGATGGACAAGTTAAATCGGCTGAGTGTTGAACTTCACAGCACTATGAGTTATTTAGAAAACTTACAAAGAGAAAAGGATTCTCTTAATGCTAAGATAAATGAGCTTGAGAGAGATAAGGAAGAATTGGTCAAATTTTCTCAACTCAGCTCCACTTTTCTAGAAATGAAGGATTCATACGATCATATTCTTGACTTTCTTGAGAATAAGGAAGTAGAGACAACTGCGGTGTTATTTTCGGTTCCTCAACGCAACGATGAAAATTTGATTAGCCTATTTGGTCAGCTTTGTTCTTCCATTGGTTATCGTCCAGCACCTGTAGTCAATATCATCCGTGTTAAGAGTTATGCCGCCAAAAAGCCAAACTCTCCACCAATCATCATTAAATTTAGCGGCTCCAACGATCGGCTGCTATTTTTCGCAGAACATCAAACCGTGATCTATCACTTCAGGATGTGGGCTTGGTAGCTGAGGGCAGTTGCTATTTAAATGAGTGCCTCACTAGCACATCAAGAGCTGTTCTTCAGGCAGCAATAAAACTTAAGCGCAAACGTATACTTTCGGCTGTTTTCTCACGTGTTTTTGTCAAGGCAGCGGCAGATGATCATCCCATGGTAATAAGAAATCTTGATGATTTGCGCATATTTCTCGCTGCGGACAAGGAAGCTTGACTAAGATATTATTTATTATATATATTTTTGCAATTCTTGATTTTATATATTTGTAAGTTATATTTTTGGTATGCGTTTTTCACTCCTTCTTCTACTCTATACTTCATCTATATTTCATTGCTCCTCTTTCATTCTCTCTTCTGTTTTCTTGTTTATCCTCCGTTTATGATTCCCTCCGTTTGGTTAGTGTATAATGTCTTTTAGTGGTATGGATTTGGGTATTGATGAAAATAGGACACTTTTAGGTATTTTATGTAGACAGCATTCTGGCTTCAATGCTGTACACTTTAACGCACGCAGCTTGAACTCATCCAAACTTGACTATGTTAGATACGTCTTCGAGAGTTCCTCTGTTCACGTTATCTGTGTCTCTGAGACATGGTTTTGTCCTAATCTAACTGATGTAACTTGTGATATTAATAATTACAATATTTTCAGGAATGATAGGGGAAATAAGAAAGGTGGTGGTGTTGCTGTCTACTGCAGGAAAAGTTTAAATGCTCAACTAATAAATAAGTCATCTGACTCTGATGTTGAATTTATAAACCTGTCTATTTGTGATAATAATTCCAACCTTCTTGTATCTTGCGTTTATAATTCCTGTCGGAGCAATAACATCCTCGACTATATGACTGCTCTGTCTGAAGTTAATATAAATTTCGATTTTGTTGTTGTGTGCGGTGACTTCAATATTAACCTGTTATCCAATGACCCTAAAAAGAGCATGATCTGTAATGCTTTTGATTCCTTGGGACTAAACATTGTTAATGACTGCATGCCCACACGCTTTGCCAATAACTCTGATCCTTCTCTTTCAGATTATTTTGTTATTTCTGATAGTTCTAAACTTTTATTGTTTGACCAAATAGGTTTCCTATCTGATCATGATCTAATTTTCTGCACCTTGGATTTAGCATTCTACTCATGTGACTCTTCGAATTCTTTTCAGTATCGTGATTATAATTCTATAAACTATCCTGCACTATACTATGATCTTTCCCTCATCTGATTTGCTGACTGCATGTTGCAATCCTCGATCAATGGTATGGTCTCTTTATTTTCTTCATCTGATAAACATGTCCCGTTAAAGTCTGTTAGGGTTCAAAACTCGTCTTGCCCTTGGTTTACTGATGTTGTTCAGAGTGCTATCAGGAAAAGAAACCGATTGCAAAAGATTTGGAAGAGGTGTCCGTCGAATCGAAATTGGGAGAACTTCACATCTTCCAGAAATAAGGTAGTTCTTGTGACAAGATTATCGAAGTCTCGGTATTTTGCCTCAAAACTTAATCCTACTCTTCCCACTAAAACGATCTGGCGCAACATAAATAAGCTCGGGGTACGCAGTAATAGTACCACGGAATGCCATCTTGAACCGGAAGTATTAAATGATTTCTTTGTTGTTGGATCACCTAATGCATCTATTCCCCCTATTAATGTCCTACCATCCACTGTGCAATGCTTTAAGTTTCAACCTACCAGTGAGTTGGATGTTGGTATGTGTATTAAGGATATTAAATCAAATGCTATTGGTGAAGATGGTATTCCCATCAAATTCATTAAGTTGATATTACCGCACGTTATCCTTCCTCTGACTCATATCATTAACCATTGCTTTGCTACCTCTACCTTTCCTGATCTTTGGAAGACAGCAGTTGTTTTGCCAGTTGCTAAAAAGAGTAATCCTCTCGAACCCGGAGATTTAAGGCCTATCAGTATTTTATCTTCGCTAAGCGAAGTGTGTGAGAAGTTGATGGCTCGTCAGATCTCTGACTATTTGGTAAACTGTAAGTTGTTATCCCCACTGCAATCTGGCTTCCGAGCTGGGCACAGCTGCTCTACTGCCTTAGTTAAAGTGCTAGATGATATTCGACCGGCATTTGACACTGGATCTTTGACACTTCTGGGTCTCTTGGATTTTTCTAAAGCTTTTGATAGGGTTCAACATGCACGCCTATGTTTTAAGCTTACACATTATTTTGGCTTTTGCTATGAAGCCACTAGTTTGATGGTTAGCTACTTGTCAAATAGGAAACAACGTGTGAGAGTAGGCAATAATGTCTCCAGTCTTAAACTTTTGAATGTAGGAGTGCCTCAAGGTTCTATACTTGGGCCTCTCCTATTTTGTATGTATCTCAATGATATTCTGAGTATTTGCACGCACACATCAATGCATGCATATGCGGATGATGTTCAACTATATTTATGTGGACATCCTGGCAATCTTAGTACCTTGTGCAATAAATTTAATGAGGATCTGCGGAATGTTGAAATTTGGGCAGCAATAAATGGGCTTCTGCTTAATGCAGCCAAATCCTATGTGTTACCCATTCATAGACATAAACAGACTATAGCTAATTGAACAAACATTGATATCAGCATAGGTGACCATAAGGTAAAAGTTGTTAATTCGGTTACTAACTTAGGCGTCTGTATAAACTCGTCTCTTTCTTGTATTGATTATGTGAATAATACTATAAAAAAGTTTATTATTTGTTACGAAATTTGAGGCGGTCTGCATATCTAAGAGTCACACGCATGCTTGCTCTTCAGGTTTTTCTTCCTATATTTACATACTCGGCATTAGTATATTGCAGTCTTGATTCTTCCTCGCTGCTTAAGATACAGATAGCTTTCAATTATGTAACGCGATATGTATAAAACTGTGCTTCTTGGGTGTGATTTGACTAATTATCTAAAAGCCAGAAATTGTTTATTTATGTTTAAATTGATCAATTACAGAACTCCAGCTTATCTTTTTGATAAAATTCAGTTTAGTAGGTCTCAACGTAGTCCAATGTTGATTATTCCTACTTTTAGCTCTCTATCTATCTCACGCTTATTTTTCATCAGTACCATAAGATTGTGGAATGGTTTGCCACGTTCGTTACGGACAACTACCAGGCTGGGGGAGTTTAAACGGAAGATATTCTCTTACTTTTCTTCACTTTGACTTTCGCTGTACTTTCACTGTTCTACTCCGTCTCTCTATCCTTTCTTGTTTCCTCATTGCATATTATTATAGTTGAGTATGTCTTTATATTATTATTATGATGATGATTACCTCGTTATATTAATGTCTCTACTAAATCAATTTAATGCTGCTATAAAAGAACATATTTCTTAAGGCAATAATGTATTTTAGATTGTTTATAAATAAATAAATAACATTTGTTTTATTTATTAACTGATTAATTTTTTGTTTTGACATTTGTTTTATTTATTACCTTAATCATTTTTTGTTTTGACATTTGCTTTATAATTTTTGTTTTATTTATTAACTTAATACTTTCTTGTTTTGACTTTTGTTTTCTTTATAAAAATTTTAAATTTTTTATAAACTTTTGTTTATGTAGTAAAAAACACATTTTCATTAAGATTTTGTTTTATTAAGTTATTTATTAACTTATTCATTTTCTGTTTTGACATTTGTTTTATATATTAACTTATTAATTTTTAGTTTTGACATTTGTTTTATTTATTAACTTATTAATTTTTTGTTTTGACATTTATTTTATTTATTAACTTAATAATTTCTTGTTTTGACTTTTGTTTTATTAATGAACTTATTCATTTTTTGTTTTGACATTTATTTTATTTATTGACTTATTCAGTTTTTGTTCTGACAATTGTTTTTGTTTAATTTTTGTTGAATTTATGAGCTTAATTTTTTCTTGCTTTGGCCTTCGTTTGATTTATGATCTTATTGATTTCTTGTTTTGACATTTGTTTTTTTTAATATTTGTTTTTATTATTAACTTAATAATTTCTTGTTTTGACTTTTGTTTTATTTATTAACATAATAATTTCTTGTTTTTACTTTTGTTTTATTTATTAACTTATTAATTTTTTGTTTTTGCCATTTGTTTTATTTATTAACTTATTAATTTTTTGTTTTGCCATTTGTTTTATTTATTAACTTAATAATTTCTTGTTTTGACGTTTATTTTATTTATTAACTCAATAATTTCTTGTTTTGACTTTTGTTTTATTTATTAACTTAAAATTTCTTGTTTTGACATTTGTTTTATTTATTTACTTAATAATTCCACGTTTTGACTTTTGTTTTATTGATTAACTTATTAATTTTTTGTTTTGACATTTATTTTATTTATGAACTTGTTCATTTTTTCTTTTGACATTTGTTATATTTATTAACTTATTAATTTTTTGTTTTGACATTTGTTTTGTTTTAAAATTTGTTTAATTCATTAAGTTAATCATTTTTTGTTGTGACATTTGTTTTATTTATTTACTTAATAATTTTTTGTTTTGACATTTGTTTTATTTATTAACTGATTAATTTTTTGTTTTGACATTTGCTTTATAATTTTGTTTTATTTATTCACTTAATAATTTCATATTTTGACTTTTGTTTTATTTATTAACTTATTGATTTTTTGTTTTGACATTTGTTTTGTTTTGAAATTTTTTAATTTCGTTAAGTTAATCATTTTTTGTTTTGACATTTGTTTTGTTTTAAAATTTGTTTAATTCATTAAGTTAATCATTTTTTGTTGTGACATTTGTTTTATTTATTTACTTAATAATTTTTTGTTTTGACATTTGTTTTATTTATTAACTGATTAATTTTTTGTTTTGACATTTGTTTTATTTATTACCTTAATCATTTTTTGTTTTGACATTTGCATTATAATTTTTGTTTTATTTATTAACTTAATACTTTCTTGTTTTGACTTTTGTTTTTTTAATTTTTGTTAAATTAACTAACTTATTAATTTTTTTTTGACATTTATGTGGGATTCGCATTCATAACGGGTGGCAACTCTTTTCCTTCTCACTTTTCTTCTTTTTAAACGTCATCGTCCCATTCTCATTATTCAGCAGTCGTCTGCACTTTGTCGACCTGAACGGACGCTGTTTCCATAAGTTTGGTTCTGACGATCAATTGGAACAAGAGAAAGTGTATTTTAATAATTTGTATAATAAAGAACTACAAATTTTGGGGGCTCAACCGAAATTGTGAGCACTATCTCACATTGTGTAGCACCACCAAGTGAAATTTCAAGCTAAAGCTGAAATTGTGAGCATCATCTCACATTGTGAAGCACCACCAAGTGAAATTTCAAGCTAAAGCTGAAATTGTGATCACTGTCTCACATTGTGCAGCACCTCCAAGTGACATTTTAAGCTAAAGCTGAAATTGTGAGCATCATCTCACATTGTGAAGCACCAACACACATTTTTTAAGTCGAAGTCGAAATTTGGAAGTCGAAATTACCAAACTTCTAGTGGCGGCCCAAGCACAACAACAACCAGCCGGAGGAGGAATTCCAAATAAACCAAACGGTAATCACCCGTTAAGGTGAGCGACGAAAACTATAAAGAACAACGGTACAATATACAAGGCGTGTGTGTGTTTACCGCCGAGAAAGCAGAAAGAGCAGAGCATCATACAAACCGCAAATAATTATTTGCGAGCGACAAAACTACAAAGAACAACGATACAATATACAAGGCGTGTGTGTGTTTACCGCCGAGAAAGCAGAAAGAGCAGAACAACCCTTAAATAAGTATTTGTATGTTTCATTTTTGTAAGCTTTGAGGAATTGAAATTTTGAACGTTTGAGGTATTGAATTTTTAACTTTATACATTCGTAAGTTTAAATTTTGTAACAAAACCAAACGATGGACGCAGCGAGCGTTATGTGGAAGAATTGAGAGCGAAACTTAGAGAAGCACAGCTTGCTTGCAATGGTAGGAAAATAGAGTTGCAACAGAGACTCCTTTTGCATTTAAATTTAATAGATAATGATGAGGAGGACGATGTCGAGAGGGAGGGAGAGGAGATGTCAACGTATGGTGACGCAGTAGCCGCAGATTCCCAAGGGAAGTGCTTCTTCACCTTGAAAGATGTTGAAGAGAGCTTTACCAGTTTTTCAGACGGCGAGACAGAAGACATAACCAAATGGTTCCAAAATTTTGAAGAAAACGCTCTCATGTTTAGTTGGAACAATACACAAAAGTATGTTTATTGTAAACAATTGCTCAAGGGAGCTCCAAAATTGCTTATCCGTAGCCAAACTAGCATAAAAGATTGGAACTCATTTAAAAGTTCATTGTTGAACGAGTTTAGGAAAAACGTCTCGGATGCTGAAGTGCATTACCTATTAGGAAATCGCCACCATAGAGCTAGAGAAACCTTGAGGGAATATTTATATAGCTTACAGGAAATAAGTAGCGCAATAACTTTGGACGAACAAAGCCTGATTACCTATTTCATAAACGGCATCGGTGACAGCCGCGCAAATAAAGCTACGCTTTACCAAGCAACATCAATTGCTCATTTGAAATCACTAATTCCGATTTATGAACGGGTTCGTGGCTTTGTTTCATTAGGTCGTAATGTCAATAAACAATATCGCAGAAACAGTGATGACATAAGGAAATCGGGTACAGTTGAACGCAGGTGTTTCAAGTGTGGGGAAGTCAACCATCTCGCTAGGGACTGTCCGTGCAAAGACATTAAGTGTTTTAAATGTGGTGGGCTGGGTCATCGATCACGCGATTGTTTAGTGAAGAATGAAAAGTTTGTACCAGCAACAGGAAGAACAGCTTTAAATATAAATAGCATTGACGAAGTTACGCCCGAACCAATAAATAGGAAAAAATGTAAAGTCCTGAAAATAAATGGTGTATCAATGGTCGCACTTATTGACAATGGTAGCGACCTATGCCTGTTGCGTGAGGATATTTTGCTCAAAGTAGGAATTTCAGAGATAAATACCGAATCGAAGGAATTGCACGGTGTAGGAGGGAAATCCATTTACACGTTAGGCAGTGTGTCTGCAGAAATCTGCGCCGACAATTTCAATTTAGTTAACACATTCCATGTAACCAGATTCGACGATATTCATTACTCAGTTGTTATCGGTAATAATATCCTCGACCTTATTGACATTCAGCTATCGAAAACCGGATCGAAATTCTTGAAAATGACGGAAGAAAATATTAACGAGAAAATGAGTGCTGAGACGAATGACGAGACTAAGGCAGAGTTTGAAAGTTTCTGCTTAATCGCAGATGAAGATTATCGTCCAAATATTTCTGAAATCAAGGTATCTCATCTTACAGAAAACCTTCGAGAAAAGATTAGAGATTTGGTAGATAGTTATGAGCCAAAATGTCCCGAAAGCTACCCAGTAGAAATGAAAATCATTGTTAGTGACGATGTCCCCGTTTACGAACGAGCAAGACGCATCTCGTACGAGGATCAGTTGTCTGTAGGTCAAGAAATTAAACAGTGGTTGGCAGAGGGAATTATCGAGCCGAGTTCTTCTGAATATGCCACACCAATTGTGATTACACCAAAAAAAGATGGTAGCAAGCGTCTTTGCTGTGATTACCGTAAGCTGAATAAGAAAATAATAAAAGATCATTTCCCCATGCCGCTGATGGAAGATATACTAGATAGGTTGCAGAAAGGAAACATTTTCACCACCCTTGATCTGGCAAATGGATTTTTTCATGTCCCAGTTAGCAAGGATTCGAGAAAGTACACAGCCTTCATTACCCACAGAGGTCATTACGAGTTCTGTTTCGTGCCCTTCGGCATATGCAATTCACCAGCCGTCTTTGGAAGATACATTCAAGCTATCTTTCAGAAATTAATTGAAGATGGTATAATAGTCGTCTATGTTGATGATATCGTCATTCCGTCTGTTGATGTTGCTGAAGGTTTAGAAAAACTAAAACTGGTGTTGAGTGTCGCGGCAGAAAACGGGGTAAAGATTAAGTTCTCCAAGTCTCAGTTCCTTGAAAAGAAAATTATGTTTTTAGGCTACATTGTAGAAGACCATACTATACAGCCGTCGAAAGAGAAGGTTTCGGCTATCGAACGATTCCCAATGCCAACAACCCAAAAGGCTGTTCAAAGGTTTATCGGTTTAACTTCGTATTTTCGAAGGTTCATTAAAGACTATGCTGTCCTAGCCAGACCACTCACCAATTTGTTGCGTAATTCCGTCAAATTTAGACTCGAAGAAGAAGAACTTGCATCATTCCACCAATTGAAGTGTGCTCTTGTTAGTGCACCTGTATTAAAGTTATACGACCCCTTAGCAGTCACCGAAGTACATACGGACGCCAGCATGCAGGGATATGGGGGTGTTCTACTTCAGAGAGACCCAGACGATATGCAACTCCATCCGATTCAGTACTTTAGTAGAAAGACCACCCCAGCAGAGGAAAGATATCATTCGTATGAGTTAGAAGCCCTTGCAGTGATAGCGGCCGTGAAAAAATGGAGAGTGTATTTGATAGGGAAACATTTCACTATTGTTACTGATTGCAGTGCGTTCACCAAAACGCTCGAGAAGAAAGAAGTACCCTTGCGAGTAGCACGGTGGGCTATGTACTTGCAAGATTTCGACTATCAGATAGAACACCGACAAAGCGTACGTATGAAACATGTCGATGCTCTTAGTAGAATCCACTGCTTACTCATTGAGGACACTTTCAAATATAAGTTGAAAAATGCACAGGAAAGTGACGCCTGGATCAAGGCTATAAAGAAAATTTTAGAAAAGGACCATTACGAGGAATATTTTCTCAAAGGTGGAATCTTGTATAAGGATAAGATCAAACAGTTGATTGTAATCCCGAGTCAAATGGAAGATGAAATTATTGCGATCGCCCACAGACAGGGACATTTTTCCTCCAAAAAGACTCAGGAGATTGTTGACAGAGAATATTACATTCCAAACTTGAGTTCCAAGGTAGGGAGAATTGTGCAGAGTTGTGTAGAGTGCATACTGTCTTCACCCAAATCTGGTAAAAAAGAAGGCCTGCTTAATACTATCGACAAGGAAGACCGACCGTTGTTAACGTACCATTTAGACCATGTAGGGCCTTTGGAGGCTACAAAAAAGAAATACAACCATATTTCGGTGATCGTAGATGCATTTTCAAAGTTTGTGTGGCTCTACCCGACTAAGACCACAAATGCAGAAGCCGTCGTTGAGGTGTTGCAGAGACAATCGTCAGTGTTTGGCGATCCAGAACGAATTGTAACTGATCGCGGAACTGCATTTACTGCAACTGTGTTTGAAGAATATTGCAGGGATAATAACATTCAGCATCTTCTTATTACCACGGGTGTACCAAGAGGTAACGGGCAAGTTGAGAGAGTTCATAAAATTGTAATACCACTCTTGTCAAAACTGTGCCAGGAGCAACCAGGGCTCTGGTATAAACACGTGAGTCAAGTCCAGCAGCTAATTAATAATACTCTTCCACGCAGTACTAGGTTCTCTCCGTTTCGTATCCTTACTGGGCTAGAGATGAAAACCTGTAGGCAAACCGAGTTAAGAAGGCTCTTAGACGAGGAATTAGTTAGTGAGATAGATTCTGAGAGAGGTAACGTACGACAACAGGCAAAACAAAATATCAGTCGTATCCAGGAAGAAAATAAGAAATCGTATGATTCAAAAAGGAAAGTGGACGTCATTTACAAGGTTGGGGACTTGGTGGCGATCAAGCGAACCCAGTATGGCGTAGGACTAAAACTAAAACCTAAATTCTTTGGGCCGTACAGAGTTACAGCAGCACTGAGTCACGGAAGATATAAGGTGGCTAAGTTAGGTGACCATGAAGGACCGAAAAATTCCCTCACTGTTGCTGAGTACATGAAACGTTGGGGCATACCCCGGAAATAGAAGTGTTCGTGGCGAACACTAAGGCAGGATGGCCGAGAATGTGGGATTCGCATTCATAACGGGTGGCAACTCTTTTCCTTCTCACTTTTCTTCTTTTTAAACGTCATCGTCCCATTCTCATTATTCAGCAGTCGTCTGCACTTTGTCGACCTGAACGGACGCTGTTTCCATAAGTTTGGTTCTGACGATCAATTTGAACAAGAGAAAGTGTATTTTAATAATTTGTATAATAAAGAACTACATTTATTAAATTAACTATTTCTTGTTTTGACTCTTGTTCTATTTATTGACTTCTTCATTTTTTGTTTTGCACTTGCTTGATTTAATTATTGTTTAATTTACTATCTTAATAATTTCTTGTTTCAACTTTTGTTTATTTATTAAATTAATAATTTTTTTCTTATCTTATCTTAGTGGTCATAAAGCTTATTTAGATTTTTGCGAATCTAGCCTTCATCATGGAATAACAGCGTGGGGATCATCAGTGTACTGAAGACATCTTCAAAACAGTCAGAGTTCCATCCTTAAGATATTTACAAAATCTCGAAGACACGCATATAATACATGTCGCAGTGCAGGCGGGTTTTAAATATTGATGGAACTTTCAAATACTGTCTAATTATGGATTTTTATAACGACAACGAGTTAGAGTCTGTATAGATCATCCTTTTGGTACACGACGAAGAATAAAAGTAAGGTATCATCTCCCGCAATTCTACAATAATTATGACAGAAATACGCTGAACATACTTCTGCCAACCTTCCTGAAATCGGTAGAAAATTAACATGATTAGCGGCCGCAGTATAACGACACCCAATAGGCCACGAGAGATAATGAAGACTTTGAGAATTATTAGGTACAATAATTTATGAATTCCAATTTGAATGAATATTTTTAAGTACTTCACCAATACCTAAATTGAAATTGTTAGATAGATAAAAATACTGCAGAAAATCTCTTTCGAGTTTCGCCTAATATTTTTAGTAGCAATTAAGATATTTTTGACATTGTAATAACTAAATTACATTGTTATATCGTAAATCCTGCTTCTTCGAGCTTCGCGTGACATTTGTAGTTGCAATTAAGATATTTACATTTAAATGAATGAAATGAATAAATTGAAATTGAATTGAATTGAAAATTTGTTTTATTTAATTTTTGTTTAATTAATTTTTTGTTTTATTTATTTAATTAATAATTCCTTGTTTTGACTTTTGTTTTATTTATTAACTTATTGATGTTTTTTTTACATTTGTTTTATTTATTTACTTAATAATTTCACGTTTTGACTTTTGTTTTATTTTTTTAACTTATTAATTTTTTTTTTATTTATGAACTTAATCATTTCTTGTTTAGACTTTTGTTTAATTTTTAACTTATTCATTTTTGGTTTTACCGTTTTTTAATTCAATAACTTAATATTTTTTGTTTTTCCATTTGTTTTATTTATTAACTTAATAATTTATTGTTTTGACTTTTGTTTTATTTATGAACTTATTGATTTTTTGTTTTGACATTTGTTTTGTTTTGAAATTTCTTTAATTCGTAAAGTTAATAATTTTTTTGTTTTGACATTTGTTTTATTTATTTGCTTATTGATTTTTTGTTTTGACATTTGTTATATTTATTAACTTATTCATTTTTTGTTTTGACATTTGTTTTGTTTTAAAATTTGTTTAATTTATTAGGTTAATCATTTTTTGTTGTGACATTTGTTTTATTTATTACCTTAATCATTTTTTGTTTTGACATTTGCTTTATAATTTGGGTTTTATTTATTAACTTAATACTTTTTTATTTTGACTTTTGTTTTATTTATTAACTTATTCATTTTTTGTTTTGACATTTGTTATATTTATTAACTTAATTTTTTCTTATTTTGACTTTTGTTTTATTTATTATTTTATTAATCTTTTGTTTTAAAATTTGTTTAATTTATTAGCTTAACTACTTCTTGTTTTGACCTTTGTTTTATTTATTAACTTATTCATTTTTTGTTTTGCCATTTGTTTTATTTATTAACTTATTAATTTTTTGTTTTTACTTTTGTTTTATTTATTAATTTATTGATGTTTTTTTTTTACATTTGTTTTATTTATTTACTTAATAATTTCACGTTTAGACTTTTGTTTAATTTTTTAACTTATTCATTTTTTGTTTTGACGTTTTTTGAATTCATTAACTTAATCTTTTTTGTTTTTCCATTTGTTTTATTTATTAACTTAATAATTTATTGTTTTGACTTTTGTTTTATTTATGAACTTATTGATTTTTTTTTTTTGCCATTTGTTTTGTTTTGAAATTTCTTTAAATCGTTAAGTTAATCATTTTTTTGTTTGACATTTGTTTTATTTATTTACATATTGATTTTTTGTTTTGACATTTGCTATATTTATTAACTTATTCATTTTTTGTTTTGACATTTGTTTAGTTTTAAAATTTGTTTAATTCATTAAGGTAATCATTTTTTTTATGTGACATTTGTTTTATTTATTTACTTAATAATTCCTTGTTTCGACTTTTGTTCTAGTAATTGACTTCATATTTTGTTTTGACATTATATTTTTTTAATTTTTCTTTAACTTATTAACTTAGTAATTTATTATTTTTACTTTTGCTCTATTTATTAACTTATTCATTTTTTGTTTCGACATTGGTTTTATTTATTAACTCAATAATTTCTTGTTTTGACTTTTGTTTTATTCAGTTTTTGTTTTGACATTTGTTTTTTTTAATTTTTGTTTAATTTATTAACTTAATAATTTCTTGTTTTGACGTTTGCTTTATTTTTTAACTTATTAATTTTGTGTTTTGTGATTTGTTTTAGTTTATAACTTTGTAATTGCTTGTTTTGACTTTTGTTTTATTTATTAACTTATTAATTTTTTGTTTTGCCGTTTGTTTTATTTATTAACTTAATAATTTATTGTTTTGACTTTTATTTTATTTATTAACTTATTAATTTTTTTTTTTACATTTGTTTTGTTTTAAAATTTGTTTAATTCATTAAGTTAATCATTTTTTGTTGTGACATTTGTTTTATTTATTTACTTAATAATTTTTTGTTTTAACATTTGTTTTATTTATTACCTTAATCATTTTTTGTTTTGACATTTGCTTCATAATTTTGGTTTTATTTATTAACTTAATACTTTCTTATTTTGACTTTTCTTTTATTTATTAACTTGTAACGACCACAATTCGTTACAATAAGATTTTAATGTAAATAGTTTTAGATTAGACAATTAAATACACATATTTATATACATATTACTTAAACATGAAGAGCAAAGCAAAACAGAAAGATTACAAACAGACTACGAAGAATAGAACTGGAATTAACACAGAAAACCTGTTTCTTCCAAGTGACCGTATGCAAACAAGTACACACTAAGAATACATAGCTACACATAAACACAAATATTCCCATTAGCAGATCGAGTAGAGAAAACCAGAAAGCATACATCTACCGACAGATATACAGACATACGAATGAATAGCAATCAGCCGACGGAACAAATGTTGTTTGAATGGAATTTGTCTTCGTTCACGGCCGATTCCATTGGAAATGTCTTAGAATTCGGGGATAGTTTATTTCGCTTGCCGCTTTTAACGAGCTTATTTGAACATTTCAAATCAGCCTTTGTTCTGACGCCAAACTAATATTAGTCACGCAGCAGAAGACACCAAAGGTTCGCATTTTTGAGGTATCTTGGTGACCCCAAGAAGGCCTCGTTTAATACATATCGACCGTGCAAACGGCTCTTTATTTTACACGACCCATTGAGGCTCTTTATTTTACACGACCCATTGTGGCTCTTTAGTTTACACGACCCATTGTGGCTCTTTATTTTACACGACCCATTGTGGCTCTTTATTTTACACGACCCATTGTGGCTCTTTAATTTACGCGACCCACTGTGGCTCTTTACTTTACGCGACCCACTGTGGCTCTTTATTTTACGCGACCCATTGTGGCTCTTTACTTTACGCGACCCACTGTGACTCTTTACTTTACGCGACCCACTGTGGCTCTGTATTTTACACGACCCATTGTGGCTCTTTACTTTACGCGACCCACTGTGGCTCTTTATTTTACACGACCCATTGTGGCTCTTTTGCGCGACCCACTGAGGCTCTTATAGTACTAATTTTATAAAAATTGTTAAAGAAAAATAATAGAATACGATTTTATAAAAATTGTTAAGGAAAATAGATACGATTGTATAAGAATTGTTAAGGAAATATAATAAATACGATACTTAGCATTGCGTCCGAGCTGAACTCTCTGAGTCAGTGCTAGATTGGTTGAAACACCAATCGAACGAAATTCGGAAACGCAGCTTAAAATATTGTTCGCAAGTGGTTCCGAGATCCACTTGCCACGAACCCTGGGACGAGTGAGCTATTCCCGGCTGGGAAAGGAAAACTCGTCGTTACAAACTTATTCATTTTTTGTTTTGACATTTGTTATATTTATAAACTTAATTTTTTCTTATTTTGACTTTTGTTTTATTTATTATTTTATTAATTTTTTGTTTTAAAATTTGTTTAATTTATTAGCTTAACTATTTCATGTTTTGACCTTTGTTTTATTTATTAACTTATTCATTTTTTGTTTTGCCATTTGTTTTATTTATTAACTTATTAATTTTTTGTTTTGACATTTGTTTTATTTATTTACTTAATAATTTGTTGTTTTAACTTTTGTTTTATTTATTAACTTATTAATTTGTTGTTTTATTTATTTACTTAATAATTCCTTGTTTTGACTTTTGTTTTAGTAATTTACTTATTCATTTTTTGTTTTGCCATTTATTTTATTTATTTACTTAATAATTTATTGTTTTTACTTTTGTTTTATTTATTAACTTATTGATGTTTTTTTTGACATTTGTTTTATTTATTAACTTAATAATTTATTGTTTTGACTTTTGTTTTATTTATGAACTTATTGATTTTTTGTTTTGACATTTGTTTTTATTTGTTTTATTTATTTACTTATTGATTTTTTGTTTTGACATTTTCTATATTTATTAACTTATTCATTTTTTGTTTTGACATTTGTTTTGTTTTAAAATTTGTTTAATTCATTAAGTTAATAATTTTTTTTTGTGACATTTGTTTTATTTATTTACTTAATAATTTTTTGTTTTGACATTTGTTTTATTTATTACCTTAATCATTTTTTGTTTTGACATCTGCTTTATAATTTTGGTTTTATTTATTAACTTAATGCTGTCTTATTTTGACTTTTGTTTTATTTATTATTTTATTAATTTTTTGTTTTAAAATTTGTTTAATTTATTAGCTTAACTATTTCTTGTTTTGACCTTTGTTTGATTTATTAACTTATTCATTTTTTGTTTTGCCATTTGTTTTATTTATTTACTTTTTTTTGTTTTGCCATTTGTTTTACTTAATTATTGTTTAATTTAATCACTTAATAATTTCTTGTTTCAAATTTTGTTTATTTATTAATTATAATTATTAATTTTTTTGTTTTGACATTTTTGTACCACATCAGCAATCTTAGAGTTTATAAGGTACTTACCCAAGCTTATTTACCTTTATGCGAATCTGGCCTTTATCATGGAATAACCGCGTGGAGAAGACATCTTCAAAACAGTCACGGTTCCTTCCTTAAGATACTTACAAAATCTCGAAGACCCGCATATAATACATGTTGGAGTGCAGGCAGATTTTAAATATTGAGGGCACTTACAAATACTGTCTAATTATGGAATTTTATGACGACAACGAGTTAAGGTCCGTTTATATCATCCTTTTGGTCACGACAAAGAATAGAAGGAAGGTATCATATCCCGTAATTCTACAATAATTACTTCAAAAATACGCTAAACATACTTCTGCCAAACTTCCTGAAATCGGCAGAAAATTAACATGATTAGCGGCCGCAGTATAACGATACCCAATAGGCCACGACAAATAGTGGAGACTTTGAGAATTATTAGTTACAATAATTTACACATTAAAATTTAAATGAATATTTTTAAGTACTTCAGCAATACCTAAATTCAAATTGTTAGATAGATAAAAATACTGCAGAAAAGCTCTTTCGAGATTCGCCTAATATTTGTAGTAGCAATTAAGATATTTTTGACATTGTAATAACTAAGTTCACATTGTTAGATAGTGAAATCCTGCAGAAAAGCTTCTTCGAGCATCTCGTGATATTTGTAGTAGAAATTATGATATTTACATGTACATGAATGAAATGAATAAATTGAAATTGAATTGAATTGAAAATTTGTTTTATTTAATTTCTGTTTAATTTTTTAATTTTTAAAATTTTTGTTTTTGTGTTTTGACATTTGTTTTATTTCATTTTTGTTTAATTTATTAACTTAATAATTTCTTGTTTTGACTTTTGTTTTCTTTATAAAAATTTTAAATATTTTATAAACTTTTGTTTATTTAGTAAAAAACACATTTTCATTAAGATTTTGTTTTATTAAGTTATTTATTAACTTATTCATTTTTTGTTTTGACGTTTTTTAATTCATTAACTTAATCATTTTTGTTTTTCCATTTGTTTTATTTATTAACTTAATAATTTATTGTTTTGACTTTTGTTTTATTTATGAACTTATTGATTTTTTGTTTTGAAATTTCTTTAATTCGTTAAGTTAATCATTTTTTTGTTTTGACATTTGTTTTATTTATTCACTTATTGATTTTTTGTTTTGACATTTTCTATATTTATTAACTTATTCATTTTTTGTTTTGACATTTGTTTTGTTTTAAAATTTGTTTAATTCATTAAGTTAATCATTTTTTTTTGTGACATTTGTTTTATTTATTTACTTAATAATTTTTTGTTTTGACATTTGTTTTATTTATTACCTTAATCATCTTTTGTTTTGACATCTGCTTTATAATTTTGGTTTTATTTATTAACTTAATGCTTTCTTATTTTGACTTTTGTTTTATTTATTATTTTATTAATTTTTTGTTTTAAAATTTGTTTAATTTATTAGCTTAACTATTTCTTGTTTTGACCTTTGTTTGATTTATTAAGTTATTCATTTTTTGTTTTGCCATTTGTTTTATTTATTTACTTTTTTTTGTTTTGCCATTTGTTTTACTTAATTATTGTTTAATTTAATCACTTAATAATTTCTTGTTTCAAATTTTGTTTATTTATTAACTTATTAATTTTTTTGTTTTGACATTTTTGTACCACATCAGCAATCTTAGTGTTTATAAAGTACTTACCCAAGCTTATTTAGCTTTATGCGAATCTGGCCTTTATCATGGAATAACCGCGTGGAGAAGACATCTTCAAAACAGTCACGGTTCCTTCCTTAAGATACTTACAAAATCTCGAAGACACGCATATAATACATGTTGGAGTGCAGGCGGATTTTAAATATTGAGGGCACTTACAAATACTGTCTAATTATGGAATTTTATGACGACAACGAGTTAAGGTCCGTTTATATCATCCTTTTGGTCACGACGAAGAATAGAAGGAAGGTATCATATTCCGTAATTCTACAATAATTACTTCAAAAATACGCTAAACATACTTCTGCCAAACTTCCTGAAATCGGCAGAAAATTAACATGATTAGCGGCCGCAGTATAACGACACCCAATAGGCCACGACAAATAGTGGAGACTTTGAGAATTATTAGTTACAATAATTTATACATTAAAATTTAAATGAATATTTTTAAGTACTTCAGCAATACCTAAATTTAAATTGTTAGATAGATAAAAATACTGCAGAAAAGCTCTTTCGAGATTCGCCTAATATTTGTAGTAGCAATTAAGATATTTTTGACATTGTAATAACTAAGTTCACATTGTTAGATAGTGAAATCCTGCAGAAAAGCTTCTTCGAGCATCTCGTGATATTTGTAGTAGAAATTATGATATTTACATGTAAATGAATGAAATGAATAAATTAAAATTGAATTGAATTGAAAATTTGTTTTATTTAATTTCTGTTTACTTTTTTAATTTTTAAAATTATTGTTTTTGTGTTTTGACATTTGTTTTATTTAATTTTTGTTTAATTTATTAACTTAATAATTTCTTGTTTTGACTTTTGTTTTCTTTATAAAAATTTTAAATATTTTATAAACTTTTGTTTATTTAGTAAAAAACACATTTTCATTAAGATTTTGTTTTATTAAGTTATTTAATAACTTATTCATTTTTTGTTTTGACATTTATTTTATTTATTAACTTATTCAGTTTTTGTTTTGACATTTGTTTTATTTATTTACTTAATAATTTGTTGTTTTGACTTTTGTTTTATTTATTAACTTATTAATTTTTTGTTTTATTTATTTAGTTAATAATTCCTTGTTTTGACTTTTGTTTTATTTATTAACTTATTGATGTTTTTTTTACATTTGTTTTATTTATTTACTTAATAATTTCATGTTTTGACTTTTGTTTTATTTTTTTAACTTATTAATTTTTTTTTTTATTTATGAACTTAATCATTTCTTGTTTAGACTTTTGTTTAATTTTTTAACTTATTCATTTTTGGTTTTGACGTTTTTTAATTCAATAACTTAATATTTTTTGTTTTTCCATTTGTTTTATTTATTAACTTAATAATTTATTGTTTTGACTTTTGTTTTATTTATGAACTTATTGATTTTTTGTTTTGACATTTGTTATATTTATTAACTTATTCATTTTTTGTTTTGACATTTGTTTTGTTTTAAAATTTGTTTAATTCATTAAGTTAATCATTTTTTGTTGTGACATTTGTTTTATTTATTACCTTAATCATTTTTTGTTTTGACATTTGCTTTATAATTTGGGTTTTTTTTATTAACTTAATACTTTCTTATTTAGACTTTTGTTTTATTTATTAACTTATTCATTTTTTGTTTTGACATTTGTTATATTTATTAACTTAATTTTTTCTTATTTTGACTTATGTTTTATTTATTGTTTTATTAATCTTTTGTTTTAAAATTTGTTTAATTTATTAGCTTAACTATTTCTTGTTTTGACCTTTGTTTTATTTATTAACTTATTCATTTTTTGTTTTGCCATTTGTTTTATTTATTAACTTATTAATTTTTTGTTTTTACTTTTGTTTTATTTATTTACTTAATAATTTGTTGTTTTAACTTTTGTTTTATTTATTAACTTACTAATTTTTTGTTTTATTTATTTACTTAATAATTCCTTGTTTTGACTTTTGTTTTAGTAATTGACTTATTGATTTTTTGTATTGCCATTTATTTTATTTATTTACTTAATAATTTATTGTTTTTACTTTTGTTTTATTTATTAACTTATTGATTATTATTTGACATTTGTTTTGTTTTGAAATTTCTTTAATTCGTTAAGTTAATCATTTTTTTGTTTTGACATTTGTTTTATTTATTTACTTATTGATTTTTTGTTTTGACATTTTCTATATTTAAGTTTGTTATGTTTTTCGACCTGTGTATATTATTTATAAAGATTGAGTTTTCCCAGGCTCAAGGTCTACCAAAAAGGAATTAAAATAAAACTCTAAAACAAATACTGTTTTTATTTTTAATTTATTTTGGGGTTGCAATATTTCGGAAACACCTTCGGTGTCCGTCCTCAGGCAACAACTGACTGCTGTTTTTACAAAAAATTTTTGGTTTTATACAAGAAAAGAAAAGTAAAGCAAACACATGTACATAGTTACTTAACTGTTTTTTTGTTAAATATTTTCTCTATTATGTGTCTATAAATGCGAGCGCATTGTTCGCTGTCTGTTTTGTAATTCATTCTCCTCTCTGTTGGAGAATAAACATATTTAAGAGTATATTGGACACAGTAAAAAAACTAATACAGAGTGGTTTATCAATAAGACGAATATTAAGATACCCAGGAGGACACAAGAATTGTTATCATTAGGGCCAAAGTTCGCACTACCAATCGCCAAACAACAATTACCAGTGATAAAACTAATTACGGATGCTGAGGATATAATACAAACAAATGAAGACAAAAGTGGCCAGGAAATCGGAAGGACAAAAGTTGTGACTACAATAGATGATTATCTAAAGAAAAATATTCTAACACATTTTGACAAGCATATACAAAAATCAGTTAAAGAGACAAAATGTTTTTTGAAAGAAAATAAAGAAGTTATTATTTTAAACGCAGATAAAGGAAACATTACGGTAGCAATGGAAAGAAGTGAGTATGAAAATAAAATAAAATTTATATTAGGAGATATATGCACATACAGACGTCTAAAAAGTGACCCGACTCTAAGACTCCAGAAGAAAAATAACATGTTAGTGGAAAAGTTACTAAAACTAAACATAGCTCCAGAAAGAGAAATTAAAAATCTCTTATCGATTAATGCAATATCACCAAGAATATATGGCGTGCCCAAAGTACATAAAGAAGGTACTCCACTCAGACCAATATGTTCATCAATAAATTCACCTGCATATAGATTGTGTAAATACATAGCAGAAATCCTCAAAAATATGACAAGAGAATCAAAATATAATGTAAAGGATGCAACCGAGCTAAAAGACAGAATAAAGAACTATATAATCAAAAATGATGAAATATTAATATCTTTTGACGTGGTATCCTTATTCCCCAGCATTCCAACAAATCTAGCAATAGAAATAATTATGAAAAACTGGAATACAATCTCAGTGTTTACGGACATACCAAAAGAATTATTCAAAGATATATTACAGTTTTGCATAAAAGAAAACAGGTACTTTAAATCAGAAAACAGAATTTACGAACAATTAAAGGGAATGCCAATGGGATCACCAGCATCACCAATAATAGCTGACATTATCATGGAAGAATTACTAGACCAAACAATTGACAAATTAGTCAATAAACCTAGAATAATGACCAAATATGTCGATGACTTATTTTGTATAGTAGATCGGAATATGATACAAGAAACATTAACCATGCTTAACAATTTTAACAAACATATAAACTTCACCTATCAAACGGAAAACGATAACAGTTTACCCTTTTTAGACGCACTAATAATTAGAATGGACACACATATAAAAATAGATTGGTATAAAAAACCGATGGCTTCGGGACGGTTAATTAATCGTCTTTCACATCATCCAAAACATATTATATACAATGTAGCACAAAATTTTGCAAATAGGATTTTACGTATAAGTGATCGACAATTTCATCAAAAAAACAAAGCAATAATAACTGGTATACTAAAAGAAAATGGTTTTACATATAATACAATTCAAAATATAATTAGGAATGCAACAAAGAATTGTTACAAAATAAAGGATACAACTGCACAGAATAACCAACCTAAAATATACAAATCCATGATATATATAGCCGGAATTTCCAATAAATTCATACATTCAAACATATATGACACAAAAAGAATACAAATTTCTTGGACAACAATTAATACAATTCAACAGTTATACACAAATATGAAGACAAAGATTGAAACATTGGACAAAACGGATGTGATATACCAAATTCCATGCTATGGAGATGGATCCAACACATGCAACATGTTATACGTTGGGACGACTAAAACTAAACTTCGAACAAGATTGGCATCTCACAAGTCTGACCACAAGATTAAAACAAAAGATAGCAACAACAAAACAGCATTGACAACGCATTGTATTACAAACAATCACTCACCAAATATAAAAGAGACCAGCATATTACAAACAGAAAGACATTACAAAAAACGTTTTATAATGGAAATGCTACACATAATCAAAGTTCCAACAGAGAGGAGAATGAATTACAAAACAGACAGCGAACAATGCGCTCGCATTTATAGACACATAATAGAGAAAATATTTAACAAAAAAACAGTTAAGTAACTATGTACATGTGTTTGCTTTACTTTTCTTTTCTTGTATAAAACCAAAAATTTTTTTAAAAACAGCAGTCAGTTGTTGCCTGAGGACGGACACCGAAGGTGTTTCCGAAATATTGCAACCCCAAAATAAATTAAAAATAAAAACAGTATTTGTTTTAGAGTTTTATTTTAATTCCTTTTTGGTAGACCTTGAGCCTGGGAAAACTCAATCTTTATTTTCTATATTTATTAACTTATTCATTTTTTGTTTTGACATTTGTTTTGTTTTAAAATTTGTTTAATTCATTAAGTTAATCATTTTTTTTGTGACTTTTGTTTTATTTATTTACTTAATAATTTTTTGTTTTGCCATTTGTTTTATTTATTAACTTATTAATTTTTTGTTTTTACTTTTGTTTTATTTATTAATTTATTGATGTTTTTTTTGACATTTGTTTTATTTATTTACTTAATAATTTCACGTTTAGACTTTTGTTTAATTTTTTAACTTATTCATTTTTTGTTTTGACGTTTTTTAATTCATTAACTTAATCTTTTTTGTTTTTCCATTTGTTTTATTTATTAACTTAATAATTTATTGTTTTGACTTTTGTTTTATTTATGAACTTATTAATTTTTTGTTTTGACATTTGTTTTGTTTTGAAATTTCTTTAATTAGTAAAGTTAATAATTTTTTTGTTTTGACATTTGTTTTATTTATTTACTTATTGATTTTTTGTTTTGACATTTGTTATATTTATTAACTTATTCATTTTTTGTTTTGACATTTGGTTTGTTTTAAAATTTTTTTAATTCATTAAGTTAATCATTTTTTGTTGTGACATTTGTTTGATTTATTTACTTAATAATTTTTTGTTTTGACATTTGTTTTATTTATTACCTTAATCATTTTTGGTTTTGACATTTGCTTTATAATTTGGGTTTTATTTATTAATTTAATACTTTCTTATTTTGACTTTTGTTTTATTTATTAACTTATTCATTTTTTGTTTTGACATTTGTTATATTTATTAACTTAATTTTTTCTTATTTTGACTTTTGTTTTATTTATTATTTTATTAATTTTTTGTTTTAAAATTTGTTCAATTTATTAGCTTAACTATTTCTTGTTTTGACCTTTGTTTTATTTATTAACTTATTCATTTTTTGTTTTGCCATTTGTTTTATTTATTAACTTATTAATTTTTTGTTTTGACATTTGTTTCATTTATTTACTTAATAATTTGTTGTTTTGACTTTTGTTTTATTTATTAACTTATTAATTTTTTGTTTTATTTATTTACTTAATAATTCCTTGTTTTGACTTTTGTTTTAGTAATTGACTTATTCATTTTTTGTTTTGCCTTTTGTTTTATGCTTCCAGTTAATATGCCAAATATGGGCGTGATCCGCCAACTTTTTAAAAAAAATTATAAAAATAATATATATATATAAATAATATATAAAAATTATATATATATATATATATTGTATATTTATTATTAGATATATAATATATATATTGTATATATATACGAGTATATTATATCGCACCACTTCTAAATATATATACGAGTATATATGCAGCTTTAAGGTGTAGGGTATTTCGGCTACAGCCCGGCTGTAGACAACACCTTTACTAGTTTGTTTTTCCATTTGTTTTATTTATTAACTTAATAATTTATTGTTTTGACTTTTGTTTTATTTATGAACTTATTGATTTTTGTTTTGACATTTGTTTTGTTTTGAAATTTCTTTAATTCGTTAGGTAGGTAGGTAGGTAGTTATGGCTGTTCATGCGAACACACTTAGACCATGAAGGTCCATTGTGATGCCATATGGATCTCTCCACCTCAAGGCTATGTCAGCCACAAAGTGCTATTTATGTAGCGATTTAAATCCCTCACATTGAGTGGACTCACATCGCAAAGGTCCTTGTAAAAGTAGACACCCAAGTGGGCCTGTCTCCTTTGAGCTAGGGCTGGGCAGCTGCATAAGAGATGAGAAACGGTCTCCTCCTCTTCCTCATCTCTGCAGCTCCTGCAAAAATCATTCGAGAAAAAGCCCAGCCTCCTAGCATGTGCCCCAAAAAGGCAATGTCCTGTTATAATTCCTATCACTCGCCGGATGTTTTCCTTGTTCAACGTTAGGAGGTCCTGCGAGTTCTTCCAGTGATACCGAGGCCATAGTTGTCTTGCAATACCGCAAGTCACCTTCTCCTCCCACCTTTTGTTAGCCTCCATTAAGGCTTCTGTTTTCAATAAATACTTACAGGTAGCAAATGGCATACCCGTGTCTAGGTTATCTGTTATGATGCCTGATTCAGTACCCAGGCGGGCTAATTCATCCGCTCGGCAGTTCCCTGGAATGTTACTGTGTCCTGGGACCCAGCACAATTTTAAAGATATCTGTTCCGCAATTTCGTTAAGAGATTGGTGACAGCTTTTTACCACCAACGAAGTGGAAAAGGTCGATTCCAGGGATATTATCGCAGCCTGGCTATCGGTATAAATACAGACATCCTCGGAGAATGTCTGATTATCCTTCAGCCAGGACAGTGCCTCCCGAACTGCCATCACTTCCGCCTGGAAGACGCTGCAATGGTCCGGAAAGCGAAAATTGCCCTCCCTTCCAAGGATTCCGCAGAAAACCCCAGCACCAACTCTGCCTCGCATCTTCGAACCATCAGTATACACATGTATACCTTTCTTGCCTGGCAGAGTTCCAGCCTCCCAGTCACCCCTGGTTGGAATTTCCATTCGAAATTTTTGTGCTGGTAGTAAGGTTGGAATGGTGTAGTCAAGGTTTTCAAAGGAGGATGATAATCCTTCCAAAATAGTCTGATGACCAACTTTAGTATTTGTCCATCTCTTTACAGCATTTAGCCTTATAGCCGAACACCTAGCTAGCAACTTGCCCATTACGTCTATTGGCAGGAGGTGCAACAGCACCTCCAAAGCAGCTGTTGGTGTCGACCTCAACGCACCTCCTATACATAAACAAGCAGATCTTTGGACTTTTTCCAACAATCTGCAGTTTGTTACCTTAGTCAGAGCTGGCCACCAAGTGACCACCCCATATAGCAGTATGGGCCTGACTACTGCAACATACAGCCAGTGTAGTATCGATGGGTTGAGGCCCCATTTATTACCAATGGCTCTCCTACAAGAGTAAAAAGCCACCGTTGCTTTATTTACTCTTTCGATGATATTTGGTTTCTAGCTTAATTTTCTATCCAGGATGAGACCAAGAAATTTTGCCTCATCCGTGAAGTTAATCCTAGCTGCACCCATCCTTAGAGGTTCAATTCGCGGAATTTCATGCTTCCTCGTGAAAAGAACCAATTCAGTTTTCCGTGGGTTTACACCCAATCCCCTAGGAGCTGCCCATCTACTTAGAGTGTTTAGAGCAAGCTGTACAAGGTCCCTGATTACACATGGGTACTTGCCAGAGGCCGCTATGGCAAGATCATCCGCATATGCAATAACCTCTAGACCTTCTTGCTCCAGAATTTTCAGCAGTCCATCGACCACCAAATTCCACAATAAAGGAGATAGAACCCCCCCCCCCCCCCCCCCCCTGGTGGAGTTCCCCTCCCCACCACTCTGTTTACATGACAGCAAACAAGCCGTGCCACAATAGTCCTTCCTTCCAGAAACTGACTGATAAAGCCCACAAGATGCCTATCCACTTGCAGGGTTCTTAAGGCATCCAGGATTGCATTCGTCTTCACATTGTTGAACGCTCCCTCGATGTCAACACAAGCAACCAAGGAAAACTCCTTCCATGCTAAAGATTTTTCTATGATACCAACTAAGCAGTGCAGAGCTGTCTCTACTGACCTGCCCTTTAGGTATGCGTGCAGAGCTCGAGATAACTGCACTATATGCTTATCCCTTATGTGCAGATCGATAATCCTCTCCAGAATCTTTAAAAGAAACGAGGATAAAGTTATGGGTCGAAGATCTTTGGCTGTTTCATGCGAGCGTTTACCCGCTTTAGGAATGAACACCACCAAACTTCTACGCCACTTCTGAGGAACATATCCAATACTTAGGCAGCCCTTGTAGATAGCAGTTAACCAAGGCATTACTAAATCACAAGAGTTCTGCAGCTCAGCTGGGAAGATACCATCCGATCCAGGGGACTTAAAAGGCTTAAAAGTACTTATAGCCCATCCAAGCATATTGTCCGTTACCAGATGGCGCAAGTCCCATATAGGAGAGCAGGAAAGATTATACTCATAGTCCTCAGGGCGACTATTTCCTGGAGTGTGAGTATCAACTAGAACTTCTAGTGATTCAGCTCTTGATGTAGTCCAAGAACCATCATCCTTCTTTATGGACCCAACAACGGCCGGATTAGAGGATAAGATTTTCCTCAGCCTGCTAGCTTCCGAGGAACTCATAACATTTTCACAGAATTTTTTCCATGAGTTCCTCTTTGCTGCACGTAATTGTTTTTTGTATCTGCTTAAGGCAGCCTTGTATTCAGCCCAGAGATGAGAATCACTTGCTGATTTGGCAAGATTAAAAATTTTTCTACACCTCTTACGCATCTCCATTAAATCAGGGTTCCACCAAGGTGGTTTCTTTTTCCCCCTATGATTTTTAAAAGGGCACGAGACCTCTAGAGCTCTATTTAGAGCACTTGAGAAGAACTCTAATCTATTATCAAGTTCCTCTCTGTCTGCGATACTCCCCAGTCTCCCAGACACGAGGATTTCCGCAAGTTTAGTCCTATATTTTACCCAGTTAGTTTTCCTAACATTACGAGTTGGACGAGTTTGATCAACAGAAGTCCCCTTAAGGTTGAAGACAATGTACCTATGATCAGAGAAGGAATGCTCATCCGAAACCCTCCAATTGCTCACACGAGTGATCAGCCCATGAGATACAATTGTTAGGTCCAGAACTTCTTCTCTGTTACTGATAACAAAGGTTGGCTCCCTCCCTTTGTTACAAATATAAAGATTCTCGCAAATTATAAAATCAAACAGCGACTCACCTCTAATGTTGATGTCTGAGCTGCCCCAAATGGTGTGGTGTGCATTTGCATCACAAGCAATCACCAACTCCGCTTTACAGCATCTAGCAGCCGTTAGCAATCCTCTCATCAAAGCAGATGGAGGAAAACCATTAAGTTTATTCTTCACCAGAATACAGTACCTGGGGCTACCTGCACCACTCCTGTAGAACAGTCTGTATCCAGGAGCCCTTAATCCACATACCTGGCCGTCAACGACCCAAGGTTCCTGGATTAGGGCGACATCATCTTCATATTTCGCAAGATAATTAATTAATTCGTTAAGTTATTCATTTTTTTGTTTGACATCTGTTTTATTTATTTACTTATTGATTTTTTGTTTTGACATTTGCTATATTTATTAACTTATTCATTTTTTGTTTTGACATTTGTTTAGTTTTAAAATTTGTTTAATTCATTAAGTTAATCATTTTTTTTGTGACATTTGTTTTATTTATTTACTTAATAATTCCTTGTTTCGACTTTTGTTTTAGTAATTGACTTCATATTTTGTTTTGACATTTATATTTTTTTAATTTTTCTTTAACTTATTAACTTAGTAATTTATTATTTTTACTTTTGCTCTATTTATTAACTTATTCATTTTTTGTTTCGACATTGGTATTATTTATTAACTTAATAATTTCTTGTTTTGACTTTTGTTTTATTAATGAACTTATTCATTTTTTGTTTTGAAATTTATTTTATTTATTAACTTATTCAGTTTTTGTTTTGACATTTGTTTTTTTTTAAATTTTTGTTTAATTTATTAACTTAATAATTTCTTGTTTTGACATTTGCTTTATTTTTTAACTTATTAATTTTGTGTTTTCTGATTTGTTTTAGTTTATAACTTTGTAATTGCTTGTTTTGACTTTTGTTTCATTTATTAACTTATTAATTTTTTGTTTTGCCATTTGTTTTATTTATTAACTTAATAATTTCTTGTTTTGACTTTTATTTTATTTATTTTTTTTTTTTTTTTTTTTTTTTTTTCAATTCAATTTCAATTTATTCATTTCAATGTACATATCTTAATTGCTACTACAAATATCCCGCGAAGCGCAAAAGAGCTTTTCTGCAGGATTTTACTATCTAACAATGTAAATTTCGTTATTGCTGAAGTATTCAAAAATATTTATTTCAATTGTAATTCATAAATTAATTGTAACCAATAATTCTCAATGTGTCCACCATTTCTCGCGGCCTATTGGGCGTCGCTATAATGCGACCTTTAATCATGTTTTGACTTCTCTTATATTCCTTACTTTTCTGTTCTACCTTCTATTACTAATGTGCATAACTTCATTGTGTTAATTGGTATTATCCATCACGAACGCTTTGACTTTTTTTTTCCTCTTCGAAATATTTGCTATGTTGGTTAAGTGCAGAGGCAGCCGATTTAGCAAAGTTGGCAGAAGTACATTAAGCGTATTCCTGCCGTAATTATTGTAGAATTGCGGTATGTGATACCTTCCTTCTATTCTTCGTCGTGTACCAAAAGGATGATCTAAACAAACCCTGAACTCGTTATCGTGAACCCATGCTGTTATTCCATGACGAAGGCTAGTTTCGCACAAAGCTAAATAAGCTTGGGTAAGTACGTTATGACCACTAAGATTGCTGGGGTGGTACATAAAATAGGCTGCTTTTCTGAACTTATTTTGCAGCATCTCGATATACGCCCTCCAACTTAGCGTTTGATCCACAACTACTCCGAGGTATTTATATGAGGACACTAGCTCAAGATACGTTTTACAATGATCATTCACCACAGGAATGTTGTACCCGACCGCAGAGTGCAGGCAATCTATGTCGTGATACTTGATTAGGATTTCGCTGTAGAGAAGATATGGCGGTCTTATATGCATCTTCTTTGACTTTGCATTAAGTTGCATTAAGTGATAATCCATTATCATGCGACCACCTCACAAGCACATCAAACCGTTTTTGCATAGCATTAACAGCTATCTTTAGGTCGCGATTTGAAACTACAATTGCCGTATCGTCGGCATACGCAAAGCAGGTGCTACTGCTAAGAGAGTTGAGCATATCATTTGCATAAATAATATAAAGAAGCGGCCCTAACTTTGATCCTTGCGGCACTCCATATCCTAGGCTTATATCCATGCTCATTTTATCCCCTATTCTCACGCAATATCTCCTTAAGCTTAGGTAATTCTCGAACCATTTTATGCATTGGCCCCTTACTCCAACTCTTTGCAACGCTTGAAGAAGTTTTGCATGTGAAAGCGTATCGAATGCCTTACTGAAGTCAACAAATAGGGCTAAGCTGTGGTGTCCTTTGCTCAATGCCTCATTCAACCTATTAGCAAACCGGCCTAGAAGCTTGTTTATATTCTTTCCGTTTTGGAAACCGAATTGACTAGGGTGTATAATTTTATTTTTTTGAATGAAGTCCTTTAATCTGCACGCAACTATTTCCTCCAAAACTTTCTCAATAACCGGCAAGATAGATATTGGTCGATAGTTTGAAAAGTTAGATTTGATACCACTTTTAAACACCGGTCTCACTATTGACTTCTTAAGTAATTCTGGTACCTTGCCCTCTCTGATACTCATTTTTATAAGTTTAGTTAATATTGGTGCAAATATATCCGGGTGTTTTTTAATATCCTTGGGACGAATAGCATCACATCCAGGGCCTTTGTTAGCATCTAATGAACATATAATATTGGCTACTTCAGTTTCACTCGCCTCACTCAAGAAGATGGAGTTTTGTATTGACCTGGCGTTATCATTGCTTAGAGTTATAATCGGATAATTATGTATTGTCTTCTTAACATTGTTGTCAAACGTATGCGCAAATGCATTCGCTAAGTACTCATTAGTTAAAGTATTGAAGTTTGTTTTGACAACATCAGTCAAACTGTTCTTTTTCCTTCCGATAATTTCATTTATCGTTTTCCACACTTTTTTACTGCGGTGTCTATATTCTATAAATTTGCTTCTATAATAACTATTTTTCGCATCAACAATCCTCTTGGTGACAACATTGCGATATGTTTTATACGCCACTTCCCTACTAACATCTCTCGGTTGCGCGCACCATCGTCTATAAAGCCTGTCCCTTTCCTTGCACCATTCTATAATTTCTCTGCTTATCCAAGGATTTACTTTGCGAGGTTTTTTCGTGGCTACTATTTTCGTGGAGCGGTCGTAAATGTGGCCAAACGCGAGAGTTAAACCTCTATACATTTCATCCACGTCATCAATCTCGTTCAGGTCACTCCACTTAGTGTCCTTTATCAGGTGAGTGACTCTATTGTCCACAATCACATTACATCCTACTTCCTGTGTAGGCAATGAGTTTCCACGATTATTTATGGAAGACAAAATAGCATAATGATCTGATATATTAGTTTGCATCACTCCAGCATAAGCATCACTATCTGCATACCTAACATGTAAATGGTCAATGCATGTTCTTGTTTCATTTTTAATATCTACTCTGGTGCTCTGCGTGATACAATTCAAAAACCCATTCGACGCCATTAGCACTAAATAATCACTTACAATATTAGTAGTCTTATGAGTGTCAATGTTCATGTCACCTATAATTAACATATTGCTCTTTCTGCCAACACCGCCAATTACTCGCTCTAGCTCTGCAATGAACGAAGGTGCATTTAGGGAAGGAGGCCGATAGATTGCTAAGATAGTGGTGGGACTCTTATTTATCCATACTTCAATTTGCATATTTTCGAAAAATTCCGTATCTAGAGGCTTAGTTTGGAACGAAATCGATTCTCTAACAAAGATCGCAATTCCTCCACCTCGGGTATTTTGTCTGTTGACGTGCTCCGCTTTAAATCCCTCAATATTGTACAAATCTATTTCATCATCAGATATATTTGTTTCCACCAATATTATGACGTCAATAGCTTCGATGATAGAATGTATTTCTGCTAGAAAGTTTAAGAAGTTTTTTCTCAAGGGTACAAAATGCTCCGTATATTCATAATTTAATTAAGTTACTTAATTATGCTTTATACGACATACTAAATTACTTTATATAGTGCAGATCTTCCTCAGATTCTATAAGTACCACCTTCGTGGTCCCATTCTTTTTCGCAAGAATTTTCCCATCTCTAACCCAAACAAAATTCCAGCTGTTTGACTTAGACCTAGTTTTTGCCAACCAAAGAAGATTGCGATATGTAGGTGTGAGTTGATCAACCATATAAACATCAGAGCTGTTTTGACTGTTATTGCTCCCGCGCTTCTCCGCCACACGCTTCTGACGGAGCTTTCTCATCAACTCTCTCTTTTTCTCTAGAGTGGCAAATTTTACCACCATGCAATTTTTCTTACTATTTGTTCTATGTACATCTATCACATCATTCTCTTTGATTGCTAAACCATTGCTTTTAGTTATTTCCTCTAGCATATCTTTTACATTCTCGCTACCGTTTATCGGTAAATTTCGTACCTCCACATTATTTATCAGCGACTGCTGCTGCAACACATTTATTTTCCGTTCTAATAACGCTATACGATTCTCACTGTCGACATTCTTAGCAGCAAGATCATGAATCTGCTGGGCCATACTATTCACGGTTTCAGTCATTTTCGTGAAGGCACTAGTTAACTGACTCTTGATGTCATCATATGTAAACGATACACGTTTATTCAGCTGTTCAACTATGTTTTTGATGTCTTTTGTATCCGTCTTCAATTCAGCTACATCTGCTTGCACAACATTTAAAGCAGACTTTTGCACACTGAAGTCTGTTGCGGTTCCACCATCTTGATGACTGGGTTGATGGTTTGCTTGCGGCAGCCGCACCAGCTCTAACGTTGCTCCTTGCAGTTCATCAGTCGAAGACGCCGATTTCGATCTCTTCCTACAATTATTACATTTCCACATGCTTCGCTTCTTTGCAGTATATTGCCCATAACTTCGTTCAGAAAGAGAGCAGCATGACGCAAAATGAAATCCACCTTTACACTGCTGACATCTGACATAATCTCCCTGTGGAGGCAGGTTGTTTTCGCAATGAGCGCAAAGCTCACTCTCCGGCTGTTTCGCTCCTAACTCTGCCATACCCCTCATCAGTAAAAGAAAACAGGAGACAGTCGAAAACAGAAATCTCTTTCAATTAACGGAATAAAGTTTTCTATACCCAAGAAAAGTTTTAATATTTGTAAATGAAGTTTCTGTTTAAAATTGGCACATTTAATTGTTTAAAAAAATATTATATGTTGAACAAATACTGATGTCGTTCGGAAGAGCACAACCAAAAAGTTGACTATTTTGTATGTTAAAAAACTGTACTCGCACTGTTTAACGATAGTAATTACCAAAAATCACGGAGAAACTTTTTACACGTCCGTTCACTTCAGCAATCTCTACTAAACATTAATTAACTCAATAATTCCTTGTTTTGACTTTTGTTTTATTTATTAACTTAAAATTTCTTGTTTTGACATTTGTTTTATTTATTTAGTTAATAATTCCACGTTTTGACTTTTGTTTTATTGATTAACTTATTAATTTTTTGTTTTGACATTTGTTTTGTTTTAAAATTTGTTTAATTCATTAAGTTAATCATTTTTTGTTGTGACATTTGTTTTATTTATTTACTTAATAATTTTTTGTTTTGTCATTTGTTTTATTTATTACCTTAATCATTTTTTGTTTTGACATTTGCTTCATAATTTTGGTTTTATTTATTAACTTAATACTTTCTTATTTTGGCTTTTGTTTTATTTATTAACTTAATACTTTCTTATTTTGGCTTTTGTTTTATTTATTAACTTATTCATTTTTTGTTTTGACATTACGTTTTTTAATTCATTAACTTAATCTTTTTTGTTTTTCCATTTGTTTTATTTATTAACTTAATAATTTATTGTTTTGACTTTTGTTTTATTTATGAACTTATTGATTTTTTGTTTTGACATTTGTTTTGTTTTGAAATTTCTTTAATTCGTTAAGTTAATCATTTTTTTGTTTTGACATTTTCTATATTTATTAACTTATTCATTTTTTGTTTTGCAATTGTTTTGTTTTAAAATTGGTTTAATTCATTAAGTTAATCATTTTTTTTTGTGACATTTGTTTTATTTATTTACTTAATAATTTTTTGTTTTGACATTTGTTTTATTTATTACCTTAATCATTTTTTGTTTTGACATTTGCATTATAATTTTGGTTTTATTTATTGACTTAATACTTTCTTATTTTGACTTTTGTTTTATTTATTAACTTATTCGTTTTTTGTTTTGACATTTGTTTTATTTATTTACTTAATAATTACTTGTTTTTACTTTTGTTTTATTTATTAACTTAATAATTTCTTGTTTTTACTTTTGTTTTATTTAGGAACTTATCCTTTTTTTGTTTTGATATTTCTTTTTTTTTAACTTATTAATTTTTTATTTTGCCATTTGTTTTATTTATTAACTTATTCATTATTTTTGACATTTGTTTTTTTTACGAACTTAATAATTCCTTGTTTTGATATTTGTTTTATTTATTAACTTATAAATTTTTTGTTAATGATTTTTTGTTTTGACATTTGCTTTATAATTTTTCTTTTATTTATTAACCTTAATACTTAATACTTTCTGGTTTGGCTTTTGTTTTATTTATTATTTTTTATAATTTTTTGATTTAACATTTGTTTTATTTATTAACTTATCCATTTTTTGTTTTGCCATTTGTTTATCTTAATTATTGTTTAATTTAATAACTTTATAAATTCTTGTTTCAACTTTTGTTTATTTAATAACTTATTCAGTTTTTGTTTCTACAATTGTTTTTGTTTATATTTTGTATAATTTATTAACTTAATAATTTCCTGTTTTGGCCTTTGTTTTATTAATGACCTTATTGATTTTTTGTTTTGACATCTGCTTTATAATTTTTATTTTATTTATTAACTTAATACTCTTTTGTTTTGACTTTTGCTTTATTTATTAACTTATTCATATTTTGTTTTGAAATTTGTTTACTTCATTAACTTAATAATTTGCTGTTTCAACGTTTGTTTATTTTTTAATTTATTGATTTTTTGTTTTTCCATTTGTTTTATTTATTAACTTAATAAATTATTGTTTTGACTTTTGTTTTATTTATGAACTTATTGATTTTTTGTTTTGACATTTGTTTTGTTTTGAAATTTCTTTAATTCGTTAAGTTAATCATTTTTTTGTTTTGACATTTTCTATATTTATTAACTTATTCATTTTTTGTTTTGCAATTGTTTTGTTTTAAAATTGGTTTAATTCATAATCATTTTTTTTGTGACATTTGTTTTATTTATCTACTTAATAATTTTTTGTTTTGACATTTGTTTTATTTATTAGCTTAACTATTTCTTGTTTTGACCTTTGTTTGATTTATTAACTTATTCATTTTTTGTTTTGCCATTTGTTTTATTTATTTACTTTTTTTTGTTTTGCCATTTGTTTTACTTAATTATTGTTTAATTTAATCACTTAATAATTTCTTGTTTTAAATTTTGTTTATTTATTAACTTATTAATTTTTTTGTTTTGACATTTTTGTACCACATCAGCAATCTTAGTGTTTATAAGGTACACAAGCTTATTTAGCTTTATGCGAATCTGGCCTTTATCATGGAATAACAGCGTGGGAATCATCAGTGTGCAGAAGACATCTTCAAAACCGTCACGGTTCCATCCTTAAGATACTTACAAAATCTCGAAGACACGCATATAATACATGTTGTAGTGCAGGCGGATTTTAAATATTGAGGGCACTTACAAATACTGTCTAATTATGGAATTTTATGACGACAACGAGTTAGGGTCCGTTTATATCATTCTTTTGGTACACGACGAAGAATAGAAGGAAGATATCATATCCCGTAATTCTACAATAATTAGTTCAAAAATACGCTAAACATACTTCTGCCAAACTTCCTGAAATCGGCAGAAAATTAACATGATTAGCGGCCGCAGTATAACGACACCCAATAGGCCATGAAAAATGGTGGAGACTTTGAGAATTATTAGTAACAATAATTTATACATTAAAATTTAAATGAATATTTTTAAGTACTTCAGCAATACCTAAATTTAAATTGTTAGATAGATAAAAATACTGCAGAAAAGCTCTTTCGAGATTCGCCTAATATTTGTAGTAGCAATTAAGATATTTTTGACATTGTAATAACTAAGTTTACATTGTTAGATAGTGAAATCCTGCAGCAAAGCTTCTTCGAGCATCGCGTGATATTTGTAGTAGAAATTATGATATTTACATATAAATGAATGAAATGAATAAATTGAAATTGAATTGAATTGAAAATTTGTTTTATTTAATTTCTGTTTAATTTTTTAAAATTATTGTTTTTGTGTTTTGACATTTGTTTTATTTAATTTTTGTTTAATTTATTAACTTAATAAGTTCTTGTTTTGACTTTTGTTTTCTTTATAAAAATTTTAAATATTTTATAAACTTTTGTTTATTTAGTAAAAAACACATTTTCATTAAGATTTTGTTTTATTAAGTTATTTAGTAACTTATTCATTTTTTGTTTTGACATTTATTTTATTTATTAACTTATTCAGTTTTTGTTTTGACATTTGTTTTATTTATTTACTTAATAATTTGTTGTTTTGACTTTTGTTTTATTTATAAACTTATTAATTTTTTGTTTTATTTATTTACTTAATAATTCCTTGTTTTGACTTTTGTTTTAGTAAATGACTTATTCATTTTTGTTTGCCATTTGTTTTATTTATTTACTTAATAATTTATAAATAATTTAGTAACTTATTCATTTTTTGTTTTTACTTTTGTTTTATTTATTAACTTATTGATGTTTTTTTTTTACATTTGTTTTATTTATTTACTTAATAATTTCACGTTTTGACTTTTGTTTTATTTTTTTAACTTATTATTTTTTTTTTGATTTATGAACTTAATCATTTCTTGTTTAGACTTTTGTTTAATTTTTTAACTTATTCATTTTTTGTTTTGACGTTTTTTAATTCATTAACTTAATATTTTTTGTTTTTCCATTTGTTTTATCTATTAACTTAATAATTTATTGTTTTGACTTTTGTTTTATTTATGAACTTATTGATTTTTTGTTTTGACATTTGTTTTGTTTTGAAATTTCTTTAATTCGTAAAGTTAATAATTTTTTTGTTTTGACATTTGTTTTATTTATTTACTTATTGATTTTGTGTTTTGACATTTGTTATATTTATTAACTTATTCATTTTTTGTTTTGACATTTGTTATATTTATTAACTTATTCATTTTTTGTTTTGACATTTGTTTTGTTTTAAAATTTGTTTAATTCATTAAGTTAATCATTTTTTGTTGTGACATTTGCTTTATTTATTACCTTAATCATTTTTTGTTTTGACATTTGCTTTATAATTTGGGTTTTATTTATTAACTTAATACTTTCTTATTTTGACTTTTGTTTTATTTATTAACTTATTCATTTTTTGTTTTGACATTTGTTATATTTATTAACTTAATTTTTTCTTATTTTGACTTTTGTTTTATTTATTATGTTATTATTTTTTTGTTTTAAAATTTGTTTAATTTATAAATAAAACAAATGTGAAAACAAAAAATGAATAAGTTATTAAATAAAAGAAAAGTAAAAACAAGAAATTATTAAGTTAATAAATAAAACAAATGGCAAAACAATAAATTATTAAGTTAATAAATAAAACAAATGCAAACAAAAAAATTAATAAGTTAATAAATAAAACAAATGTCAAAACAAAAAATGAATTTGTTAATAAATAAAAAAAAGTGAAAAAAAGAAATATTAAGTTAATAAATTAAATAAAAGTGAAAACAAGAAATTATTAAGTTAATAAATAAAACAAAAGAAAAAACAAGTGTCAAAAAAATGATTAAATTACTAAATAAAACAAAAGTCAAAACAAGAAGTTATTAAGTTAATAAATAAAACAAATGTTTATTTATTATTGATAAATTAAATAAAAGTGAAAACAAGAAATTATTAAGTTAATAAATAAAATAAAAGTAAAAACAAGTGTCAAAAAAATTATTGAATTACTAAATAAAACAAAAGTCAAAACAAGATATTATTAAGTTAATAAATAAAACAAATGTCAAAACAAAAATGAATAATTTAAAAGAATAAATAAGACAAAAGTAAAAACAAGAAATTATTAAGTTAATAAATAAAACAAATGGCAAAACAAAAAGTAATAAGTTAATAAATAAAACAAAAGTCAAGACAAGAAATTATTATGTTAATAAATAACACAAATGTCAACACAAAAAATTAGTAAGTAAATAAATAAAGCAAATGGAAAAACAAAAAAATTAATAAAATAATAAATAAAACAAAAGTGAAAACAATAAATTTTGAAGTTAATAAATAAAACAAAAGTCAAAACTTGAAATTATTAAGTTAATAAATAAAACAAATTGCAATTGCAACAAAAAATTAATAATTTAATAAATAAAACAAATGTCAAATCAAAAAATGGATAAGCTGATAAGTTAATAAATAACTTAATAAAACCAAATCTTAATGAAAATGTGGTTTTTACTAAAAAATTTATAAAAAATTTAAAATTTTTATAAAGGAAACAAAAGTCAAAACAAGAAATTATTAAGTTAATAAATTAAACGAAAATTAAATAAAACAAATGTCAAAACACAAAAACAATAATTTTAAATAATTAAAAAATTAAAAAAAAATTAAATAAAACAAATTTTCAATTTCAATTTTTTCATTTCATTCATTAAAATGTAAACATCCTAATTTCTACTACAAATATCACGCGAAGCTTGAAGAAGCTTTTCTGCAGGATTTCACTATCTAACAATGTAAATTTAGTTATTACAATGTCAAAAATATCTTAATTGCTACTACAAATATCAGGCGAAACTCGAAAGAGCTTTTCTGCAGTATTTTTATCTATTTAACAATTTAAATTTAGGTATTGCTGAAGTACTTAAAAATATTCATTCAAATTGGAATGTATAAGTTATTGTAACTAATAACTCTCAAAGTCTCCACTATTTTTCGTGGCCTATTGGGTGTCGTTATACTGCGGCCGCTAATCATGTTAATTTTCTGCCGATTTCAGGAAGGTTGGCAGAAGTATGTTCTGCGTATTTTTGAAGTATTTATTGTAGAATTTCGGGATATGATACCTTCCTTCTATTCTTCGTCGAGTACCAAAAGGATGATCTATACAGACCCTAACTCATTGTCTTCATAAAAATCCATAATTAGACAATATTTGAAAGTGCCGTCAATATTTAAAACATGGTACGAAAATGTCAAAACAAAAAAATTAATAAGTTAATAAATAAACAAAAGTTGAAACAAGAAATTATTAAGTTATTAAATTAAACAATAATTAAGTAAAACAAATGGCAAAACAAAAAATTAACAAGTTCATTAATAAAACAAAAGTCAAAACAAGAAATTAGTAATTTAATAAATAAACAAAAGTTGAAACAAGAAATTATTAAGTTATTAAATTAAACAATAACAAAATAAACAATTGGCAAAACAAAAAAGTTAATAAATAAAACAAATGGCAAAACAAAAAATGAATAAGTTAATAAATAAAACAAAGGTCAAAACAAGAAATAGTTAAGTTAATTAATTAAAGACATTTTAAAACAAAAATTTAATAAAATAAATAAAACAAAGGCAAAACAAGAAAGTATTAAATTAATAAATAAAACAAAAGCCAAACGTGAAATTATTTAATAAATAAATAAAACAAATGTAAAAAACAATCAATAAATTAATTAATAAAACAAAAGTAAAAACAATAAATTATTAGGTAAATAAACAAAACAAATGGCAAAAAATGAATAAGTTAATAAATAGAGCAAAAGTAAAAATAACAAATTATTAAGTAAATAATAAAATAAAAACAATGTCAAAACAAAATATGAATAAGTCAATTACTAAAACAAAAGTCAAAACAAGGAATTATTAAGTAAATAAATAAAATAAAAATTAATAAATTAATAAATAAAACAAAAGTCAAAACAAGAAATTTTAAACTTAATAAATAAAACAAAAGTCAAAACATGAAATTATTAAGTTAATAAATAAAACAAATGGCAAAAAAAAAATTAATAAGTTGTCAAAACAAAATATGAATAAGTCAATTATTAAAACAAAAGTCAAAACAAGGAATTAATAAGTAAATAAATAAAACAAAAAATTAATAAGTTAATAAATAAAACAAAAGTCAAAACAAGAAATTTTTAAGTTAATAAATAAAACAAAAGTCAAAACAAGAAATTATTAAGTTAGTAAATAAAACAAAAGTCAAAACAAGACATTATTAGGTTAATAAATTAAAAAAATTAAAAAAAAAAATTAATAAAATAATAAATAAAACAAAGGCAAAACAAGAAAGTATTAAGTTAATAAATAAAACAGAAATTATAAAGCAAATGTCAAAAGAAAAAATGAACAAGTTCATAAATAAAACAAATGTCAAAACAAAAAATTAATAAGTTAATCAATAAAACAAAAGCCAAACGTGGAATTATTACGTAAATAAATAAAACAAATATCAAAAAAAAAATCAATAAATTAATTAATAAAACAAAAGTCAAAACAAGAAATTATTAAGTTAATAAAATAAACAAAAGTCAAAACAAGACATTATTAAGTTAATAAATAAAACAAATGGAAAAAAAAAATTAATAAGTTAATAAATAAATAAAAAATAATACGAATTCTCACTGTCGACATTCTTAGCAGCAAGATCATGAATCTGCTGGGCCATACTATTCACGGTTTCAGTCATTTTCGTGAAGGCACTAGTTAACTGACTCTTGATGTCATCATATGTAAACGATACACGTTTATTCAGCTGTTCAACTATGTTTTTGATGTCTTTTGTATCCGTCTTCAATTCAGCTACATCTGCTTGCACAACATTTAAAGCAGACTTTTGCACACTGAAGTCTGTTGCGGTTCCACCATCTTGATGACTGGGTTGATGGTTTGCTTGCGGCAGCCGCACCAGCTCTAACGTTGCTCCTTGCAGTTCATCAGTCGAAGACGCCGATTTCGATCTCTTCCTACAATTATTACATTTCCACATGCTTCGCTTCTTTGCAGTATATTGCCCATAACTTCGTTCAGAAAGAGAGCAGCATGACGCAAAATGAAATCCACCTTTACACTGCTGACATCTGACATAATCTCCCTGTGGAGGCAGGTTGTTTTCGCAATGAGCGCAAAGCTCACTCTCCGGCTGCTTCGCTCCTAACTCTGCCATACCCCTCATCAGTAAAAGAAAACAGGAGACAGTCGAAAACAGAAATCTCTTTCAATTAACGGAATAAAGTTTTCTATACCCAAGAAAAGTTTTAATATTTGTAAATGAAGTTTCTGTTTAAAATTGGCACATTTAATTGTTTAAAAAAATATTATATGTTGAACAAATACTGATGTCGTTCGGAAGAGCACAACCAAAAAGTTGACTATTTTGTATGTTAAAAAACTGTACTCGCACTGTTTAACGATAGTAATTACCAAAAATCACGGAGAAACTTTTTACACGTCCGTTCACTTCAGCAATCTCTACTAAACATTAATTAACTCAATAATTCCTTGTTTTGACTTTTGTTTTATTTATTAACTTAAAATTTCTTGTTTTGACATTTGTTTTATTTATTTAGTTAATAATTCCACGTTTTGACTTTTGTTTTATTGATAAACTTATTAATTTTTTGTTTTGACATTTGTTTTGTTTTAAAATTTGTTTAATTCATTAAGTTAATCATTTTTTGTTGTGACATTTGTTTTATTTATTTACTTAATAATTTTTTGTTTTGTCATTTGTTTTATTTATTACCTTAATCATTTTTTGTTTTGACATTTGCTTCATAATTTTGGTTTTATTTATTAACTTAATACTTTCTTATTTTGGCTTTTGTTTTATTTATTAACTTAATACTTTCTTATTTTGGCTTTTGTTTTATTTATTAACTTATTCATTTTTTGTTTTGACATTACGTTTTTTAATTCATTAACTTAATCTTTTTTGTTTTTCCATTTGTTTTATTTATTAACTTAATAATTTATTGTTTTGACTTTTGTTTTATTTATGAACTTATTGATTTTTTGTTTTGACATTTGTTTTGTTTTGAAATTTCTTTAATTCGTTAAGTTAATCATTTTTTTGTTTTGACATTTTCTATATTTATTAACTTATTCATTTTTTGTTTTGCAATTGTTTTGTTTTAAAATTGGTTTAATTCATTAAGTTAATCATTTTTTTTTGTGACATTTGTTTTATTTATTTACTTAATAATTTTTTGTTTTGACATTTGTTTTATTTATTACCTTAATCATTTTTTGTTTTGACATTTGCATTATAATTTTGGTTTTATTTATTGACTTAATACTTTCTTATTTTGACTTTTGTTTTATTTATTAACTTATTCGTTTTTTGTTTTGACATTTGTTTTATTTATTTACTTAATAATTACTTGTTTTTACTTTTGTTTTATTTATTAACTTAATAATTTCTTGTTTTTACTTTTGTTTTATTTAGGAACTTATCCTTTTTTTGTTTTGATATTTCTTTTTTTTTAACTTATTAATTTTTTATTTTGCCATTTGTTTTATTTATTAACTTATTCATTATTTTTGACATTTGTTTTATTTACGAACTTAATAATTCCTTGTTTTGATATTTGTTTTATTTATTAACTTATAAATTTTTTGTTAATGATTTTTTGTTTTGACATTTGCTTTATAATTTTTCTTTTATTTATTAACCTTAATACTTAATACTTTCTGGTTTGGCTTTTGTTTTATTTATTATTTTTTATAATTTTTTGATTTAACATTTGTTTTATTTATTAACTTATCCATTTTTTGTTTTGCCATTTGTTTATCTTAATTATTGTTTAATTTAATAACTTTATAAATTCTTGTTTCAACTTTTGTTTATTTAATAACTTATTCAGTTTTTGTTTCTACAATTGTTTTTGTTTATATTTTGTATAATTTATTAACTTAATAATTTCCTGTTTTGGCCTTTGTTTTATTAATGACCTTATTGATTTTTTGTTTTGACATCTGCTTTATAATTTTTGTTTTATTTATTAACTTAATACTCTTTTGTTTTGGCTTTTGCTTTATTTATTAACTTATTCATATTTTGTTTTGAAATTTGTTTACTTCATTAACTTAATAATTTGCTGTTTCAACGTTTGTTTATTTTTTAATTTATTGATTTTTTGTTTTTCCATTTGTTTTATTTATTAACTTAATAAATTATTGTTTTGACTTTTGTTTTATTTATGAACTTATTGATTTTTTGTTTTGACATTTGTTTTGTTTTGAAATTTCGTTAAGTTAATCATTTTTTTGTTTTGACATTTTCTATATTTATTAACTTATTCATTTTTTGTTTTGCAATTGTTTTGTTTTAAAATTGGTTTAATTCATAATCATTTTTTTTGTGACATTTGTTTTATTTATCTACTTAATAATTTTTTGTTTTGACATTTGTTTTATTTATTAGCTTAACTATTTCTTGTTTTGACCTTTGTTTGATTTATTAACTTATTCATTTTTTGTTTTGCCATTTGTTTTATTTATTTACTTTTTTTTGTTTTGCCATTTGTTTTACTTAATTATTGTTTAATTTAATCACTTAATAATTTCTTGTTTTAAATTTTGTTTATTTATTAACTTATTAATTTTTTTGTTTTGACATTTTTGTACCACATCAGCAATCTTAGTGTTTATAAGGTACACAAGCTTATTTAGCTTTATGCGAATCTGGCCTTTATCATGGAATAACAGCGTGGGAATCATCAGTGTGCAGAAGACATCTTCAAAACCGTCACGGTTCCATCCTTAAGATACTTACAAAATCTCGAAGACACGCATATAATACATGTTGTAGTGCAGGCGGATTTTAAATATTGAGGGCACTTACAAATACTGTCTAATTATGGAATTTTATGACGACAACGAGTTAGGGTCCGTTTATATCATTCTTTTGGTACACGACGAAGAATAGAAGGAAGATATCATATCCCGTAATTCTACAATAATTAGTTCAAAAATACGCTAAACATACTTCTGCCAAACTTCCTGAAATCGGCAGAAAATTAACATGATTAGCGGCCGCAGTATAACGACACCCAATAGGCCATGAAAAATGGTGGAGACTTTGAGAATTATTAGTAACAATAATTTATACATTAAAATTTAAATGAATATTTTTAAGTACTTCAGCAATACCTAAATTTAAATTGTTAGATAGATAAAAATACTGCAGAAAAGCTCTTTCGAGATTCGCCTAATATTTGTAGTAGCAATTAAGATATTTTTGACATTGTAATAACTAAGTTTACATTGTTAGATAGTGAAATCCTGCAGCAAAGCTTCTTCGAGCATCGCGTGATATTTGTAGTAGAAATTATGATATTTACATATAAATGAATGAAATGAATAAATTGAAATTGAATTGAATTGAAAATTTGTTTTATTTAATTTCTGTTTAATTTTTTAAAATTATTGTTTTTGTGTTTTGACATTTGTTTTATTTAATTTTTGTTTAATTTATTAACTTAATAAGTTCTTGTTTTGACTTTTGTTTTCTTTATAAAAATTTTAAATATTTTATAAACTTTTGTTTATTTAGTAAAAAACACATTTTCATTAAGATTTTGTTTTATTAAGTTATTTAGTAACTTATTCATTTTTTGTTTTGACATTTATTTTATTTATTAACTTATTCAGTTTTTGTTTTGACATTTGTTTTATTTATTTACTTAATAATTTGTTGTTTTGACTTTTGTTTTATTTATAAACTTATTAATTTTTTGTTTTATTTATTTACTTAATAATTCCTTGTTTTGACTTTTGTTTTAGTAAATGACTTATTCATTTTTGTTTGCCATTTGTTTTATTTATTTACTTAATAATTTATAAATAATTTAGTAACTTATTCATTTTTTGTTTTTACTTTTGTTTTATTTATTAACTTATTGATGTTTTTTTTTTACATTTGTTTTATTTATTTACTTAATAATTTCACGTTTTGACTTTTGTTTTATTTTTTTAACTTATTATTTTTTTTTTGATTTATGAACTTAATCATTTCTTGTTTAGACTTTTGTTTAATTTTTTAACTTATTCATTTTTTGTTTTGACGTTTTTTAATTCATTAACTTAATATTTTTTGTTTTTCCATTTGTTTTATCTATTAACTTAATAATTTATTGTTTTGACTTTTGTTTTATTTATGAACTTATTGATTTTTTGTTTTGACATTTGTTTTGTTTTGAAATTTCTTTAATTCGTAAAGTTAATAATTTTTTTGTTTTGACATTTGTTTTATTTATTTACTTATTGATTTTGTGTTTTGACATTTGTTATATTTATTAACTTATTCATTTTTTGTTTTGACATTTGTTATATTTATTAACTTATTCATTTTTTGTTTTGACATTTGTTTTGTTTTAAAATTTGTTTAATTCATTAAGTTAATCATTTTTTGTTGTGACATTTGCTTTATTTATTACCTTAATCATTTTTTGTTTTGACATTTGCTTTATAATTTGGGTTTTATTTATTAACTTAATACTTTCTTATTTTGACTTTTGTTTTATTTATTAACTTATTCATTTTTTGTTTTGACATTTGTTATATTTATTAACTTAATTTTTTCTTATTTTGACTTTTGTTTTATTTATTATGTTATTATTTTTTTGTTTTAAAATTTGTTTAATTTATAAATAAAACAAATGTGAAAACAAAAAATGAATAAGTTATTAAATAAAAGAAAAGTAAAAACAAGAAATTATTAAGTTAATAAATAAAACAAATGGCAAAACAATAAATTATTAAGTTAATAAATAAAACAAATGCAAACAAAAAAATTAATAAGTTAATAAATAAAACAAATGTCAAAACAAAAAATGAATTTGTTAATAAATAAAAAAAAGTGAAAAAAAGAAATATTAAGTTAATAAATTAAATAAAAGTGAAAACAAGAAATTATTAAGTTAATAAATAAAACAAAAGAAAAAACAAGTGTCAAAAAAATGATTAAATTACTAAATAAAACAAAAGTCAAAACAAGAAGTTATTAAGTTAATAAATAAAACAAATGTTTATTTATTATTGATAAATTAAATAAAAGTGAAAACAAGAAATTATTAAGTTAATAAATAAAATAAAAGTAAAAACAAGTGTCAAAAAAATTATTGAATTACTAAATAAAACAAAAGTCAAAACAAGATATTATTAAGTTAATAAATAAAACAAATGTCAAAACAAAAATGAATAATTTAAAAGAATAAATAAGACAAAAGTAAAAACAAGAAATTATTAAGTTAATAAATAAAACAAATGGCAAAACAAAAAGTAATAAGTTAATAAATAAAACAAAAGTCAAGACAAGAAATTATTATGTTAATAAATAACACAAATGTCAACACAAAAAATTAGTAAGTAAATAAATAAAGCAAATGGAAAAACAAAAAAATTAATAAAATAATAAATAAAACAAAAGTGAAAACAATAAATTTTGAAGTTAATAAATAAAACAAAAGTCAAAACTTGAAATTATTAAGTTAATAAATAAAACAAATTGCAATTGCAACAAAAAATTAATAATTTAATAAATAAAACAAATGTCAAATCAAAAAATGGATAAGCTGATAAGTTAATAAATAACTTAATAAAACCAAATCTTAATGAAAATGTGGTTTTTACTAAAAAATTTATAAAAAATTTAAAATTTTTATAAAGGAAACAAAAGTCAAAACAAGAAATTATTAAGTTAATAAATTAAACGAAAATTAAATAAAACAAATGTCAAAACACAAAAACAATAATTTTAAATAATTAAAAAATTAAAAAAAAATTAAATAAAACAAATTTTCAATTTCAATTTTTTCATTTCATTCATTAAAATGTAAACATCCTAATTTCTACTACAAATATCACGCGAAGCTTGAAGAAGCTTTTCTGCAGGATTTCACTATCTAACAATGTAAATTTAGTTATTACAATGTCAAAAATATCTTAATTGCTACTACAAATATCAGGCGAAACTCGAAAGAGCTTTTCTGCAGTATTTTTATCTATTTAACAATTTAAATTTAGGTATTGCTGAAGTACTTAAAAATATTCATTCAAATTGGAATGTATAAGTTATTGTAACTAATAACTCTCAAAGTCTCCACTATTTTTCGTGGCCTATTGGGTGTCGTTATACTGCGGCCGCTAATCATGTTAATTTTCTGCCGATTTCAGGAAGGTTGGCAGAAGTATGTTCTGCGTATTTTTGAAGTATTTATTGTAGAATTTCGGGATATGATACCTTCCTTCTATTCTTCGTCGAGTACCAAAAGGATGATCTATACAGACCCTAACTCATTGTCTTCATAAAAATCCATAATTAGACAATATTTGAAAGTGCCGTCAATATTTAAAACATGGTACGAAAATGTCAAAACAAAAAAATTAATAAGTTAATAAATAAACAAAAGTTGAAACAAGAAATTATTAAGTTATTAAATTAAACAATAATTAAGTAAAACAAATGGCAAAACAAAAAATTAACAAGTTCATTAATAAAACAAAAGTCAAAACAAGAAATTAGTAATTTAATAAATAAACAAAAGTTGAAACAAGAAATTATTAAGTTATTAAATTAAACAATAACAAAATAAACAATTGGCAAAACAAAAAAGTTAATAAATAAAACAAATGGCAAAACAAAAAATGAATAAGTTAATAAATAAAACAAAGGTCAAAACAAGCAATAGTTAAGTTAATTAATTAAAGACATTTTAAAACAAAAATTTAATAAAATAAATAAAACAAAGGCAAAACAAGAAAGTATTAAATTAATAAATAAAACAAAAGCCAAACGTGAAATTATTTAATAAATAAATAAAACAAATGTAAAAAACAATCAATAAATTAATTAATAAAACAAAAGTAAAAACAATAAATTATTAGGTAAATAAACAAAACAAATGGCAAAAAATGAATAAGTTAATAAATAGAGCAAAAGTAAAAATAACAAATTATTAAGTAAATAATAAAATAAAAACAATGTCAAAACAAAATATGAATAAGTCAATTACTAAAACAAAAGTCAAAACAAGGAATTATTAAGTAAATAAATAAAATAAAAATTAATAAATTAATAAATAAAACAAAAGTCAAAACAAGAAATTTTAAACTTAATAAATAAAACAAAAGTCAAAACATGAAATTATTAAGTTAATAAATAAAACAAATGGCAAAAAAAAAAATTAATAAGTTAATAAATAGAGCAAAAGTAAAAGTAAGAAATTATTAAGTTAAACAAAAATTAAAAAAAAAAAACAAATGTCAAAACAAAATATGAATAAGTCAATTATTAAAACAAAAGTCAAAACAAGGAATTAATAAGTAAATAAATAAAACAAAAAATTAATAAGTTAATAAATAAAACGAAAGTCAAAACAAGAAATTTTTAAGTTAATAAATAAAACAAAAGTCAAAACAAGAAATTATTAAGTTAGTAAATAAAACAAAAGTCAAAACAAGACATTATTAGGTTAATAAATTAAAAAAATTAAAAAAAAAAATTAATAAAATAATAAATAAAACAAAAGCAAAACAAGAAAGTATTAAGTTAATAAATAAAACAGAAATTATAAAGCAAATGTCAAAAGAAAAAATGAACAAGTTCATAAATAAAACAAATGTCAAAACAAAAAATTAATAAGTTAATCAATAAAACAAAAGCCAAACGTGGAATTATTAAGTAAATAAATAAAACAAATATCAAAAAAAAAATCAATAAATTAATTAATAAAACAAAAGTCAAAACAAGAAATTATTAAGTTAATAAAATAAACAAAAGTCAAAACAAGACATTATTAAGTTAATAAATAAAACAAATGGAAAAAAAAAATTAATAAGTTAATAAATAAAACAAAAGTCAAAACAAGAAATTCTTAAGTTAATAAAAAAAAACAAAAGTAAAAAAAAAAGAAATTATTATGTTAATAAATAAAACTAAAGTCAAAACAAGAAATTATTAAGTTAATAAATTAAAGAAATTTTAAAACAAAAAATTAATAAAATAATAAATAAAACAAAGGCAAAACAAGAAAGTATTAAATTAATAAATAAAACAAAAATTATAAAGCAAATGTCAAAAGAAAAAATGAACAAGTTCATAAATAAAACAAATGCCAAAACAAGAAAGTATTAAATTAATAAATAAAACAAAAGCCAAACGTGAAATTATTTAACAAATAAATAAAACAAATGTAAAAAAAAAATCAATAAATTAATTAATAAAACAAAAGTAAATACAATAAATTATTAAGTAAATAAATAAAACAAATGGCAAAAGAAAAAATGAATAAGTTAATAAGTAGAGCAAAAGTAAAAATAAGAAATTATAAAGTAAATAATAAAATAAAAACAATGTCAAAACAAAATATGAATAAGGCAATTACTAAAACAAAAGTCAAAACAAGGAATTATTAAGCAAAATAAATAAAATAAAAAATTAATAAGTTAATAAATAAAACAAAGGCCAAAACAAGAAATTATTAAGTTCATAAATTAAACAAAAATTAAACAAAAACAATTGTCAGAACAAAAACTGAATAAGTTAATAAAAAAAATAAATGTCAAAACAATAAAATTAACAAGTTCATTAATAAAACAAAAGTCAAAAAAAGAAACTATTAAGTTAATAAATAAAACAAATGTCAAAACAAAAAATTAATAAGTTAATAAATAAAATAAATGTCAAATCAAAAAATGAATAAGTTAATAAGTTAATAAATAACCTAATAAAACCAAATCTTAATGAAAATGTGGTTTTTACTAAATAAAAAAAATTTATAAAAAATTTAAAATTTTTATAAAGAAAACAAAAGTCAAAACAAGAAATTATTAAGTTAATAAATTAAACAAAAATTAAATAAAACAAATTTTCAATTCAATTCAATTTCAATTTGTTCATTTTATTCATTAAAATGTACATATCCTAATTTCTACTACAAATATCACGCGAAGCTCGAAAAAGCTTTTCTGCAGGATTTCACTATCTAACAATGTAAATTTAGTTATTACAATGTCAAAAAAATAAATGCTATTATAAATATCAGGCGAAACTCGAAAGAGCTTCTCTGCAGTATTTTTACCTATCTAACAATTTAAATTTAGGTATTGCTGAAGTACTTAAAAATATTCATTCAAATTGGAATGTATAAATTATTGTAAGTAATAATTCTCAAAGTCTCCACTATTTTTCGTGGCCTATTGGGTGTCGTTATACTGCGGCCGCTAATCATGTTAATTTTCTGCCGATTTCAGGAAGGTTGGCAGAAGTATGTTCAGCGTATATTTGAATTATTTATTGTGGAATTGCGGAATATGATACCTTCCTTCTATTCTTCGTCGAGTACCAAAAGGATGATCTAAACGGACCCTAACTATTCGTCGTCAAAAAATTCCATAATTAGACAATATGCTGTCAATATTTAAAACCCGCCTGCACTCCGATATGTATTATATGCGTGCCTTCGAGATTTTGTATCTTAAGGATGGAATTGTGACTGTTTTGAAGATGTCTTCTGCACACTGATGATTCCCACGTTGTTATTCCATGACGAAGGCCAGATTCGCATAAAGCTAAATAAGCTTGGGTAAGTACTATATGACCACTAAGATAACTGATGTGGTACAAAAATTTCAAAACAAAATAATTAATAAGTTAATAAATAAACAAAAGTTGCAACAAGAAATTATTAAGTTATTAAATTAAACAATAATTAAGTAAAACAAATGGCAAAAAAAAAAGTTAATAAATAAAACAAATGGCAAAACAAAAAATGAATAAGTTAATAAATAAAACAAAGGTCAAAACAAGAAATACTTATGCTAATAAATCAAACAAATTTTAAAAGAAAAAATTAATAAAATAATAAATAAAACAAAAGTCAAAACAAGAAAAAATTAAGTTAATAAATATAACAAATGTCAAAACAAATAATCAATAAGTTAATAAATAAACAAACGTTGAAACAAGAAATTATAAAGTTATTAACTTAAACAATAATTAAAATAAACATTTGGCAAAACAAAAAAAAGTTAATAAATAAAACAAATGGCAAAACAAAAAATGAATAAGTTAATAAATAAAACAAAGGTCAAAACAAGAAATAGTTAAGTTAATAAATTAAAGAAATTTTAAAACAAAAAATTAATAAAATAATAAATAAAACAAAGGCAAAACAAGAAAGTATTAAGTAAATAAATAAAACAAATGTAACAAAAAATCAATAAATTAATTAAGAAAACAAAAGTAAAAACAATAAATTATTAAGTAAATAAGTAAAACAAATGGCAAAACAAAAAATGAATAAGTTAATAAATAGAGCAAAAGTAAAAATAAGAAATTATTGAGTAAATAATAAAATAAAAACAATGTCAAAACAAAATATGAATAAGTCAATTACTAAAACAAAACTCAAAACAAGGAATTATTAAATAAATAAAATAAAAAATAAATAAGTTAATAAATAAAACAAAAGTAAAAACAAGAAATTATTAAGTTTATTTTATTTGTATTTATTTGTATTTATTTTTATTTATTTCCAAAGATATCTTCACATTCAATATATAATTTAACATAATATAATATTTAACATAATATAATATTTAACATATTTAACATATAATATATAACATTTTCAATATAACATTTGAGTATATAACATTAAAGAATTTATGTGTGTTTTACTGATGCATTATCCCGCGAAGTCCTGTGGACTTGTCTGCAGGAATTTATATACTTCTTGTAGTACATGCAATTTGTTGTGCGACTGCTTGCCAAATACCATTCGATCGTTCATTTGTTGGTTTTATTCCTCGTCTTGGATTCAGACAGATTGTCATCCTCCATTGCTTAGCAAATAATCTTTAATGAGTTTCTTCCGCTGGAATATACTTTGCAGATTTGTCAGCTCTTTTGGTAGTCGGTTAAGCATCATGGGAACTAAGACATTAAGGGTGTTTTTTCCATAATCGTTGTGATATTGCTTTACTCTGAGTCTACCATCAGTTCTCCTTCGGGTCCCGTACGCGTGTTGAATCTCATTCCTGAATCTGTGGTCTCCATAAAATTCCATCAGCACTGTATTGAATATACATCTTCACGTTTAGTATATTTAAGTATTTTAGCAACGATGTTAAAGTATCTTGTGCATAATTTTTATTTTTATTTTTGGCCAATAGTTTTAATACATAATTTCGGTTTTTTTGCAACTGTTTGCATCTGATTGATGATCCCCATGCCGTGATCCCGTGCTTCAGGATAGATTCACAAAGCCCCGTATAAGCTTGCCTTAGCACTGGACATCCGCATGAACCACTAAAGTGATAAATAAAATAGGACGCCTTGTTCATTTTCTTCCGAAGCGACTCTATCTGGGCGTGCCAGTTAAGGTTGTCATCAACTATCACACCAAGGTACTTGTAAGTTTTGACCATTTCTATGGAAGTGCTGCAATTCTCATGCGCATGACTATCTTCATCGCTGCATGGATTCGCATGAAGATATTTCCGGTCATGGAATAAAATGAGGACTTCGGTGTATAGAAAATGAGGAGGTTTCACGTGCATTATTTTTGTTTTAGATACATTCAATATCAGCTCATTGTCATGTGACCATCTCGTAATTGCATTGAAATCCAACTGCATTCTTTCGATTGCAACATTTAAATCTAAGTTCGAGATCACAAGCGCGGTGTCATCAGCGTATGCAAATGCATTACTGTAATTGATTGCTTTCAACATATCATTAGCGTAAATAATATACATTAAGGGTCCTAGCTTCGATCCTTGCGGTACACCATGCGAGACGCAGACTTCCTCACTAACTTCTTTGGCAATTTTAACGCGGAAAGTTCTCATGTTCAAATAGTCTTTAAACCACAATAAAACTTCACCGCGAACCCCTGCACATTCAAGCGATATAATTATTCTTTCGTGCGACAATATGTCGAATGCCTTACTGAAATCCAGAAAGAGCGCTAAACTATGCTGACCCTTACCAACGAGCATATATTATGAAGAGATTACAAAGGCGAATTCACGGCAAAAATATTTTGACTTGGGTTTCAAAGTTCGAGGACGGACCATTTCAGTCGACTCGAACTTCGTTTGCTTTTGTTTCATGCGTATGAGGCAGCAGAATGCCGTATAAACTTATGCAAAAAAGTGCTTCAATGCAACCATCGTGGACATACGATGTGTGAAATAAAACAAATGAAGATTATAGGTTTCTCAGACGTGGAGAGGCAAGGGGTACATTTAACTTCTTATTATTATTTTACAATAACAATTCCCCATCGTGTGCTCAGGTACAAAGCAGAATTTTTCAATTTTGGGTTTTATGACCTTTGAAACAATACTGTTTGTTGTTATTCGTTGCCCTTACTTAGACTCTCATTCAGATTGTTTGCAAAGTTTCATAAAGCTTTATTGATATTTTTCCCACTCTGATACCCATATTGGCTTGGATGTATTATCTTGTACTTCTCTATAAATTCCTTTAGTCTTCGCGATATTATTTCCTCCAGGATTTTTTCTAATACCGGGAGTATCGATATAGGACGATAATTTTCAAGATTTGATTTAGCGCCAGTCTTATAAATTGGCCTTACAATCGATTGTTTAAGAGAGTTTGGTATCCTACTATATTTCAAACTGAGGTTGATAAATTTTATCAACCTGCTCGCAACATGCCAATATTTCGTTACTTAGCCATGGGTGTGGTCTCCGCTGTTTATATACCTTTGATTCTTTGCGTGAGCTATTGTAAATATTGTTAAAAGTTGATTGTATTTCGCTACAAAGGATATCTATATCTTCTAATTTTAACAGTTCACTCCAATTCGTTGAATTGATTTTCGTGTTTACTCTGTGATCAATTATAGTACCATGCCTTTGTTGTGGATTTTTACTGAACTTTATAGCAAACCACAAAGATAAGTGATCCGATATATTAGTTGTAACTATGCCAGCATCAATGTCACTCCTACGGCATCTGATAAATAGATGGTCAATGCTCGTTTCTGATTCCCTATTGATGTCAACCCTCGTACTCCCTGAGATACAATTCGCAAGGCCTTTGGATGCTGGCATCGCAAGATAATCAGCAGTGCTTGTATGCTCAGAGTGGTGCAGATCTACATTTATGTCTCCTATAACAGCAATACTTTGGGTCCTATTTATAGGACTTATTGTTTGATCGAGTTCAGATATAAAAAGATTGACACTCTGAGCTGGTGGGCGATATATAGCAATTAGTGAAAAGGGTTGCTTGTCAACCATCATTGTAACATGCAGCTTTTCAAAAGATTTCGTATCAACAGCATCGTGCAATCTGGTATATGTTATTTTTTCCTTTACATATATTGCAACCCCACCACCCCGGTTTATACCTGTTCAAGTGTTCTGCATTAAAACCTGGTATTGAGTAAAGCCTTGTCTCATCGTCAGTGATATTAGTTTCGACCAGGACAATGACGTCTATGATATCTATGAGTTGATCGATGGCAGCAACAAAAGATAAGAAATTTTTGCGCAATGACCTGATATTCATGTAAATGTATGATAAATTGTAAGTGTTATATTTGTTTTTAACTACGTTTTTATAAGAAGAAAAAATTTCAGTTTTTAAATTCATGAGTATTTAGAAAAAGAAAAGGGCAAGTATTTACTTATTTAATTAATTAAATTGATATCTTTTTCTGCAATAATTCTAATGGCAGTGCAGGTTTCGTGTTGCTTAGCGAAAATTTTACCTTGCCGTACCCAAACAAACTTCCAATTTTTTGCTTTAGCAGTATTTTTTGCCATCCACAGCAAATGACGATTGCTTTGCGTGAGCTGATCACCTATAAATATTCTGCTTGCGTTATTGTTCACTGTGTTCGCACTCTCATTAACTGAAGCTGATGTTGTTGTTGTTGCTGCTACTAGTGCAGCACTCATCTTTCCCTTCGTTTTTTGCATCAGCTCTCTCTTCTTGTTGAAATCGAAGAATTTAACTATGATTTTATTTTTGTGTTTAATTACGTAGGTATCAATAATGTCGCTGTCTCGTATTTCCATATTCGCAGCTTTGCCAAGATTTGATACGAAACTTTTAAGAGAGTCATTTTCAAAAACCGGAGCGTTTCTTATTTCTATGTTATTCTCCAACGTGTGCTGTTCCATTTCATTTATTTTCTGTTCTAACAATTTGATTCTTTCATCCTTCTCTTCGTTCTTTACATGCAGTTCTCTCACTAATAATTGAGTTCTCAGTGTGTCTCAGTTGAGTTCTCAGACTCTCTTAAAAGTTTCGTATCAAATCTTGGCAAAGCTGCGAATGTGGAAATACGAGACAGCGACATTATTGATACCTACGTAATTAAACACAAAAATAAAATCATAGTTAAATTCTTCGATTTCAACAAGAAGAGAGAGCTGATGCAAAAAACGAAGGGAAAGATGAGTGCTGCACTAGTAGCAGCAACAACAACAACATCAGCTTCAGTTAATGAGAGTGCGAACACAGTGAACAATAACGCAAGCAGAATATTTATAGGTGATCAGCTCACGCAAAGCAATCGTCATTTGCTGTGGATGGCAAAAAATACTGCTAAAGCAAAAAATTGGAAGTTTGTTTGGGTACGGCAAGGTAAAATTTTCGCTAAGCAACACGAAACCTGCACTGCCATTAGAATTATTGCAGAAAAAGATATCAATTTAATTAATTAAATAAGTAAATACTTGCCCTTTTCTTTTTCTAAATACTCATGAATTTAAAAACTGAAATTTTTTCTTCTTATAAAAACGTAGTTAAAAACAAATATAACACTTACAATTTATCATACATTTACATGAATATCAGGTCATTGCGCAAAAATTTCTTATCTTTTGTTGCTGCCATCGATCAACTCATAGATATCATAGACGTCATTGTCCTGGTCGAAACTAATATCACTGACGATGAGACAAGGCTTTACTCAATACCAGGTTTTAATGCAGAACACTTGAACAGGTATAAACCGGGGTGGTGGGGTTGCAATATATGTAAAGGAAAAAATAACATATACCAGATTGCACGATGCTGTTGATACGAAATCTTTTGAAAAGCTGCATGTTACAATGATGGTTGACAAGCAACCCTTTTCACTAATTGCTATATATCGCCCACCAGCTCAGAGTGTCAATCTTTTTATATCTGAACTCGATCAAACAATAAGTCCTATAAATAGGACCCAAAGTATTGCTGTTATAGGAGACATAAATGTAGATCTGCACCACTCTGAGCATACAAGCACTGCTGATTATCTTGCGATGCTAGCATCCAAAGGCCTTGCGAATTGTATCTCAGGGAGTACGAGGGTTGACATCAATAGGGAATCAGAAACGAGCATTGACCATCTATTTATCAGATGCCGTAGGAGTGACATTGATGCTGGCATAGTTACAACTAATATATCGGATCACTTATCTTTGTGGTTTGCTATAAAGTTCAGTAAAAATCCACAACAAAGGCATAGTACTATAATTGATCACAGAGTAAACACGAAAATCAATTCAACGAATTGGAGTGAACTGTTAAAATTAGAAGATATAGATATCCTTTGTAGCGAAATACAATCAACTTTTAACAATATTTACAATAGCTCACGCAAAGAATCAAAGGTATATAAACAGCGGAGACCACACCCATGGCTAAGTAACGAAATATTGGCATGTTGCGAGCAGGTTGATAAAATTTATCAACCTCAGTTTGAAATATAGTAGGATACCAAACTCTCTTAAACAATCGATTGTAAGGCCAATTTATAAGACTGGCGCTAAATCAAATCTTGAAAATTATCGTCCTATATCGATACTCCCGGTATTAGAAAAAATCCTGGAGGAAATAATATCGCGAAGACTAAAGGAATTTATAGAGAAGTACAAGATAATACATCCAAGCCAATATGGGTATCAGAGTGGGAAAAATATCAATAAAGCTTTATGAAACTTTGCAAACAATCTGAATGAGAGTCTAAGTAAGGGCAACGAATAACAACAAACAGTATTGTTTCAAAGGTCATAAAACCCAAAATTGAAAAATTCTGCTTTGTACCTGAGCACACGATGGGGAATTGTTATTGTAAAATAATAATAAGAAGTTAAATGTACCCCTTGCCTCTCCACGTCTGAGAAACCTATAATCTTCATTTGTTTTATTTCACACATCGTATGTCCACGATGGTTGCATTGAAGCACTTTTTTGCATAAGTTTATACGGCATTCTGCTGCCTCATACGCATGAAACAAAAGCAAACGAAGTTCGAGTCGACTGAAATGGTCCGTCCTCGAACTTTGAAACCCAAGTCAAAATATTTTTGCCGTGAATTCGCCTTTGTAATCTCTTCATAATATATGCTCGTTGGTAAGGGTCAGCATAGTTTAGCGCTCTTTCTGGATTTCAGTAAGGCATTCGACATATTGTCGCACGAAAGAATAATTATATCGCTTGAATGTGCAGGGGTTCGCGGTGAAGTTTTATTGTGGTTTAAAGACTATTTGAACATGAGAACTTTCCGCGTTAAAATTGCCAAAGAAGTTAGTGAGGAAGTCTGCGTCTCGCATGGTGTACCGCAAGGATCGAAGCTAGGACCCTTAATGTATATTATTTACGCTAATGATATGTTGAAAGCAATCAATTACAGTAATGCATTTGCATACGCTGATGACACCGCGCTTGTGATCTCGAACTTAGATTTAAATGTTGCAATCGAAAGAATGCAGTTGGATTTCAATGCAATTACGAGATGGTCACATGACAATGAGCTGATATTGAATGTATCTAAAACAAAAATAATGCACGTGAAACCTCCTCATTTTCTATACACCGAAGTCCGCATTTTATTCCATGACCGGAAATATCTTCATGCGAATCCATGCAGCGATGAAGATAGTCATGCGCATGAGAATTGCAGCACTTCCATAGAAATGGTCAAAACTTACAAGTACCTTGGTGTGATAGTTGATGACAACCTTAACTGGCACGCACAGATAGAGTCGCTTCGGAAGAAAATGAACAAGGCGTCCTATTTTATTTATCACTTTAGTGGTTCATGCGGATGTCCAGTGCTAAGGCAAGCTTATACGGGGCTTTGTGAATCTATCCTGAAGCACGGGATCACGGCATGGGGATCATCAATCAGATGCAAACAGTTGCAAAAAAACCGAAATTATGTATTAAAACTATTGGCCAAAAATAAAAATAAAAATTATGCACAAGATACTTTAACATCGTTGCTAAAATACTTAAATATACTAAACGTGAAGAGTATTTTTGAATATACAGTGCTGATGGAATTTTATGGAGACCACAGATTCAGGAATGAGATTCAACACGCGTACGGGACCCGAAGGAGAACTGATGGTAGACTCAGAGTAAAGCAATATCACAACGATTATGGAAAAAACACCCTTAATGTCTTAGTTCCCATGATGCTTAACCGACTACCAAAAGAGCTGACAAATCTGCAAAGTATATTCCAGCGGAAGAAACTCATTAAAGATTATTTGCTAAGCAATGGAGGATGACAATCTGTCTGAATCCAAGACGAGGAATAAAACCAACAAATGAACGATCGAATGGTATTTGGCAAGCAGTCGCACAACAAATTGCATGTACTACAAGAAGTATATAAATTCCTGCAGACAAGTCCACAGGACTTCGCGGGATAATGCATCAGTAAAACACACATAAATTCTTTAATGTTATATACTCAAATGTTATATTGAAAATGTTATATATTATATGTTAAATATGTTAAATATTATATTATGTTAAATATTATATTATGTTAAATTATATATTGAATGTGAAGATATCTTTGGAAATAAATAAAAATAAATACAAATAAATACAAATAAAATAAACTTAATAATTTCTTGTTTTTACTTTTGTTTTATTTATTAACTTATTTATTTTTTATTTTATTTATTTAATAATTCCTTGTTTTGAGTTTTGTTTTAGTAATTGACTTATTCATATTTTGTTTTGACATTGTTTTTATTTTATTATTTACTCAATAATTTCTTATTTTTACTTTTGCTCTATTTATTAACTTATTCATTTTTTGTTTTGCCATTTGTTTTACTTATTTACTTAATAATTTATTGTTTTTACTTTTGTTTTCTTAATTAATTTATTGATTTTTTGTTACATTTGTTTTATTTATTTACTTAATACTTTCTTGTTTTGCCTTTGTTTTATTTATTATTTTATTAATTTTTTGTTTTAAAATTTCTTTAATTTATTAACTTAACTATTTCTTGTTTTGACCTTTGTTTTATTTATTAACTTATTCATTTTTTGTTTTGCCATTTGTTTTATTTATTAACTTTTTTTTGTTTTGCCAAATGTTTATTTTAATTATTGTTTAAGTTAATAACTTTATAATTTCTTGTTTCAACGTTTGTTTATTTATTAACTTATTGATTATTTGTTTTGACATTTGTTATATTTATTAACTTAATTTTTTCTTGTTTTGACTTTTGTTTTATTTATTATTTTATTAATTTTTTCTTTTAAAATTTGTTTGATTTATTAGCATAAGTATTTCTTGTTTTGACCTTTGTTTTATTTATTAACTTATTCATTTTTTGTTTTGCCATTTGTTTTATTTATTAACTTTTTTTTTTGCCATTTGTTTTACTTAATTATTGTTTAATTTAATAACTTAATAATTTCTTGTTGCAACTTTTGTTTATTTATTAACTTATTAATTATTTTGTTTTGAAATTTTTGTACCACATCAGTTATCTTAGTGGTCATATAGTACTTACCCAAGCTTATTTAGCTTTATGCGAATCTGGCCTTCGTCATGGAATAACAACGTGGGAATCATCAGTGTGCAGAAGACATCTTCAAAACAGTCACAATTCCATCCTTAAGATACAAAATCTCGAAGGCACGCATATAATACATATCGGAGTGCAGGCGGGTTTTAAATATTGACAGCATATTGTCTAATTATGGAATTTTTTGACGACGAATAGTTAGGGTCCGTTTAGATCATCCTTTTGGTACTCGACGAAGAATAGAAGGAAGGTATCATATCCCGCAATTCCACAATAAATAATTCAAATATACGCTGAACATACTTCTGCCAACCTTCCTGAAATCGGCAGAAAATTAACATGATTAGCGGCCGCAGTATAACGACACCCAATAGGCCACGAAAAATAGTGGAGACTTTGAGAATTATTACTTACAATAATTTATACATTCCAATTTGAATGAATATTTTTAAGTACTTCAGCAATACCTAAATTTAAATTGTTAGATAGGTAAAAATACTGCAGAAAAGCTCTTTCGAGTTTCGCCTGATATTTATAATAGCATTTATTTTTTTGACATTGTAATAACTAAATTTACATTGTTAGATAGTGAAATCCTGCAGAAAAGCTTTTTCGTGATATTTGTAGTAGAAATTAGGATATGTACATTTTAATGAATAAAATGAACAAATTGAAATTGAATTGAATTGAAAATTTGTTTTATTTAATTTTTGTTTAATTTATTAACTTAATAATTTCTTGTTTTGACTTTTGTTTTCTTTATAAAAATTTTAAATTTTTTATAAATTTTTTTTATTTAGTAAAAACCACATTTTCATTAAGATTTGGTTTTATTAGGTTATTTATTAACTTATTAACTTATTCATTTTTTGATTTGACATTTATTTTATTTATTAACTTATTAATTTTTTGTTTTGACATTTGTTTTATTTATTAACTTAATAGTTTCTTTTTTTGACTTTTGTTTTATTAATGAACTTGTTAATTTTATTGTTTTGACATTTATTTTTTTTATTAACTTATTCAGTTTTTGTTCTGACAATTGTTTTTGTTTAATTTTTGTTTAATTTATGAACTTAATAATTTCTTGTTTTGGCCTTTGTTTTATTTATTAACTTATTAATTTTTTATTTTATTTATTTTGCTTAATAATTCCTTGTTTTGACTTTTGTTTTAGTAATTGCCTTATTCATATTTTGTTTTGACATTGTTTTTATTTTATTATTTACTTTATAATTTCTTATTTTTACTTTTGCTCTACTTATTAACTTATTCATTTTTTCTTTTGCCATTTGTTTTATTTATTTACTTAATAATTTATTGTATTTACTTTTGTTTTATTAATTAATTTATTGATTTTTTTTTTACATTTGTTTTATTTATTTACGTAATAATTCCACGTTTGGCTTTTGTTTTATTGATTAACTTATTAATTTTTTGTTTTGACATTTGTTTTATTTATGAACTTGTTCATTTTTTCTTTTGACATTTGCTTTATAATTTCTGTTTTATTTATTAACTTAATACTTTCTTGTTTTGCCTTTGTTTTATTTATTATTTTATTAATTTTTTTTTTTAATTTTTTTAATTTATTAACCTAATAATGTCTTGTTTTGACTTTTGTTTTATTTACTAACTTAATAATTTCTTGTTTTGACTTTTGTTTTATTTATTAACTTAAAAATTTCTTGTTTTGACTTTTGTTTTATTTATTAACTTATTAATTTTTTGTTTTATTTATTTACTTATTAATTCCTTGTTTTGACTTTTGTTTTAATAATTGACTTATTCATATTTTGTTTTGACAACTTATTAATTTTTTTTTTGCCATTTGTTTTATTTATTAACTTAATAATTTCATGTTTTGACTTTTGTTTTATTTATTAAGTTAAAAATTTCTTGTTTTGACTTTTGTTTTATTTATTAATTTATTAATTTTTATTTTATTTATTTACTTAATAATTCCTTGTTTTGACTTTTGTTTTAGTAATTGACTTATTCATATTTTGTTTTGACATTGTTTTTATTTTATTATTTACTTAATAATTTGTTATTTTTACTTTTGCTCTATTTATTAACTTATTCATTTTTTGCCATTTGTTTTGTTTATTTACCTAATAATTTATTGTTTTTACTTTTGTTTTATTAATTAATTTATTGATTGTTTTTTACATTTGTTTTATTTATTTATTAAATAATTTCACGTTTGGCTTTTGTTTTATTTATTAATTTAATACTTTCTTGTTTTGCCTTTGTTTTATTTATTTTATTAAATTTTTGTTTTAAAATGTCTTTAATTAATTAACTTAACTATTTCTTGTTTTGACCTTTGTTTTATTTATTAACTTATTCATTTTTTGTTTTGCCATTTGTTTTATTTATTAACTTTTTTGTTTTGCCAATTGTTTATTTTGTTATTGTTTAATTTAATAACTTAATAATTTCTTGTTTCAACTTTTGTTTATTTATTAAATTACTAATTTCTTGTTTTGACTTTTGTTTTATTAATGAACTTGTTAATTTTTTGTTTTGCCATTTGTTTTACTTAATTATTGTTTAATTTAATAACTTAATAATTTCTTGTTTCAACTTTTGTTTATTTATTAACTTATTAATTTTTTTGTTTTGACATTTTCGTACCATGTTTTAAATATTGACGGCACTTTCAAATATTGTCTAATTATGGATTTTTATGAAGACAATGAGTTAGGGTCTGTATAGATCATCCTTTTGGTACTCGACGAAGAATAGAAGGAAGGTATCATATCCCGAAATTCTACAATAAATACTTCAAAAATACGCAGAACATACTTCTGCCAACCTTCCTGAAATCGGCAGAAAATTAACATGATTAGCGGCCGCAGTATAACGACACCCAATAGGCCACGAAAAATAGTGGAGACTTTGAGAGTTATTAGTTACAATAACTTATACATTCCAATTTGAATGAATATTTTTAAGTACTTCAGCAATACCTAAATTTAAATTGTTAAATAGATAAAAATACTGCAGAAAAGCTCTTTCGAGTTTCGCCTGATATTTGTAGTAGCAATTAAGATATTTTTGACATTGTAATAACTAAATTTACATTGTTAGATAGTGAAATCCTGCAGAAAAGCTTCTTCAAGCTTCGCGTGATATTTGTAGTAGAAATTAGGATGTTTACATTTTAATGAATGAAATGAAAAAATTGAAATTGAAAATTTGTTTTATTTAATTTTTTTTTAATTTTTTAATTATTTAAAATTATTGTTTTTGTGTTTTGACATTTGTTTTATTTAATTTTCGTTTAATTTATTAACTTAATAATTTCTTGTTTTGACTTTTGTTTCCTTTATAAAAATTTTAAATTTTTTATAAATTTTTTAGTAAAAACCACATTTTCATTAAGATTTGGTTTTATTAAGTTATTTATTAACTTATCAGCTTATCCATTTTTTGATTTGACATTTGTTTTATTTATTAAATTATTAATTTTTTGTTGCAATTGCAATTTGTTTTATTTATTAACTTAATAATTTCAAGTTTTGACTTTTGTTTTATTTAGTAATTCAATAATTTTTTTGACACTTGTTTTTACTTTTATTATATTTATTAACTTAATAATTTCTTGTTTTCACTTTTATTTAATTTATCAACTTAATATTTCTTTTTTTCATATTTGTTTTATTTATTAACTTATTACTTTTTGTATTGCCATTTGTAGTATTTATTAACTTAATAATTTCTTGTTTTTACTTTTGTTTTATTTATTCTTTTAACTTATTCATTTTTTGTTTTGACATTTGTTTTATTTATTAACTTATTCTTTTTTTGTTTTGACATTTGTTTTATTTATTAACTTATTCATTTTGTGTTTTAACATTTGTTTTATTTATGAACTTAATAATTTCTTTTTTTACTCTTGTTTTGTTTATGAACTTATTAATTTTTTGTTTTGACATTTGTTTTATTTATTAACTTATTCTTTTTTTGTTTTGACATTGGTTTTATTTATTAACTTATTCATTTTGTGTTTTAACATTTGTTTTATTCATTAACTTATTCATTTTTTGTTTAGAAATTTGTTTCGCTTATTAACTTATTAAGTTTTTGTTTTGCCATTTGTTTGATTTATTAACTTAATAATTTCTGGTTTTGACTTTTGTTCTATTTATTAACTTAATAATTACTTGGTTTGACTTTTGTTTTATTTATTAACAAATTCATTTTTTGTTTTGACATCTGTTTTATTTATTAACTTATTAATTTTTTGGTTTGCATTTGTTTTATTTATTAACTTAATAATTTATTGTTTTGACATTTGTTTTATTTATTAACTTATTAATTTTTTTGTTTGCATTTGTTTTATTTATTAACTTAATAATTTATTGTTTTGCCATTTGTTTTATTTATTAACTTAATAATTTCTTGTTTTTACTTTTCTTTTATTTAATAACTTATTCATTTTTTGTTTTCACATTTGTTTTATTTATAAATTAAACAAATTTTAAAACAAAAAAATAATAACATAATAAATAAAACAAAAGTCAAAATAAGAAAAAATTAAGTTAATAAATATAACAAATGTCAAAACAAAAAATGAATAAGTTAATAAATAAAACAAAAGTCAAAATAAGAAAGTATTAAGTTAATAAATAAAACCCAAATTATAAAGCAAATGTCAAAACAAAAAATGATTAAGGTAATAAATAAAGCAAATGTCACAACAAAAAATGATTAACTTAATGAATTAAACAAATTTTAAAACAAAACAAATGTCAAAACAAAAAATGAATAAGTTAATAAATATAACAAATGTCAAAACAAAAAATGAATAAGTTAATAAATATAACAAATGTCAAAACACAAAATCAATAAGTAAATAAATAAAACAAATGTCAAAACAAAAAAATTATTAACTTTACGAATTAAAGAAATTTCAAAACAAAACAAATGTCAAAACAAAAAATCAATAAGTTCATAAATAAAACAAAAGTCAAAACAATAAATTATTAAGTTAATAGATAAAACAAATGGAAAAACAAAAAATCAATAAATTAAAAAATAAACAAACGTTGAAACAGCAAATTATTAAGTTAATGAAGTAAACAAATTTCAAAACAAAATATGAATAAGTTAATAAATAAAGCAAAAGTCAAAACAAAAGAGTATTAAGTTAATAAATAAAACAAAAATTATAAAGCAGATGTCAAAACAAAAAATCAATAAGGTCATTAATAAAACAAAGGCCAAAACAGGAAATTATTAAGTTAATAAATTATACAAAATATAAACAAAAACAATTGTAGAAACAAAAACTGAATAAGTTATTAAATAAACAAAAGTTGAAACAAGAATTTATAAAGTTACTAGCTTTGCCCCGGTGCGCTTTGCTGCCCCACTAAAAATGTTAAAAAAAGATAAAGTTTGTTGTTTTCTAACTTGTTTAGAAAAAGAAAATATAAAAGATTGTCTAGATAATAGTGCTAAAATTATTCTAATGCACGTGGATAAACAATGTTTCTTGTTTGTCTGTCTGGCGCCTAAACGTATATATAGATTAATTAATCCACATTAATTCTTATATATAAGATATTTTCTGTACATAATAAGAAGATATTTATGAAAATTTATAATTATAATAAAAGATGATAAAAGATAGCGAAACCTTCGCCCGCTTCACAGGGCGAATACACAAAAGAAACTTGCGAAATTTCTTTTCAATTTTCAGTAAAACTCATCCACAATCAATTTCTTACAATAATTTATTTTCAAATAAAAAGGTCGAAAATGAAAATACTTTAAAAATTAACTTAATGCTCTTTGATAAACAACGTTTTTAGTTTTTCCATCTTTTGTGTTTATAAATAATGCAGAGGGTTTACCACAACGTGAACAACCAACATACAATTGTCCATGCGAGAAAACAGGTTGCTCCAAATCTAAGCCACAAATATTCAAAGTCTGACCTTGAGCTTTATTAATGGTTATAGCGAAGGCAAGACGGACAGGAAATTGAAGCCGTTTAAATTCAAATGGCATATCTGATGGAATCATTGGAATTCGGGGGATTAGAACGTTTTCGCCTCTATATTTACCACTCAGAATAGTTGCTTCAATTAAATTGGCCATCAGTTTTTTCACGGAAAGTCTGGTGCCATTACAAAGCCGTGGTTGATTTATATTTCGGAGCATTATTATCGGTGCTCCCTCTTTCAATGCCAAATAATGTGGTGGCAAGCCTGGCAAATCAAGTGAATTCAAAAATTCAGTAGGATAGTTCACTACCTCATCTTCATTTATTATCGTATCCACTGATTTGTATGCAAAAAATTGGCCATCTATTTCTTGCAAAATACTTGCATTTAAATCGTTCACGTCTTTATTTTTTCCTGCCAATATTGCGCGTTCGCTCAACCAATCATGATTCCTGTACTTCTGCAATATATTTGGAAACACACGTTGAACCAGTTCCTTTTTCGATTGAGTGATATTACAAAAATTGCTTGGTAATGTTATTAATCCGGTTGATTTATCGACTGCAACTTTACCATTCCCAATTTCCAAAAGTTGTTTTGAAAATTCAGCTGCAGAAGGATCATTTTGCAATTGTACACGTACATTTTGATTAAGACGCAATGTTTTAACATATTTCCACAAAACTGAAGACTTCAAACATGCGTTTAGCTCATCAGCAGCAGTAGATCGTGGAATGACAGGTAAAGTTTGCCTAAAATCACCTGATAACAATATAAAGGCGCCACCAAAAAGTCTTTCATTTCCTCGAAGATCTTGCATGGTTCGATTTAATGCTTCTAATGATCTTTTGTGAGCCATTGTACATTCGTCCCATACGATTATTTTACACTGCTGCAAAACTTTTGCCATTGCCGACGTTTTGGAAATGTTGCACGTAGGAGATTCAATCGTTGTTATATTCAAAGGCAATTTAAGTGCAGAATGCGCAGTTCGACCACCGTCTAATAAGGTAGCAGCAATTCCAGATGAAGCAACTGCAAGAGCAATTTTATTATCCGATCGTATGGTTGCCAGAATCAATGACAGCAAAAATGTTTTTCCAGTGCCTCCTGGTGCATCAATAAAGTAAAATCCACCTCCTTCATTGTTCACACCTTCCATGATTTTGTCATAAGCATATTTCTGTTGACTATTCAATTGTGGAACTTTTAACTGCACAAATGTTCTCAATTGATTACGATCATATTGTTGTTCACGATGCATTTCTTGATTAATAACATCATGAACTGCACGATTAGGCGCTATCATTCCTAACTGCACTAATATTTTGTTTGCAATCATTATACACATGTCTTCAATCAAAATCAAAGCTTCGTTATGCATTTCCGGTGTGATTTCTAATTCAGGATTTGAAACTGAACGTCGCACTCTAAGTAAAATGTCTTCCGTCATGTCATCACGAAATTTATGCCATATTTCAAATGGATTTGATGGACTGCATGTAGATATTATAATTGCAAATAATGTTCGTATTTGATGTGGAGATGATGAAATTACGGAATCAGCAAGTGTAGCTTCCCAATGCATATCATCTTCAAGTAGATTCAAACGCTGGCATGCTTGCCGATAAGTCGCACACAATTCACCATCGACTGTTCTTAAATCTTCAAATGACGTAGGACCACGAACGTTAATCAATAATAAACGCAAATAAAAACATTCATAATGATTTGGATGAACGGTATACACACGACCCAATGCTTCTGTAGAAAATACATTTGGATGGCCTCGTACTGGTTGCCCTTGTTTCCGTCTTTGAAAAACTTTCGCAGATTCATTCCATGTGAAATATCGTGGCACTTCAGAATACAATAACATTTTAGCAAATTCGTCATTTCTGCACATATCAAAAAATGAAGTCAACGTTGTTTTCGGTGGCTGTTCTGCTCGTTGCGCCGCATTCTCAGGTGTGAAGTACACACGTTGACCATTCTGAAGATGAACTGCCAAGTGCAGTACATTTGGATACCTTTCGTGTATTGCAAATGAAAAAATTCGCCATATTGCTTCATTTGTACTAATATAACGGCCTAATTGATATGAAGTGATTTCATCACTTTTATCCCCAGCAATTCCAAAATAGGCCAAATCACTTCCTTTGTTAACATATTTGCATATGTACTTGATGGATTTTACTGAGTTACAATACTCAACATTTATATGAGCACCAAAAGTTTTGGATAATAGCGGCGAATATGGAACGATCCAACGATTGTCAATTTTAATGTCTTGATTTTTGCATTTCACCATAACTGTTTCGCCATCATCTTCAGGTGAACGTCTACGATATAACGGATAACCATCATTACCAGAAATTGTTTCCGCTATTAATGCTCTTGGGTACCGTTTTGTGCATTTTCCTTCAGCCATGCACGGTGAGTTGACATTTAATGCCCCACATGGTCCATGAATCATGTGCTTCGTAACTGATTCAAACAGTCCTGGATCAATGATTGGATTAGGAATTTCGGCTGATATTACGCTATCAATTTCATTTGGCGTAATTTTATCAACTAACCAAACCAAAATATGTGCATGCGGAAGTCCTCTTTTCTGCCATTCCACAGAATACATCCAACATTGAACTTTTCCAAACACTTGTTGTTTGACAATAAAATCCATAAGCGTTTTCAATTTTTGCTTGAACACACGCGCAACAATATCGTGGCGATCAGAAGCACTTTGACCATGAAACATATATTGCTTTATTTCATTCCATTGAGGATTACAGGTGAAAGTAATAAATAAATCGGGTCGATGATAATGCCGAACGTACGTCATTGCGTCTTGCGCGTACTCGTGCATGTGTCGTGGACTTCCAGTATATGTTGCTGGTAATATTGTCATTTGGCCAATATCGTTGATATTCCCATCATTCTGAATTGCATCGCGCAAATGAATATATTGTTCGGATTTTAACTTTTTCTGATTAAATCGAATAAAATTCAATCGTTCAGACTCAATTTTAGCGTAAACATCAACTATAAATTGGTTGCAAAGCCTTCTACAATTCAATATATGATTAATTTCGTTCAGCCGAACCATTAATCTGTACGAATAATAGTTCATCGCACTAACTTTTTTTGCTGTTTCCAAGCCTGAAATAAATGCGAATATTAAGTATCAATAATTCACAAAATGTGTGATGCATTTTATTGTAACTAACCAGTTAAACGATGTTTCATCTTAATATTGAAATGGTAACCATCCTCGCCTTGCCAAAACAAAATTGGGTACTGCAACGCATCATAACAACGATGAGTTTCCGAAACATGCACAACACTTTGATCTCGACGATGAAGTACAATATCTCGACTGCTCGCTCCTTCATCCACAATTAATACGGCAACTTCATCAATTGTTGGTGCGTTTAACCTTCCAGCATGAATTCCACCAGGTGCTTTATCGGCCCGAATAACAATTCTATGAGAATCCGAAGGCATTTGATCAAGGGCAGTTTGAAATAATTTGATCAAACAATTTTCATCGTGAAAAAACTGCTGCAATCTTTCAATTATTCCTCTTCTCACTGCATTACTATCATTTGGATTTTGTGCCACCACACAACGCCGTTCAATTTCAACATCTGAATTTCCCATGAAATAAATTTGCAAAAAGGAATGATTGGAATCCAAACATGGTAATAACGATCCAATTCGATGATAGATTTGACCTTGAATCTGCATACATGAAACATTTGATTCAATCTCACGATAGAACTCATTGTTAGTGTCGTGTTCAGTAATTACCTTAAAAGTAATGAATCCATCTCTGATTATATTTGTGGCGCCGAAAGACGTCATTTGGAAACATGAATTGTACTGCTGTATTTTAGACAAAAAATGATTCGATTCTGGAGTCAAACCAGAAACTAATGACCTCAAAGGCTCAGGAGGAGGATTCAAAACAGGCAATTTTACTTGTCCATTTGCACAACACATTCCAGGAGTTTCCGATGGAAATTTCAATGCATTGCACTGTTCGCAGACATTAGTCATAGTTCCGATTGAAAGGCATGGAAGAGAACAATAGTCAACTTCACTATCATAATTGAAAGCAGCACGCATTACTCGCTGATTAATATTGTCATTGGCACGACTTCTAACAGCGCGATTGCGACTCATTCTCGCTCGATCCGAAGAATTACTCGCGAATCGTTCTTCGATTGTTTGAGCAGAACGCGATCTCGATTGACGCTCTCTTTGCTGTTCAAGTCTCACTTCACGTTCCGCTTCAGATTCACCTGCTCTAACAGATGCAACTCGTCTTGTATTATGAGTACGACGACCAATATTGGCGCCACGTCTCGGTCGCGGCATAATTATAACTAAAAAAAAAACAAATAATGTTTATAAGTGTTTATAGTGTTTATAATAAAACACATTTCGTCTTTTTCTTGATTCGCTTCGGTTTGCTGCTCATCACTTTTAAACGCTTCCATATTTTCTGTCATACGTAACACTGTTTTGGACTTGACACACCCGAAACAGAGTAATTAATCGGCATTAAGCCTTTTATAATTTTTAAAATAAAATTCTATGTGTGTCAAAATAATTTGTCAAAACAAAGCAATAATGGAAGACATTTACAATTTACTTACTTCCATTGTCAAATTGAAATTCAAAATTAAAACGTCAAATTTATTTTTCAATTTACTTTGATTCCTCTGTTTTCCGTTATGCAAAAATAATAATTTTTTTTAAATGAAATTTTTTTAAATTATTATTTCACACAAACCTTCTACAGGCAAATAATGAAAACATACCAAAAAATCAAGCAAATCGGACTTCACGTTCGCATGTTATGAACGTACAAACGAACAATTCATTTTTATATATATAGATTAAATTAAACAATAATTAAGATAAACAAATGGCAAAACAAAAAATGGATAAGTTAATAAATAAAACAAATGTTAAATCAAAAAATTATAAAAAATAATAAATAAAACAAAAGCCAAACCAGAAAGTATTAAGTATTAAGGTTAATAAATAAAAGAAAAATTATAAAGCAAATGTCAAAACAAAAAATCATTAACAAAAAATTAATAAGTTAATAAATAAAACAAATATCAAAACAAGGAATTATTAAGTTCGTAAATAAAACAAATGTCAAAAATAATGAATAAGTTAATAAATAAAACAAATGGCAAAATAAAAAATTAATAAGTTAAAAAAAAAGAAATATCAAAACAAAAAAAGGATAAGTTCCTAAATAAAACAAAAGTAAAAACAAGAAATTATTAAGTTAATAAATAAAACAAAAGTAAAAACAAGTAATTATTAAGTAAATAAATAAAACAAATGTCAAAACAAAAAACGAATAAGTTAATAAATAAAACAAAAGTCAAAATAAGAAAGTATTAAGTCAATAAATAAAACCAAAATTATAATGCAAATGTCAAAACAAAAAATTATTAAGGTAATAAATAAAACAAATGTCAAAACAAAAAATTATTAAGTAAATAAATAAAACAAATGTCACAAAAAAAAATGATTAACTTAATGAATTAAACCAATTTTAAAACAAAACAATTGCAAAACAAAAAATGAATAAGTTAATAAATATAGAAAATGTCAAAACAAAAAAATGATTAACTTAACGAATTAAAGAAATTTCAAAACAAAACAAATGTCAAAACAAAAAATCAATAAGTTCATAAATAAAACAAAAGTCAAAACAATAAATTATTAAGTTAATAAATAAAACAAATGGAAAAACAAAAAAGATTAAGTTAATGAATTAAAAAACGTAATGTCAAAACAAAAAATGAATAAGTTAATAAATAAAACAAAAGCCAAAATAAGAAAGTATTAAGTTAATAAATAAAACAAAAGCCAAAATAAGAAAGTATTAAGTTAATAAATAAAACCAAAATTATGAAGCAAATGTCAAAACAAAAAATGATTAAGGTAATAAATAAAACAAATGACAAAACAAAAAATTATTAAGTAAATAAATAAAACAAATGTCACAACAAAAAATGATTAACTTAATGAATTAAACAAATTTTAAAACAAAACAAATGTCAAAACAAAAAATTAATAAGTTTATCAATAAAACAAAAGTCAAAACGTGGAATTATTAACTAAATAAATAAAACAAATGTCAAAACAAGAAATTTTAAGTTAATAAATAAAACAAAAGTCAAAACAAGGAATTATTGAGTTAATTAATGTTTAGTAGAGATTGCTGAAGTGAACGGACGTGTAAAAAGTTTCTCCGTGATTTTTGGTAATTACTATCGTTAAACAGTGCGAGTACAGTTTTTTAACATACAAAATAGTCAACTTTTTGGTTGTGCTCTTCCGAACGACATCAGTATTTGTTCAACATATAATATTTTTTTAAACAATTAAATGTGCCAATTTTAAACAGAAACTTCATTTACAAATATTAAAACTTTTCTTGGGTATAGAAAACTTTATTCCGTTAATTGAAAGAGATTTCTGTTTTCGACTGTCTCCTGTTTTCTTTTACTGATGAGGGGTATGGCAGAGTTAGGAGCGAAGCAGCCGGAGAGTGAGCTTTGCGCTCATTGCGAAAACAACCTGCCTCCACAGGGAGATTATGTCAGATGTCAGCAGTGTAAAGGTGGATTTCATTTTGCGTCATGCTGCTCTCTTTCTGAACGAAGTTATGGGCAATATACTGCAAAGAAGCGAAGCATGTGGAAATGTAATAATTGTAGGAAGAGATCGAAATCGGCGTCTTCGACTGATGAACTGCAAGGAGCAACGTTAGAGCTGGTGCGGCTGCCGCAAGCAAACCATCAACCCAGTCATCAAGATGGTGGAACCGCAACAGACTTCAGTGTGCAAAAGTCTGCTTTAAATGTTGTGCAAGCAGATGTAGCTGAATTGAAGACGGATACAAAAGACATCAAAAACATAGTTGAACAGCTGAATAAACGTGTATCGTTTACATATGATGACATCAAGAGTCAGTTAACTAGTGCCTTCACGAAAATGACTGAAACCGTGAATAGTATGGCCCAGCAGATTCATGATCTTGCTGCTAAGAATGTCGACAGTGAGAATCGTATAGCGTTATTAGAACGGAAAATAAATGTGTTGCAGCAGCAGTCGCTGATAAATAATGTGGAGGTTCGAAATTTACCGATAAACGGTAGCGAGAATGTAAAAGATATGCTAGAGGAAATAACTAAAAGCAATGGTTTAGCAATCAAAGAGAATGATGTGATAGATGTACATAGAACAAATAGTAAGAAAAATTGCATGGTGGTAAAATTTGCCACTCTAGAGAAAAAGAGAGAGTTGATGAGAAAGCTCCGTCAGAAGCGTGTGGCGGAGAAGCGCGGGAGCAATAACAGTCAAAACAGCTCTGATGTTTATATGGTTGATCAACTCACACCTACATATCGCAATCTTCTTTGGTTGGCAAAAACTAGGTCTAAGTCAAACAGCTGGAATTTTGTTTGGGTTAGAGATGGGAAAATTCTTGCGAAAAAGAATGGGACCACGAAGGTGGTACTTATAGAATCTGAGGAAGATCTGCACTATATAAAGTAATTTAGTATGTCGTATAAAGCATAATTAAGTAACTTAATTAAATTATGAATATACGGATCATTTTGTACCCTTGAGAAAAAACTTCTTAAACTTTCTAGCAGAAATACATTCTATCATCGAAGCTATTGACGTCATAATATTGGTGGAAACAAATATATCTGATGATGAAATAGATTTGTACAATATTGAGGGATTTAAAGCGGAGCACGTCAACAGACAAAATACCCGAGGTGGAGGAATTGCGATCTTTGTTAGAGAATCGATTTCGTTCCAAACTAAGCCTCTAGATACGGAATTTTTCGAAAATATGCAAATTGAAGTATGGATAAATAAGAGTCCCACCACTATCTTAGCAATCTATCGGCCTCCTTCCCTAAATGCACCTTCGTTCATTGCAGAGCTAGAGCGAGTAATTGGCGGTGTTGGCAGAAAGAGCAATATGTTAATTATAGGTGACATGAACATTGACACTCATAAGACTACTAATATTGTAAGTGATTATTTAGTGCTAATGGCGTCGAATGGGTTTTTGAATTGTATCACGCAGAGCACCAGAGTAGATATTAAAAATGAAACAAGAACATGCATTGACCATTTACATGTTAGGTATGCAGATAGTGATGCTTATGCTGGAGTGATGCAAACTAATATATCAGATCATTATGCTATTTTGTCTTCCATAAATAATCGTGGAAACTCATTGCCTACACAGGAAGTAGGATGTAATGTGATTGTGGACAATAGAGTCACTCACCTGATAAAGGACACTAAGTGGAGTGACCTGAACGAGATTGATGACGTGGATGAAATGTACAGAGGTTTAACTCTCGCGTTTGGCCACATTTACGACCGCTCCACGAAAATAGTAGCCACGAAAAAACCTCGCAAAGTAAATCCTTGGATAAGCAGAGAAATTATAGAATGGTGCAAGGAAAGGGACAGGCTTTATAGACGATGGTGCGCGCAACCGAGAGATGTTAGTAGGGAAGTGGCGTATAAAACATATCGCAATGTTGTCACCAAGAGGATTGTTGATGCGAAAAATAGTTATTATAGAAGCAAATTTATAGAATATAGACACCGCAGTAAAAAAGTGTGGAAAACGATAAATGAAATTATCGGAAGGAAAAAGAACAGTTTGACTGATGTTGTCAAAACAAACTTCAATACTTTAACTAATGAGTACTTAGCGAATGCATTTGCGCATACGTTTGACAACAATGTTAAGAAGACAATACATAATTATCCGATTATAACTCTAAGCAATGATAACGCCAGGTCAATACAAAACTCCATCTTCTTGAGTGAGGCGAGTGAAACTGAAGTAGCCAATATTATATGTTCATTAGATGCTAACAAAGGCCCTGGATGTGATGCTATTCGTCCCAAGGATATTAAAAAACACCCGGATATATTTGCACCAATATTAACTAAACTTATAAAAATGAGTATCAGAGAGGGCAAGGTACCAGAATTACTTAAGAAGTCAATAGTGAGACCGGTGTTTAAAAGTGGTATCAAATCTAACTTTTCAAACTATCGACCAATATCTATCTTGCCGGTTATTGAGAAAGTTTTGGAGGAAATAGTTGCGTGCAGATTAAAGGACTTCATTCAAAAAAATAAAATTATACACCCTAGTCAATTCGGTTTCCAAAACGGAAAGAATATAAACAAGCTTCTAGGCCGGTTTGCTAATAGGTTGAATGAGGCATTGAGCAAAGGACACCACAGCTTAGCCCTATTTGTTGACTTCAGTAAGGCATTCGATACGCTTTCACATGCAAAACTTCTTCAAGCGTTGCAAAGAGTTGGAGTAAGGGGCCAATGCATAAAATGGTTCGAGAATTACCTAAGCTTAAGGAGATATTGCGTGAGAATAGGGGATAAAATGAGCCTAGGATATGGAGTGCCGCAAGGATCAAAGTTAGGGCCGCTTCTTTATATTATTTATGCAAATGATATGCTCAACTCTCTTAGCAGTAGCACCTGCTTTGCGTATGCCGACGATACGGCAATTGTAGTTTCAAATCGCGACCTAAAGATAGCTGTTAATGCTATGCAAAAACGGTTTGATGTGCTTGTGAGGTGGTCGCATGATAATGGATTATCACTTAATGCAACTAAGTCAAAGAAGATGCATATAAGACCGCCATATCTTCTCTACAGCGAAATCCTAATCAAGTATCACGACATAGATTGCCTGCACTCTGCGGTCGGGTACAACATTCCTGTGGTGAATGATCATTGTAAAACGTATCTTGAGCTAGTGTCCTCATATAAATACCTCGGAGTAGTTGTGGATCAAACGCTAAGTTGGAGGGCGCATATCGAGATGCTGCAAAATAAGTTCAGAAAAGCAGCCTATTTTATGTACCACCCCAGCAATCTTAGTGGTCATAACGTACTTACCCAAGCTTATTTAGCTTTGTGCGAAACTAGCCTTCGTCATGGAATAACAGCATGGGTTCACGATAACGAGTTCAGGGTTTGTTTAGATCATCCTTTTGGTACACGACGAAGAATAGAAGGAAGGTATCACATACCGCAATTCTACAATAATTACGGCAGGAATACGCTTAATGTACTTCTGCCAACTTTGCTAAATCGGCTGCCTCTGCACTTAACCAACATAGCAAATATTTCGAAGAGGAAAAAAAAAGTCAAAGCGTTCGTGATGGATAATACCAATTAACACAATGAAGTTATGCACATTAGTAATAGAAGGTAGAACAGAAAAGTAAGGAATATAAGAGAAGTCAAAACATGATTAAAGCTCGCATTATAGCGACGCCCAATAGGCCGCGAGAAATGGTGGACACATTGAGAATTATTGGTTACAATTAATTTATGAATTACAATTAAAATAAATATTTTTGAATACTTCAGCAATAACGAAATTTACATTGTTAGATAGTAAAATCCTGCAGAAAAGCTCTTTTGCGCTTCGCGGGATATTTGTAGTAGCAATTAAGATATGTACATTGAAATGAATAAATTGAAATTGAATTGAAAAAAAAAAAAAAAAAAAAAAAAAATAAATAAAATAAAAGTCAAAACAAGAAATTATTAAGTTAATAAATAAAACAAATGGCAAAACAAAAAATTAATAAGTTAATAAATGAAACAAAAGTCAAAACAAGCAATTACAAAGTTATAAACTAAAACAAATCACAAAACACAAAATTAATAAGTTAAAAAATAAAGCAAATGTCAAAACAAGAAATTATTAAGTTAATAAATTAAACAAAAATTTAAAAAAAAACAAATGTCAAAACAAAAACTGAATAAGTTAATAAATAAAATAAATTTCAAAACAAAAAATGAATAAGTTCATTAATAAAACAAAAGTCAAAACAAGAAATTATTAAGTTAATAAATAATACCAATGTCGAAACAAAAAATGAATAAGTTAATAAATAGAGCAAAAGTAAAAATAATAAATTACTAAGTTAATAAGTTAAAGAAAAATTAAAAAAATATAAATGTCAAAACAAAATATGAAGTCAATTACTAAAACAAAAGTCGAAACAAGGAATTATTAAGTAAATAAATAAAACAAATGTCACAAAAAAAATGATTAACTTAATGAATTAAACAAATTTTAAAACTAAACAAATGTCAAAACAAAAAATGAATAAGTTAATAAATATAGCAAATGTCAAAACAAAAAATCAATAAGTAAATAAATAAAACAGATGTCAAACAAAAAAATGAATAACTTAACGAATTAATTAATTATCTTGCGAAATATGAAGATGATGTCGCCCTAATCCAGGAACCTTGGGTCGTTGACGGCCAGGTATGTGGATTAAGGGCTCCTGGATACAGACTGTTCTACAGGAGTGGTGCAGGTAGCCCCAGGTACTGTATTCTGGTGAAGAATAAACTTAATGGTTTTCCTCCATCTGCTTTGATGAGAGGATTGCTAACGGCTGCTAGATGCTGTAAAGCGGAGTTGGTGATTGCTTGTGATGCAAATGCACACCACACCATTTGGGGCAGCTCAGACATCAACATTAGAGGTGAGTCGCTGTTTGATTTTATAATTTGCGAGAATCTTTATATTTGTAACAAAGGGAGGGAGCCAACCTTTGTTATCAGTAACAGAGAAGAAGTTCTGGACCTAACAATTGTATCTCATGGGCTGATCACTCGTGTGAGCAATTGGAGGGTTTCGGATGAGCATTCCTTCTCTGATCATAGGTACATTGTCTTCAACCTTAAGGGGACTTCTGTTGATCAAACTCGTCCAACTCGTAATGTTAGGAAAACTAACTGGGTAAAATATAGGACTAAACTTGCGGAAATCCTCGGGTCTGGGAGACTGGGGAGTATCGCAGACAGAGAGGAACTTGATAATAGATTAGAGTTCTTCTCAAGTGCTCTAAATAGAGCTCTAGAGGTCTCGTGCCCTTTTAAAAATCATAGGGGGAAAAAGAAACCACCTTGGTGGAACCCTGATTTAATGGAGATGCGTAAGAGGTGTAGAAAAATTTTTAATCTTGCCAAATCAGCAAGTGATTCTCATCTCTGGGCTGAATACAAGGCTGCCTTAAGCAGATACAAAAAACAATTACGTGCAGCAAAGAGGAACTCATGGAAAAAATTCTGTGAAAATGTTATGAGTTCCTCGGAAGCTAGCAGGCTGAGGAAAATCTTATCCTCTAATCCGGCCGTTGTTGGGTCCATAAAGAAGGATGATGGTTCTTGGACTACATCAAGAGCTGAATCACTAGAAGTTCTAGTTGATACTCACACTCCAGGAAATAGTCGCCCTGAGGACTATGAGTATAATCTTTCCTGCTCTCCTATATGGGACTTGCGCCATCTGGTAACGGACAATATGCTTGGATGGGCTATAAGTACTTTTAAGCCTTTTAAGTCCCCTGGATCGGATGGTATCTTCCCAGCTGAGCTGCAGAACTCTTGTGATTTAGTAATGCCTTGGTTAACTGCTATCTACAAGGGCTGCCTAAGTATTGGATATGTTCCTCAGAAGTGGCGTAGAAGTTTGGTGGTGTTCATTCCTAAAGCGGGTAAACGCTCGCATGAAACAGCCAAAGATCTTCGACCCATAACTTTATCCTCGTTTCTTTTAAAGATTCTGGAGAGGATTATCGATCTGCACATAAGGGATAAGCATATAGTGCAGTTATCTCGAGCTCTGCACGCATACCTAAAGGGCAGGTCAGTAGAGACAGCTCTGCACTGCTTAGTTGGTATCATAGAAAAATCTTTAGCATGGAAGGAGTTTTCCTTGGTTGCTTGTGTTGACATCGAGGGAGCGTTCAACAATGTGAAGACGAATGCAATCCTGGATGCCTTAAGAACCCTGCAAGTGGATAGGCATCTTGTGGGCTTTATCAGTCAGTTTCTGGAAGGAAGGACTATTGTGGCACGGCTTGTTTGCTGTCATGTAAACAGAGTGGTGGGGAGGGGAACTCCACCAGGGGGGGGGGGGGGGGGGGGGGTTCTATCTCCTTTATTGTGGAATTTGGTGGTCGATGGACTGCTGAAAATTCTGGAGCAAGAAGGTCTAGAGGTTATTGCATATGCGGATGATCTTGCCATAGCGGCCTCTGGCAAGTACCCATGTGTAATCAGGGACCTTGTACAGCTTGCTTTAAACACTCTAAGTAGATGGGCAGCTCCTAGGGGATTGGGTGTAAACCCACGGAAAACTGAATTGGTTCTTTTCACGAGGAAGCATGAAATTCCGCGAATTGAACCTCTAAGGATAGGTGCAGCTAGGATTAACTTCACGGATGAGGCAAAATGTCTTGGTCTCATCCTGGATAGAAAATTAAGCTAGAAACCAAATATCATCGAAAGAGTAAATAAAGCAACGGTGGCTTTTTACTCTTGTAGGAGAGCCATTGGTAATAAATGGGGCCTCAACCCATCGATACTACACTGGCTGTATGTTGCAGTAGTCAGGCCCATACTGCTATATGGGGTGGTCACTTGGTGGCCAGCTCTGACTAAGGTAACAAACTGCAGATTGTTGGAAAAAGTCCAAAGATCTGCTTGTTTATGTATAGGAGGTGCGTTCAGGTCGACACCAACAGCTGCTTTGGAGGTGCTGTTGCACCTCCTGCCAATAGACGTAATGGGCAAGTTGCTAGCTAGGTATTCGGCTATAAGGCTAAATGCTGTAAAGAGATGGACAAATACTAAAGTTGGTCATCAGACTATTTTGGAAGGATTATCATCCTCCTTTGAAAACCTTGACTACACCATTCCAACCTTACTACCAGCACAAAAATTTCGAATGGAAATTCCAACCAGGGGTGACTGGGAGGCTGGAACTCTGCCAGGCAAGAAAGGTATACATGTGTATACTGATGGTTCGAAGATGCGAGGCAGAGTTGGTGCTGGGGTTTTCTGCGGAATCCTTGGAAGGGAGGGCAATTTTCGCTTTCCGGACCATTGCAGCGTCTTCCAGGCGGAAGTGATGGCAATTCGGGAGGCACTGTCCTGGCTGAAGGATAATCAGACATTCTCCGAGGATGTCTGTATTTATACCGATAGCCAGGCTGCGATAATATCCCTGGAATCGACCTTCACCACTTCGTTGGTGGTAAAAAGCTGTCACCAATCTCTTAACGAGATTGCGGAACAGATATCTTTAAAATTGTGCTGGGTCCCAGGACACAGTAACATTCCAGGGAACTGCCGAGCGGATGAATTAGCCCGCCTGGGTACTGAATCAGGCATCATAACAGATAACCTAGACACGGGTATGCCATTTGCTACCTGTAAGTATTTATTGAAAACAGAAGCCTTAATGGAGGCGCTTAATACCGCTTAATGGCGGTATTGCAAGACAACTATGGCCTCGGTATCACTGGAAGAACTCGCAGGACCTCCTAACGTTGAACAAGGAAAACATCCGGCGAGTGATAGGAATTATAACAGGACATTGCCTTTTTGGGGCACATGCTAGGAGGCTGGGCTTTTTCTCGAATGATTTTTGCAGGAGCTGCAGAGATGAGGAAGAGGAGGAGACCGTTTCTCATCTCTTATGCAGCTGCCCAGCCCTAGCTCAAAGGAGACAGGCCCACTTGGGTGTCTACTTTTACAAGGACCTTTGCGATGTGAGTCCACTCAATGTGAGGGATTTAAATCGCTACATAAATAGCACTTTGTGGCTGACATAGCCTTGAGGTGGAGAGATCCATATGGCATCACAATGGACCTTCATGGTCTAAGTGCGTTCGCATGAACAGCCATAACTACCTACCTACCTACCTAACGAATTAAAGAAATTTCAAAACAAAACAAATGTCAAAACAAAAATCAATAAGTTCATAAATAAAACAAAAGTCAAAACAATAAATTATTAAGTTAATAAATAAAACAAATGGAAAAACAAACTAGTAAAGGTGTTGTCTACAGCCGGGCTGTAGCCGAAATACCCTACACCTTAAAGCTGCATATATACTCGTATATATATTTAGAAGTGGTGCGATATAATATACTCGTATATATATACAATATATATATTATATATCTAATAATAAATATACAATATATATATATATATATATAATTTTTATATATTATTTATATATATATATTATTTTTATAATTTTTTTTAAAAAGTTGGCGGATCACGCCCATATTTGGCATATTAACTGGAAGCATAAAACAAAAGGCAAAACAAAAAATGAATAAGTCAATTACTAAAACAAAAGTCAAAACAAGGAATTATTAAGTAAATAAATAAAACAAAAAATTAATAAGTTAATAAATAAAACAAAAGTCAAAACAACAAATTATTAAGTAAATAAATGAAACAAATGTCAAAACAAAAAATTAATAAGTTAATAAATAAAACAAATGGCAAAACAAAAAATGAATAAGTTAATAAATAAAACAAAGGTCAAAACAAGAAATAGTTAAGCTAATAAATTGAACAAATTTTAAAACAAAAAATTAATAAAATAATAAATAAAACAAAAGTCAAAATAAGAAAAAATTAAGTTAATAAATATAACAAATGTCAAAACAAAAAATGAATAAGTTAATAAATAAAACAAAAGTCAAAATAAGAAAGTATTAAGTTAATAAATAAAACCCAAATTATAAAGCAAATGTCAAAACCAAAAATGATTAAGGTAATAAATAAAACAAATGTCAAAACAAAAAATTATTAAGTAAATAAATCAAACAAATGTCACAACAAAAAATGTTTAACTTAATGAATTAAAAAAATTTTAAAACAAACCAAATGTCAAAACAAAAAATGAATAAGTTAATAAATATAACAAATGTCAAAACAAAAAATCAATAAGTAAATAAATAAAACAAATGTCAAAACAAAAAAATTATTAACTTTACTAATTAAAGAAATTTCAAAACAAAACAAATGTCAAAACAAAAAATTAATAAGTTCATAAATAAAACAAAAGTCAAAACAATAAATTATTAAGTTAATAAATAAAACAAATGGAAAAACAAAAAAGATTAAGTTAATGAATTAAAAAACGTCAAAACAAAAAATGAATAAGTTAAAAAATTAAACAAAAGTCTAAACGTGAAATTATTAAGTAAATAAATAAAACAAATGTCAAAAAAACATCAATAAATTAATAAATAAAACAAAAGTAAAAACAAAAAATTAATAAGTTAATAAATAAAACAAATGGCAAAACAAAAAAATGAATAAGTTAATAAATAAAACAAAGGTCAAAATAAGAAATAGTTAAGCTAATAAATTAAACAAATTTTAAAACAAAAGATTAATAAAATAATAAATAAAACAAAAGTCAAAATAAGAAAAAATTAAGTTAATAAATATAACAAATGTCAAAACAAAAAATGAATAAGTTAATAAATAAAACAAAAGTCAAAATAAGAAAGTATTAAGTTAATAAAAAAAACCCAAATTATAAAGCAAATGTCACAACAAAAAATTATTAAGGTAATAAATAAAACAAATGTCACAACAAAAAATGATTAACTTAATGAATTAAAAAAATTTTAAAACAAACCAAATGTCAAAACAAAAAATGAATAAGTTAATAAATATAACAAATGTCAAAACAAAAAATCAATAAGCAAATAAATAAAACAAATGTCAAAACAAAAAAATTATTAACTTTACGAATTAAAGAAATTTCAAAACAAAACAAATGTCAAAACAAAAAATCAATAAGTTCATAAATAAAACAAAAGTCAAAACAATAAATTATTAAGTTAATAAATAAAACAAATGGAAAAACAAAAAATATTAAGTTATTGAATTGAAAAACGTCAAAACCAAAAATGAATAAGTTAAAAAATTAAACAAAAGTCTAAACAAGAAATGATTAAGTTCATAAATAAAAAAAAAAATTAATAAGTTAAAAAAATAAAACAAAAGTCAAAACGTGAAATTATTAAGTAAATAAATAAAACAAATGTAAAAAAAACATCAATAAGTTAATAAATAAAACAAAAGTCAAAACAAGGAATTATTAAGTAAATAAATAAAACAAAAAATTAATAAGTTAATAAATAAAACAAAAGTCAAAACAACAAATTATTAAGTAAATAAATAAAACAAATGTCAAAACAAAAACTGAATAAGTTAATAAATAAAATAAATGTCAAAACAAAAAATGAATAAGTTATTAAATAACTTAATAAAACAAAATCTTAATGAAAATGTATTTTTTACTAAATAAACAAAAGTTTATAAAATATTTAAAATTTTTATAAAGAAAACAAAAGTCAAAACAAGAAATTATTAAGTTAATAAATTAAACAAAAATTAAATAAAACAAATGTCAAAACACAAAAACAATAATTTTAAAAATTAAAAAATTAAACAGAAATTAAATAAAACAAATTTTCAATTCAATTCAATTTCAATTTATTCATTTCATTTATTTACATGTAAATATCATAATTTCTACTACAAATATCACGAGATGCTCGAAGAAGCTTTTCTGCAGGATTTCACTATCTAACAATGTGAATTTAGTTATTACAATGTCAAAAATATCTTAATTGCTACTACAAATATTAAAGGAATCTCGAAAGAGCTTTTCTGCAGTATTTTTATCTATCTAACAATTTAAATTTAGGTATTGCTGAAGTACTTAAAAATATTCATTTAAATTTTAATGTATAAATTATTGTAACTAATAATTCTCAAAGTCTCCACTATTTGTCGTGGCCTATTGGGTGTCGTTATACACTGCGGCCGCTAATCATGTTAATTTTCTGCCGATTTCAGGAAGTTTGGCAGAAGTATGTTTAGCGTATTTTTGAAGTAATTATTGTAGAATTACGGGATATGATACCTTCCTTCTATTCTTCGTCGTGACCAAAAGGATGATATAAACGGACCTTAACTCGTTGTCGTCATAAAATTCAATAATTAGACAGTATTTGTAAGTGCATTCAATATTTAAAATCAGCCTGCACTCCAACATGTATTATATGCGTGTCTTCGAGATTTTGTAAGTATCTTAAGGAAGGAACCGTGACTGTTTTGAAGATGTCTTCTCCACGCGGTTATTCCATGATAAAGGCCAGATTCGCATAAAGCTAAATAAGCTTGGGTAAGTACCTTATAAACACTAAGATTGCTGATGTGGTACAAAAATGTCAAAACAAAAAAATTAATAAGTTAATAAATAAACAAAATTTGAAACAAGAAATTATTAAGTGATTAAATTAAACAATAATTAAGTAAAACAAATTGCAAAACAAAAAAAAGTAAATAAATAAAACAAATGGCAAAACAAAAAATGAATAAGTTAATAAATCAAACAAAGGTCAAAACAAGAAATAGTTAAGCTAATAAATTAAACAAATTTTAAAACAAAAAATTAATAAAATAATAAATAAAACAAAAGTCAAAATAAGAAAGCATTAAGTTAATAAATAAAACCAAAATTATAAAGCAGATGTCAAAACAAAAAATGATTAAGGTAATAAATAAAACAAATGTCAAAACAAAAAATTATTAAGTAAATAAATAAAACAAAAGTCACAAAAAAAAATGATTAACTTAATGAATTAAACAAATTTTAAAACAAAACAAATGTCAAAACAAAAAATGAATAAGTTAATAAATATAGAAAATAAAGATTGAGTTTTCCCAGGCTCAAGGTCTACCAAAAAGGAATTAAAATAAAACTCTAAAACAAATACTGTTTTTATTTTTAATTTATTTTGGGGTTGCAATATTTCGGAAACACCTTCGGTGTCCGTCCTCAGGCAACAACTGACTGCTGTTTTTACAAAAAATTTTTGGTTTTATACAAGAAAAGAAAAGTAAAGCAAACACATGTACATAGTTACTTAACTGTTTTTTTGTTAAATATTTTCTCTATTATGTGTCTATAAATGCGAGCGCATTGTTCGCTGTCTGTTTTGTAATTCATTCTCCTCTCTGTTGGAACTTTGATTATGTGTAGCATTTCCATTATAAAACGTTTTTTGTAATGTCTTTCTGTTTGTAATATGCTGGTCTCTTTTATATTTGGTGAGTGATTGTTTGTAATACAATGCGTTGTCAATGCTGTTTTGTTGTTGCTATCTTTGTTTTAATCTTGTGGTCAGACTTGTGAGATGGCAATCTTGTTCGAAGTTTAGTTTTAGTCGTCCCAACGTATAACATGTTGCATGTGTTGGATCCATCTCCATAGCATGGAATTTGGTATATCACATCCGTTTTGTCCAATGTTTCAATCTTTGTCTTCATATTTGTGTATAACTGTTGAATTGTATTAATTGTTGTCCAAGAAATTTGTATTCTTTTTGTGTCATATATGTTTGAATGTATGAATTTATTGGAAATTCCGGCTATATATATCATGGATTTGTATATTTTAGGTTGGTTATTCTGTGCAGTTGTATCCTTTATTTTGTAACAATTCTTTGTTGCATTCCTAATTATATTTTGAATTGTATTATATGTAAAACCATTTTCTTTTAGTATACCAGTTATTATTGCTTTGTTTTTTTGATGAAATTGTCGATCACTTATACGTAAAATCCTATTTGCAAAATTATGTGCTACATTGTATATAATATGTTTTGGATGATGTGAAAGACGATTAATTAACCGTCCCGAAGCCATCGGTTTTTTATACCAATCTATTTTTATATGTGTGTCCATTCTAATTATTAGTGCGTCTAAAAAGGGTAAACTGTTATCGTTTTCCGTTTGATAGGTGAAGTTTATATGTTTGTTAAAATTGTTAAGCATGGTTAATGTTTCTTGTATCATATTCCGATCTACTATACAAAATAAGTCATCGACATATTTGGTCATTATTCTAGGTTTATTGACTAATTTGTCAATTGTTTGGTCTAGTAATTCTTCCATGATAATGTCAGCTATTATTGGTGATGCTGGTGATCCCATTGGCATTCCCTTTAATTGTTCGTAAATTCTGTTTTCTGATTTAAAGTACCTGTTTTCTTTTATGCAAAACTGTAATATATCTTTGAATAATTCTTTTGGTATGTCCGTAAACACTGAGATTGTATTCCAGTTTTTCATAATTATTTCTATTGCTAGATTTGTTGGAATGCTGGGGAATAAGGATACCACGTCAAAAGATATTAACATTTCATCATTTTTGATTATATAGTTCTTTATTCTGTCTTTTAGCTCGGTTGCATCCTTGACATTATATTTTGATTCTCTTGTCATATTTTTGAGGATTTCTGCTATGTATTTACACAATCTATATGCAGGTGAATTTATTGATGAACATATTGGTCTGAGTGGAGTACCTTCTTTATGTACTTTGGGCACGCCATATATTCTTGGTGATATTGCATTAATCGATAAGAGATTTTTAATTTCTCTTTCTGGAGCTATGTTTAGTTTTAGTAACTTTTCCACTAACATGTTATTTTTCTTCTGGAGTCTTAGAGTCGGGTCACTTTTTAGACGTCTGTATGTGCATATATCTCCTAATATAAATTTTATTTTATTTTCATACTCACTTCTTTCCATTGCTACCGTAATGTTTCCTTTATCTGCGTTTAAAATAATAACTTCTTTATTTTCTTTCAAAAAACATTTTGTCTCTTTAACTGATTTTTGTATATGCTTGTCAAAATGTGTTAGAATATTTTTCTTTAGATAATCATCTATTGTAGTCACAACTTTTGTCCTTCCGATTTCCTGGCCACTTTTGTCTTCATTTGTTTGTATTATATCCTCAGCATCCGTAATTAGTTTTATCACTGGTAATTGTTGTTTGGCGATTGGTAGTGCGAACTTTGGCCCTAATGATAACAATTCTTGTGTCCTCCTGGGTATCTTAATATTCGTCTTATTGATAAACCACTCTGTATTAGTTTTTTTACTGTGTCCAATATACTCTTAAATATGTTTATTCTCCAACAGAGAGGAGAATGAATTACAAAACAGACAGCGAACAATGCGCTCGCATTTATAGACACATAATAGAGAAAATATTTAACAAAAAAACAGTTAAGTAACTATGTACATGTGTTTGCTTTACTTTTCTTTTCTTGTATAAAACCAAAAATTTTTTGTAAAAACAGCAGTCAGTTGTTGCCTGAGGACGGACACCGAAGGTGTTTCCGAAATATTGCAACCCCAAAATAAATTAAAAATAAAAACAGTATTTGTTTTAGAGTTTTATTTTAATTCCTTTTTGGTAGACCTTGAGCCTGGGAAAACTCAATCTTTATAAATAATATACACAGGTCGAAAAACATAACAAACTTAAATATAGAAAATGTCAAAACAAAAAATCAATAAGTAAATAAATAAAACAAATGTCAAAACAAAAAAATGATTAACTTAACGAATTAAAGAAATTTCAAAACAAAACAAATGTCAAAACAAAAAATCAATAAGTTCATAAATAAAACAAAAGTCAAAACAATAAATTATTAAGTTAATAAATAAAACAAATGGAAAAACAAAAATGATTAAGTTAATGAATTAAAAAACGTCAAAACAAAAAATGAATAAGTTAAAAAATTAAACAAAAGTCTAAACAAGAAATGATTAAGTTCATAAATCAAAAAAAAAAAATTAATAAGTTAAAAAAATAAAACAAAAGTCAAAACCAGAAATTATTAAGTAAATAAATAAAACAAATGTCAAAAAAAAACATCAATAAGTTAATAAATAAAACAAAAGTAAAAACAATAAATTATTAAGTAAATAAATAAAATAAATGGCAATACAAAAAATCAATAAGTCAATTACTAAAACAAAAGTCAAAACAAGGAATTATTAAGTAAATAAATAAAACAAAAAATTAGTAAGTTAATAAATAAAACAAAAGTTAAAACAACAAATTATTAAGTAAATAAATAAAACAAAAGTAAAAACAAAAAATTAATAAGTTAATAAATAAAACAAATGGCAAAACAAAAAATGAATAAGTTAATAAATAAAACAAAGGTCAAAACAAGAAATAGTTAAGCTAATAAATTAAACAAATTTTAAAACAAAAGATTAATAAAACAATAAATAAAACAAAAGTCAAAATAAGAAAAAATTAAGTTAATAAATATAACAAATGTCAAAACAAAAAATGAATAAGTTAATAAATAAAACAAAAGTCTAAATAAGAAAGTATTAAGTTAATAAAAAAAACCCAAATTATAAAGCAAATGTCAAAACAAAAAATGATTAAGGTAATAAATAAAACAAATGTCACAACAAAAAATGATTAACTTAATGAATTAAACAAATTTTAAAACAAAACAAATGTCAAAACAAAAAATGAATAAGTTAATAAATATAACAAATGTCAAAACAAAAAATCAATAAGTTCATAAATAAAACAAAAGTCAAAACAATAAATTATTAAGTTAATAAATAAAACAAATGGAAAAACAAAAAATATTAAGTTATTGAATTAAAAAACGTCAAAACCAAAAATGAATAAGTTAAAAAATTAAACAAAAGTCTAAACAAGAAATGATTAAGTTCATAAATAAAAAAAAAAATTAATAAGTTAAAAAAATAAAACAAAAGTCAAAACATGAAATTATTAAGTAAATAAATAAAACAAATGTAAAAAAAACATCAATAAGTTAATAAATAAAACAAAAGTCAAAACAAGGAATTATTAAGTAAATAAATAAAACAAAAAATTAATAAGTTAATAAATAAAACAAAAGTCAAAACAACAAATTATTAAGTAAATAAATAAAACAAATGTCAAAACAAAAACTGAATAAGTTAATAAATAAAATAAATGTCAAAACAAAAAATGAATAAGTTATTAAATAACTTAATAAAACAAAATCTTAATGAAAATGTGTTTTTTACTAAATAAACAAAAGTTTATAAAATATTTAAAATTTTTATAAAGAAAACAAAAGTCAAAACAAGAAATTATTAAGTTAATAAATTAAACAAAAATTAAATAAAACAAATGTCAAAACACAAAAACAATAATTTTAAAAATTAAAAAATTAAACAGAAATTAAATAAAACAAATTTTCAATTCAATTCAATTTTAATTTATTCATTTCATTCATTTACATGTAAATATCATAATTTCTACTACAAATATCACGAGATGCTCGAAGAAGCTTTTCTGCAGGATTTCACTATCTAACAATGTGAACTTAGTTATTACAATGTCAAAAATATCTTAATTGCTACTACAAATATTAGGCGAATCTCGAAAGAGCTTTTCTGCAGTATTTTTATCTATCTAACAATTTAAATTTAGGTATTGCTGAAGTACTTAAAAATATTCATTTAAATTTTAATGTATAAATTATTGTAACTAATAATTCTCAAAGTCTCCACTATTTGTCGTGGCCTATTGGGTGTCGTTATACTGCGGCCGCTAATCATGTTAATTTTCTGCCGATTTCAGGAAGTTTGGCAGAAGTATGTTTAGCGTATTTTTGAAGTAATTATTGTAGAATTACGGGATATGATACCTTCCTTCTATTCTTCGTCGTGACCAAAAGGATGATATAAACGGACCTTAACTCGTTGTCGTCATAAAATTCCATAATTAGACAGTATTTGTAAGTGCCCTCAATATTTAAAATCTGCCTGCACTCCAACATGTATTATATGCGGGTCTTCGAGATTTTGTAAGTATCTTAAGGAAGGAACCGTGACTGTTTTGAAGATGTCTTCTCCACGCGGTTATTCCATGATAAAGGCCAGATTCGCATAAAGCTAAATAAGCTTGGGTAAGTACCTTATAAACTCTAAGATTGCTGATGTGGTACAAAAATGTCAAAACAAAAAAATTAATAATTATAATTAATAAATAAACAAAATTTGAAACAAGAAATTATTAAGTGATTAAATTAAACAATAATTAAGTAAAACAAATGGCAAAACAAAAAAAAGTAAATAAATAAAACAAATGGCAAAACAAAAAATGAATAAGTTAATAAATCAAACAAAGGTCAAAACAAGAAATAGTTAAGCTAATAAATTAAACAAATTTTAAAACAAAAAATTAATAAAATAATAAATAAAACAAAAGTCAAAATAAGACAGCATTAAGTTAATAAATAAAACCAAAATTATAAAGCAGATGTCAAAACAAAAAATGATTAAGGTAATAAATAAAACAAATGTCAAAACAAAAAATTATTAAGTAAATAAATAAAACAAATGTCACAAAAAAAAATTATTAACTTAATGAATTAAACAAATTTTAAAACAAAACAAATGTCAAAACAAAAAATGAATAAGTTAATAAATATAGAAAATGTCAAAACAAAAAATCAATAAGTAAATAAATAAAACAAATAAAAACAAATGTCAAAACAAAAAATCAATAAGTTCATAAATAAAACAAAAGTCAAAACAATAAATTATTAAGTTAATAAATAAAACAAATGTCAAAACAATAAATTATTAAGTTAATAAATAAAACAAATGTCAAAAAAAACATCAATAAGTTAATAAATAAAACAAAAGTAAAAACAATAAATTATTAAGTAAATAAATAAAATAAATGGCAAAACAAAAAATGAATAAGTCAATTACTAAAACAAAAGTCAAAACAAGGAATTATTAAGTAAATAAATAAAACAAAAAATTAATAAGTTAATAAATAAAACAAAAGTTAAAACAACAAATTATTAAGTAAATAAATAAAACAAATGTCAAAACAAAAAATTAATAAGTTAATAAATAAAACAAATGGCAAAACAAAAAATGAATAAGTTAATAAATAAAACAAAGGTCAAAACATGAAATAGTTAAGCTAATAAATTAAACAATTTTTAAAACAAAAAATTAATAAAATAATAAATAAAACAAAAGTCAAAATAAGAAAAAATTAAGTTTATAAATATAACAAATGTCAAAACAAAAAATGAATAAGTTTGTAACGACGAGTTTTCCTTTCCCAGCCGGGAATAGCTCACTCGTCCCAGGGTTCGTGGCAAGTGGATCTCGGAACCACTTGCGAACAATATTTTAAGCTGCGTTTCCGAATTTCGTTCGATTGGTGTTTCAACCAATCTAGCACTGACTCAGAGAGTTCAGCTCGGACGCAATGCTAAGTATCGTATTTATTATATTTCCTTAACAATTCTTATACAATCGTATCTATTTTCCTTAACAATTTTTATAAAATCGTATTCTATTATTTTTCTTTAACAATTTTTATAAAATTAGTACTATAAGAGCCTCAGTGGGTCGCGCAAAAGAGCCACAATGGGTCGTGTAAAATAAAGAGCCACAGTGGGTCGCGTAAAGTAAAGAGCCACAATGGGTCGTGTAAAATACAGAGCCACAGTGGGTCGCGTAAAGTAAAGAGTCACAGTGGGTCGCGTAAAGTAAAGAGCCACAATGGGTCGCGTAAAATAAAGAGCCACAGTGGGTCGCGTAAAGTAAAGAGCCACAGTGGGTCGCGTAAATTAAAGAGCCACAATGGGTCGTGTAAAATAAAGAGCCACAATGGGTCGTGTAAAATAAAGAGCCAAAATGGGTCGTGTAAACTAAAGAGCCACAATGGGTCGTGTAAAATAAAGAGCCTCAATGGGTCGTGTAAAATAAAGAGCCGTTTGCACGGTCGATATGTATTAAACGAGGCCTTCTTGGGGTCACCAAGATACCTCAAAAATGCGAACCTTTGGTGTCTTCTGCTGCGTGACTAATATTAGTTTGGCGTCAGAACAAAGGCTGATTTGAAATGTTCAAATAAGCTCGTTAAAAGCGGCAAGCGAAATAAACTATCCCCGAATTCTAAGACATTTCCAATGGAATCGGCCGTGAACGAAGACAAATTCCATTCAAACAACATTTGTTCCGTCGGCTGATTGCTATTCATTCGTATGTCTGTATATCTGTCGGTAGATGTATGCTTTCTGGTTTTCTCTACTCGATCTGCTAATGGGAATATTTGTGTTTATGTGTAGCTATGTATTCTTAGTGTGTACTTGTTTGCATACGGTCACTTGGAAGAAACAGGTTTTCTGTGTTAATTCCAGTTCTATTCTTCGTAGTCTGTTTGTAATCTTTCTGTTTTGCTTTGCTCTTCATGTTTAAGTAATATGTATATAAATATGTGTATTTAATTGTCTAATCTAAAACTATTTACATTAAAATCTTATTGTAACGAATTGTGGTCGTTACAAGTTAATAAATAAAAGAAAAGTCAAAATAAGAAAGTATTAAGTTAATAAATAAAACCAAAATTATGAAGCAAATGTCAAAACAAAAAATGATTAAGGTAATAAATAAAACAAATGTTAAAACAAAAAATTATTAAGTAAATAAATAAAACAAATGTCACAACAAAAAATGATTAACTTAATGAATTAAACAAATTTTAAAACAAAACAAATGTAAAAAAAAAAATTAATAAGTTAATAAATAAAATAAAAGTCAAAACAATAAATTATTAAGTTAATAAATAAAACAAACGGCAAAACAAAAAATTAATAAGTTAATAAATAAAACAAAAGTCAAAACAAGCAATTACAAAGTTATAAACTAAAACAAATCACAAAACACAAAATTAATAAGTTAAAAAATAAAGCAAATGTCAAAACAAGAAATTATTAAGTTAATAAATTAAACAAAAATTAAAAAAAACAAATGTCAAAACAAAAACTGAATAAAACAAAAGTCAAAACAAGAAATTATTAAGTTAATAAATAAAACCAATGTCGAAACAAAAAATGAATAAGTTAATAAATAGAGCAAAAGTAAAAATAATAAATTACTAAGTTAATAAGTTAAAGAAAAATTAAAAAAATATAATGTCAAAACAAAATATGAAGTCAATTACTAGAACAAAAGTCGAAACAAGGAATTATTAAGTAAATAAATAAAACAAATGTCACATAAAAAAAATGATTACCTTAATGAATTAAACAAATTTTAAAACTAAACAAATGTCAAAACAAAAAATGAATAAGTTAATAAATATAGGAAATGTCAAAACAAAAAATCAATATGTAAATAAATAAAACAAATGTCAAACAAAAAAATGATTAACTTAACGATTTAAAGAAATTTCAAAACAAAACAAATGGCAAAAAAAAAATCAATAAGTTCATAAATAAAACAAAAGTCAAAACAATATATTATTAAGTTAATAAATAAAACAAATGGAAAAACAAAAAAGATTAATAATGAATTCAAAAAACGTCAAAACAAAAAATGAATAAGTTAAAAAATTAAACAAAAGTCTAAACGTGAAATTATTAAGTAAATAAATAAAACAAATGTAAAAAAAAAACATCAATAAATTAATAAATAAAACAAAAGTAAAAACAAAAAATTAATAAGTTAATAAATAAAACAAATGGCAAAACAAAAAATGAATAAGTTAATAAATAAAACAAAGGTCAAAACAAGAAGTAGTTAAGCTAATAAATTAAACAAATTTTAAAACAAAAGATTAATAAAATAATTAATAAAACAAAAGTCAAAATAAGAAAAAATTAAGTTAATAAATATAACAAATGTCAAAACAAAAAATGAATAAGTTAATAAGTTAATAAATAAAACAAAAGTCAAAATAAAAAAGTATTAAGTTAATAAATAAAACCCAAATTATAAAGCAAATGTCAAAACAAAAAATGATTAAGGTAATAAATAAAACAAATGTCACAACAAAAAATGATTAACCTAATAAATTAAACAAATTTTAAAACAAAACAAATGTCAAAACAAAAAATGAATAAGTTAATAAATATAACAAATGTCAAAACAAAAAATCAATAAGCAAATAAATAAAACAAATGTCAAAACAAAAAAATTATTAACTTTACGAATTAAAGAAATTTCAAAACAAAACAAATGTCAAAACAAAAACTGAATAAGTTCATAAATAAAACAAAAGTCAAAACAATAAATTATTAAGTTAATAAATAAAACAAATGGAAAAACAAAAAATATTAAGTTATTGAATTAAAAAACGGTAAAACCAAAAATGAATAAGTTAAAAATTAAACAAAAGTCTAAACAAGAAATGATTAAGTTCATAAATAAAAAAAAAAATTAATAAGTTAAAAAATAAAACAAAAGTCAAAACGTGAAATTATTAAGTAAATAAATAAAACAAATGTAAAAAAAACATCAATAAGTTAATAAATAAAACAAAAGTCAAAACAAGGAATCATTAATTAAATAAATAAAACAAAAAATTAATTAAACAAAAATTAAATAAAACAAATTTTCAATTCAATTCAATTTCAATTTATTCATTTCATTCATTTAAATGTAAATATCTTAATTGCAACTACAAATGTCACGCGAAGCTCGAAGAAGCAGGATTTACGATATAACAATGTAATTTAGTTATTACAATGTCAAAAATATCTTAATTGCTACTAAAAATATTAGGCGAAACTCGAAAGAGATTTTCTGCAGTATTTTTATCTATCTAACAATTTCAATTTAGGTATTGGTGAAGTACTTAAAAATATTCATTTAAATTTTAATGTATAAATTATTGTAACTAATAATTCTCAAAGTCTCCACTATTTTTCGTGGCCTATTGGGTGTCGTTATACTGCGGCCGCTAATCATGTTAATTTTCTGCCGATTTCAGGAAGTTTGGCAGAAGTATGTTTAGCGTATTTTTGAAGTAATTATTGTAGAATTACGGGATATGATACCTTCCTTCTATTCTTCGTCGTGACCAAAAGGATGATATAAACGGACCTTAACTCGTTGTCGTCATAAAATTCCATAATTAGACAGTATTTGTAAGTGCCCTCAATATTTAAAATCTGCCTGCACTCCAACATGTATTATATGCGGGTCTTCGAGATTTTGTAAGTATCTTAAGGAAGGAACCGTGACTGTTTTGAAGATGTCTTCTCCACGCGGTTATTCCATGATAAAGGCCAGATTCGCATAAAGCTAAATAAGCTTGGGTAAGTACCTTATAAACTCTAAGATTGCTGATGTGGTACAAAAATGTCAAAACAAAAAAATTAATAATTATAATTAATAAATAAACAAAATTTGAAACAAGAAATTATTAAGTGATTAAATTAAACAATAATTAAGTAAAACAAATGGCAAAACAAAAAAAAGTAAATAAATAAAACAAATGGCAAAACAAAAAATGAATAAGTTAATAAATCAAACAAAGGTCAAAACAAGAAATAGTTAAGCTAATAAATTAAACAAATTTTAAAACAAAAAATTAATAAAATAATAAATAAAACAAAAGTCAAAATAAGACAGCATTAAGTTAATAAATAAAACCAAAATTATAAAGCAGATGTCAAAACAAAAAATGATTAAGGTAATAAATAAAACAAATGTCAAAACAAAAAATTATTAAGTAAATAAATAAAACAAATGTCACAAAAAAAAATTATTAACTTAATGAATTAAACAAATTTTAAAACAAAACAAATGTCAAAACAAAAAATGAATAAGTTAATAAATATAGAAAATGTCAAAACAAAAAATCAATAAGTAAATAAATAAAACAAATAAAAACAAATGTCAAAACAAAAAATCAATAAGTTCATAAATAAAACAAAAGTCAAAACAATAAATTATTAAGTTAATAAATAAAACAAATGTCAAAACAATAAATTATTAAGTTAATAAATAAAACAAATGTCAAAAAAAACATCAATAAGTTAATAAATAAAACAAAAGTAAAAACAATAAATTATTAAGTAAATAAATAAAATAAATGGCAAAACAAAAAATGAATAAGTCAATTACTAAAACAAAAGTCAAAACAAGGAATTATTAAGTAAATAAATAAAACAAAAAATTAATAAGTTAATAAATAAAACAAAAGTTAAAACAACAAATTATTAAGTAAATAAATAAAACAAATGTCAAAACAAAAAATTAATAAGTTAATAAATAAAACAAATGGCAAAACAAAAAATGAATAAGTTAATAAATAAAACAAAGGTCAAAACATGAAATAGTTAAGCTAATAAATTAAACAATTTTTAAAACAAAAAATTAATAAAATAATAAATAAAACAAAAGTCAAAATAAGAAAAAATTAAGTTTATAAATATAACAAATGTCAAAACAAAAAATGAATAAGTTTGTAACGACGAGTTTTCCTTTCCCAGCCGGGAATAGCTCACTCGTCCCAGGGTTCGTGGCAAGTGGATCTCGGAACCACTTGCGAACAATATTTTAAGCTGCGTTTCCGAATTTCGTTCGATTGGTGTTTCAACCAATCTAGCACTGACTCAGAGAGTTCAGCTCGGACGCAATGCTAAGTATCGTATTTATTATATTTCCTTAACAATTCTTATACAATCGTATCTATTTTCCTTAACAATTTTTATAAAATCGTATTCTATTATTTTTCTTTAACAATTTTTATAAAATTAGTACTATAAGAGCCTCAGTGGGTCGCGCAAAAGAGCCACAATGGGTTGTGTAAAATAAAGAGCCACAGTGGGTCGCGTAAAGTAAAGAGCCACAATGGGTCGTGTAAAATACAGAGCCACAGTGGGTCGCGTAAAGTAAAGAGTCACAGTGGGTCGCGTAAAGTAAAGAGCCACAATGGGTCGCGTAAAATAAAGAGCCACAGTGGGTCGCGTAAAGTAAAGAGCCACAGTGGGTCGCGTAAATTAAAGAGCCACAATGGGTCGTGTAAAATAAAGAGCCACAATGGGTCGTGTAAAATAAAGAGCCAAAATGGGTCGTGTAAACTAAAGAGCCACAATGGGTCGTGTAAAATAAAGAGCCTCAATGGGTCGTGTAAAATAAAGAGCCGTTTGCACGGTCAATATGTATTAAACGAGGCCTTCTTGGGGTCACCAAGATACCTCAAAAATGCGAACCTTTGGTGTCTTCTGCTGCGTGACTAATATTAGTTTGGCGTCAGAACAAAGGCTGATTTGAAATGTTCAAATAAGCTCGTTAAAAGCGGCAAGCGAAATAAACTATCCCCGAATTCTAAGACATTTCCAATGGAATCGGCCGTGAACGAAGACAAATTCCATTCAAACAACATTTGTTCCGTCGGCTGATTGCTATTCATTCGTATGTCTGTATATCTGTCGGTAGATGTATGCTTTCTGGTTTTCTCTACTCGATCTGCTAATATTTGGGAATATTTGTGTTTATGTGTAGCTATGTATTCTTAGTGTGTACTTGTTTGCATACGGTCACTTGGAAGAAACAGGTTTTCTGTGTTAATTCCAGTTCTATTCTTCGTAGTCTGTTTGTAATCTTTCTGTTTTGCTTTGCTCTTCATGTTTAAGTAATATGTATATAAATATGTGTATTTAATTGTCTAATCTAAAACTATTTACATTAAAATCTTATTGTAACGAATTGTGGTCGTTACAAGTTAATAAATAAAAGAAAAGTCAAAATAAGAAAGTATTAAGTTAATAAATAAAACCAAAATTATGAAGCAAATGTCAAAACAAAAAATGATTAAGGTAATAAATAAAACAAATGTTAAAACAAAAAATTATTAAGTAAATAAATAAAACAAATGTCACAACAAAACATGATTAACTTAATGAATTAAACAAATTTTAAAACAAAACAAATGTAAAAAAAAAAATTAATAAGTTAATAAATAAAATAAAAGTCAAAACAATAAATTATTAAGTTAATAAATAAAACAAACGGCAAAACAAAAAATTAATAAGTTAATAAATAAAACAAAAGTCAAAACAAGCAATTACAAAGTTATAAACTAAAACAAATCACAAAACACAAAATTAATAAGTTAAAAAATAAAGCAAATGTCAAAACAAGAAATTATTAAGTTAATAAATTAAACAAAAATTAAAAAAAACAAATGTCAAAACAAAAACTGAATAAAACAAAAGTCAAAACAAGAAATTATTGAGTTAATAAATAAAACCAATGTCGAAACAAAAAATGAATAAGTTAATAAATAGAGCAAAAGTAAAAATAATAAATTACTAAGTTAATAAGTTAAAGAAAAATTAAAAAAATATAATGTCAAAACAAAATATGAAGTCAATTACTAGAACAAAAGTCGAAACAAGGAATTATTAAGTAAATAAATAAAACAAATGTCACATAAAAAAAATGATTACCTTAATGAATTAAACAAATTTTAAAACTAAACAAATGTCAAAACAAAAAATGAATAAGTTAATAAATATAGCAAATGTCAAAACAAAAAATCAATATGTAAATAAATAAAACAAATGTCAAACAAAAAAATGATTAACTTAACGATTTAAAGAAATTTCAAAACAAAACAAATGGCAAAAAAAAAAATCAATAAGTTCATAAATAAAACAAAAGTCAAAACAATAAATTATTAAGTTAATAAATAAAACAAATGGAAAAACAAAAAAGATTAAGTTAATGAATTCAAAAAACGTCAAAACAAAAAATGAATAAGTTAAAAAATTAAACAAAAGTCTAAACGTGAAATTATTAAGTAAATAAATAAAACAAATGTAAAAAAAAAACATCAATAAATTAATAAATAAAACAAAAGTAAAAACAAAAAATTAATAAGTTAATAAATAAAACAAATGGCAAAACAAAAAATGAATAAGTTAATAAATAAAACAAAGGTCAAAACAAGAAGTAGTTAAGCTAATAAATTAAACAAATTTTAAAACAAAAGATTAATAAAATAATAAATAAAACAAAAGTCAAAATAAGAAAAAATTAAGTTAATAAATATAACAAATGTCAAAACAAAAAATGAATAAGTTAATAAGTTAATAAATAAAACAAAAGTCAAAATAAAAAAGTATTAAGTTAATAAATAAAACCCAAATTATAAAGCAAATGTCAAAACAAAAAATGATTAAGGTAATAAATAAAACAAATGTCACAACAAAAAATGATTAACCTAATAAATTAAACAAATTTTAAAACAAAACAAATGTCAAAACAAAAAATGAATAAGTTAATAAATATAACAAATGTCAAAACAAAAAATCAATAAGCAAATAAATAAAACAAATGTCAAAACAAAAAAATTATTAACTTTACGAATTAAAGAAATTTCAAAACAAAACAAATGTCAAAACAAAAAATCAATAAGTTCATAAATAAAACAAAAGTCAAAACAATAAATTATTAAGTTAATAAATAAAACAAATGGAAAAACAAAAAATATTAAGTTATTGAATTAAAAAACGGTAAAACCAAAAATGAATAAGTTAAAAATTAAACAAAAGTCTAAACAAGAAATGATTAAGTTCATAAATAAAAAAAAAATTAATAAGTTAAAAAAATAAAACAAAAGTCAAAACGTGAAATTATTAAGTAAATAAATAAAACAAATGTAAAAAAAACATCAATAAGTTAATAAATAAAACAAAAGTCAAAACAAGGAATTATTAATTAAATAAATAAAACAAAAAATTAATTAAACAAAAATTAAATAAAACAAATTTTCAATTCAATTCAATTTCAATTTATTCATTTCATTCATTTAAATGTAAATATCTTAATTGCAACTACAAATGTCACGCGAAGCTCGAAGAAGCAGGATTTACGATATAACAATGTAATTTAGTTATTACAATGTCAAAAATATCTTAATTGCTACTAAAAATATTAGGCGAAACTCGAAAGAGATTTTCTGCAGTATTTTTATCTATCTAACAATTTCAATTTAGGTATTGGTGAAGTACTTAAAAATATTCATTCAAATTGGAATTCATAAATTATTGTACCTAATAATTCTCAAAGTCTTCATTATCTCTCGTGGCCTATTGGGTGTCGTTATACTGCGGCCGCTAATCATGTTAATTTTCTACCGATTTCAGGAAGGTTGGCAGAAGTATGTTCAGCGTATTTCTGTCGTAATTATTGTAGAATTGCGGGAGATGATACCTTACTTTTATTCTTCGTCGTGTACCAAAAGGATGATCTATACAGACTCTAACTCGTTGTCGTTATAAAAATCCATAATTAGACAGTATTTGAAAGTTCCATCAATATTTAAAACCCGCCTGCACTGCGACATGTATTATATGCGTGTCTTCGAGATTTTGTAAATATCTTAAGGATGGAACTCTGACTGTTTTGAAGATGTCTTCAGTACACTGATGATCCCCACGCTGTTATTCCATGATGAAGGCTAGATTCGCAAAAAGCTAAATAAGCTTTATGACCACTAAGATAAGATAAGAAAAAAATTATTAATTTAATAAATAAACAAAAGTTGAAACAAGAAATTATTAAGTTAGTAAATTAAACAATAATTAAATCAAGCAAGTGCAAAACAAAAAATGAAGAAGTCAATAAATAGAACAAGAGTCAAAACAAGAAATAGTTAATTTAATAAATGTAGTTCTTTATTATACAAATTATTAAAATACACTTTCTCTTGTTCAAATTGATCGTCAGAACCAAACTTATGGAAACAGCGTCCGTTCAGGTCGACAAAGTGCAGACGACTGCTGAATAATGAGAATGGGACGATGACGTTTAAAAAGAAGAAAAGTGAGAAGGAAAAGAGTTGCCACCCGTTATGAATGCGAATCCCACATTCTCGGCCATCCTGCCTTAGTGTTCGCCACGAACACTTCTATTTCCGGGGTATGCCCCAACGTTTCATGTACTCAGCAACAGTGAGGGAATTTTTCGGTCCTTCATGGTCACCTAACTTAGCCACCTTATATCTTCCGTGACTCAGTGCTGCTGTAACTCTGTACGGCCCAAAGAATTTAGGTTTTAGTTTTAGTCCTACGCCATACTGGGTTCGCTTGATCGCCACCAAGTCCCCAACCTTGTAAATGACGTCCACTTTCCTTTTTGAATCATACGATTTCTTATTTTCTTCCTGGATACGACTGATATTTTGTTTTGCCTGTTGTCGTACGTTACCTCTCTCAGAATCTATCTCACTAACTAATTCCTCGTCTAAGAGCCTTCTTAACTCGGTTTGCCTACAGGTTTTCATCTCTAGCCCAGTAAGGATACGAAACGGAGAGAACCTAGTACTGCGTGGAAGAGTATTATTAATTAGCTGCTGGACTTGACTCACGTGTTTATACCAGAGCCCTGGTTGCTCCTGGCACAGTTTTGACAAGAGTGGTATTACAATTTTATGAACTCTCTCAACTTGCCCGTTACCTCTTGGTACACCCGTGGTAATAAGAAGATGCTGAATGTTATTATCCCTGCAATATTCTTCAAACACAGTTGCAGTAAATGCAGTTCCGCGATCAGTTACAATTCGTTCTGGATCGCCAAACACTGACGATTGTCTCTGCAACACCTCAACGACGGCTTCTGCATTTGTGGTCTTAGTCGGGTAGAGCCACACAAACTTTGAAAATGCATCTACGATCACCAAAATATGGTTGTATTTCTTTTTTGTAGCCTCCAAAGGCCCTACATGGTCTAAATGGTACGTTAACAACGGTCGGTCTTCCTTGTCGATAGTATTAAGCAGGCCTTCTTTTTTACCAGATTTGGGTGAAGACAGTATGCACTCTACACAACTCTGCACAATTCTCCCTACCTTGGAACTCAAGTTTGGAATGTAATATTCTCTGTCAACAATCTCCTGAGTCTTTTTGGAGGAAAAATGTCCCTGTCTGTGGGCGATCGCAATAATTTCATCTTCCATTTGACTCGGGATTACAATCAACTGTTTGATCTTATCCTTATACAAGATTCCACCTTTGAGAAAATATTCCTCGTAATGGTCCTTTTCTAAAATTTTCTTTATAGCCTTGATCCAGGCGTCACTTTCCTGTGCATTTTTCAACTTATATTTGAAAGTGTCCTCAATGAGTAAGCAGTGGATTCTACTAAGAGCATCGACATGTTTCATACGTACGCTTTGTCGGTGTTCTATCTGATAGTCGAAATCTTGCAAGTACATAGCCCACCGTGCTACTCGCAAGGGTACTTCTTTCTTCTCGAGCGTTTTGGTGAACGCACTGCAATCAGTAACAATAGTGAAATGTTTCCCTATCAAATACACTCTCCATTTTTTCACGTCCGCTATCACTGCAAGGGCTTCTAACTCATACGAATGATATCTTTCCTCTGCTGGGGTGGTCTTTCTACTAAAGTACTGAATCGGATGGAGTTGCATATCGTCTGGGTCTCTCTGAAGTAGAACACCCCCATATCCCTGCATGCTGGCGTCCGTATGTACTTCGGTGACTGCTAAGGGGTCGTATAACTTTAATACAGGTGCACTAACAAGAGCACACTTCAATTGGTGGAATGATGCAAGTTCTTCTTCTCCGAGTCTAAATTTGACGGAATTACGCAACAAATTGGTAAGTGGTCTGGCTAGGACAGCATAGTCTTTAATGAACCTTCGAAAATACGAAGTTAAACCGATAAACCTTTGAACAGCCTTTTGGGTTGTTGGCATTGGGAATCGTTCGATAGCCGAAACCTTCTCTTTCGACGGCTGTATAGTATGGTCTTCTACAATGTAGCCTAAAAACATAATTTTCTTTTCAAGGAACTGAGACTTGGAGAACTTAACCTTTACCCCGTTTTCTGCCGCGACACTCAACACCAGTTTTAGTTTTTCTAAACCTTCAGCAACATCAACAGACGGAATGACGATATCATCAACATAGACGACTATTATACCATCTTCAATTAATTTCTGAAAGATAGCTTGAATGTATCTTCCAAAGACGGCTGGTGAATTGCATATGCCGAAGGGCACGAAACAGAACTCGTAATGACCTCTGTGGGTAATGAAGGCTGTGTACTTTCTCGAATCCTTGCTAACTGGGACATGAAAAAATCCATTTGCCAGATCAAGGGTGGTGAAAATGTTTCCTTTCTGCAACCTATCTAGTACATCTTCCATCAGCGGCATGGGGAAATGATCTTTTATTATTTTCTTATTCAGCTTACGGTAATCACAGCAAAGACGCTTGCTACCATCTTTTTTTGGTGTAATCACAATTGGTGTGGCATATTCAGAAGAACTCGGCTCGATAATTCCCTCTGCCAACCACTGTTTAATTTCTTGACCTACAGACAACTGATCCTCGTACGAGATGCGTCTTGCTCGTTCGTAAACGGGGACATCGTCACTAACAATGATTTTCATTTCTACTGGGTAGCTTTCGGGACATTTTGGCTCATAACTATCTACCAAATCTCTAATCTTTTCTCGAAGGTTTTCTGTAAGATGAGATACCTTGATTTCAGAAATATTTGGACGATAATCTTCATCTGCGATTAAGCAGAAACTTTCAAACTCTGCCTTAGTCTCGTCATTCGTCTCAGCACTAATTTTCTCGTTAATATTTTCTTCCGTCATTTTCAAGAATTTCGATCCGGTTTTCGATAGCTGAATGTCAATAAGGTCGAGGATATTATTACCGATAACAACTGAGTAATGAATATCGTCGAATCTGGTTACATGGAATGTGTTAACTAAATTGAAATTGTCGGCGCAGATTTCTGCAGACACACTGCCTAACGTGTAAATGGATTTCCCTCCTACACCGTGCAATTCCTTCGATTCGGTATTTATCTCTGAAATTCCTACTTTGAGCAAAATATCCTCACGCAACAGGCATAGGTCGCTACCATTGTCAATAAGTGCGACCATTGATACACCATTTATTTTCAGGACTTTACATTTTTTCCTATTTATTGGTTCGGGCGTAACTTCGTCAATGCTATTTATATTTAAAGCTGTTCTTCCTGTTGCTGGTACAAACTTTTCATTCTTCACTAAACAATCGCGTGATCGATGACCCAGCCCACCACATTTAAAACACTTAATGTCTTTGCACGGACAGTCCCTAGCGAGATGGTTGACTTCCCCACACTTGAAACACCTGCGTTCAACTGTACCCGATTTCCTTATGTCATCACTGTTTCTGCGATATTGTTTATTGACATTACGACCTAATGAAACAAAGCCACGAACCCGTTCATAAATCGGAATTAGTGATTTCAAATGAGCAATTTATGTTGCTTGGTAAAGCGTAGCTTTATTTGCGCGGCTGTCACCGATGCCGTTTATGAAATAGGTAATCAGGCTTTGTTCGTCCAAAGTTATTGCGCTACTTATTTCCTGTAAGCTATATAAATATTCCCTCAAGGTTTCTCTAGCTCTATGGTGGCGATTTCCTAATAGGTAATGCACTTCAGCATCCGAGACGTTTTTCCTAAACTCGTTCAACAATGAACTTTTAAATGAGTTCCAATCTTTTATGCTAGTTTGGCTACGGATAAGCAATTTTGGAGCTCCCTTGAGCAATTGTTTACAATAAACATACTTTTGTGTATTGTTCCAACTAAACATGAGAGCGTTTTCTTCAAAATTTTGGAACCATTTGGTTATGTCTTCTGTCTCGCCGCCTGAAAAACTGGAAAACCTAATAATGTCTTGTTTTGACTTTTGTTTTATTTATCAACTTAATAATTTCTTGTTTTGACTTTTTTTTTATTTATGAACTTATTGATATTTTTTTTTTGACATTTGTTTTATTTAACTTATTAATTTTTTGTTTTGCCATTTGTTTTATTTATTAACTTAATAATTCCTTGTTTTGACTTTTGTTTTAGTAAATGACTTATTCATATTTTGTTTTGACATTTGTTTTTTTTTAAATTATGTTTAACTTAATAATTTCTTACTTTTACTTTTACTCTATTTATAACTTATTCATTTTTTGGCATTTGTTTTATTTATTAACATAATAATTTCTTTTTTTTTACTTTTGTTTTTTTATTAACCTAAGAATTTCTTGTTTTGAATTTGGTTTTATTTATTAACTTATTGATATTTTGTTTTGACATTTGTTTTATTTAACTTATTAATTTTTTGTTTTGCCATTTGTTTTATTTATTAACCTAATAATGTCTTGTTTTGACTTTTGTTTATTTTATTAACTTAATAATTTCTTGTTTTGACTTTTTTTTTATTAATTAACTTATTGATTTTTTTTGACATTTGTTTTATTTATTTACTTAATAATTCCACGTCTTGACTTTTGTTTTATTGATTAACTTATTAATTTTTTGTTTTGGCATTTGTTTTATTTATTAACTTAATAATTTCATGTTTTGACTTTTGTTTTATTTATTAACTTATTAATTTTTTATTTTATTTATTTACTTAATAATCCCTTGTTTTGACTTTTGTTTTAGTAATTAATTTATTGATTTTTTTTTTGACATTTGTTTTATTTATTTACTTACTCCACGTCTTGACTTTTGTTTTATTTATTAACTTATTAATTTTTTGTTTTGCCATTTGTTTTATTTATTCACTTAATAATTTCTTGTTTTGACTTTTGTTTTATTTATTAACTTATTAATTTTTTGTTTTTCCATTTGTTTTATTTATTATTTTAATAATTTCTTGTTTTGACTTTTGTTTTATTTATAAACTTATTGATTTTTTGTTTTGACATTTGTTTTATTTAACTTATTAATTTTTTTTTTGTCATTTGTTTTATTTATTAACTTAATAATTTCATGTTTTGACTTTTGTTTTATTTATTATCTTATTAATTTTTTATTTTATTTATTTACTTAATAATTCCTTGTTTTGACTTTTGGTTTAGTAATTGACTTATTCATATTTTGTTTTGACATTTGTTTTTTTTTAATTTATGTTTAACTTAATAATTTCTTACTTTTACTTTTGCTCTATTTATAACCTTCTTCATTTTTTGTTTTGGCATTTGTTTTATTTATTAACTTAATAATTTCTTGTTTTGACTTTTGTTTTATTAATTAACTTATTGATTTTTTTTTTACATTTGTTTTATTTATTTACTTACTCCACGTCTTGACTTTTGTTTTATTGATAAACTTATTAATTTTTTGTTTTGACATTTGTTTTATTTATGAACTTGTTCATTTTTTCTTTTGACATTTGCTTTATAATTTTTGTTTTATTTATTAACTTAATACTTTCTTGTTTTGCCTTTGTTTTATTTATTATTTTATTATTTTTTTTTTAAATTTGTTTAATTTATTAACCTAATAATGTCTTGTTTTGACTTTTGTTTTATTTACCAACTTAATAATTTCTTGTTTTGACTTTTGTTTTATTTATGAACTTATTGATTTTTTGTTTTGACATTTGTTTTATTTAACTTATTAATTTTTTGTTTTGCCATTTGTTTTATTTATTAACCTAATAATGTCTTGTTTTGACTTTTGTTTTATTTATAAACTTATTGATATTTTGTTTTAACATTTGTTTTATTTAACTTATTAATTTTTTGTTTTTCCATTTGTTTTATTTATTAACATAATAATGTCTTGTTTTGACTTTTGTTTTATTTACCAACTTAATAATTTCTTGTTTTGACTTTTGTTATATTTATGAACTTATTGATTTTTTGTTTTGACATTTGTTTTATTTAACTTATTAATTTTTTGTTTTGCCATTTGTTTTATTTATTAAAATAATAATTTCTTTTTTTTTACTTTTGTTTTTTTTACTAACCTAAGAATTTCTTGTTTTGACTTTTGTTTTATTTATTGACTTATTCATTTTTTGTTTTTCCATTTGTTTTATTTATTAACTTAATAATTTCTTGTTTTGACTTTTGTTTTATTTATGAACTTATTGATTTTTTGTTTTGACATTTGTTTTATTTAACTTATTAATTTTTTGTTTTGACTTTTGTTTTATTAAAGAACTTATTGATTTTTTGTTTTGACATTTGTTTTATTCAACTTATTAATATTTTGTCTTGCCATTTGTTTTATTTATTAACCTAATAATGTCTTGTTTTAACTTTTGTTTTTTTTATGAACTTATTGATATTTTGTTTTGACATTTGTTTTATTTAACTTATTAATTTTTTGTTTTTCCATTTGTTTTATTTATTAACTTAATAATTCCTTGTTTTGACTTTTGTTTTATTAATGAACTTATTGATTTTTTGTTTTGACATTTGTTTTATTTAACTTATAATTATTTTGTTTTGCCATTTGTTTTATTTATTAACCTAATAATGTCTTGTTTTGACTTTTGTTTTATTTATGAACTTATTGATATTTTGTTTTGACATTTGTTTTATTTAACTTATTAATTTTTTTTTCCATTTGTTTTATTTATTAACTTAATAATCCCTTGTTTTGACTTTTGTTTTAGTAAATGACTTATTCATATTTTGTTTTGACATTTGTTTTTTTTTTTAACTTATGTTTAACTTAATAATTTCTTACTTTTACTGTTGCTCTATTTATTAACTTATTCATTTTTTGTTTTGGCATTTGTTTTATTTATTAACCTAAGAATTTGTTGTTTTGACTTTTGTTTTATTTAAGAACTTATTAATTATCTGTTTTTTCATTTGTTTTATTTATTAACTTAATAATTTCTTGTTTTGACTTTTTTTTTATTTATGAACTTATTGATATTTTTTTTGACATTTGTTTTATTTAACTTATTAATTTTTTGTTTTGCCATTTGTTTTATTTATTAACTTAATAATTCCTTGTTTTGACTTTTGTTTTAGTAAATGACTTATTCATATTTTGTTTTGACATTTGTTTTTTTTTTAACTTATGTTTAACTTAATAATTTCTTACTTTTACTTTTGCTCTATTTATAACTTATTCATTTTTTGGCATTTGTTTTATTTATTAACATAATAATTTTTTTTTTTTACTTTTGTTTTTTTATTAACCTAAGAATTTCTTGTTTTGAATGTGGTTTTATTTATTAACTTATTGATATTTTGTTTTGACATTTGTTTTATTTAACTTATTAATTTTTTGTTTTGCCATTTGTTTTATTTATTAACCTAATAATGTCTTGTTTTGACTTTTGTTTATTTTATTAACTTAATAATTTCTTGTTTTGACTTTTTTTTTATTAATTAACTTATTGATTTTTTTTGACATTTGTTTTATTTATTTACTTAATAATTCCACGTCTTGACTTTTGTTTTATTGATTAACTTATTAATTTTTTGTTTTGGCATTTGTTTTATTTATTAACTTAATAATTTCATGTTTTGACTTTTGTTTTATTTATTAACTTATTAATTTTTTATTTTATTTATTTACTTAATAATCCCTTGTTTTGACTTTTGTTTTAGTAATTGACTTATTCATATTGTGTTTTGGCATTTGTTTTTTTTTTAACTTATGTTTAACTTAATAATTTCTTACTTTTACTTTTGCTCTATTTATAACTTATTCATTTTTTGGCATTTGTTTTATTTATTAACATAATAATTTCTTTTTTTTTACTTTTGTTTTTTTATTAACCTAAGAATTTCTTGTTTTGAATTTGGTTTTATTTATTAATTTATTGATATTTTGTTTTGACATTTGTTTTATTTAACTTATTAATTTTTTTTTTTGCCATTTGTTTTATTTATTAACCTAATAATGTCTTGTTTTGACTTTTGTTTATTTTATTAACTTAATAATTTCTTGTTTTGACTTTTTTTTTATTAATTAACTTATTGATTTTTTTGACATTTGTTTTATTTATTTACTTAATAATTCCACGTCTTGACTTTTGTTTTATTGATTAACTTATTAATTTTTTGTTTTGGCATTTGTTTTATTTATTAACTTAATAATTTCATGTTTTGACTTTTGTTTTATTTATTAACTTATTAATTTTTTATTTTATTTATTTACTTAATAATCCCTTGTTTTGACTTTTGTTTTAGTAATTAATTTATTGATTTTTTTTTTGACATTTGTTTTATTTATTTACTTACTCCACGTCTTGACTTTTGTTTTATTTATTAACTTATTAATTTTTTGTTTTGCCATTTGTTTTATTTATTCACTTAATAATTTCTTGTTTTGACTTTTGTTTTATTTATTAACTTATTAATTTTTTGTTTTTCCATTTGTTTTATTTATTATTTTAATAATTTCTTGTTTTGACTTTTGTTTTATTTATAAACTTATTGATTTTTTTTTTTGACATTTGTTTTATTTAACTTATTAATTTTTTTTTTGTCATTTGTTTTATTTATTAACTTAATAATTTCATGTTTTGACTTTTGTTTTATTTATTATCTTATTAATTTTTTATTTTATTTATTTACTTAATAATTCCTTGTTTTGACTTTTGGTTTAGTAATTGACTTATTCATATTTTGTTTTGACATTTGTTTTTTTTTAATTTATGTTTAACTTAATAATTTCTTACTTTTACTTTTGCTCTATTTATAACCTTCTTCATTTTTTGTTTTGGCATTTGTTTTATTTATTAACTTAATAATTTCTTGTTTTGACTTTTGTTTTATTAATTAACTTATTGATTTTTTTTTTACATTTGTTTTATTTATTTACTTACTCCACGTCTTGACTTTTTTTTATTGATAAACTTATTAATTTTTTGTTTTGACATTTGTTTTATTTATGAACTTGTTCATTTTTTCTTTTGACATTTGCTTTATAATTTTTGTTTTATTTATTAACTTAATACTTTCTTGTTTTGCCTTTGTTTTATTTATTATTTTATTATTTTTTTTTCTAAATTTGTTTAATTCATTAACCTAATAATGTCTTGTTTTGACTTTTGTTTTATTTACCAACTTAATAATTTCTTGTTTTGACTTTTGTTTTATTTATGAACTTATTGATTTTTTGTTTTGACATTTGTTTTATTTAACTTATTAATTTTTTGTTTTGCCATTTGTTTTATTTATTAACCTAATAATGTCTTGTTTTGACTTTTGTTTTATTTATAAACTTATTGATATTTTGTTTTAACATTTGTTTTATTTAACTTATTAATTTTTTGTTTTTCCATTTGTTTTATTTATTAACCTAATAATGTCTTGTTTTGACTTTTGTTTTATTTACCAACTTAATAATTTCTTGTTTTGACTTTTGTTATATTTATGAACTTATTGATTTTTTGTTTTGACATTTGTTTTATTTAACTTATTAATTTTTTGTTTTGCCATTTGTTTTATTTATTAAAATAATAGTTTCTTTTTTTTTACTTTTGTTTTTTTTATTAACCTAAGAATTTCTTGTTTTGACTTTTGTTTTATTTATTGACTTATTCATTTTTTGTTTTTCCATTTATTTTATTTATTAACTTAATAATTTCTTGTTTTGACTTTTGTTTTATTTATGAACTTATTGATTTTTTGTTTTGACATTTGTTTTATTTAACTTATTAATTTTTTGTTTTGACTTTTGTTTTATTAATGAACTTAATAATTCCTTGTTTTGACTTTTGTTTTATTAATGAACTTATTGATTTTTTGTTTTGACATTTGTTTTATTTAACTTATAATTATTTTGTTTTGCCATTTGTTTTATTTATTAACCTAATAATGTCTTGTTTTGACTTTTGTTTTATTTATGAACTTATTGATATTTTGTTTTGACATTTGTTTTATTTAACTTATTAATTTTTTTTTCCATTTGTTTTATTTATTAACTTAATAATCCCTTGTTTTGACTTTTGTTTTAGTAAATGACTTATTCATATTTTGTTTTGACATTTGTTTTTTTTTTAACTTATGTTTAACTTAATAATTTCTTACTTTTACTGTTGCTCTATTTATTAACTTATTCATTTTTTGTTTTGGCATTTGTTTTATTTATTAACCTAAGAATTTGTTGTTTTGACTTTTGTTTTATTTAAGAACTTATTAATTATCTGTTTTTTCATTTGTTTTATTTATTAACTTAATAATTTCTTGTTTTGACTTTTGTTTTATTTATGAACTTATTGATTTTTTGTTTTGACATTTGTTTTATTTAACTTAATAATTTTTTGTTTTGCCATTTGTTTTATTTATTAACTTAATAATTTAATGTTTTGACTTTTGTTTTATTTATTAACTTATTAATTTTTTATTTTATTTATTTACTTAATAATTCCTTGTTTTGACTTTTGGTTTAGTAATTGACTTATTCATATTTTGTTTTGACATTTGTTTTTTTTTTTAATTTATGTTTAACTTAATAATTTTTTACTTTTACTTTTGCTCTATTTATTAACTTCTTCATTTTTTGTTTTGGCATTTGTTTTATTTATTAACTTAATAATTTCTTGTTTTGACTTTTGTTTTATTTATTAACATAATAATTTCTTTTTTTTTACTTTTGTTTTTTTTTATTAACCTAAGAATTTCTTGTTTTGACTTTTGTTTTATTGATAAACTTATTAATTTTTTGTTTTGACATTTGCTTTATAATTTTTGTTTTATTTATTAACTTAATACTTTCTTGTTTTGCCTTTGTTTTATTTATTATTTTATTATTTTTTTTTTTAAATTTGTTTAATTTATTAACCTAATAATGTCTTGTTTTGACTTTTGTTTTATTTACCAACTTAATAATTTCTTGTTTTGACTTTTGTTTTATTTATGAACTTATTGATTTTTTGTTTTGACATTTGTTTTATTTAACTTACTAATTTTTTGTTTTGCCATTTGTTTTATTTATTAACCTATTAATAATGTCTTGTTTTGACTTTTGTTTTATTTATAAACTTATTGATATTTTGTTTTAACATTTGTTTTATTTAACTTATTAATTTTTTGTTTTTCCATTTGTTTTATTTATTAACCTAATAATGTCTTGTTTTGACTTTTGTTTTATTTACCAACTTAATAATTTCTTGTTTTGACTTTTGTTATATTTATGAACTTATTGATTTTTTGTTTTGACATTTGTTTTATTTAACTTATTAATTTTTTGTTTTGCCATTTGTTTTATTTATTAAAATAATAATTTCCTTTTTTTTACTTTTGTTTTTTTTATTAACCTAAGAATTTCTTGTTTTGACTTTTGTTTTATTTATTGACTTATTCATTTTTTGTTTTTCCATTTGTTTTATTTATTAACTTAATAATTTCTTGTTTTGACTTTTGTTTTATTTATGAACTTATTGATTTTTTGTTTTGACATTTGTTTTATTTAACTTATTAATTTTTTGTTTTGACATTTGTTTTATTTAACTTATTAATTTTTTGTTTTTCCATTTGTTTTATTTATTAACTTAATAATTCCTTGTTTTGACTTTTGTTTTATTAATGAACTTATTGATTTTTTGTTTTGACATTTGTTTTATTTAACTTATAATTATTTTGTTTTGCCATTTGTTTTATTTATTAACCTAATAATGTCTTGTTTTGACTTTTGTTTTATTTATGAACTTATTGATATTTTGTTTTGACATTTGTTTTATTTAACTTATTAATTTTTTTTTCCATTTGTTTTATTTATTAACTTAATAATCCCTTGTTTTGACTTTTGTTTTAGTAAATGACTTATTCATATTTTGTTTTGACATTTGTTTTTTTTTTTAACTTATGTTTAACTTAATAATTTCTTACTTTTACTGTTGCTCTATTTATTAACTTATTCATTTTTTGTTTTGGCATTTGTTTTATTTATTAACCTAAGAATTTGTTGTTTTGACTTTTGTTTTATTTAAGAACTTATTAATTATCTGTTTTTTCATTTGTTTTATTTATTAACTTAATAATTTCTTGTTTTGACTTTTGTTTTATTTATGAACTTATTGATTTTTTGTTTTGACATTTGTTTTATTTAACTTAATAATTTTTTGTTTTGCCATTTGTTTTATTTATTAACTTAATAATTTAATGTTTTGACTTTTGTTTTATTTATTAACTTATTAATTTTTTATTTTATTTATTTACTTAATAATTCCTTGTTTTGACTTTTGGTTTAGTAATTTACTTATTCATATTTTGTTTTGACATTTGTTTTTTTTTTTTAATTTATGTTTAACTTAATAATTTTTTACTTTTACTTTTGCTCTATTTATTAACTTCTTCATTTTTTGTTTTGGCATTTGTTTTATTTATTAACTTAATAATTTCTTGTTTTGACTTTTGTTTTATTTATTAACATAATAATTTCTTTTTTTTTACTTTTGTTTTTTTTATTAACCTAAGAATTTCTTGTTTTGACTTTTGTTTTATTTATTGACTTATTATTTTTTTTTGTTTTTCCATTTGTTTTATTTATTAACTTAATAATTTCTTGTTTTGACTTTTTTTTTATTTATGAACTTATTGATATTTTTTTTGACATTTGTTTTATTTAACTTATTAATTTTTTGTTTTGCCATTTGTTTTATTTATTAACTTAATAATTCCTTGTTTTGACTTTTGTTTTAGTAAATGACTTATTCATATTTTGTTTTGACATTTGTTTTTTTTTTAACTTATGTTTAACTTAATAATTTCTTACTTTTACTTTTGCTCTATTTATAACTTATTCATTTTTTGGCATTTGTTTTATTTATTAACATAATAATTTCTTTTTTTTTACTTTTGTTTTTTTATTAACCTAAGAATTTCTTGTTTTGAATTTGGTTTTATTTATTAACTTATTGATATTTTGTTTTGACATTTGTTTTATTTAACTTATTAATTTTTTGTTTTGCCATTTGTTTTATTTATTAACCTAATAATGTCTTGTTTTGACTTTTGTTTATTTTATTAACTTAATAATTTCTTGTTTTGACTTTTTTTTTATTAATTAACTTATTGATTTTTTTTTACATTTGTTTTATTTATTTACTTAATAATTCCACGTCTTGACTTTTGTTTTATTGATTAACTTATTAATTTTTTGTTTTGGCATTTGTTTTATTTATTAACTTAATAATTTCATGTTTTGACTTTTGTTTTATTTATTAACTTATTCATTTTTTATTTTATTTATTTACTTAATAATCCCTTGTTTTGACTTTTGTTTTAGTAATTGACTTATTCATATTTTGTTTTGACATTTGTTTTTTTTTTAACTTATGTTTAACTTAATAATTTCTTACTTTTACTTTTGCTCTATTTATAACTTATTCATTTTTTGGCATTTGTTTTATTTATTAACATAATAATTTCTTTTTTTTTACTTTTGTTTTTTTATTAACCTAAGAATTTCTTGTTTTGAATTTGGTTTTATTTATTAACTTATTGATATTTTGTTTTGACATTTGTTTTATTTAACTTATTAATTTTTTGTTTTGCCATTTGTTTTATTTATTAACCTAATAATGTCTTGTTTTGACTTTTGTTTATTTTATTAACTTAATAATTTCTTGTTTTGACTTTTTTTTTATTAATTAACTTATTGATTTTTTTTTACATTTGTTTTATTTATTTACTTAATAATTCCACGTCTTGACTTTTGTTTTATTGATTAACTTATTAATTTTTTGTTTTGGCATTTGTTTTATTTATTAACTTAATAATTTCATGTTTTGACTTTTGTTTAATTTATTAACTTATTCATTTTTTATTTTATTTATTTACTTAATAATCCCTTGTTTTGACTTTTGTTTTAGTAATTGACTTATTCATATTGTGTTTTGGCATTTGTTTTTTTTTTTTAACTTATGTTTAACTTAATAATTTCTTACTTTTACTTCTGCTCTATTTATAACTTATTCATTTTTTGGCATTTGTTTTATTTATTAACATAATAATTTCTTTTTTTTTACTTTTGTTTTTTTATTAACCTAAGAATTTCTTGTTTTGACTTTTGTTTTATTTATTAACTTATTGATATTTTGTTTTGACATTTGTTTTATTTAACTTATTAATTTTTTGTTTTTCCATTTGTTTTATTTATTAACTTAATAATTTCTTGTTTTGACTTTTGTTTTATTAATGAACTTATTGATTTTTTGTTTTGACATTTGTTTTATTCAAATTAATAATATTTTGTTTTGCCATTTGTTTTATTTATTAACCTAATAATGTCTTGTTTTGACTTCTGTTTTATTTATGAACTTATTGATATTTTGTTTTGACATTTGTTTTATTTAACTTATTAATTTTTTGTTTTTCCATTTGTTTTATTTATTAACTTAATAATTCCTTGTTTTGACTTTTGTTTTATTAATGAACTTATTGATTTTTTGTTTTGACATTTGTTTTATTTAACTTATTAACATTTTGTTTTGCCATTTGTTTTATTTATTAACCTAATAATGTCTTGTTTTGACTTTTGTTTTATTTATGAACTTATTGATATTTTGTTTTGACATTTGTTTTATTTAACTTATTAATTTTTTTTCCATTTGTTTTATTTATTAACTTAATAATCCCTTGTTTTGACTTTTGTTTTAGTAAATGACTTATTCATATTTCACATCACATTTGTTTTGACATTTGTTTTCTTTTAACTTATGTTTAACTTAATAATTTCTTACTTTTACTGTTGCTCTATTTATTAACTTATTCATTTTTTGTTTTGGCATTTGTTTTATTTATTAACCTAAGAATTTTTTGTTTTGACTTTTGTTTCATTTAATAACTTAATAATTTTTTGTTTTGCCATTTGTTTTATTTATTAACCTAATAATGTCTTTTTTTACCTTTGTTTTATTTATTAACTTAATAATTCCATGCTTTGATTTTTGTTTTAGTAATTGACTTATTCATATTTTGTTTTGACAATGTTTTTTTTTTAATTTTTGTTTATCTTATTTACTTAATAATTTCTTATTTTTACTTTTGCTCTATTTATTAACTTCTTCATTTTTTGTTTTGCCATTTAATTTATTTACTTACTTAATAATTTATTGTTTTATTTATTAACTTATTGATTTTTTTGCCATTTGTTTTATTTATTAACTTAATAATTTCATTTTTTGACTTTTGTTTTATTTATTATCTTATTAATTTTTTGTTTTATTTATTTACTTAATAATTCCTTGTTTTGACTTTTGTTTTAGTAATTGACTTATTCATATTTTGTTTTGACATTTGTTTATTTTTAATTTTTGTTTAACTTAAAATTTCTTACTTTTACTTTTGCTCTATTTATTAACTTATTAATTTTTTGTTTTTCCATTTGTTTTATTTATTAACTTAATAATTTCTTGTTTTGACTTTTGTTTTATTTATAAACTTATTGATTTTTTGTTTTGACATTTGTTTTATTTAACTTATTAATTTTTTTTTTGCCATTTGTTTTATTTATTAACTTAAAACTTTCTTGTTTTCACTTTTGTTTTATTTATTAACTTATTAATTTTTTGTTTTTCCATTTGTTTTATTTATTAACTTAATAGTTTCTTGTGTTGACTTTTGTTTTATTTATAAACTTATTGATTTTTTGTTTTGACATTTGTTTTATTTAACTTATTAATTTTTTTTTTTGCCATTTGTTTTATTTATTAACTTAATAATTTCATGTTTTGACTTTTGTTTTATTTATTAACTTATTAATTTTTTATTTATTTACTTAATATTTCCTTGTTTTGACTTTTGGTTTAGTAATTGACTTATTCATTATTTGTTTTGATATTTGTTTTTTTTTAATTTTTGTTTAACTTAATAATTTCTTACTTTTACTTTTGCTCTATTTATTAACTTCTTCATTTTTTGTTTTGGTGTTTGTTTTATTTATTAACTTAATAATTTCTTGTTTTGACTTTTGTTTTATTTATTTACTTACTCCACGTCTTGACTTTTGTTTTATTGATAAAATTATTAATTTTTTGTTTTGACATTTGTTTTATTTATGAACTTGTTCATTTTTTCTTTTGACATTTGCTTTATAATTTTTGTTTTATTTATTAACTTAATACTTTCTTGTTTTGCCTTTGTTTTATTTATTATTTTATTAATCTTTTGTTTTTAAATTTGTTTAATTTATTAACCTAATAATGTCTTGTTTTGACTTTTGTTTTATTTATCAACTTAATAATTTCTTGTTTTGACTTTTGTTTTATTTATTAACTTATTGATATTTTGTTTTGACATTTGTTTTATTTAACTTATTAATTTTTTGTTTTTCCATTTGTTTTATTTATTAACTTAATAATTTCTTGTTTTGACTTTTGTTTTATTAATGAACTTATTGATTTTTTGTTTTGACATTTGTTTTATTCAAATTAATAATATTTTGTTTTGCCATTTGTTTTATTTATTAACCTAATAATGTCTTGTTTTGACTTCTGTTTTATTTATGAACTTATTGATATTTTGTTTTGACATTTGTTTTATTTAACTTATTAATTTTTTGTTTTTCCATTTGTTTTATTTATTAACTTAATAATTCCTTGTTTTGACTTTTGTTTTATTAATGAACTTATTGATTTTTTGTTTTGACATTTGTTTTATTTAACTTATTAACATTTTGTTTTGCCATTTGTTTTATTTATTAACCTAATAATGTCTTGTTTTGACTTTTGTTTTATTTATGAACTTATTGATATTTTGTTTTGACATTTGTTTTATTTAACTTATTAATTTTTTTTCCATTTGTTTTATTTATTAACTTAATAATCCCTTGTTTTGACTTTTGTTTTAGTAAATGACTTATTCATATTTTGTTTTGACATTTGTTTTCTTTTAACTTATGTTTAACTTAATAATTTCTTACTTTTACTGTTGCTCTATTTATTAACTTATTCATTTTTTGTTTTGGCATTTGTTTTATTTATTAACCTAAGAATTTTTTGTTTTGACTTTTGTTTCATTTAATAACTTATTAATTTTTTGTTTTTTCATTTGTTTTATTTATTAACTTAATAATTTCTTGTTTTGACTTTTGTTTTATTTATGAACTTATTGATTTTTGGTTTTGAAATTTGTTTTATTTAACTTAATAATTTTTTGTTTTGCCATTTGTTTTATTTATTAACCTAATAATGTCTTTTTTTACCTTTGTTTTATTTATTAACTTAATAATTCCATGCTTTGACTTTTGTTTTAGTAATTGACTTATTCATATTTTGTTTTGACAATGTTTTTTTTTAATTTTTGTTTATCTTATTTACTTAATAATTTCTTATTTTTACTTTTGCTCTATTTATTAACTTCTTCATTTTTTGTTTTGCCATTTAATTTATTTACTTACTTAATAATTTATTGTTTTATTTATTAACTTATTGATTTTTTTGCCATTTGTTTTATTTATTAACTTAATAATTTCATTTTTTGACTTTTGTTTTATTTATTATCTTATTAATTTTTTGTTTTATTTATTTACTTAATAATTCCTTGTTTTGACTTTTGTTTTAGTAATTGACTTATTCATATTTTGTTTTGACATTTGTTTATTTTTAATTTTTGTTTAACTTAAAATTTCTTACTTTTACTTTTGCTCTATTCATTAACTTATTAATTTTTTGTTTTTCCATTTGTTTTATTTATTAACTTAATAATTTCTTGTTTTGACTTTTGTTTTATTTATAAACTTATTGATTTTTTGTTTTGACATTTGTTTTATTTAACTTATTAATTTTTTTTTTGCCATTTGTTTTATTTATTAACTTAAAACTTTCTTGTTTTCACTTTTGTTTTATTTATTAACTTATTAATTTTTTGTTTTTCCATTTGTTTTATTTATTAACTTAATAGTTTCTTGTGTTGACTTTTGTTTTATTTATAAACTTATTGATTTTTTGTTTTGACATTTGTTTTATTTAACTTATTAATTTTTTTTTTTGCCATTTGTTTTATTTATTAACTTAATAATTTCATGTTTTGACTTTTGTTTTATTTATTAACTTATTAATTTTTTATTTTATTTATTTACTTAATATTTCCTTGTTTTGACTTTTGGTTTAGTAATTGACTTATTCATTATTTGTTTTGATATTTGTTTTTTTTTAATTTTTGTTTAACTTAATAATTTCTTACTTTTACTTTTGCTCTATTTATTAACTTCTTCATTTTTTGTTTTGGTGTTTGTTTTATTTATTAACTTAATAATTTCTTGTTTTGACTTTTGTTTTATTTATTTACTTACTCCACGTCTTGACTTTTGTTTTATTGATACAATTATTAATTTTTTGTTTTGACATTTGTTTTATTTATGAACTTGTTCATTTTTTCTTTTGACATTTGCTTTATAATTTTTGTTTTATTTATTAACTTAATACTTTCTTGTTTTGCCTTTGTTTTATTTATTATTTTATTAATCTTTTTTTTTTAAATTTGTTTAATTTATTAACCTAATAATGTCTTGGTTTGACTTTTGTTTTATTTATCAACTTAATAATTTCTTGTTTTGACTTTTTTTTTATTTATGAACTTATTGATATTTTTTTTTGACATTTGTTTTATTTAACTTATTAATTTTTTGTTTTGCCATTTGTTTTATTTATTAACTTAATAATTCCTTGTTTTGACTTTTGTTTTAGTAAATGACTTATTCATATTTTGTTTTGACATTTGTTTTTTTTTTAACTTATGTTTAACTTAATAATTTCTTACTTTTACTTTTGCTCTATTTATTAACTTATTCATTTTTTGGCATTTGTTTTATTTATTAACATAATAATTTCTTTTTTTTTACTTTTGTTTTTTTATTAACCTAAGAATTTCTTATTTTGAATTTGGTTTTATTTATTAACTTATTGATATTTTGTTTTGACATTTGTTTTATTTAACTTATTAATTTTTTGTTTTGCCATTTGTTTTATTTATTAACCTAATAATGTCTTGTTTTGACTTTTGTTTATTTTATTAACTTAATAATTTCTTGTTTTGACTTTTTTTTTATTAATTAACTTATTGATTTTTTTTTGACATTTGTTTTATTTATTTACTTAATAATTCCACGTCTTGACTTTTGTTTTATTGATTAACTTATTAATTTTTTGTTTTGGCGTTTGTTTTATTTATTAACTTAATAATTTCATGTTTTGACTTTTGTTTTATTTATTAACTTATTAATTTTTTATTTTATTTATTTACTTAATAATCCCTTGTTTTGACTTTTGTTTTAGTAATTGACTTATTCATATTGTGTTTTGACATTTGTTTTTTTTTAATTTATGTTTAACTTAATAATTTCTTACTTTTACTTTTGCTCTATTTATTAACTTATTCATTTTTTGGCATTTGTTTTATTTATTAACATAATAATTTCTTTTTTTACATTTGTTTTTTTATTAACCTAAGAATTTCTTGTTTTGACTTTTGTTTTATTTATTAACTTATTGATATTTTGTTTTGACATTTGTTTTATTTAACTTATTAATTTTTTGTTTTTCCATTTGTTTTATTTATTAACTTAATAATTTCTTGTTTTGACTTTTGTTTTATTAATGAACTTATTGATTTTTTGTTTTGACATTTGTTTTATTCAACTTATTAATATTTTGTTTTGCCATTTGTTTTATTTATTAACCTAATAATGTCTTGTTTTGACTTTTGTTTTATTTATGAACTTATTGATATTTTGTTTTGACATTTGTTTTATTTAACTTATTAATTTTTTGTTTTTCCATTTGTTTTATTTATTAACTTAATAATTCCTTATTTTGACTTTTGTTTTATTAATGAACTTATTGATATTTTGTTTTGACATTTGTTTTATTTAACTTATTAATTTTTTGTTTTGCCATTTGTTTTATTTATTAACCTAATAATGTCTTGTTTTGACTTTTGTTTATTTTATTAACTTAATAATTTCTTGTTTTGACTTTTTTTTTATTAATTAACTTATTGATTTTTTTTTGACATTTGTTTTATTTATTTACTTAATAATTCCACGTCTTGACTTTTGTTTTATTGATTAACTTATTAATTTTTTGTTTTGGCGTTTGTTTTATTTATTAACTTAATAATTTCATGTTTTGACTTTTGTTTTATTTATTAACTTATTAATTTTTTATTTTATTTATTTACTTAATAATCCCTTGTTTTGACTTTTGTTTTAGTAATTGACTTATTCATATTGTGTTTTGACATTTGTTTTTTTTTAATTTATGTTTAACTTAATAATTTCTTACTTTTACTTTTGCTCTATTTATTAACTTATTCATTTTTTGGCATTTGTTTTATTTATTAACATAATAATTTCTTTTTTTACATTTGTTTTTTTATTAACCTAAGAATTTCTTGTTTTGACTTTTGTTTTATTTATTAACTTATTGATATTTTGTTTTGACATTTGTTTTATTTAACTTATTAATTTTTTGTTTTTCCATTTGTTTTATTTATTAACTTAATAATTTCTTGTTTTGACTTTTGTTTTATTAATGAACTTATTGATTTTTTGTTTTGACATTTGTTTTATTCAACTTATTAATATTTTGTTTTGCCATTTGTTTTATTTATTAACCTAATAATGTCTTGTTTTGACTTTTGTTTTATTTATGAACTTATTGATATTTTGTTTTGACATTTGTTTTATTTAACTTATTAATTTTTTGTTTTTCCATTTGTTTTATTTATTAACTTAATAATTTCTTGTTTTGACTTTTGTTTTATTAATGAACTTATTGATTTTTTGTTTTGACATTTTTTTTATTCAACTTATTAATATTTTGTTTTGCCATTTGTTTTATTTATTAACTTAATAATTTCTTGTTTTGACTTTTGTTTTATTAATGAAGTTATTGATTTTTTGTTTTGACATTTGTTTTATTCAACTTATTAATATTTTGTTTTGCCATTTGTTTTATTTATTAACCTAATAATGTCTTGTTTTGACTTTTGTTTTATTTATGAACTTATTGATATTTTGTTTTGACATTTGTTTTATTTAACTTATTAATTTTTTGTTTTTCCATTTGTTTTATTTATTAACTTAATAATTCCTTATTTTGACTTTTGTTTTATTAATGAACTTATTGATTTTTTGTTTTGACATTTGTTTTATTTAACTTATTAACATTTTTTTTTGCCATTTGTTTTATTTATTAACCTAATTTGAGGATTTCATTTGAGTTGAGTAAGCGACTTGGATGGACGTGTATTTTACTTCGCTGTGAAAATTTCTGTGAAATTTAGTGTACTTGATTAGAATCTCCCAAAAAATTAATAACGTATCGAAGCAAAGTTAGTGTGTTGCGAAAAAGACTAAGTTGTAGAGTAATTGATCAGTAAAATAATTAAATATAACATTTTAAAAGGTTTTTGAGTCCAAAACAATTTCGCGCGCTTTTTTCCTATTTTCGTTCGGTTTTACTGTTTTCAATTTCTATCAACACTTGTGAGAAACTGGAAGAGAAACAGAGACTAAGAAAATGAGTGAACTTTGCAAACATTGTAAAAATGCACTACCAGCGCCTAATGAGTTTGTGAGATGTCAGCAATGTAAATCGGGATATCATTTCTCATCATGCTGCTCGCTCTCTGAGCGGAGCTTTGCACAATATACATTGGAAAAGCGAAATGAGTGGAAATGTCAACATTGTAGGCAAAGATCTAAGTCCGCGTCTTCGTGTGGGGGAGCAGTGTCGGCGGATGTCAACACAGGTCAACAAGCGGCTCTAAAACCGCAAGCTGCGATCACCGGCAGTTTGGCCTCCGAGATTAACACTTTACATTCAAATGTTTCAGAGCTTAAGACGGACACGAAAGAGATCAAGAAGGTTATTGAAAATTTAAGTCAACGAGTGTCTTTCTCTTATGACGATATCAAAAGTCAGCTCTCGAGTGCTTTGACTAAGATAAATGAGGCAATGTCCCAATTAGCCGAGCAGGTGAAAGAGCTTTCCATAAAAAACGAAGAGAAAGAACGAAAAATTACATTGTTAGAGCAGAAAATAAACACAATGGAACAACAATCGCTGGACAATAACATTGAGATAAGGAATGCTCCGAACATGGAAAGTGAGTGTGTTAAAGCTTTCGTGGTAAATGTTGGCAAAGCAACGAATGTTGATATTAAGGAGAGTGACATTACTGATGCCTATAGGTTGAGACAGAAAAACAACATGATTATTAAATTCTCCGATGTCAATAAAAAGAGAGAGTTCATGCGAAAGACACGGGGAAAGGTAAGCGCTGCGATTGTCTCATCAATAACAACAACATCATCTTCGTCGAATGAGGTGATGAGCACAAACAACAATAACAATAGCGGTCAAAGTATGTACATTGGCGATCAGCTGACGCAAACGAATCGTCATTTACTTTGGATGGCAAAAAATACAGCCAAGGAAAAAAATTGGAAATTTGTTTGGGTACGGTACGGAAAAATTTACGCTAAAAAACAGGAAAACGCCACTGCTGTTAGAATATTGGCAGAAAAGGACGTAAATTTAATTTTTTAAATAAGTTTGAGTAAACGCCAATCATATAAATTTTTAAGATGACCATAAATTTAACAACAGCAACCCATTTTAGTTATAACTCCATAGATAAAAACAAATACACTAACTACAATCTTTCATGCATCTACCTAAATATCAGGTCCCTGCGAAAAAACTTCCTGTCTTTTACATCAGCAATAGAAAACCTAATAGATATGCTTGATATAATTGTACTGGTAGAAACAAATATTTCTGACGAAGAGGAGGGGTTTTATTCGATTCCGGGTTTTAATGTGGAATATCTAAATAGGCAGCGAAGACGGGGTGGTGGAATTGCAGTTTATCTGAAAGAGTCAATACGATACACGAGGGCAGGAGAATCTGGAATATGTATGGAATCCTTTGAGAGTATTCATGTATCATTGACGATCGATAGGAAAGCTTTTTCGCTAGTTGCTATATACAGACCGCCGTCTCAAAGTGTAAATGATTTCATTAGGGAGCTGGAACGCAAAATTGGCCGAATACACGCAGCTCAGGACATCGTATTAATAGGAGACATGAACATAAATTTGAATCTTCGTGACCATGCCACCAATTTAGAATATCTCAGTATGCTTGCGTCCAATGGTCTTATGAATTGTGTTATTGGAAATACAAGGGTTGACCTAAATAGAGAGACAGAATCGGCCATTGATCACTTTTTTATGCGAGGCAGCGGATGCGATGTAGACGCGGCCGTCGTCACAACAAGCATCTCGGATCACTTCTCGTTGTGGTTTGCCGTAAAGTATTTTGAATTACCAAAACATGATAGGATAATAGCTGATCATAGCATAATAGTTGATCGAGAAGTTAATGCGAAAATTCGGTCTACAAACTGGAATGAACTGATGAAATTTGAAAGTGTTGATACGCTCTGCGGCGCAATACAAACAACATTTAGTGACATCTACAATAGTTCACAGAGGAATATTAAGATATGTAAGCAACGGCGACCACATCCGTGGCTAAAGAATGATATACTTATCTGTTGCGAGCAACGTGACAAAATGTACAAAAAGTGGCGTAAAAAGCCAAAAGATAAAAGCCTGGAAAGACAATACAAATCATACAGAAATGAGGTTAACAGAATTCTGTTGAGAGCCAAGAATAATTATTATAAAGACAAATTTCAAAAGTTTAAGTATGACGCTAGGAAAACATGGCAAACTGTGAATGAAATCCTAGGCAGAAAAACACAAAATTTGGACGTCTTTGTACTGAACAATTTTGATAAGCAAAATTCAAACTTACCGGACGAGTTTGCGGAATGTTTTCGGAGTAATATAATTAACGCAGTACACGATTGCCAGATTGAAACATTGCAAACGAGAGCCGAATCAAATGCAAATTCGATGTACTTCAGTGATGCCACTAAAGAAGAAGTGTTTGCTATTATCGCTAGTATGAACGCAAATAAAGCTCCAGGTTGTGACGGGATAAGACAAAAAGACCTGAAGAACAACAAAGAATTTCTTACACCAATAGTAACCAAACTTATAAATTTGAGTCTTAATACAGGGAAAGTACCAGCATCTCTAAAGCAGTCAATTGTAAGACCAATTTATAAAAAAGGCATGAAAACCGCAGTGGAAAACTATCGCCCAATTTCTATTCTACCATCACTGGAAAAAATTTTGGAGGAAATTGTATGTCAAAGATTAAAAAGTTTCATAGCCAGATACGACATAATTCACCCATGTCAGTACGGGTATCAGAGTGGCAAAAATATCAACAAGCTTTTGGGTAATTTTGCAAATACTTTAAATGACAGCTTAAGTAAAGGTAATCACAGTCTAGCTTTATTCTTGGATTTTAGTAAGGCATTCGATACTCTTTCTCATGAGAAATTGATCGCATCATTAGAGCGCGTAGGGATTCGTGGCGAAGGTTTGATGTGGTTCAGAGACTATCTACACCTGAGGACTTTTCGCGTCAAAGTCGCCGGAAAATTCAGTCAAGAAACCGGAGTCTCACATGGTGTCCCACAGGGATCTAAATTAGGACCACTCATGTTTATTATATATACAAACAGCATGCTAAGGGCAATAAGATACGGTAAAGCATTCGCGTACGCGGATGACACAGCATTGGTGGTTTCTAACGCAGACTTGAGTTTAGCTATAGAACGTATGCAAGCGGATTTCATTGCTATCGCCAGATGGTCACACGACAACGGATTGCTGTTAAACGTAACGAAAACAAATATTATGCATATCAGACCACCGCATCTTTTGTATAGTCCAGTGGAAATCATATCGCACGACCGAGAATGCCTTCATGCAAGTCATGGTGAAAGGGAAAATATTACGTGCGGCACGTGTAAGACACATATTGAATTGGTTAGAACTTATAAATATCTGGGAGTCATAGTTGATGAACATCTGAATTGGAACGCCCATATAGAGACGCTTCAAAAAAAAACCAACAAAATATCTTATTTCCTCTACCATCTAAGCAAGCCATGCAGTTATCCGGTCCTCAAACAAATCTATCTAGCTCTTTGCGAATCTACTCTTAGACACGGTGTTACAGCATGGGGATCATCCATCAGATGTAAACAATTGCAGAAGAATCAAAATAATATCCTAAAAATCTTAGCCAAAAGGAAAAATGCCAACTTTTCACGTTCGGACGCCATTTCATTGCCAAGCTATTTACGTGTATTGAACTTAGACGGCATCTTTAAATACACAACATTGATGGAGTTTTATGAAGACACTCGCTTTAGAAATACGATTCGACATTCATACGAAACAAGACGCAGGACAGAAGGCAGATACACAGTTCGACAATATCATAATGATTACGGAAAAAACACCCTTGACGTCACAATTCCCAGAATTCTTAATCAGCTTCCATTAGAGCTGCTTAGTATACCAACCATAAATCGGCGGAAAAAAACTACACTTTTTCATATGATTTGGAGTTGCTATTGTATTTAAATTGGATTGCAATATAAGATAGTATGTCAAGTCGCATTACAATTTTTTGTTTTTGTATTTATCACTTAGATGAGTTTTTCAATCCTGCAAACAAGTCCTAAGGACTTCGCGGGATAACTAATTGAAACTGTAATTATGTTCTATGTTTATCTTAAATAAATGAAATGAAATGAAAAAAATAATGTCTTGTTTTGACTTTTGTTTTATTTATGAACTTATTGATATTTTGTTTTGACATTTGTTTTATTTAACTTATTAATTTTTTTTTTCCATTTGTTTTATTTATTAACTCAATAATCCCTTGTTTTGACTTTTGTTTTAGTAAATGACTTATTCATATTTTGTTTTGACATTTGTTTTTTTTAACTTATGTTTAACGTAATAATTTCTTACTTTTACTGTTGCTCTATTTATTAACTTATTCATTTTTTGTTTTGGCATTTGTTTTATTTATTAACCTAAGAATTTCTTGTTTTGACTTTTGTTTCATTTAATAACTTATTAATTTTTTGTTTTTTCATTTGTTTTATTTATTAACTTAATAATTTCTTGCTTTGACTTTTGTTTTATTTATGAACTTATTGATTTTTTGTTTTGACATTTGTTTTATTTAACTTAATAATTTTTTGTTTTGCCATTTGTTTTATTTATTAACCTAATAATGTATTTTTTTACCTTTGTTTTATTTATTAACTTAATAACTCCATGCTTTGACTTTGGTTTTAGTAATTGACTTATTCATATTTTGTTATGACAATGTTTTTTTTTTTAATTTTTGTTTAACTTATTTACTTAATAATTTCTTATTTTTACTTTTGCTCTATTTATTAACTTCTTCATTTTTTGTTTTGCCATTTGTTTTATTTACTTACTTAATAATTTATTGTTTTATTTATTAACTTATTGATTTTTTTGCCATTTGTTTTATTTATTAACTTAATAATTTCATTTTTTGACTTTTGTTTTATTTATTATCTTATTAATTTTTTGTTTTATTTATTTACTTAATAATTCCTTGTTTTGACTTTTGTTTTAGTAATTGACTTATTCATATTTTGTTTTGACATTTGTTTATTTTTAATTTTTGTTTTGTATTAACATAATAATTTCTTTTTTTTTTACTTTTGTTTTTTTATTAACCTAAGAATTTCTTGTTTTGAATTTGGTTTTATTTATTAACTTATTGATATTTTGTTTTGACATTTGTTTTATTTAACTTATTAATTTTTTGTTTTGCCATTTGTTTTATTTATTAACCTAATAATGTCTTGTTTTGACTTTTGTTTATTTTATTAACTTAATAATTTCTTGTTTTGACTTTTTTTTTATTAATTAACTTATTGATTTTTTTTTGACATTTGTTTTATTTATTTACTTAATAATTCCACGTCTTGACTTTTGTTTTATTGATTAACTTATTAATTTTTTGTTTTGGCGTTTGTTTTATTTATTAACTTAATAATTTCATGTTTTGACTTTTGTTTTATTTATTAACTTATTAATGTTTTATTTTATTTATTTACTTAATAATCCCTTGTTTTGACTTTTGTTTTAGTAATTGACTTATTCATATTGTGTTTTGACATTTGTTTTTTTTTAATTTATGTTTAACTTAATAATTTCTTACTTTTACTTTTGCTCTATTTATTAACTTATTCATTTTTTGGCATTTGTTTTATTTATTAACATAATAATTTCTTTTTTTACTTTTGTTTTTTTATTAACCTAAGAATTTCTTGTTTTGACTTTTGTTTTATTTATTAACTTATTGATATTTTGTTTTGACATTTGTTTTATTTAACTTATTAATTTTTTGTTTTTCCATTTGTTTTATTTATTAACTTAATAATTTCTTGTTTTGACTTTTGTTTTATTAATGAACTTATTGATTTTTTGTTTTGACATTTGTTTTATTCAACTTATTAATATTTTGTTTTGCCATTTGTTTTATTTATTAACTTAATAATTTCTTGTTTTGACTTTTGTTTTATTAATGAACTTATTGATTTGTTGTTTTGACATTTGTTTTATTCAACTTATTAATATTTTGTTTTGCCATTTGTTTTATTTATTAACCTAATAATGTCTTGTTTTGACTTTTGTTTTATTTATGAACTTATTGATATTTTGTTTTGACATTTGTTTTATTTAACTTATTAATTTTTTGTTTTTCCATTTGTTTTATTTATTAACTTAATAATTCCTTATTTTGACTTTTGTTTTATTAATGAACTTATTGATTTTTTGTTTTGACATTTGTTTTATTTAACTTATTAACATTTTTTTTGCCATTTGTTTTATTTATTAACCTAATTTGAGGATTTCATTTGAGTTGAGTAAGCGACTTGGATGGACGTGTATTTTACTTCGCTGTGAAAATTTCTGTGAAATTTAGTGTACTTGATTAGAATCTCCCAAAAAATTAATAACGTATCGAAGCAAAGTTAGTGTGTTGCGAAAAAGACTAAGTTGTAGAGTAATTGATCAGTAAAATAATTAAATATAACATTTTAAAAGGTTTTTGAGTCCAAAACAATTTCGCGCGCTTTTTTCCTATTTTCGTTCGGTTTTACTGTTTTCAATTTCTATCAACACTTGTGAGAAACTGGAAGAGAAACAGAGACTAAGAAAATGAGTGAACTTTGCAAACATTGTAAAAATGCACTACCAGCGCCTAATGAGTTTGTGAGATGTCAGCAATGTAAATCGGGATATCATTTCTCATCATGCTGCTCGCTCTCTGAGCGGAGCTTTGCACAATATACATTGGAAAAGCGAAATGAGTGGAAATGTCAACATTGTAGGCAAAGATCTAAGTCCGCGTCTTCGTGTGGGGGAGCAGTGTCGGCGGATGTCAACACAGGTCAACAAGCGGCTCTAAAACCGCAAGCTGCGATCACCGGCAGTTTGGCCTCCGAGATTAACACTTTACATTCAAATGTTTCAGAGCTTAAGACGGACACGAAAGAGATCAAGAAGGTTATTGAAAATTTAAGTCAACGAGTGTCTTTCTCTTATGACGATATCAAAAGTCAGCTCTCGAGTGCTTTGACTAAGATAAATGAGGCAATGTCCCAATTAGCCGAGCAGGTGAAAGAGCTTTCCATAAAAAACGAAGAGAAAGAACGAAAAATTACATTGTTAGAGCAGAAAATAAACACAATGGAACAACAATCGCTGGACAATAACATTGAGATAAGGAATGCTCCGAACATGGAAAGTGAGTGTGTTAAAGCTTTCGTGGTAAATGTTGGCAAAGCAACGAATGTTGATATTAAGGAGAGTGACATTACTGATGCCTATAGGTTGAGACAGAAAAACAACATGATTATTAAATTCTCCGATGTCAATAAAAAGAGAGAGTTCATGCGAAAGACACGGGGAAAGGTAAGCGCTGCGATTGTCTCATCAATAACAACAACATCATCTTCGTCGAATGAGGTGATGAGCACAAACAACAATAACAATAGCGGTCAAAGTATGTACATTGGCGATCAGCTGACGCAAACGAATCGTCATTTACTTTGGATGGCAAAAAATACAGCCAAGGAAAAAAATTGGAAATTTGTTTGGGTACGGTACGGAAAAATTTACGCTAAAAAACAGGAAAACGCCACTGCTGTTAGAATATTGGCAGAAAAGGACGTAAATTTAATTTTTTAAATAAGTTTGAGTAAACGCCAATCATATAAATTTTTAAGATGACCATAAATTTAACAACAGCAACCCATTTTAGTTATAACTCCATAGATAAAAACAAATACACTAACTACAATCTTTCATGCATCTACCTAAATATCAGGTCCCTGCGAAAAAACTTCCTGTCTTTTACATCAGCAATAGAAAACCTAATAGATATGCTTGATATAATTGTACTGGTAGAAACAAATATTTCTGACGAAGAGGAGGGGTTTTATTCGATTCCGGGTTTTAATGTGGAATATCTAAATAGGCAGCGAAGACGGGGTGGTGGAATTGCAGTTTATCTGAAAGAGTCAATACGATACACGAGGGCAGGAGAATCTGGAATATGTATGGAATCCTTTGAGAGTATTCATGTATCATTGACGATCGATAGGAAAGCTTTTTCGCTAGTTGCTATATACAGACCGCCGTCTCAAAGTGTAAATGATTTCATTAGGGAGCTGGAACGCAAAATTGGCCGAATACACGCAGCTCAGGACATCGTATTAATAGGAGACATGAACATAAATTTGAATCTTCGTGACCATGCCACCAATTTAGAATATCTCAGTATGCTTGCGTCCAATGGTCTTATGAATTGTGTTATTGGAAATACAAGGGTTGACCTAAATAGAGAGACAGAATCGGCCATTGATCACTTTTTTATGCGAGGCAGCGGATGCGATGTAGACGCGGCCGTCGTCACAACAAGCATCTCGGATCACTTCTCGTTGTGGTTTGCCGTAAAGTATTTTGAATTACCAAAACATGATAGGATAATAGCTGATCATAGCATAATAGTTGATCGAGAAGTTAATGCGAAAATTCGGTCTACAAACTGGAATGAACTGATGAAATTTGAAAGTGTTGATACGCTCTGCGGCGCAATACAAACAACATTTAGTGACATCTACAATAGTTCACAGAGGAATATTAAGATATGTAAGCAACGGCGACCACATCCGTGGCTAAAGAATGATATACTTATCTGTTGCGAGCAACGTGACAAAATGTACAAAAAGTGGCGTAAAAAGCCAAAAGATAAAAGCCTGGAAAGACAATACAAATCATACAGAAATGAGGTTAACAGAATTCTGTTGAGAGCCAAGAATAATTATTATAAAGACAAATTTCAAAAGTTTAAGTATGACGCTAGGAAAACATGGCAAACTGTGAATGAAATCCTAGGCAGAAAAACACAAAATTTGGACGTCTTTGTACTGAACAATTTTGATAAGCAAAATTCAAACTTACCGGACGAGTTTGCGGAATGTTTTCGGAGTAATATAATTAACGCAGTACACGATTGCCAGATTGAAACATTGCAAACGAGAGCCGAATCAAATGCAAATTCGATGTACTTCAGTGATGCCACTAAAGAAGAAGTGTTTGCTATTATCGCTAGTATGAACGCAAATAAAGCTCCAGGTTGTGACGGGATAAGACAAAAAGACCTGAAGAACAACAAAGAATTTCTTACACCAATAGTAACCAAACTTATAAATTTGAGTCTTAATACAGGGAAAGTACCAGCATCTCTAAAGCAGTCAATTGTAAGACCAATTTATAAAAAAGGCATGAAAACCGCAGTGGAAAACTATCGCCCAATTTCTATTCTACCATCACTGGAAAAAATTTTGGAGGAAATTGTATGTCAAAGATTAAAAAGTTTCATAGCCAGATACGACATAATTCACCCATGTCAGTACGGGTATCAGAGTGGCAAAAATATCAACAAGCTTTTGGGTAATTTTGCAAATACTTTAAATGACAGCTTAAGTAAAGGTAATCACAGTCTAGCTTTATTCTTGGATTTTAGTAAGGCATTCGATACTCTTTCTCATGAGAAATTGATCGCATCATTAGAGCGCGTAGGGATTCGTGGCGAAGGTTTGATGTGGTTCAGAGACTATCTACACCTGAGGACTTTTCGCGTCAAAGTCGCCGGAAAATTCAGTCAAGAAACCGGAGTCTCACATGGTGTCCCACAGGGATCTAAATTAGGACCACTCATGTTTATTATATATACAAACAGCATGCTAAGGGCAATAAGATACGGTAAAGCATTCGCGTACGCGGATGACACAGCATTGGTGGTTTCTAACGCAGACTTGAGTTTAGCTATAGAACGTATGCAAGCGGATTTCACTGCTATCGCCAGATGGTCACACGACAACGGATTGCTGTTAAACGTAACGAAAACAAATATTATGCATATCAGACCACCGCATCTTTTGTATAGTCCAGTGGAAATCATATCGCACGACCGAGAATGCCTTCATGCAAGTCATGGTGAAAGGGAAAATATTACGTGCGGCACGTGTAAGACACATATTGAATTGGTTAGAACTTATAAATATCTGGGAGTCATAGTTGATGAACATCTGAATTGGAACGCCCATATAGAGACGCTTCAAAAAAAAACCAACAAAATATCTTATTTCCTCTACCATCTAAGCAAGCCATGCAGTTATCCGGTCCTCAAACAAATCTATCTAGCTCTTTGCGAATCTACTCTTAGACACGGTGTTACAGCATGGGGATCATCCATCAGATGTAAACAATTGCAGAAGAATCAAAATAATATCCTAAAAATCTTAGCCAAAAGGAAAAATGCCAACTTTTCACGTTCGGACGCCATTTCATTGCCAAGCTATTTACGTGTATTGAACTTAGACGGCATCTTTAAATACACAACATTGATGGAGTTTTATGAAGACACTCGCTTTAGAAATACGATTCGACATTCATACGAAACAAGACGCAGGACAGAAGGCAGATACACAGTTCGACAATATCATAATGATTACGGAAAAAACACCCTTGACGTCACAATTCCCAGAATTCTTAATCAGCTTCCATTAGAGCTGCTTAGTATACCAACCATAAATCGGCGGAAAATGAGAATTAAGGAATATTTGATAAATAACGAAGATAGAAATTTCAGTTATACTTAAAACATATATACTTTGTTATTTTATATACTTTTTTAAAAAATTCAGTTATTTTTCTATCATTCTTCACATTTCACTTTAAAAAACTACACTTTTTCATATGATTTGGAGTTGCTATTGTATTTAAATTGGATTGCAATATAAGATAGTATGTCAAGTCGCATTACAATCTTTTGTTTTTGTATTTATCACTTAGATGAGTTTTTCAATCCTGCAAACAAGTCCTAAGGACTTCGCGGGATAACTAATTGAAACTGTAATTATGTTCTATGTTTATCTTAAATAAATGAAATGAAATGAAAAAAATAATGTCTTGTTTTGACTTTTGTTTTATTTATGAACTTATTGATATTTTGTTTTGACATTTGTTTTATTTAACTTATTAATTTTTTTTTTCCATTTGTTTTATTTATTAACTCAATAATCCCTTGTTTTGACTTTTGTTTTAGTAAATGACTTATTCATATTTTGTTTTGACATTTGTTTTTTTTTAACTTATGTTTAACGTAATAATTTCTTACTTTTACTGTTGCTCTATTTATTAACTTATTCATTTTTATACCCTACATCCGAAGGAATGAGGGTATATTCACTTTGTGCTTCCGTGTGTAACGCATTAAAGGAGGCGTGGCAGGTATGGAAAAGTATATATATTCTTGATCAGTGTCACCTCCTGAGTCGATTTAGCCATGTCCGTAGTCTGTCTGTCTGTCTGTCTGTCTGTCTGTCTGTCTGTCTGTCTGTCTGTCTGTCTGTCTGTCTGTCTGTGGAAATCACGATTACAGGAGAACGAATGAAGCTATCGCGATGAAATTTTGCACGTATATTCTTTGTCATCCGAAACTCTGTGGGATTGAAAATGGGATAAATCGGTGCAGCGCCACGCCTACTTTTTTAACAAATACGAATTCTTTTAACAATATTTCAACTTGTAGACTTAGTTTTGAGCTTCAATTTTGTTTCCGAATACATCGGTACAGGTAGATTAAATTTTTAAAAAAAATGGGCGTGTCCGCCCACGAACATATGACATTGATATAAACCGCAATTCCAGAATAACGGTTGGAAGAATTGACTTGAAATTCGGTACGAATATTCTCTGCCATCATAGATAACTCTGTATTGAAAATGGGGAAAATCGGCGGAGTGACACGCCTACTTTTTATAACAAATTCTTCTATGCTTTTCAAAATGTCAGCTCAATTTTAAGCTGATACGGAAATTTAAGAAAATCGGACTATTTAAATAAATCGGAAATATGTATAAATATGTATAATAAAGGTTGCTGGGATGTAGGGTATATAAGCTTCGGTCTGACCGAAGGTACCCTTACTAGTTTGTTTTGGCATTTGTTTTATTTATTAACCTAAGAATTTCTTGTTTTGACTTTTGTTTCATTTAATAACTTATTAATTTTTTGTTTTTTCATTTGTTTTATTTATTAACTTAATAATTTCTTGCTTTGACTTTTGTTTTATTTATGAACTTATTGATTTTTTGTTTTGACATTTGTTTTATTTAACTTAATAATTTTTTGTTTTGCCATTTGTTTTATTTATTAACCTAATAATGTCTTTTTTTACCTTTGTTTTATTTATTAACTTAATAATTCCATGCTTTGACTTTGGTTTTAGTAATTGACTTATTCATATTTTGTTTTGACAATGTTTTTTTTTTAATTTTTGTTTAACTTATTTACTTAATAATTTCTTATTTTTACTTTTGCTCTATTTATTAACTTCTTCATTTTTTGTTTTGCCATTTGTTTTATTTACTTACTTAATAATTTATTGTTTTATTTATTACCTTTTTGATTTTTTTGCCATTTGTTTTATTTATTAACTTAATAATTTCATTTTTTGACTTTTGTTTTATTTATTATCTTATTAATTTTTTGTTTTATTTATTTACTTAATAATTCCTTGTTTTGACTTTTGTTTTAGTAATTGACTTATTCATATTTTGTTTTGACATTTGTTTATTTTTAATTTTTGTTTTGTATTAACATAATAACTTCTTTTTTTTTACTTTTGTTTTTTTATTAACCTAAGAATTTCTTGTTTTGAATTTGGTTTTATTTATTAACTTATTGATATTTTGTTTTGACATTTGTTTTATTTAACTTATTAATTTTTTGTTTTGCCATTTGTTTTATTTATTAACCTAATAATGTCTTGTTTTGACTTTTGTTTATTTTATTAACTTAATAATTTCTTGTTTTGACTTTTTTTTTATTAATTAACTTATTGATTTTTTTTTGACATTTGTTTTATTTATTTACTTAATAATTCCACGTCTTGACTTTTGTTTTATTGATTAACTTATTAATTTTTTGTTTTGGCGTTTGTTTTATTTATTAACTTAATAATTTCATGTTTTGACTTTTGTTTTATTTATTAACTTATTAATTTTTTATTTTATTTATTTACTTAATAATCCCTTGTTTTGACTTTTGTTTTAGTAATTGACTTATTCATATTGTGTTTTGACATTTGTTTTTTTTTAATTTATGTTTAACTTAATAATTTCTTACTTTTACTTTTGCTCTATTTATTAACTTATTCATTTTTTGGCATTTGTTTTATTTATTAACATAATAATTTCTTTTTTTACTTTTGTTTTTTTATTAACCTAAGAATTTCTTGTTTTGACTTTTGTTTTATTTATTAACTTATTGATATTTTGTTTTGACATTTGTTTTATTTAACTTATTAATTTTTTGTTTTTCCATTTGTTTTATTTATTAACTTAATAATTTCTTGTTTTGACTTTTGTTTTATTAATGAACTTATTGATTTTTTGTTTTGACATTTCTTTTATTCAACTTATTAATATTTTGTTTTGCCATTTGTTTTATTTATTAACTTAATAATTTCTTGTTTTGACTTTTGTTTTATTAATGAACTTATTGATTTGTTGTTTTGACATTTGTTTTATTCAACTTATTAATATTTTGTTTTGCCATTTGTTTTATTTATTAACCTAATAATGTCTTATTTTGACTTTTGTTTTATTTATGAACTTATTGATATTTTGTTTTGACATTTGTTTTATTTAACTTATTAATTTTTATACCCTACATCCGAAGGAATGAGGGTATATTCACTTTGTGCTTCCGTGTGTAACGCATTAAAGGAGGCGTGGCAGGTATGGAAAAGTATATATATTCTTGATCAGTGTCACCTCCTGAGTCGATTTAGCCATGTCCGTAGTCTGTCTGTCTGTCTGTCTGTCTGTCTGTCTGTCTGTCTGTGGAAATCACGATTACAGGAGAACGAATGAAGCTATCGCGATGAAATTTTGCACGTATATTCTTTGTCATCCGAAACTCTGTGGGATTGAAAATGGGATAAATCGGTGCAGCGCCACGCCTACTTTTTTAACAAATACGAATTCTTTTAACAATATTTCAACTTGTAGACTTAGTTTTGAGCTTCAATTTTGTTTCCGAATACATCGGTACAGGTAGATTAAATTTTTAAAAAAAATGGGCGTGTCCGCCCACGAACATATGACATTGATATAAACCGCAATTCCAGAATAACGGTTGGAAGAATTGACTTGAAATTCGGTACGAATATTCTCTGCCATCATAGATAACTCTGTATTGAAAATGGGGAAAATCGGCGGAGTGACACGCCTACTTTTTATAACAAATTCTTCTGTGCTTTTCAAAATGTCAGCTCAATTTTAAGCTGATACGGAAATTTAAGAAAATCGGACTATTTAAATAAATCGGAAATATGTATAAATATGTATAATAAAGGTTGCTGGGATGTAGGGTATATAAGCTTCGGTCTGACCGAAGGTACCCTTACTAGTTTGTTTTTCCATTTGTTTTATTTATTAACTTAATAATTCCTTATTTTGACTTTTGTTTTATTAATGAACTTATTGATTTTTATACCCTACATCCGAAGGAATGAGGGTATATTCACTTTGTGCTTCCGTGTGTAACGCATTAAAGGAGACGTGGCAGGTATGGAAAAGTATATATATTCTTGATCAGTGTCACCTCCTGAGTCGATTTAGCCATGTCCGTAGTCTGTCTGTCTGTCTGTCTGTCTGTCTGTCTGTCTGTCTGTCTGTCTGTCTGTCTGTCTGTCTGTCTGTCTGTCTGTGGAAATCACGATTACAGGAGAACGAATGAAGCTATCGCGATGAAATTTTGCACGTATATTCTTTGTCATCCGAAACTCTGTGGGATTGAAAATGGGATAAATCGGTGCAGCGCCACGCCTACTTTTTTAACAAATACTAATTCTTTTAACAATATTTTAACTTGTAGACTTAGTTTTGAGCTTCAATTTTGTTTCCGAATACATCGGTACAGGTAGATTAAATTTTTTAAAAAAATGGGCGTGTCCGCCCACGAACATATGACATTGATATAAACCGCAATTCCAGAATAACGGTTGGAAGAATTGACTTGAAATTCGGTACGAATATTCTCTGCCATCATAGATAACTCTGTATTGAAAATGGGGAAAATCGGCGGAGTGACACGCCTACTTTTTTTTTTTATAATAAAGGTTGCTGGGATGTAGGGTATATAAGCTTCGGTCTGACCGAAGGTACCCTTACTAGTTTTGTTTTGACATTTGTTTTATTTAACTTATTAACATTTTTTTTGCCATTTGTTTTATTTATTAACCTAATTTGAGGATTTCATTTGAGTTGAGTAAGCGACTTGGATGGACGTGTATTTTACTTCGCTGTGAAAATTTCTGTGAAATTTAGTGTACTTGATTAGAATCTCCCAAAAAATTAATAACGTATCGAAGCAAAGTTAGTGTGTTGCGAAAAAGACTAAGTTGTAGAGTAATTGATCAGTAAAATAATTAAATATAACATTTTAAAAGGTTTTTGAGTCCAAAACAATTTCGCGCGCTTTTTTCCTATTTTCGTTCGGTTTTACTGTTTTCAATTTCTATCAACACTTGTGAGAAACTGGAAGAGAAACAGAGACTAAGAAAATGAGTGAACTTTGCAAACATTGTAAAAATGCACTACCAGCGCCTAATGAGTTTGTGAGATGTCAGCAATGTAAATCGGGATATCATTTCTCATCATGCTGCTCGCTCTCTGAGCGGAGCTTTGCACAATATACATTGGAAAAGCGAAATGAGTGGAAATGTCAACATTGTAGGCAAAGATCTAAGTCCGCGTCTTCGTGTGGGGGAGCAGTGTCGGCGGATGTCAACACAGGTCAACAAGCGGCTCTAAAACCGCAAGCTGCGATCACCGGCAGTTTGGCCTCCGAGATTAACACTTTACATTCAAATGTTTCAGAGCTTAAGACGGACACGAAAGAGATCAAGAATGTTATTGAAAATTTAAGTCAACGAGTGTCTTTCTCTTATGACGATATCAAAAGTCAGCTCTCGAGTGCTTTGACTAAGATAAATGAGGCAATGTCCCAATTAGCCGAGCAGGTGAAAGAGCTTTCCATAAAAAACGAAGAGAAAGAACGAAAAATTACATTGTTAGAGCAGAAAATAAACACAATGGAACAACAATCGCTGGACAATAACATTGAGATAAGGAATGCTCCGAACATGGAAAGTGAGTGTGTTAAAGCTTTCGTGGTAAATGTTGGCAAAGCAACGAATGTTGATATTAAGGAGAGTGACATTACTGATGCCTATAGGTTGAGACAGAAAAACAACATGATTATTAAATTCTCCGATGTCAATAAAAAGAGAGAGTTCATGCGAAAGACACGGGGAAAGGTAAGCGCTGCGATTGTCTCATCAATAACAACAACATCATCTTCGTCGAATGAGGTGATGAGCACAAACAACAATAACAATAGCGGTCAAAGTATGTACATTGGCGATCAGCTGACGCAAACGAATCGTCATTTACTTTGGATGGCAAAAAATACAGCCAAAGAAAAAAATTGGAAATTTGTTTGGGTACGGTACGGAAAAATTTACGCTAAAAAACAGGAAAACGCCACTGCTGTTAGAATATTGGCAGAAAAGGACGTAAATTTAATTTTTTAAATAAGTTTGAGTAAACGCCAATCATATAAATTTTTAAGATGACCATAAATTTAACAACAGCAACCCATTTTAGTTATAACTCCATAGATAAAAACAAATACACTAACTACAATCTTTCATGCATCTACCTAAATATCAGGTCCCTGCGAAAAAACTTCCTGTCTTTTACATCAGCAATAGAAAACCTAATAGATATGCTTGATATAATTGTACTGGTAGAAACAAATATTTCTGACGAAGAGGAGGGGTTTTATTCGATTCCGGGTTTTAATGTGGAATATCTAAATAGGCAGCGAAGACGGGGTGGTGGAATTGCAGTTTATCTGAAAGAGTCAATACGATACACGAGGGCAGGAGAATCTGGAATATGTATGGAATCCTTTGAGAGTATTCATGTATCATTGACGATCGATAGGAAAGCTTTTTCGCTAGTTGCTATATACAGACCGCCGTCTCAAAGTGTAAATGATTTCATTAGGGAGCTGGAACGCAAAATTGGCCGAATACACGCAGCTCAGGACATCGTATTAATAGGAGACATGAACATAAATTTGAATCTTCGTGACCATGCCACCAATTTAGAATATCTCAGTATGCTTGCGTCCAATGGTCTTATGAATTGTGTTATTGGAAATACAAGGGTTGACCTAAATAGAGAGACAGAATCGGCCATTGATCACTTTTTTATGCGAGGCAGCGGATGCGATGTAGACGCGGCCGTCGTCACAACAAGCATCTCGGATCACTTCTCGTTGTGGTTTGCCGTAAAGTATTTTGAATTACCAAAACATGATAGGATAATAGCTGATCATAGCATAATAGTTGATCGAGAAGTTAATGCGAAAATTCGGTCTACAAACTGGAATGAACTGATGAAATTTGAAAGTGTTGATACGCTCTGCGGCGCAATACAAACAACATTTAGTGACATCTACAATAGTTCACAGAGGAATATTAAGATATGTAAGCAACGGCGACCACATCCGTGGCTAAAGAATGATATACTTATCTGTTGCGAGCAACGTGACAAAATGTACAAAAAGTGGCGTAAAAAGCCAAAAGATAAAAGCCTGGAAAGACAATACAAATCATACAGAAATGAGGTTAACAGAATTCTGTTGAGAGCCAAGAATAATTATTATAAAGACAAATTTCAAAAGTTTAAGTATGACGCTAGGAAAACATGGCAAACTGTGAATGAAATCCTAGGCAGAAAAACACAAAATTTGGACGTCTTTGTACTGAACAATTTTGATAAGCAAAATTCAAACTTACCGGACGAGTTTGCGGAATGTTTTCGGAGTAATATAATTAACGCAGTACACGATTGCCAGATTGAAACATTGCAAACGAGAGCCGAATCAAATGCAAATTCGATGTACTTCAGTGATGCCACTAAAGAAGAAGTGTTTGCTATTATCGCTAGTATGAACGCAAATAAAGCTCCAGGTTGTGACGGGATAAGACAAAAAGACCTGAAGAACAACAAAGAATTTCTTACACCAATAGTAACCAAACTTATAAATTTGAGTCTTAATACAGGGAAAGTACCAGCATCTCTAAAGCAGTCAATTGTAAGACCAATTTATAAAAAAGGCATGAAAACCGCAGTGGAAAACTATCGCCCAATTTCTATTCTACCATCACTGGAAAAAATTTTGGAGGAAATTGTATGTCAAAGATTAAAAAGTTTCATAGCCAGATACGACATAATTCACCCATGTCAGTACGGGTATCAGAGTGGCAAAAATATCAACAAGCTTTTGGGTAATTTTGCAAATACTTTAAATGACAGTGATAATGAACAATAAACTTTCAAGTAAAACCGACTGTACCCGATGCTGGCTCTTGTTCAACTTAACTTTATTTACTTATAACAATGATAATTTTTGACATCGTTTGTATAATGTTACATTAACGGTATAAACCAGAACTCTGACCTTGATTAACAATTTTGTACTAAACATGAGTTTTAAGAGAAGCGAAACTAATGTTAATAGCGTGATGAAGTAAATCCAGCTCTCGCTCTCTTTGCACGCTACACAAAGAGAAGTGCGTGTTTAGTTCTTCATCAGACTGGGCCCCCTGAAACATAGTTTCAGTGATTGGGAAGCAATGCAATTGTAGTTATAGGTCTCTTGTAGATGCCCTTTGCAGTTTTGATCGTGACAACTCTAACCCGATTGTCATGTCCAGGATGAACAGCAATTATGCGGCCTAGCAACCATTTCGATGGTGGAAGATTAGGCTCCTTAATGATCACGACATCACCTAGTTCGAAGCTTCGTTTGGACTCTGTCCATTTTGATCGTTCTTGTAATGCAGTTAGGTACTCGTTGGACCACTGCTTCCAAAAGCCCTTCACCATGTTTTGTATTAGATTCCACCGGGATTGTCTGGATGATTGCATTTCGCGAGCGCTTGGCTCAGGTACAGCTGTAAGCGGTTCACCTATAAGGAAATGAGAAGGTGTAAGTGGGTTACAATCTGTGTCCGAAATTGCACAAAGTGGTCGACTGTTTATTGTAGCTTCAATCTGTGTCAGGACCGTATACATTTCCTCAAATGATAAAACAGCATCACCAACAACACGGCGTAGATGGAACTTCACCGAGCGTACTCCAGACTCCCATAAGCCCCCAAAGTGAGGCGCTGAAGGTGGAATGAAATGCCAATTCGTGCCGTCTTGTGCTAATGATTCGTAAACATCTGCATTTGTTGTTTCCTTCTGCAGCAGACTACGCATATCGTCCAACAGCCGATGTGCTCCCTTAAAATTGGTTCCGTTGTCCGTATATAGATTGCTGCATTTTCCCCGACGGCTTGTAAATCTCCTGAACGCTGCTACAAATGCTTCCGAACTTAAGTCACTTACCAATTCCAAGTGAATTGCCTTGACTGACCTACAAATAAAAAGGCATATATAGGCCTTGCTGATTCTCGGGCGTTTACAATTTGTCATTTTTATGCTAATGGGTCCAGCAAAGTCGCAGCCACTGTTTCGGAACGGCCGCGTGGCTTGCACTCTTGGTTGTGGCAGATTAGCCATCATCTGCTCTGACGTCTTGCGCCGCAATAAGAAACAGCGTTTACACCTGAAGACGACGGCTCGTATTAAATTTCGTGCTCCGAGAATCCAGTAGTGCTGTCGAACAATTGAAAAGAGCGCTGATACCCCTGCATGCATATACGTTTTATGCATATCTGCAACAATTAATTCCGCAATATGATTCCGGGGAAGAATCACTGGATGTTTAATGTTAAACGATATGGCTGCACTTTGAATTCTTCCGCCAACCCTCAACACGCCTACCTCATCGATAAAGGGTGACAGTTTATTAAGTGTATCCCGTTTCGATAACCTAACCTTAGACGTTAAGTTATTTATAGTGACTGCAAATGTTTCTCGCTGTATGCAGCAGAACAACTTCATGCGAGCAAGATGTAATTCCTCAAGCGATATAATTCTGGTTTTTGACGCTGTTCGCCTAGATACAAGCAATACAAACCGGCGAATGTAAGCAATAACTCGAATTAGACGATTCCAAGATGAGCACCGATCAGCGAGGATAAGAAGAACTGAACGCTCTACTCCTGACACTCCACTGTATAGCACAGCCTTTCGCTTTTCTGCCGCAACGGTTTCTGAAGTTGCGTCAATATCAAATTTCGTTTTAGGCCATGTTTCTCTAGGCAATGCAAGCCATTCTGGTCCGCACCACCACAATTTGGCTTGCACCAATTGCTCCGGGTTTACGCCGCGCGATGCACAATCAGCTGGGTTTGAATGTGTGTTTACGTAATTCCAATGGCGCCGAGGCAGCGTCAATAAAATTTCTTCTGTGCGATTAGCCACAAACATTTTCCAATTTCGAGGAGGAGATGATAACCAATGCAGTACAATCTCTGAATCTGTCCATGCGTACACTGTGGCCATTGAGACATTAATAGTACGCTTAACTAAAGCAAGTAATCGGCACAATAGCAACGCACCACACAGTTCCAATCTGGGTATCGATATTATCTTTAAGGGAGCAACGCGTGCCTTTGCTGTCACTATGTTTATCAACGGCTGGCTATTACTAGATCTCTTTACACAATAAATGACAGCGGCATAAGCAACTTGAGAGGCATCACAAAAACAATGTAGCTCACACTCCCCAGTGTCAATAAAAATTTGCCTTGGAATGCTAATAGATTCGAACCGGTGAAGCGATTGCGTCAGTTGGCTCCATACACGGCTTATATCTAGTGGGAGTTGTTCGTCCCAACCGAGCTTTAGAAGCCATAAACGTTGAAAAAGTATCTTCATCAGAATAGTTGACGGCGAAAGAAACCCGTGAATATCAAACACGCGAGCAACCTCTGACAAAATTGTGCGTTTAGTTACCTCACCTGACAGCTTCCCTTTGACTCTAAATGAATAAGCATCAGCGCATGGATTCCAGTAAAGGCCAAGAATTTTAACAAAGCTACTTATGTTAGAAATTCCCTCTCTGAAAGGCTGACACTCGCATTCGTCACTTGGTAGCTTGTTTAGAAAATCCTCGCAGTTTGAGCACCACTTTCGTAATTTAAAACCCGCTGTTGCTAATAATTCAACCAACTCTGTCTGTTTTGCTACAAGTTCATTAACGGTATTTGCTCCGGCCATGACGTCGTCAACATAAATATTGTTTAGTATTATGCTAGCTGCGCGAGGAAACTTTACTTGATTGTCTTGTGCCAGCTGTTGTAATACTCGTACTGACAAAAAGGGTGCTGAAGCTGTTCCATATGTAACCGTGCACAATCGAAAATGCTGAACTGGGCAATCGGTGTTGCTTCTCCATACGATTCTCTGAAAATCCCTGTGCTGCTTTGCAATCCAAATTTGGCGAAACATTTTCGTTATATCCGAAGTAAAGACATAAGGGAAAAGACGAAATCGAAGAGACACGCCAAATAAGTCACGCTGCACCGGTGGGCCAATGAACAGTGCGTCATTTAGAGAGTTCCCAAACTTGTCTTTAAATGAACCATCGAAGACGACTCTAAGCTTGGTTGTTGTGCTTTCTGGCTTCACAATAGCATGATGAGGTAAGTAATATTGAGGTTGTATGTGCAACTCATTCTCCGGCACGGGTTCCATATGACCTAGTGCTAGGTATTCGTCCAAAAAACTTGAATACTGTCTATGTAGATGTGGATCCGTAACCAACTTGCGTTCTTGATTGCGTAGACGTGAAAAAGCTCCAATACTTGTATCTGCAAAATTCGTATTATCATGTTTAAAAGGCAATTCAACAACATACCGTCCGTCCGCCGAACGCTTGTGTGTTCGCTGAAAACTGATTTCAGCAGGATCATCAGCGACTGATTCTGAAATGTCAAGGCAGCCTTCCTCTACCTCCCAGAATCGTTGCAATTTCCGATCGATGTCAATTGTCACAGTGTAGGAAGCAATGTCGACAGGAGATCTCATATCTACCTGGCCAGAAACGATCCAACCAAATATTGAATTTAAGGCGAATAAATGCGGATCTTTCAGGAATATCTTCCCCTCAATTAATACTGACCATACCACGTCTGCTCCAAGTAGCAAATCGACTGTGGCTGGAATATTGAAACTTGGATCAGCCAGCTTTAGATGTGATATAGTATGCCAAGCTTCTGTAGAAAATTGCTGTAACGGGACATCTGCTGTGATGTGGTTCAAAATATAAGGGTGCACATCGATTGAGCTGTCGCTAATATCAGACCGAACTTTGATAATAACTCTGCCCCTCGTGGTGCCTGCCTCTGCAGATGCTACTCCTCGTACAGCCATCCGTGCATTAGACCTGCTTAATCTCAATCGTTGAACGCATGACTCTGTTATAAATGACACTTGTGAGCCTGAGTCGATAAGTGCTCGCACCTTTACGTAATTCCCACACCGATCAGAAATATGTACAATGGCTGTTGGCAAGATGACGCTAGAAGGCTGCGAGCATGGAATACTGTGATTGCTGGTAAGAGATTGGCGAACTGCTTCTAGTGAGCCGCCTGATGACGTATGCGTAGTTGACGAATCTCTCGCCAACGACGATTGCAACACCGCTGTATCAGTGTCCACTGGTCGCTCTGCACGCGAATGTTGTGTGGAATACTCCCTCGTTGAAGTATTTCCCGAAAAAGATGTTACTGCAGAGGATGACGAATGCACCAGTGTATGGTGCCTAGAATTGCAAATGCGACAACGAAATGAAGAGTTACATTTTGCGACGTTATGACCTTGCTTTAAACAATTAAAGCACAGCGATTTATCCTTTGCGAATTTTCTTCGCATATCCGAACTAAGCGATTCAAATTTAGGACACTTTGATAGGTTATGATCTGCCTTGCACAGTAGACAAAGTTGCAATGGTTTTTCAATTACATGCGACCTAAGGAGTGCTACTTTCGGCGATGTGGATGGTCCAAACATGTCAATTGACTCTAATTTTGCAAACCGTTTGTCTAAGAACTCTATCAACATATCAATTGTGACGTCAGTACGCGAACCGAACTCTTCTGACCACACTCGGCGTGTGTCGACGTCAAGTTTATTTAACAACAAATAAATCAACCATGGATTTCGATCATTCATTGAAATGGCATTCAGGCCACGCAAACATTCGTCTGCTCCATCGAGCAGCTTCCGAAGCGATTTCGAGTTCGAAGATTGAACAGTTGGTAGCTTAATAAAGCTCTTAATATGTTGCAGCGCGACTAGATGTGGACGATCATAGCGCTTCTCGAGCTTGTCCCAAACAGGAAGATAATGTTCGTCCGAAATTGGAATGTTTTTGATGAGCTCCGCAGCTTCACCTCGTAAGAACGATACCAAATAGTAGAACTTTTGGGTTTGCGATAGATTTTGTTTACGATCGACGGAACCTATAAAAAGATCACGAAACGCCATCCAATTAACGTACTCACCCGAAAACGGGGGTATCACTATCTTTGGTAATGCTATATCATCCCCTGGTGGCAACATAGCTTGATAAGTAAGCTGCTCTAGTGGAGCTGCAGTCGGAGATGGAACTGCTTTCAATTGCTGTTGCCTACCATTAATTTCTTGTGATAAGCATGAGTGCACCGTGAAATAAGTTGCCTCAACTTGCGCGAAAACATCAGCTCCCGTTAACTCACCAGAGCTTACCGCGTCGTTACCATCTATTTCATCTTGAAATTCTGCCATTTCGTCTTCAATCAACACAAACTGCCGCCAGTAATCTTCTACTGCTTTTAACCTTGTTGAGAGCTCCTCTATTGTCGTATTTTCGTTCACGCTTTCCAAATAGCTTTTTGCCCGTGTAATAGAAGCCTTTACGCGACCACGCCGGACTCTCAATCCCTTTAATGTGGACATAATTGTTTGCTTAATTTCGTGAACTTTGTCTGATTACAAAACAAATAAATTTTAATTGTCTTCTGATCAAATTTCAACTAAGATCCGGCTCGAAGGACCAAAAATTATGATAATGAACAATAAACTTTCAAGTAAAACCGACTGTCCACGATGCTGGCTCTTGTTCAACTTAACTTTATTTACTTATAACAATGATAATTTTTGACATCGTTTGTATAATGTTACATTAACGGTATAAACCAGAACTCTGACCTTGATTAACAATTTTGTACTAAACATGAGTTTTAAGAGAAGCGAAACTAATGTTAATAGCGTGATGAAGTAAATCCAGCTCTCGCTCTCTTTGCACGCTACACAAAGAGAAGTGCGTGTTTAGTTCTTCATCAGACAGCTTAAGTAAAGGTAATCACAGTCTAGCTTTATTCTTGGATTTTAGTAAGGCATTCGATACTCTTTCTCATGAGAAATTGATCGCATCATTAGAGCGCGTAGGGATTCGTGGCGAAGGTTTGATGTGGTTCAGAGACTATCTACACCTGAGGACTTTTCGCGTCAAAGTCGCCGGAAAATTCAGTCAAGAAACCGGAGTCTCACATGGTGTCCCACAGGGATCTAAATTAGGACCACTCATGTTTATTATATATACAAACAGCATGCTAAGGGCAATAAGATACGGTAAAGCATTCGCGTACGCGGATGACACAGCATTGGTGGTTTCTAACGCAGACTTGAGTTTAGCTATAGAACGTATGCAAGCGGATTTCACTGCTATCGCCAGATGGTCACACGACAACGGATTGCTGTTAAACGTAACGAAAACAAATATTATGCATATCAGACCACCGCATCTTTTGTATAGTCCAGTGGAAATCATATGGCACGACCGAGAATGCCTTCATGCAAGTCATGGTGAAAGGGAAAATATTACGTGCGGCACGTGTAAGACACATATTGAATTGGTTAGAACTTATAAATATCTGGGAGTCATAGTTGATGAACATCTGAATTGGAACGCCCATATAGAGACGCTTCAAAAAAAAACCAACAAAATATCTTATTTCCTCTACCATCTAAGCAAGCCATGCAGTTATCCGGTCCTCAAACAAATCTATCTAGCTCTTTGCGAATCTACTCTTAGACACGGTGTTACAGCATGGGGATCATCCATCAGATGTAAACAATTGCAGAAGAATCAAAATAATATCCTAAAAATCTTAGCCAAAAGGAAAAATGCCAACTTTTCACGTTCGGACGCCATTTCATTGCCAAGCTATTTACGTGTATTGAACTTAGACGGCATCTTTAAATACACAACATTGATGGAGTTTTATGAAGACACTCGCTTTAGAAATACGATTCGACATTCATACGAAACAAGACGCAGGACAGAAGGCAGATACACAGTTCGACAATATCATAATGATTACGGAAAAAACACCCTTGACGTCACAATTCCCAGAATTCTTAATCAGCTTCCATTAGAGCTGCTTAGTATACCAACCATAAATCGGCGGAAAATGAGAATTAAGGAATATTTGATAAATAACGAAGATAGAAATTTCAGTTATACTTAAAACATATATACTTTGTTATTTTATATACTTTTTTAAAAAATTCAGTTATTTTTCTATCATTCTTCACATTTCACTTTAAAAAACTACACTTTTTCATATGATTTGGAGTTGCTATTGTATTTAAATTGGATTGCAATATAAGATAGTATGTCAAGTCGCATTACAATCTTTTGTTTTTGTATTTATCACTTAGATGAGTTTTTCAATCCTGCAAACAAGTCCTAAGGACTTCGCGGGATAACTAATTGAAACTGTAATTATGTTCTATGTTTATCTTAAATAAATGAAATGAAATGAAAAAAATAATGTCTTGTTTTGACTTTTGTTTTATTTATGAACTTATTGATATTTTGTTTTGACATTTGTTTTATTTAACTTATTAATTTTTTTTTTCCATTTGTTTTATTTATTAACTCAATAATCCCTTGTTTTGACTTTTGTTTTAGTAAATGACTTATTCATATTTTGTTTTGACATTTGTTTTTTTTTAACTTATGTTTAACGTAATAATTTCTTACTTTTACTGTTGCTCTATTTATTAACTTATTCATTTTTATACCCTACATCCGAAGGAATGAGGGTATATTCACTTTGTGCTTCCGTGTGTAACGCATTAAAGGAGGCGTGGCAGGTATGGAAAAGTATATATATTCTTGATCAGTGTCACCTCCTGAGTCGATTTAGCCATGTCCGTAGTCTGTCTGTCTGTCTGTCTGTCTGTCTGTCTGTCTGTCTGTCTGTCTGTCTGTCTGTCTGTCTGTCTGTCTGTCTGTGGAAATCACGATTACAGGAGAACGAATGAAGCTATCGCGATGAAATTTTGCACGTATATTCTTTGTCATCCGAAACTCTGTGCGATTGAAAATGGGATAAATCGGTGCAGCGCCACGCCTACTTTTTTAACAAATACTAATTCTTTTAACAATATTTCAACTTGTAGACTTAGTTTTGAGCTTCAATTTTGTTTCCGAATACATCGGTACAGGTAGATTAAATTTTTAAAAAAAATGGGCGTGTCCGCCCACGAACATATGACATTGATATAAACCGCAATTCCAGAATAACGGTTGGAAGAATTGACTTGAAATTCGGTACGAATATTCTCTGCCATCATAGATAACTCTGTATTGAAAATGGGGAAAATCGGCGGAGTGACACGCCTACTTTTTATAACAAATTCTTCTGTGCTTTTCAAAATGTCAGCTCAATTTTAAGCTGATACGGAAATTTAAGAAAATCGGACTATTTAAATAAATCGGAAATATGTATAAATATGTATAATAAAGGTTGCTGGGATGTAGGGTATATAAGCTTCGGTCTGACCGAAGGTACCCTTACTAGTTTGTTTTGGCATTTGTTTTATTTATTAACCTAAGAATTTCTTGTTTTGACTTTTGTTTCATTTAATAACTTATTAATTTTTTGTTTTTTCATTTGTTTTATTTATTAACTTAATAATTTCTTGCTTTGACTTTTGTTTTATTTATGAACTTATTGATTTTTTGTTTTGACATTTGTTTTATTTAACTTAATAATTTTTTGTTTTGCCATTTGTTTTATTTATTAACCTAATAATGTCTTTTTTTACCTTTGTTTTATTTATTAACTTAATAATTCCATGCTTTGACTTTGGTTTTAGTAATTGACTTATTCATATTTTGTTTTGACAATGTTTTTTTTTTTAATTTTTGTTTAACTTATTTACTTAATAATTTCTTATTTTTACTTTTGCTCTATTTATTAACTTCTTCATTTTTTGTTTTGCCATTTGTTTTATTTACTTACTTAATAATTTATTGTTTTATTTATTACCTTTTTGATTTTTTTGCCATTTGTTTTATTTATTAACTTAATAATTTCATTTTTTGACTTTTGTTTTATTTATTATCTTATTAATTTTTTGTTTTATTTATTTACTTAATAATCCCTTGTTTTGACTTTTGTTTTAGTAATTGACTTATTCATATTGTGTTTTGACATTTGTTTTTTTTTAATTTATGTTTAACTTAATAATTTCTTACTTTTACTTTTGCTCTATTTATTAACTTATTCATTTTTTGGCATTTGTTTTATTTATTAACATAATAATTTCTTTTTTTACTTTTGTTTTTTTATTAACCTAAGAATTTCTTGTTTTGACTTTTGTTTTATTTATTAACTTATTGATATTTTGTTTTGACATTTGTTTTATTTAACTTATTAATTTTTTGTTTTTCCATTTGTTTTATTTATTAACTTAATAATTTCTTGTTTTGACTTTTGTTTTATTAATGAACTTATTGATTTTTTGTTTTGACATTTGTTTTATTCAACTTATTAATATTTTGTTTTGCCATTTGTTTTATTTATTAACTTAATAATTTCTTGTTTTGACTTTTGTTTTATTAATGAACTTATTGATTTGTTGTTTTGACATTTGTTTTATTCAACTTATTAATATTTTGTTTTGCCATTTGTTTTATTTATTAACCTTATAATGTCTTGTTTTGACTTTTGTTTTATTTATGAACTTATTGATATTTTGTTTTGACATTTGTTTTATTTAACTTATTAATTTTTATACCCTACATCCGAAGGAATGAGGGTATATTCACTTTGTGCTTCCGTGTGTAACGCATTAAAGGAGGCGTGGCAGATATGGAAAAGTATATATATTCTTGATCAGTGTCACCTCCTGAGTCGATTTAGCCATGTCCGTAGTCTGTCTGTCTGTCTGTCTGTCTGTCTGTCTGTCTGTCTGTCTGTCTGTCTGTCTGTCTGTCTGTGGAAATCACGATTACAGGAGAACGAATGAAGCTATCGCCATGAAATTTTGCACGTATATTCTTTGTCATCCGAAACTCTGTGGGATTGAAAATGGGATAAATCGGTGCAGCGCCACGCCTACTTTTTTAACAAATACTAATTCTTTTAACAATATTTCAACTTGTAGACTTAGTTTTGAGCTTCAATTTTGTTTCCGAATACATCGGTACAGGTAGATTAAATTTTTAAAAAAAATGGGGGTGTCCGCCCACGAACATATGACATTGATATAAACCGCAATTCCAGAATAACGGTTGGAAGAATTGACTTGAAATTCGGTACGAATATTCTCTGCCATCATAGATAACTCTGTATTGAAAATGGGGAAAATCGGCGGAGTGACACGCCTACTTTTTATAACAAATTCTTCTGTGCTTTTCAAAATGTCAGCTCAATTTTAAGCTGATACGGAAATTTAAGAAAATCGGACTATTTAAATAAATCGGAAATATGTATAAATATGTATAATAAAGGTTGCTGGGATGTAGGGTATATAAGCTTCGGTCTGACCGAAGGTACCCTTACTAGTTTGTTTTTCCATTTGTTTTATTTATTAACTTAATAATTCCTTATTTTGACTTTTGTTTTATTAATGAACTTATTGATTTTTTGTTTTGACATTTGTTTTATTTAACTTATTAACATTTTTTTTTGCCATTTGTTTTATTTATTAACCTAATTTGAGGATTTCATTTGAGTTGAGTAAGCGACTTGGATGGACGTGTATTTTACTTCGCTGTGAAAATTTCTGTGAAATTTAGTGTACTTGATTAGAATCTCCCAAAAAATTAATAACGTATCGAAGCAAAGTTAGTGTGTTGCGAAAAAGACTAAGTTGTAGAGTAATTGATCAGTAAAATAATTAAATATAACATTTTAAAAGGTTTTTGAGTCCAAAACAATTTCGCGCGCTTTTTTCCTATTTTCGTTCGGTTTTACTGTTTTCAATTTCTATCAACACTTGTGAGAAACTGGAAGAGAAACAGAGACTAAGAAAATGAGTGAACTTTGCAAACATTGTAAAAATGCACTACCAGCGCCTAATGAGTTTGTGAGATGTCAGCAATGTAAATCGGGATATCATTTCTCATCATGCTGCTCGCTCTCTGAGCGGAGCTTTGCACAATATACATTGGAAAAGCGAAATGAGTGGAAATGTCAACATTGTAGGCAAAGATCTAAGTCCGCGTCTTCGTGTGGGGGAGCAGTGTCGGCGGATGTCAACACAGGTCAACAAGCGGCTCTAAAACCGCAAGCTGCGATCACGGGCAGTTTGGCCTCCGAGATTAACACTTTACATTCAAATGTTTCAGAGCTTAAGACGGACACGAAAGAGATCAAGAAGGTTATTGAAAATTTAAGTCAACGAGTGTCTTTCTCTTATGACGATATCAAAAGTCAGCTCTCGAGTGCTTTGACTAAGATAAATGAGGCAATGTCCCAATTAGCCGAGCAGGTGAAAGAGCTTTCCATAAAAAACGAAGAGAAAGAACGAAAAATTACATTGTTAGAGCAGAAAATAAACACAATGGAACAACAATCGCTGGACAATAACATTGAGATAAGGAATGCTCCGAACATGGAAAGTGAGTGTGTTAAAGCTTTCGTGGTAAATGTTGGCAAAGCAACGAATGTTGATATTAAGGAGAGTGACATTACTGATGCCTATAGGTTGAGACAGAAAAACAACATGATTATTAAATTCTCCGATGTCAATAAAAAGAGAGAGTTCATGCGAAAGACACGGGGAAAGGTAAGCGCTGCGATTGTCTCATCAATAACAACAACATCATCTTCGTCGAATGAGGTGATGAGCACAAACAACAATAACAATAGCGGTCAAAGTATGTACATTGGCGATCAGCTGACGCAAACGAATCGTCATTTACTTTGGATGGCAAAAAATACAGCCAAGGAAAAAAATTGAAAATTTGTTTGGGTACGGTACGGAAAAATTTACGCTAAAAAACAGGAAAACGCCACTGCTGTTAGAATATTGGCAGAAAAGGACGTAAATTTAATTTTTTAAATAAGTTTGAGTAAACGCCAATCATATAAATTTTTAAGATGACCATAAATTTAACAACAGCAACCCATTTTAGTTATAACTCCATAGATAAAAACAAATACACTAACTACAATCTTTCATGCATCTACCTAAATATCAGGTCCCTGCGAAAAAACTTCCTGTCTTTTACATCAGCAATAGAAAACCTAATAGATATGCTTGATATAATTGTACTGGTAGAAACAAATATTTCTGACGAAGAGGAGGGGTTTTATTCGATTCCGGGTTTTAATGTGGAATATCTAAATAGGCAGCGAAGACGGGGTGGTGGAATTGCAGTTTATCTGAAAGAGTCAATACGATACACGAGGGCAGGAGAATCTGGAATATGTATGGAATCCTTTGAGAGTATTCATGTATCATTGACGATCGATAGGAAAGCTTTTTCGCTAGTTGCTATATACAGACCGCCGTCTCAAAGTGTAAATGATTTCATTAGGGAGCTGGAACGCAAAATTGGCCGAATACACGCAGCTCAAGACATCGTATTAATAGGAGACATGAACATAAATTTGAATCTTCGTGACCATGCCACCAATTTAGAATATCTCAGTATGCTTGCGTCCAATGGTCTTATGAATTGTGTTATTGGAAATACAAGGGTTGACCTAAATAGAGAGACAGAATCGGCCATTGATCACTTTTTTATGCGAGGCAGCGGATGCGATGTAGACGCGGCCGTCGTCACAACAAGCATCTCGGATCACTTCTCGTTGTGGTTTGCCGTAAAGTATTTTGAATTACCAAAACATGATAGGATAATAGCTGATCATAGCATAATAGTTGATCGAGAAGTTAATGCGAAAATTCGGTCTACAAACTGGAATGAACTGATGAAATTTGAAAGTGTTGATACGCTCTGCGGCGCAATACAAACAACATTTAGTGACATCTACAATAGTTCACAGAGGAATATTAAGATATGTAAGCAACGGCGACCACATCCGTGGCTAAAGAATGATATACTTATCTGTTGCGAGCAACGTGACAAAATGTACAAAAAGTGGCGTAAAAAGCCAAAAGATAAAAGCCTGGAAAGACAATACAAATCATACAGAAATGAGGTTAACAGAATTCTGTTGAGAGCCAAGAATAATTATTATAAAGACAAATTTCAAAAGTTTAAGTATGACGCTAGGAAAACATGGCAAACTGTGAATGAAATCCTAGGCAGAAAAACACAAAATTTGGACGTCTTTGTACTGAACAATTTTGATAAGCAAAATTCAAACTTACCGGACGAGTTTGCGGAATGTTTTCGGAGTAATATAATTAACGCAGTACACGATTGCCAGATTGAAACATTGCAAACGAGAGCCGAATCAAATGCAAATTCGATGTACTTCAGTGATGCCACTAAAGAAGAAGTGTTTGCTATTATCGCTAGTATGAACGCAAATAAAGCTCCAGGTTGTGACGGGATAAGACAAAAAGACCTGAAGAACAACAAAGAATTTCTTACACCAATAGTAACCAAACTTATAAATTTGAGTCTTAATACAGGGAAAGTACCAGCATCTCTAAAGCAGTCAATTGTAAGACCAATTTATAAAAAAGGCATGAAAACCGCAGTGGAAAACTATCGCCCAATTTCTATTCTACCATCACTGGAAAAAATTTTGGAGGAAATTGTATGTCAAAGATTAAAAAGTTTCATAGCCAGATACGACATAATTCACCCATGTCAGTACGGGTATCAGAGTGGCAAAAATATCAACAAGTTTTTGGGTAATTTTGCAAATACTTTAAATGACAGCTTAAGTAAAGGTAATCACAGTCTAGCTTTATTCTTGGATTTTAGTAAGGCATTCGATACTCTTTCTCATGAGAAATTGATCGCATCATTAGAGCGCGTAGGGATTCGTGGCGAAGGTTTGATGTGGTTCAGAGACTATCTACACCTGAGGACTTTTCGCGTCAAAGTCGCCGGAAAATTCAGTCAAGAAACCGGAGTCTCACATGGTGTCCCACAGGGATCTAAATTAGGACCACTCATGTTTATTATATATACAAACAGCATGCTAAGGGCAATAAGATACGGTAAAGCATTCGCGTACGCGGATGACACAGCATTGGTGGTTTCTAACGCAGACTTGAGTTTAGCTATAGAACGTATGCAAGCGGATTTCACTGCTATCGCCAGATGGTCACACGACAACGGATTGCTGTTAAACGTAACGAAAACAAATATTATGCATATCAGACCACCGCATCTTTTGTATAGTCCAGTGGAAATCATATCGCACGACCGAGAATGCCTTCATGCAAGTCATGGTGAAAGGGAAAATATTACGTGCGGCACGTGTAAGACACATATTGAATTGGTTAGAACTTATAAATATCTGGGAGTCATAGTTGATGAACATCTGAATTGGAACGCCCATATAGAGACGCTTCAAAAAAAAACCAACAAAATATCTTATTTCCTCTACCATCTAAGCAAGCCATGCAGTTATCCGGTCCTCAAACAAATCTATCTAGCTCTTTGCGAATCTACTCTTAGACACGGTGTTACAGCATGGGGATCATCCATCAGATGTAAACAATTGCAGAAGAATCAAAATAATATCCTAAAAATCTTAGCCAAAAGGAAAAATGCCAACTTTTCACGTTCGGACGCCATTTCATTGCCAAGCTATTTACGTGTATTGAACTTAGACGGCATCTTTAAATACACAACATTGATGGAGTTTTATGAAGACACTCGCTTTAGAAATACGATTCGACATTCATACGAAACAAGACGCAGGACAGAAGGCAGATACACAGTTCGACAATATCATAATGATTACGGAAAAAACACCCTTGACGTCACAATTCCCAGAATTCTTAATCAGCTTCCATTAGAGCTGCTTAGTATACCAACCATAAATCGGCGGAAAATGAGAATTAAGGAATATTTGATAAATAACGAAGATAGAAATTTCAGTTATACTTAAAACATATATACTTTGTTATTTTATATACTTTTTTAAAAAATTCAGTTATTTTTCTATCATTCTTCACATTTCACTTTAAAAAACTACACTTTTTCATATGATTTGGAGTTGCTATTGTATTTAAATTGGATTGCAATATAAGATAGTATGTCAAGTCGCATTACAATCTTTTGTTTTTGTATTTATCACTTAGATGAGTTTTTCAATCCTGCAAACAAGTCCTAAGGACTTCGCGGGATAACTAATTGAAACTGTAATTATGTTCTATGTTTATCTTAAATAAATGAAATGAAATGAAAAAAATAATGTCTTGTTTTGACTTTTGTTTTATTTATGAACTTATTGATATTTTGTTTTGACATTTGTTTTATTTAACTTATTAATTTTTTGTTTTTCCATTTGTTTTATTTATTAACTCAATAATCCCTTGTTTTGACTTTTGTTTTAGTAAATGACTTATTCATATTTTGTTTTGACATTTGTTTTTTTTTAACTTATGTTTAACTTAATAATTTCTTACTTTTACTGTTGCTCTATTTATTAACTTATTCATTTTTTGTTTTGGCATTTGTTTTATTTATTAACCTAAGAATTTCTTGTTTTGACTTTTGTTTCATTTAATAACTTATTAATTTTTTGTTTTTTCATTTGTTTTATTTATTAACTTAATAATTTCTTGTTTTGACTTTTGTTTTATTTATGAACTTATTGATTTTTTGTTTTGACATTTGTTTTATTTAACTTAATAATTTTTTGTTTTGCCATTTGTTTTATTTATTAACCTAATAATGTCTTGTTTTGACTTTTGTTTTATTTATGAACTTCTTGATATTTTGTTTTAACATTTTATTTAACTTATAAATTTTTTGTTTTTCCATTTGTTTTATTTATTAACTTAATAATTCCTTGTTTTGACTTTTATTTTAGTAAATGACTTATTCATATTTTGTTTTGACATTTGTTTTTTTTTTAACTTATGTTTAACTTAATAATTTCTTACTTTTATTTTTGCTCTATTTATTAACTTATTCATTTTTGTTTTGGCATTTGTTTTATTTATTAACTTAATAATTTCGTGTGTTGACTTTTGTTTTATTTATTAACTTATTGATATTTTGTTTTGACATTTGTTTTATTTAACTTATTAATTTTTTTTCCATTTGTTTTATTTATTAACTAAATAATCCCTTGTTTTGACTTTTGTTTTAGTAAATGACTTATTCATATTTTGTTTTGACATTTGTTTTTTTTTAACTTATGTTTAACTTAATAATTTCTAACTTTTACTGTTGCTCTATTTATTAACTTATTCATTTTTTGTTTTGGCATTTGTTTTATTTATTAACCTAAGAATTTTTTGTTTTGACTTTTGTTTCATTTAATAACTTATTAATTTTTTGTTTTTTCATTTGTTTTATTTATTAACTTAATAATTTCTTGTTTTGACTTTTGTTTTATTTATGAACTTATTGATTTTTGGTTTTGACATTTGTTTTATTTAACTTAATAATTTTTTGTTTTGCCATTTGTTTTATTTATTAACTTAATAATTTCATTTTTTGACTTTTGTTTTATTTATTATCTTATTAATTTTTTGTTTTATTTATTTACTTAATAATTCCTTGTTTTGACTTTTGTTTTAGTAATTGACTTATTCATATTTTGTTTTGACATTTGTTTATTTTTAATTTTTGTTTAACTTAAAATTTCTTACTTTTACTTTTGCTCTATTTATTAACTTATTAATTTTTTGTTTTTCCATTTGTTTTATTTATTAACTTAATAATTTCTTGTTTTGACTTTTGTTTTATTTATAAACTTATTGATTTTTTGTTTTGACATTTGTTTTATTTAACTTATTAATTTTTTTTTTTGCCATTTGTTTTATTTATTAACTTAATAATTTTAGGTTTTCACTTTTGTTTTATTTATTAACTTAAAACTTTCTTGTTTTCACTTTTGTTTTATTTATTAACTTATTAATTTTTTGTTTTTCCATTTGTTTTATTTATTAACTTAATAGTTTCTTGTGTTGACTTTTGTTTTATTTATAAACTTATTGATTTTTTGTTTTGACATTTGTTTTATTTAACTTATTAATTTTTTTTTTTTGCCATTTGTTTTATTTATTAACTTAATAATTTCATGTTTTGACTTTTGTTTTATTTATTAACTTATTAATTTTTTATTTTATTTATTTACTTAATATTTCCTTGTTTTGACTTTTGGTTTAGTAATTGACTTATTCATTATTTGTTTTGATATTTGTTTTTTTTTTAATTTTTGTTTAACTTAATAATTTCTTACTTTTACTTTTGCTCTATTTATTAACTTCTTCATTTTTTGTTTTGGTGTTTGTTTTATTTATTAACTTAATAATTTCTTGTTTTGACTTTTGTTTTATTTATTTACTTACTCCACGTCTTGACTTTTGTTTTATTGATAAAATTATTAATTTTTTGTTTTGACATTTGTTTTATTTATGAACTTGTTCATTTTTTCTTTTGACATTTGCTTTATAATTTTTGTTTTATTTATTAACTTAATACTTTCTTGTTTTGCCTTTGTTTTATTTATTATTTTATTAATCTTTTTTTTTTAAATTTGTTTAATTTATTAACCTAATAATGTCTTGTTTTGACTTTTGTTTTATTTATCAACTTAATAATTTCTTGTTTTGACTTTTTTTTTATTTATGAACTTATTGATATTTTTTTTTGACATTTGTTTTATTTAACTTATTAATTTTTTGTTTTGCCATTTGTTTTATTTATTAACTTAATAATTCCTTGTTTTGACTTTTGTTTTAGTAAATGACTTATTCATATTTTGTTTTGACATTTGTTTTTTTTTTAACTTATGTTTAACTTAATAATTTCTTACTTTTACTTTTGCTCTATTTATTAACTTATTCATTTTTTGGCATTTGTTTTATTTATTAACATAATAATTTCTTTTTTTTTACTTTTATTTTTTTATTAACCTAAGAATTTCTTGTTTTGAATTTGGTTTTATTTATTAACTTATTGATATTTTGTTTTGACATTTGTTTTATTTAACTTATTAATTTTTTGTTTTGCCATTTGTTTTATTTATTAACCTAATAATGTCTTGTTTTGACTTTTGTTTATTTTATTAACTTAATAATTTCTTGTTTTGACTTTTTTTTTATTAATTAACTTATTGATTTTTTTTTGACATTTGTTTTATTTATTTACTTAATAATTCCACGTCTTGACTTTTGTTTTATTAATTAACTTATTGATTTTTTTTGACATTTGTTTTATTTATTTACTTAATAATTCCACGTCTTGACTTTTGTTTTATTGATTAACTTATTAATTTTTTGTTTTGGCATTTGTTTTATTTATTAACTTAATAATTTCATGTTTTGACTTTTGTTTTATTTATTAACTTATTAATTTTTTATTTTATTTATTTACTTAATAATCCCTTGTTTTGACTTTTGTTTTAGTAATTGACTTATTCATATTGTGTTTTGACATTTGTTTTTTTTTTTAATTTATGTTTAACTTAATAATTTCTTACTTTTACTTTTGCTCTATTTATTAACTTATTCATTTTTTGGCATTTGTTTTATTTATTAACATAATAATTTCTTTTTTTTACTTTTGTTTTTTTATTAACCTAAGAATTTCTTGTTTCGACTTTTGTTTTATTTATTAACTTATTGATATTTTGTTTTGACATTTGTTTTATTTAACTTATTAATTTTTTGTTTTTCCATTTGTTTTATTTATTAACTTAATAATTTCTTGTTTTGACTTTTGTTTTATTTATGAACTTATTGATATTTTGTTTTGACATTTGTTTTGTTTAACTTATTAATTTTTTGTTTTTCCATTTGTTTTATTTATTAACTTAATAATTCCTTGTTTTGACTTTTGTTTTATTAATGAACTTATTGATTTTTTGTTTTGACATTTGTTTTATTTAACTTATTAACATTTTGTTTTGCCATTTGTTTTATTTATTAACCTAATAATGTCTTGTTTTGACTTTTGTTTTATTTATGAACTTATTGATATTTTGTTTTGACATTTGTTTTATTTAACTTATTAATTTTTTTTCCATTTGTTTTATTTATTAACTTAATAATCCCTTGTTTTGAATTTTGTTTTAGTAAATGACTTATTCATATTTTGTTTTGACATTTGTTTTTTTTTAACTTATGTTTAACTTAATAATTTCTTACTTTTACTGTTGCTCTATTTATTAACTTATTCATTTTTTGTTTTGGCATTTGTTTTATTTATTAACCTAAGAATTTTTTGTTTTGACTTTTGTTTCATTTAATAACTTATTAATTTTTTGTTTTTTCATTTGTTTTATTTATTAACTTAATAATTTCTTGTTTTGACTTTTGTTTTATTTATGAACTTATTGATTTTTGGTTTTGACATTTGTTTTATTTAACTTAATAATTTTTTGTTTTGCCATTTGTTTTATTTATTAACCTAATAATGTCTTTTTTTACCTTTGTTTTATTTATTAACTTAATAATTCCATGCTTTGACTTTTGTTTTAGTAATTGACTTATTCATATTTTGTTTTGACAATGTTTTTTTTTTAATTTTTGTTTAACTTATATACTTAATAATTTCTTATTTTTACTTTTGCTCTATTTATTAACTTCTTCATTTTTTGTTTTGCCATTTAATTTATTTACTTACTTAATAATTTATTGTTTTATTTAATAACTTATTGATTTTTTTGCCATTTGTTTTATTTATTAACTTAATAATTTCATTTTTTGACTTTTGTTTTATTTATTATCTTATTAATTTTTTGTTTTATTTATTTACTTAATAATTCCTTGTTTTGACTTTTGTTTTAGTAATTGACTTATTCATATTTTGTTTTGACATTTGTTTATTTTTCATTTTTGTTTAACTTAAAATTTCTTACTTTTACTTTTGCTCTATTTATTAACTTATTAATTTTTTGTTTTTCCATTTGTTTTATTTATTAACTTAATAATTTCTTGTTTTGACTTTTGTTTTATTTATAAACTTATTGATTTTTTGTTTTGACATTTGTTTTATTTAACTTATTAATTTTTTTTTTGCCATTTGTTTTATTTATTAACTTAATAATTTTAGGTTTTTACTTTTGTGTTATTTATTAACTTAAAACTTTCTTGTTTTCACTTTTGTTTTATTTATTAACTTATTAATTTTTTTGTTTTTCCATTTGTTTTATTTATTAACTTAATAGTTTCTTGTGTTGACTTTTGTTTTATTTATAAACTTATTGATTTTTTGTTTTGACATTTGTTTTATTTAACTTATTAATTTTTTTTTTGCCATTTGTTTTATTTATTAACTTAATAATTTTTTATTTTATTTATTTACTTAATATTTCCTTGTTTTGACTTTTGGTTTAGTAATTGACTTATTCATTATTTGTTTTGATATTTGTTTTTTTTTTTAATTTTTGTTTAACTTAATAATTTCTTACTTTTACTTTTGCTCTATTTATTAACTTCTTCATTTTTTGTTTTGGTGTTTGTTTTATTTATTAACTTAATAATTTCTTGTTTTGACTTTTGTTTTATTTATTTACTTACTCCACGTCTTGACTTTTGTTTTATTGATAAAATTATTAATTTTTTGTTTTGACATTTGTTTTATTTATGAACTTGTTCATTTTTTCTTTTGACATTTGCTTTATAATTTTTGTTTTATTTATTAACTTAATACTTTCTTGTTTTGCCTTTGTTTTATTTATTATTTTATTAATCTTTTTTTTTTAAATTTGTTTAATTTATTAACCTAATAATGTCTTGTTTTGACTTTTGTTTTATTTATCAACTTAATAATTTCTTGTTTTGACTTTTTTTTTATTTATGAACTTATTGATATTTTTTTTTGACATTTGTTTTATTTAACTTATTAATTTTTTGTTTTGCCATTTGTTTTATTTATTAACTTAATAATTCCTTGTTTTGACTTTTGTTTTAGTAAATGACTTATTCATATTTTGTTTTGACATTTGTTTTTTTTTTAACTTATGTTTAACTTAATAATTTCTTACTTTTACTTTTGCTCTATTTATTAACTTATTCATTTTTTGGCATTTTTTGTTTTATTTATTAACATAATAATTTCTTTTTTTTTACTTTTATTTTTTTATTAACCTAAGAATTTCTTGTTTTGAATTTGGTTTTATTTATTAACTTATTGATATTTTGTTTTGACATTTGTTTTATTTAACTTATTAATTTTTTGTTTTGCCATTTGTTTTATTTATTAACCTAATAATGTCTTGTTTTGACTTTTGTTTATTTTATTAACTTAATAATTTCTTGTTTTGACTTTTTTTTTATTAATTAACTTATTGATTTTTTTTTGACATTTGTTTTATTTATTTACTTAATAATTCCACGTCTTGACTTTTGTTTTATTAATTAACTTATTGATTTTTTTTGACATTTGTTTTATTTATTTACTTAATAATTCCACGTCTTGACTTTTGTTTTATTGATTAACTTATTAATTTTTTGTTTTGGCATTTGTTTTATTTATTAACTTAATAATTTCATGTTTTGACTTTTGTTTTATTTATTAACTTATTAATTTTTTATTTTATTTATTTACTTAATAATCCCTTGTTTTGACTTTTGTTTTAGTAATTGACTTATTCATATTGTGTTTTGACATTTGTTTTTTTTTTTAATTTATGTTTAACTTAATAATTTCTTACTTTTACTTTTGCTCTATTTATTAACTTATTCATTTTTTGGCATTTGTTTTATTTATTAACATAATAATTTCTTTTTTTTACTTTTGTTTTTTTATTAACCTAAGAATTTCTTGTTTTGACTTTTGTTTTATTTATTAACTTATTGATATTTTGTTTTGACATTTGTTTTATTTAACTTATTAATTTTTTGTTTTTCCATTTGTTTTATTTATTAACTTAATAATTTCTTGTTTTGACTTTTGTTTTATTTATGAACTTATTGATATTTTGTTTTGACATTTGTTTTGTTTAACTTATTAATTTTTTGTTTTTCCATTTGTTTTATTTATTAACTTAATAATTCCTTGTTTTGACTTTTGTTTTATTAATGAACTTATTGATTTTTTGTTTTGACATTTGTTTTATTTAACTTATTAACATTTTGTTTTGCCATTTGTTTTATTTATTAACCTAATAATGTCTTGTTTTGACTTTTGTTTTATTTATGAACTTATTGATATTTTGTTTTGACATTTGTTTTATTTAACTTATTAATTTTTTTTCCATTTGTTTTATTTATTAACTTAATAATCCCTTGTTTTGACTTTTGTTTTAGTAAATGACTTATTCATATTTTGTTTTGACATTTGTTTTTTTTTAACTTATGTTTAACTTAATAATTTCTTACTTTTACTGTTGCTCTATTTATTAACTTATTCATTTTTTGTTTTGGCATTTGTTTTATTTATTAACCTAAGAATTTTTTGTTTTGACTTTTGTTTCATTTAATAACTTATTAATTTTTTGTTTTTTCATTTGTTTTATTTATTAACTTAATAATTTCTTGTTTTGACTTTTGTTTTATTTATGAACTTATTGATTTTTGGTTTTGACATTTGTTTTATTTAACTTAATAATTTTTTGTTTTGCCATTTGTTTTATTTATTAACCTAATAATGTCTTTTTTTACCTTTGTTTTATTTATTAACTTAATAATTCCATGCTTTGACTTTTGTTTTAGTAATTGACTTATTCATATTTTGTTTTGACAATGTTTTTTTTTTAATTTTTGTTTAACTTATATACTTAATAATTTCTTATTTTTACTTTTGCTCTATTTATTAACTTCTTCATTTTTTGTTTTGCCATTTAATTTATTTACTTACTTAATAATTTATTGTTTTATTTATTAACTTATTGATTTTTTTGCCATTTGTTTTATTTATTAACTTAATAATTTCATTTTTTGACTTTTGTTTTATTTATTATCTTATTAATTTTTTGTTTTATTTATTTACTTAATAATTCCTTGTTTTGACTTTTGTTTTAGTAATTGACTTATTCATATTTTGTTTTGACATTTGTTTATTTTTCATTTTTGTTTAACTTAAAATTTCTTACTTTTACTTTTGCTCTATTTATTAACTTATTAATTTTTTGTTTTTCCATTTGTTTTATTTATTAACTTAATAATTTCTTGTTTTGACTTTTGTTTTATTTATAAACTTATTGATTTTTTGTTTTGACATTTGTTTTATTTAACTTATTAATTTTTTTTTTGCCATTTGTTTTATTTATTAACTTAATAATTTTAGGTTTTTACTTTTGTGTTATTTATTAACTTAAAACTTTCTTATTTTCACTTTTGTTTTATTTATTAACTTATTAATTTTTTTGTTTTTCCATTTGTTTTATTTATTAACTTAATAGTTTCTTGTGTTGACTTTTGTTTTATTTATAAACTTATTGATTTTTTGTTTTGACATTTGTTTTATTTAACTTATTAATTTTTTTTTTTGCCATTTGTTTTATTTATTAACTTAATAATTTCATGTTTTGACTTTTGTTTTATTTATTAACTTATTAATTTTTTATTTTATTTATTTACTTAATATTTCCTTGTTTTGACTTTTGGTTTAGTAATTGACTTATTCATTATTTGTTTTGATATTTGTTTTTTTTTTTAATTTTTGTTTAACTTAATAATTTCTTACTTTTACTTTTGCTCTATTTATTAACTTCTTCATTTTTTGTTTTGGTGTTTGTTTTATTTATTAACTTAATAATTTCTTGTTTTGACTTTTGTTTTATTTATTTACTTACTCCACGTCTTGACTTTTGTTTTATTGATAAAATTATTAATTTTTTGTTTTGACATTTATTTTATTTATGAACTTGTTCATTTTTTCTTTTGACAGTTGCTTTATAATTTTTGTTTTATTTATTAACTTAATACTTTCTTGTTTTGCCTTTGTTTTATTTATTATTTTATTAATCTTTTTTTTTAAATTTGTTTAATTTATTAACCTAATAATGTCTTGTTTTGACTTTTGTTTTATTTATCAACTTAATAATTTCTTGTTTTGACTTTTTTTTTATTTATGAACTTATTGATATTTTTTTTTGACATTTGTTTTATTTAACTTATTAATTTTTTGTTTTGCCATTTGTTTTATTTATTAACTTAATAATTCCTTGTTTTGACTTTTGTTTTAGTAAATGACTTATTCATATTTTGTTTTGACATTTGTTTTTTTTTTAACTTATGTTTAACTTAATAATTTCTTACTTTTACTTTTGCTCTATTTATTAACTTATTCATTTTTTGGCATTTGTTTTATTTATTAACATAATAATTTCTTTTTTTTTACTTTTGTTTTTTTATTAACCTAAGAATTTCTTGTTTTGAATTTGGTTTTATTTATTAACTTATTGATATTTTGTTTTGACATTTGTTTTATTTAACTTATTAATTTTTTGTTTTGCCATTTGTTTTATTTATTAACCTAATAATGTCTTGTTTTGACTTTTGTTTATTTTATTAACTTAATAATTTCTTGTTTTGACTTTTTTTTTATTAATTAACTTATTGATTTTTTTTTGACATTTGTTTTATTTATTTACTTAATAATTCCACGTCTTGACTTTTGTTTTATTGATTAACTTATTAATTTTTTGTTTTGGCGTTTGTTTTATTTATTAACTTAATAATTTCATGTTTTGACTTTTGTTTTATTTATTAACTTATTAATTTTTTATTTTATTTATTTACTTAATAATCCCTTGTTTTGACTTTTAGTTTTAGTAATTGACTTATTCATATTGTGTTTTGACATTTGTTTTTTTTTAATTTATGTTTAACTTAATAATTTCTTACTTTTGCTCTATTTATTAACTTATTCATTTTTTGGCATTTGTTTTATTTATTAACATAATAATTTCTTTTTTTACTTTTGTTTTTTTATTAACCTAAAAATTTCTTGTTTTGACTTTTGTTTTATTTATTAACTTATTGATATTTTGTTTTGACATTTGTTTTATTTAACTTATTAATTTTTTGTTTTTCCATTTGTTTTATTTATTAACTTAATAATTTCTTGTTTTGACTTTTGTTTTATTAATGAACTTATTGATTTTTTGTTTTGACATTTTTTTTATTCAACTTATTAATATTTTGTTTTGCCATTTGTTTTATTTATTAACTTAATAATTTCTTGTTTTGACTTTTGTTTTATTAATGAACTTATTGATTTTTTGTTTTGACATTTGTTTTATTCAACTTATTAATATTTTGTTTTGCCATTTGTTTTATTTATTAACCTAATAATGTCTTGTTTTGACTTTTGTTTTATTTATGAACTTATTGATATTTTGTTTTGACATTTGTTTTATTTAACTTATTAATTTTTTGTTTTTCCATTTGTTTTATTTATTAACTTAATAATTCCTTATTTTGACTTTTGTTTTATTAATGAACTTATTGATTTTTTGTTTTGACATTTGTTTTATTTAACTTATTAACATTTTTTTTTGCCATTTGTTTTATTTATTAACCTAATTTGAGGATTTCATTTGAGTTGAGTAAGCGACTTGGATGGACGTGTATTTTACTTCGCTGTGAAAATTTCTGTGAAATTTAGTGTACTTGATTAGAATCTCCCAAAAAATTAATAACGTATCGAAGCAAAGTTAGTGTGTTGCGAAAAAGACTAAGTTGTAGAGTAATTGATCAGTAAAATAATTAAATATAACATTTTAAAAGGTTTTTGAGTCCAAAACAATTTCGCGCGCTTTTTTCCTATTTTCGTTCGGTTTTACTGTTTTCAATTTCTATCAACACTTGTGAGAAACTGGAAGAGAAACAGAGACTAAGAAAATGAGTGAACTTTGCAAACATTGTAAAAATGCACTACCAGCGCCTAATGAGTTTGTGAGATGTCAGCAATGTAAATCGGGATATCATTTCTCATCATGCTGCTCGCTCTCTGAGCGGAGCTTTGCACAATATACATTGGAAAAGCGAAATGAGTGGAAATGTCAACATTGTAGGCAAAGATCTAAGTCCGCGTCTTCGTGTGGGGGAGCAGTGTCGGCGGATGTCAACACAGGTCAACAAGCGGCTCTAAAACCGCAAGCTGCGATCACGGGCAGTTTGGCCTCCGAGATTAACACTTTACATTCAAATGTTTCAGAGCTTAAGACGGACACGAAAGAGATCAAGAAGGTTATTGAAAATTTAAGTCAACGAGTGTCTTTCTCTTATGACGATATCAAAAGTCAGCTCTCGAGTGCTTTGACTAAGATAAATGAGGCAATGTCCCAATTAGCCGAGCAGGTGAAAGAGCTTTCCATAAAAAACGAAGAGAAAGAACGAAAAATTACATTGTTAGAGCAGAAAATAAACACAATGGAACAACAATCGCTGGACAATAACATTGAGATAAGGAATGCTCCGAACATGGAAAGTGAGTGTGTTAAAGCTTTCGTGGTAAATGTTGGCAAAGCAACGAATGTTGATATTAAGGAGAGTGACATTACTGATGCCTATAGGTTGAGACAGAAAAACAACATGATTATTAAATTCTCCGATGTCAATAAAAAGAGAGAGTTCATGCGAAAGACACGGGGAAAGGTAAGCGCTGCGATTGTCTCATCAATAACAACAACATCATCTTCGTCGAATGAGGTGATGAGCACAAACAACAATAACAATAGCGGTCAAAGTATGTACATTGGCGATCAGCTGACGCAAACGAATCGTCATTTACTTTGGATGGCAAAAAATACAGCCAAGGAAAAAAATTGAAAATTTGTTTGGGTACGGTACGGAAAAATTTACGCTAAAAAACAGGAAAACGCCACTGCTGTTAGAATATTGGCAGAAAAGGACGTAAATTTAATTTTTTAAATAAGTTTGAGTAAACGCCAATCATATAAATTTTTAAGATGACCATAAATTTAACAACAGCAACCCATTTTAGTTATAACTCCATAGATAAAAACAAATACACTAACTACAATCTTTCATGCATCTACCTAAATATCAGGTCCCTGCGAAAAAACTTCCTGTCTTTTACATCAGCAATAGAAAACCTAATAGATATGCTTGATATAATTGTACTGGTAGAAACAAATATTTCTGACGAAGAGGAGGGGTTTTATTCGATTCCGGGTTTTAATGTGGAATATCTAAATAGGCAGCGAAGACGGGGTGGTGGAATTGCAGTTTATCTGAAAGAGTCAATACGATACACGAGGGCAGGAGAATCTGGAATATGTATGGAATCCTTTGAGAGTATTCATGTATCATTGACGATCGATAGGAAAGCTTTTTCGCTAGTTGCTATATACAGACCGCCGTCTCAAAGTGTAAATGATTTCATTAGGGAGCTGGAACGCAAAATTGGCCGAATACACGCAGCTCAAGACATCGTATTAATAGGAGACATGAACATAAATTTGAATCTTCGTGACCATGCCACCAATTTAGAATATCTCTGTATGCTTGCGTCCAATGGTCTTATGAATTGTGTTATTGGAAATACAAGGGTTGACCTAAATAGAGAGACAGAATCGGCCATTGATCACTTTTTTATGCGAGGCAGCGGATGCGATGTAGACGCGGCCGTCGTCACAACAAGCATCTCGGATCACTTCTCGTTGTGGTTTGCCGTAAAGTATTTTGAATTACCAAAACATGATAGGATAATAGCTGATCATAGCATAATAGTTGATCGAGAAGTTAATGCGAAAATTCGGTCTACAAACTGGAATGAACTGATGAAATTTGAAAGTGTTGATACGCTCTGCGGCGCAATACAAACAACATTTAGTGACATCTACAATAGTTCACAGAGGAATATTAAGATATGTAAGCAACGGCGACCACATCCGTGGCTAAAGAATGATATACTTATCTGTTGCGAGCAACGTGACAAAATGTACAAAAAGTGGCGTAAAAAGCCAAAAGATAAAAGCCTGGAAAGACAATACAAATCATACAGAAATGAGGTTAACAGAATTCTGTTGAGAGCCAAGAATAATTATTATAAAGACAAATTTCAAAAGTTTAAGTATGACGCTAGGAAAACATGGCAAACTGTGAATGAAATCCTAGGCAGAAAAACACAAAATTTGGACGTCTTTGTACTGAACAATTTTGATAAGCAAAATTCAAACTTACCGGACGAGTTTGCGGAATGTTTTCGGAGTAATATAATTAACGCAGTACACGATTGCCAGATTGAAACATTGCAAACGAGAGCCGAATCAAATGCAAATTCGATGTACTTCAGTGATGCCACTAAAGAAGAAGTGTTTGCTATTATCGCTAGTATGAACGCAAATAAAGCTCCAGGTTGTGACGGGATAAGACAAAAAGACCTGAAGAACAACAAAGAATTTCTTACACCAATAGTAACCAAACTTATAAATTTGAGTCTTAATACAGGGAAAGTACCAGCATCTCTAAAGCAGTCAATTGTAAGACCAATTTATAAAAAAGGCATGAAAACCGCAGTGGAAAACTATCGCCCAATTTTCTATTCTACCATCACTGGAAAAAATTTTGGAGGAAATTGTATGTCAAAGATTAAAAAGTTTCATAGCCAGATACGACATAATTCACCCATGTCAGTACGGGTATCAGAGTGGCAAAAATATCAACAAGCTTTTGGGTAATTTTGCAAATACTTTAAATGACAGCTTAAGTAAAGGTAATCACAGTCTAGCTTTATTCTTGGATTTTAGTAAGGCATTCGATACTCTTTCTCATGAGAAATTGATCGCATCATTAGAGCGCGTAGGGATTCGTGGCGAAGGTTTGATGTGGTTCAGAGACTATCTACACCTGAGGACTTTTCGCGTCAAAGTCGCCGGAAAATTCAGTCAAGAAACCGGAGTCTCACATGGTGTCCCACAGGGATCTAAATTAGGACCACTCATGTTTATTATATATACAAACAGCATGCTAAGGGCAATAAGATACGGTAAAGCATTCGCGTACGCGGATGACACAGCATTGGTGGTTTCTAACGCAGACTTGAGTTTAGCTATAGAACGTATGCAAGCGGATTTCACTGCTATCGCCAGATGGTCACACGACAACGGATTGCTGTTAAACGTAACGAAAACAAATATTATGCATATCAGACCACCGCATCTTTTGTATAGTCCAGTGGAAATCATATCGCACGACCGAGAATGCCTTCATGCAAGTCATGGTGAAAGGGAAAATATTACGTGCGGCACGTGTAAGACACATATTGAATTGGTTAGAACTTATAAATATCTGGGAGTCATAGTTGATGAACATCTGAATTGGAACGCCCATATAGAGACGCTTCAAAAAAAAACCAACAAAATATCTTATTTCCTCTACCATCTAAGCAAGCCATGCAGTTATCCGGTCCTCAAACAAATCTATCTAGCTCTTTGCGAATCTACTCTTAGACACGGTGTTACAGCATGGGGATCATCCATCAGATGTAAACAATTGCAGAAGAATCAAAATAATATCCTAAAAATCTTAGCCAAAAGGAAAAATGCCAACTTTTCACGTTCGGACGCCATTTCATTGCCAAGCTATTTACGTGTATTGAACTTAGACGGCATCTTTAAATACACAACATTGATGGAGTTTTATGAAGACACTCGCTTTAGAAATACGATTCGACATTCATACGAAACAAGACGCAGGACAGAAGGCAGATACACAGTTCGACAATATCATAATGATTACGGAAAAAACACCCTTGACGTCACAATTCCCAGAATTCTTAATCAGCTTCCATTAGAGCTGCTTAGTATACCAACCATAAATCGGCGGAAAATGAGAATTAAGGAATATTTGATAAATAACGAAGATAGAAATTTCAGTTATACTTAAAACATATATACTTTGTTATTTTATATACTTTTTTAAAAAATTCAGTTATTTTTCTATCATTCTTCACATTTCACTTTAAAAAACTACACTTTTTCATATGATTTGGAGTTGCTATTGTATTTAAATTGGATTGCAATATAAGATAGTATGTCAAGTCGCATTACAATCTTTTGTTTTTGTATTTATCACTTAGATGAGTTTTTCAATCCTGCAAACAAGTCCTAAGGACTTCGCGGGATAACTAATTGAAACTGTAATTATGTTCTATGTTTATCTTAAATAAATGAAATGAAATGAAAAAAATAATGTCTTGTTTTGACTTTTGTTTTATTTATGAACTTATTGATATTTTGTTTTGACATTTGTTTTATTTAACTTATTAATTTTTTTTTTCCATTTGTTTTATTTATTAACTCAATAATCCCTTGTTTTGACTTTTGTTTTAGTAAATGACTTATTCATATTTTGTTTTGACATTTGTTTTTTTTTTAACTTATGTTTAACTTAATAATTTCTTACTTTTACTGTTGCTCTATTTATTAACTTATTCATTTTTTGTTTTGGCATTTGTTTTATTTATTAACCTAAGAATTTCTTGTTTTGACTTTTGTTTCATTTAATAACTTATTAATTTTTTGTTTTTTCATTTGTTTTATTTATTAACTTAATAATTTCTTGTTTTGACTTTTGTTTTATTTATGAACTTATTGATTTTTTGTTTTGACATTTGTTTTATTTAACTTAATAATTTTTTGTTTTGCCATTTGTTTTATTTATTAACCTAATAATGTCTTTTTTTACCTTTGTTTTATTTATTAACTTAATAATTCCATGCTTTGACTTTGGTTTTAGTAATTGACTTATTCATATTTTGTTTTGACAATGTTTTTTTTTTTTAATTTTTGTTTAACTTATTTACTTAATAATTTCTTATTTTTACTTTTGCTCTATTTATTAACTTCTTCATTTTTTGTTTTGCCATTTGTTTTATTTACTTACTTAATAATTTATTGTTTTATTTATTAACTTATTGATTTTTTTGCCATTTGTTTTATTTATTAACTTAATAATTTCATTTTTTGACTTTTTTTTTATTTATTATCTTATTAATTTTTTGTTTTATTTATTTACTTAATAATTCCTTGTTTTGACTTTTGTTTTAGTAATTGACTTATTCATATTTTGTTTTGACATTTGTTTATTTTTAAATTTTGTTTAACTTAAAATTTCTTACTTTTACTTTTGCTCTATTTATTAACTTATTAATTTTTTGTTTTTCCATTTGTTTTATTTATTAACTTAATGATTTCTTGTTTTGACTTTTGTTTTATTTATAAACTTATTGATTTTTTGTTTTGACATTTGTTTTATTTAACTTATTAATTTTTTTTTTTTGCCATTTGTTTTATTTATTAACTTAATAATTTTAGGTTTTCACTTTTGTTTTATTTATTAACTTATTAATTTTTTATTTTATTTATTTACTTAATATTTCCTTGTTTTGACTTTTGGTTTAGTAACTGACTTATTCATATTTTGTTTTGATATTTGTTTTTTTTTAATTTTTGTTTAACTTAATAATTTCTTACTTTTACTTTTGCTCTATTTATTAACTTCTTCATTTTTTGTTTTGGCATTTGTTTTATTTATTGACTTATTAATTTTTTGTTTTTCCATTTGGTTTATTTATTAACTTAATAATTTCTTGTTTTGACTTTTGTTTTATTTATAAATTTATTGATTTTTTGTTTTGACATTTGTTTTATTTAACTTATTAATTTTTTTTTGCCATTTGTTTTATTTATTAACTTAATAATTTCATGTTTTGACTTTTGTTTTATTTATGAACTTATTGATTTTTTGTTTTGACATTTGTTTTGTTTAACTTATTAATTTTTTGTTTTGCCATTTGTTTTATTTATTAACATAATAATTTCTTTTTTTTTACTTTTGTTTTTTTTATTAACCTAACAATTTCTTGTTTTGAGTTTTGTTTTATTTATTGACTTATTAATTTTTTGTTTTTCCATTTGTTTTATTTATTAACTTAATAATTTCTTGTTTTGACTTTTGTTTTATTTATGAACTTATTGATTTTTTGTTTTGACATTTGTTTTATTTAACTTATTAATTTTTTGTTTTGCCATTTGTTTAATTTATTAACCTAATAATGTCTTGTTTTGACTTTTGTTTTATTTATGAACTTCTTGATATTTTGTTTTAACATTTTATTTAACTTATAAATTTTTTGTTTTTCCATTTGTTTTATTTATTAACTTAATAATTCCTTGTTTTGACTTTTATTTTAGTAAATGACTTATTCATATTTTGTTTTGACATTTGTTTTTTTTTAACTTATGTTTAACTTAATAATTTCTTACTTTTATTTTTGCTCTATTTATTAACTTATTCATTTTTGTTTTGGCATTTGTTTTATTTATTAACTTAATAATTTCGTGTGTTGACTTTTGTTTTATTTATTAACTTATTGATATTTTGTTTTGACATTTGTTTTATTTAACTTATTAATTTTTTTTCCATTTGTTTTATTTATTAACTTAATAATCCCTTGTTTTGACTTTTGTTTTAGTAAATGACTTATTCATATTTTGTTTTGACATTTGTTTTTTTTAACTTATGTTTAACTTAATAATTTCTTACTTTTACTGTTGCTCTATTTATTAACTTATTCATTTTTTGTTTTGGCATTTGTTTTATTTATTAACCTAAGAATTTTTTGTTTTGACTTTTGTTTCATTTAATAACTTATTAATTTTTTGTTTTTTCATTTGTTTTATTTATTAACTTAATAATTTCTTGTTTTGACTTTTGTTTTATTTATGAACTTATTGATTTTTGGTTTTGACATTTGTTTTATTTAACTTAATAATTTTTTGTTTTGCCATTTGTTTTATTTATTAACTTAATAATTTCATTTTTTGACTTTTGTTTTATTTATTATCTTATTAATTTTTTGTTTTATTTATTTACTTAATAATTCCTTGTTTTGACTTTTGTTTTAGTAATTGACTTATTCATATTTTGTTTTGACATTTGTTTATTTTTAATTTTTGTTTAACTTAAAATTTCTTACTTTTACTTTTGCTCTATTTATTAACTTATTAATTTTTTGTTTTTCCATTTGTTTTATTTATTAACTTAATAAATTCTTGTTTTGACTTTTGTTTTATTTATAAACTTATTGATTTTTTGTTTTGACATTTGTTTTATTTAACTTATTAATTTTTTTTTTTGCCATTTGTTTTATTTATTAACTTAATAATTTTAGGTTTTCACTTTTGTTTTATTTATTAACTTAAAACTTTCTTGTTTTCACTTTTGTTTTATTTATTAACTTATTAATTTTTTGTTTTTCCATTTGTTTTATTTATTAACTTAATAGTTTCTTGTGTTGACTTTTGTTTTATTTATAAACTTATTGATTTTTTGTTTTGACATTTGTTTTATTTAACTTATTAATTTTTTTTTTTTTGCCATTTGTTTTATTTATTAACTTAATAATTTCATGTTTTGACTTTTGTTTTATTTATTAACTTATTAATTTTTTATTTTATTTATTTACTTAATATTTCCTTGTTTTGACTTTTGGTTTAGTAATTGACTTATTCATTATTTGTTTTGATATTTGTTTTTTTTTTAATTTTTGTTTAACTTAATAATTTCTTACTTTTACTTTTGCTCTATTTATTAACTTCTTCATTTTTTGTTTTGGTGTTTGTTTTATTTATTAACTTAATAATTTCTTGTTTTGACTTTTGTTTTATTTATTTACTTACTCCACGTCTTGACTTTTGTTTTATTGATAAAATTATTAATTTTTTGTTTTGACATTTGTTTTATTTATTAACTTGTTCATTTTTTCTTTTGACATTTGCTTTATAATTTTTGTTTTATTTATTAACTTAATACTTTCTTGTTTTGCCTTTGTTTTATTTATTATTTTATTAATCTTTTTTTTTTAAATTTGTTTAATTTATTAACCTAATAATGTCTTGTTTTGACTTTTGTTTTATTTATCAACTTAATAACTTCTTGTTTTGACTTTTTTTTTATTTATGAACTTATTGATATTTTTTTTTGACATTTGTTTTATTTAACTTATTAATTTTTTGTTTTGCCATTTGTTTTATTTATTAACTTAATAATTCCTTGTTTTGACTTTTGTTTTAGTAAATGACTTATTCATATTTTGTTTTGACATTTGTTTTTTTTTTTAACTTATGTTTAACTTAATAATTTCTTACTTTTACTTTTGCTCTATTTATTAACTTATTCATTTTTTGGCATTTGTTTTATTTATTAACATAATAATTTCTTTTTTTTTACTTTTATTTTTTTATTAACCTAAGAATTTCTTGTTTTGAATTTGGTTTTATTTATTAACTTATTGATATTTTGTTTTGACATTTGTTTTATTTAACTTATTAATTTTTTGTTTTGCCATTTGTTTTATTTATTAACCTAATAATGTCTTGTTTTGACTTTTGTTTATTTTATTAACTTAATAATTTCTTGTTTTGACTTTTTTTTTATTAATTAACTTATTGATTTTTTTTTGACATTTGTTTTATTTATTTACTTAATAATTCCACGTCTTGACTTTTGTTTTATTAATTAACTTATTGATTTTTTTTGACATTTGTTTTATTTATTTACTTAATAATTCCACGTCTTGACTTTTGTTTTATTGATTAACTTATTAATTTTTTGTTTTGGCATTTGTTTTATTTATTAACTTAATAATTTCATGTTTTGACTTTTGTTTTATTTATTAACTTATTAATTTTTTATTTTATTTATTTACTTAATAATCCCTTGTTTTGACTTTTGTTTTAGTAATTGACTTATTCATATTGTGTTTTGACATTTGTTTTTTTTTTAATTTATGTTTAACTTAATAATTTCTTACTTTTACTTTTGCTCTATTTATTAACTTATTCATTTTTTGGCATTTGTTTTATTTATTAACATAATAATTTCTTTTTTTTACTTTTGTTTATACCCTACATCCGAAGGAATGAGGGTATATTCACTTTGTGCTTCCGTGTGTAACGCATTAAAGGAGGCGTGGCAGGTATGGAAAAGTATATATATTCTTGAACAGTGTCACCTCCTGAGTCGATTTAGCCATGTCCGTAGTCTGTCTGTCTGTCTGTCTGTCTGTCTGTCTGTCTGTCTGTCTGTCTGTCTGTGGAAATCACGATTACAGGAGAACGAATGAAGCTATCGCGATGAAATTTTGCACGTATATTCTTTGTCATCCGAAACTCTGTGGGATTGAAAATGGGATAAATCGGTGCAGCGCCACGCCTACTTTTTTAACAAATACTAATTCTTTTAACAATATTTCAACTTGTAGACTTAGTTTTGAGCTTCAATTTTGTTTCCGAATACATCGGTACAGGTAGATTAAATTTTTAAAAAAAATGGGCGTGTCCGCCCACGAACATATGACATTGATATAAACCGCAATTCCAGAATAACGGTTGGAAGAATTGACTTGAAATTCGGTACGAATATTCTCTGCCATCATAGATAACTCTGTATTGAAAATGGGGAAAATCGGCGGAGTGACACGCCTACTTTTTATAACAAATTCTTGATACGGAAATTTAAGAAAATCGGACTATTTAAATAAATCGGAAATATGTATAAATATGTATAATAAAGGTTGCTGGGATGTAGGGTATATAAGCTTCGGTCTGACCGAAGGTACCCTTACTAGTTTTTTATTAACCTAAGAATTTCTTGTTTTGACTTTTGTTTTATTTATTAACTTATTGATATTTTGTTTTGACATTTGTTTTATTTAACTTATTAATTTTTTGTTTTTCCATTTGTTTTATTTATTAACTTAATAATTTCTTGTTTTGACTTTTGTTTTATTAATGAACTTATTGATTTTTTGTTTTGACATTTGTTTTATTCAACTTATTAATATTTTGTTTTGCCATTTGTTTTATTTATTAACCTAATAATGTCTTGTTTTGACTTTTGTTTTATTTATGAACTTATTGATATTTTGTTTTGACATTTGTTTTATTTAACTTATTAATTTTTTGTTTTTCCATTTGTTTTATTTATTAACTTAATAATTCCTTGTTTTGACTTTTGTTTTATTAATGAACTTATTGATTTTTTGTTTTGACATTTGTTTTATTTAACTTATTAACATTTTGTTTTGCCATTTGTTTTATTTATTAACTTAATAATTTCTTGTTTTGACTTTTGTTTTATTTATAAACTTATTGATTTTTTGTTTTGACATTTGTTTTATTTAACTTATTAATTTTTTTTTTGCCATTTGTTTTATTTATTAACTTAATAATTTTAGGTTTTCACTTTTGTTTTATTTATTAACTTAAAACTTTCTTGTTTTCACTTTTGTTTTATTTATTAACTTATTAATTTTTTGTTTTTCCATTTGTTTTATTTATTAACTTAATAGTTTCTTGTGTTGACTTTTGTTTTATTTATAAACTTATTGATTTTTTGTTTTGACATTTGTTTTATTTAACTTATTAATTTTTTTTTTTTTGCCATTTGTTTTATTTATTAACTTAATAATTTCATGTTTTGACTTTTGTTTTATTTATTAACTTATTAATTTTTTATTTTATTTATTTACTTAATATTTCCTTGTTTTGACTTTTGGTTTAGTAATTGACTTATTCTTTATTTGTTTTGATATTTGTTTTTTTTTTTAATTTTTGTTTAACTTAATAATTTCTTACTTTTACTTTTGCTCTATTTATTAACTTCTTCATTTTTTGTTTTGGTGTTTGTTTTATTTATTAACTTAATAATTTCTTGTTTTGACTTTTGTTTTATTTATTTACTTACTCCACGTCTTGACTTTTGTTTTATTGATAAAATTATTAATTTTTTGTTTTGACATTGATTTTATTTATGAACTTGTTCATTTTTTCTTTTGACATTTGCTTTATAATTTTTGTTTTATTTATTAACTTAATACTTTCTTGTTTTGCCTTTGTTTTATTTATTATTTTATTAATCTTTTTTTTTAAATTTGTTTAATTTATTAACCTAATAATGTCTTGTTTTGACTTTTGTTTTATTTATCAACTTAATAATTTCTTGTTTTGACTTTTTTTTATTTATGAACTTATTGATATTTTTTTTTGACATTTGTTTTATTTAACTTATTAATTTTTTGTTTTGCCATTTGTTTTATTTATTAACTTAATAATTCCTTGTTTTGACTTTTGTTTTAGTAAATGACTTATTCATATTTTGTTTTGACATTTGTTTTTTTTTAACTTATGTTTAACTTAATAATTTCTTACTTTTACTTTTGCTCTATTTATTAACTTATTCATTTTTTGGCATTTGTTTTATTTATTAACATAATAATTTCTTTTTTTTTACTTTTGTTTTTTTATTAACTTAATAATTTCTTGTTTTGACTTTTTTTTTATTAATTAACTTATTGATTTTTTTTTGACATTTGTTTTATTTATTTACTTAATAATTCCACGTCTTGACTTTTGTTTTATTGATTAACTTATTAATTTTTTGTTTTGGCGTTTGTTTTATTTATTAACTTAATAATTTCATGTTTTGACTTTTGTTTTATTTATTAACTTATTAATTTTTTATTTTATTTATTTACTTAATAATCCCTTGTTTTGACTTTTAGTTTTAGTAATTGACTTATTCATATTGTGTTTTGACATTTGTTTTTTTTTAATTTATGTTTAACTTAATAATTTCTTACTTTTACTCTTGCTCTATTTATTAACTTATTCATTTTTTGGCATTTGTTTTATTTATTAACATAATAATTTCTTTTTTTACTTTTGCTTTTTATTAACCTAAAAATTTCTTGTTTTGACTTTTGTTTTATTTATTAACTTATTGATATTTTGTTTTGACATTTGTTTTATTTAACTTATTAATTTTTTGTTTTTCCATTTGTTTTATTTATTAACTTAATAATTTCTTGTTTTGACTTTTGTTTTATTAATGAACTTATTGATTTTTTGTTTTGACATTTGTTTTATTCAACTTATTAATATTTTGTTTTGCCATTTGTTTTATTTATTAACCTAATAATGTCTTGTTTTGACTTTTGTTTTATTTATAAACTTATTGATATTTTGTTTTGACATTTGTTTTATTTAACTTATTAATTTTTTGTTTTTCCATTTGTTTTATTTATTAACTTAATAATTCCTTATTTTGACTTTTGTTTTATTAATGAACTTATTGATTTTTTGTTTTGACATTTGTTTTATTTAACTTATTAACATTTTTTTTTGCCATTTGTTTTATTTATTAACCTAATAATGTCTTGTTTTGACTTTTGTTTTATTTATGAACTTATTGATATTTTGTTTTGACATTTGTTTTATTTAACTTATTAATTTTTTTTTCCATTTGTTTTATTTATTAACTTAATAATCCCTTGTTTTGACTTTTGTTTTAGTAAATGACTTATTCATATTTTGTTTTGACATTTGTTTTTTTTTAACTTATGTTTAACTTAATAATTTCTTACTTTTACTGTTGCTCTATTTATTAACTTATTCATTTTTTGTTTTGGCATTTGTTTTATTTATTAACCTAAGAATTTCTTGTTTTGACTTTTGTTTCATTTAATAACTTATTAATTTTTTGTTTTTTCATTTGTTTTATTTATTAACTTAATAATTTCTTGTTTTGACTTTTGTTTTATTTATGAACTTATTGATTTTTTGTTTTGACATTTGTTTTATTTAACTTAATAATTTTTTGTTTTGCCATTTGTTTTATTAATTAACCTAATAATGTCTTTTTTTACCTTTGTTTTATTTATTAACTTAATAATTTCATGCTTTGACTTTGGTTTTAGTAATTGACTTATTCATATTTTGTTTTGACAATGTTTTTTTTTAATTTTTGTTTAACTTATTTACTTAATAATTTCTTATTTTTACTTTTGCTCTATTTATTAACTTCTTCATTTTTTGTTTTGCCATTTGTTTTATTTACTTACTTAATAATTTATTGTTTTATTTATTAACTTATTGATTTTTTTGCCATTTGTTTTATTTATTAACTTAATAATTTCATTTTTTGACTTTTGTTTTATTTATTATCTTATTAATTTTTTGTTTTATTTATTTACTTAATAATTCCTTGTTTTGACTTTTGTTTTAGTAATTGACTTATTCATATTTTGTTTTGACATTTGTATATTTTTAATTTTTGTTTTGTATTAACATAATAATTTCTTTTTTTTACTTTTGTTTTTTTATTAACCTAAGAATTTCTTGTTTTGAATTTGGTTTTATTTATTAACTTATTGATATTTTGTTTTGACATTTGTTTTATTTAACTTATTAATTTTTTGTTTTGCCATTTGTTTTATTTATTAACCTAATAATGTCTTGTTTTGACTTTTGTTTATTTTATTAACTTAATAATTTCTTGTTTTGACTTTTTTTTTATTAATTAACTTATTGATTTTTTTTTGACATTTGTTTTATTTATTTACTTAATAATTCCACGTCTTGCCTTTTGTTTTATTGATTAACTTATTAATTTTTTGTTTTGGCGTTTGTTTTATTTATTAACTTAATAATTTCATGTTTTGACTTTTGTTTTATTTATTAACTTATTAATTTTTTATTTTATTTATTTACTTAATAATCCCTTGTTTTGACTTTTGTTTTAGTAATTGACTTATTCATATTGTGTTTTGACATTTGTTTTTTTTTAATTTATGTTTAACTTAATAATTTCTTACTTTTACTTTTGCTCTATTTATTAACTTATTCATTTTTTGGCATTTGTTTTATTTATTAACATAATAATTTCTTTTTTTACTTTTGTTTTTTTATTAACCTAAGAATTTCTTGTTTTGACTTTTGTTTTATTTATTAACTTATTGATATTTTGTTTTGACATTTGTTTTATTTAACTTATTAATTTTTTGTTTTTCCATTTGTTTTATTTATTAACTTAATAATTTCTTGTTTTGACTTTTGTTTTATTAATGAACTTATTGATTTTTTGTTTTGACATTTGTTTTATTCAACTTATTAATATTTTGTTTTGCCATTTGTTTTATTTATTAACCTAATAATGTCTTGTTTTGACTTTTGTTTTATTTATGAACTTATTGATATTTTGTTTTGACATTTGTTTTATTTAACTTATTAATTTTTTGTTTTTCCATTTGTTTTATTTATTAACTTAATAATCCCTTGTTTTGACTTTTGTTTTAGTAAATGACTTATTCATATTTTGTTTTGACATTTGTTTTTTTTTAACTTATGTTTAACTTAATAATTTCTTACTTTTACTGTTGCTCTATTTATTAACTTATTCATTTTTTGTTTTGGCATTTGTTTTATTTATTAACCTAAGAATTTCTTGTTTTGACTTTTGTTTCATTTAATAACTTATTAATTTTTTGTTTTTTCATTTGTTTTATTTATTAACTTAATAATTTCTTGTTTTGACTTTTGTTTTATTTATGAACTTATTGATTTTTTGTTTTGACATTTGTTTTATTTAACTTAATAATTTTTTGTTTTGCCATTTGTTTTATTTATTAACCTAATAATGTCTTTTTTTACCTTTGTTTTATTTATTAACTTAATAATTCCATGCTTTGACTTTGGTTTTAGTAATTGACTTATTCATATTTTGTTTTGACAATGTTTTTTTTTTAATTTTTGTTTAACTTATTTACTTAATAATTTCTTATTTTTACTTTTGCTCTATTTATTAACTTCTTCATTTTTTGTTTTGCCATTTGTTTTATTTACTTACTTAATAATTTATTGTTTTATTTATTAACTTATTGATTTTTTTGCCATTTGTTTTATTTATTAACTTAATAATTTCATTTTTTGACTTTTGTTTTATTTATTATCTTATTCATTTTTTGTTTTATTTATTTACTTAATAATTCCTTGTTTTGACTTTTGTTTTAGTAATTGACTTATTCATATTTTGTTTTGACATTTGTTTATTTTTAATTTTTGTTTAACTTAAAATTTCTTACTTTTACTTTTGCTCTATTTATTAACTTATTAATTTTTTGTTTTTCCATTTGTTTTATTTATTAACTTAATGATTTCTTGTTTTGACTTTTGTTTTATTTATAAACTTATTGATTTTTTTGTTTTGACATTTGTTTTATTTAACTTATTTATTTTTTTTTTTTTGCCATTTGTTTTATTTATTAACTTAATAATTTTAGGTTTTCACTTTTGTTTTATTTATTAACTTATTAATTTTTTATTTTATTTATTTACTTAATATTTCCTTGTTTTGACTTTTGGTTTAGTAACTGACTTATTCATATTTTGTTTTGATATTTGTTTTTTTTTTTAATTTTTGTTTAACTTAATAATTTCTTACTTTTACTTTTGCTCTATTTATTAACTTCTTCATTTTTTGTTTTGGCATTTGTTTTATTTATTGACTTATTAATTTTTTGTTTTTCCATTTGTTTTATTTATTAACTTAATAATTTCTTGTTTTGACTTTTGTTTTATTTATAAATTTATTGATTTTTTGTTTTGACATTTGTTTTATTTAACTTATTAATTTTTTTTTGCCTTTTGTTTTATTTATTAACTTAATAATTTCATGTTTTGACTTTTGTTTTATTTATGAACTTATTGATTTTTTGTTTTGACATTTGTTTTATTTAACTTATTAATTTTTTGTTTTGCCATTTGTTTTATTTATTAACATAATAATTTCTTTTTTTTTACTTTTGTTTTTTTTTATTAACCTAACAATTTCTTGTTTTGACTTTTGTTTTATTTATTGACTTATTAATTTTTTGTTTTTCCATTTGTTTTATTTATTAACTTAATAATTTCTTGTTTTGACTTTTGTTTTATTTATGAACTTATTGATTTTTTGTTTTGACATTTGTTTTATTTAACTTATTAATTTTTTGTTTTGCCATTTGTTTAATTTATTAAGCTAATAATGTCTTGTTTTGACTTTTGTTTTATTTATGAACTTCTTGATATTTTGTTTTAACATTTTATTTAACTTATTCATTTTTTGTTTTTCCATTTGTTTTATTTATTAACTTAAAAATTCCTTGTTTTGACTTTTATTTTAGTAAATGACTTATTCATATTTTGTTTTGACATTTGTTTTTTTTTAACTTATGTTTAACTTAATAATTTCTTACTTTTACTTTTGCTCTATTTATTAACTTATTCATTTTTGTTTTGGCATTTGTTTTATTTATTAACTTAATAATTTCGTGTGTTGACTTTTGTTTTATTTATTAACTTATTAATTTTTTATTTTATTTATTTACTTAATAATCCCTTGTTTTGACTTTTGGTTTAGTAATTGACTTATGCATATTTTGTTTTGACATTTCTTTTTTTTTAATTTATGTTTAACTTAATAATTTCTTACTTTTACTTTTGCTCTATTTATTAACTTATTAATTTTTAGTTTTTCCATTTGTTTTATTTATTAACTTAATAATTTCTTGTTAAGACTTTTGTTTAATTTTTTAACTTATTCATGTTTTGTTTTGACGTTTTTTTAATTCATTAACTTAATCTTTTTTTGTTTTGACATTAGTTTTATTTATTTGCTTAATAATTTTTTGTTTTGACATTTGTTTTATCTATTAACTTATTCATTTTTTGTTTTGACATTTGTTTTATTTAATAACTTAATAATTTCTAATAATTTTTTGACTTTTGTTTTATTTATAAACTTATTGATTTTTTTGTTTTGACATTTGTTTTATTTAACTTATTAATTTTTTTTTGCCATTTGTTTTATTTGATAACTTAATAATTTCATGTTTTGACTTTTGTTTTATTTATTATCTTATTAATTTTTTGTTTTATTTATTTACTTAATAATTCCTTGTTTTGACTTTTGTTTTAGTAATTGACTTATTCATATTTTGTTTTGACATTTGTTTTTTTTTAATTTTTGTTTAACTTAAAATTTCTTACTTTTACTTTTGCTCTATTTATTAACTTATTAGTTTTTTGTTTTTCCATTTGTTTTATTTATTAACTTAATAATTTCTTGTTTTGACTTTTGTGTTATTTATTAAATTATTCATTTTTTGTTTTGACATTTGTTTTATTTTACTTATTAACATTTTTTTTTGCCATTTGTTTTATTTATTAACCTAATAATGTCTTGTTTTGACTTTTGTTTTATTTATGAACTTATTGATATTTTGTTTTGACATTTGTTTTATTTAACTTATTAATTTTTTGTTTTTCCATTTGTTTTATTTATTAACTTAATAATTCCTTGTTTTGACTTTTGTTTTATTAATGAACTTATTGATTTTTTGTTTTGACATTTGTTGTATTTAACTTATTAACATTTTGTTTTGCCATTTGTTTTATTTATTAACCTAATAATGTCTTGTTTTGACTTTTGTTTTATTTATGAACTTATTGATATTTTGTTTTGACATTTGTTTTATTTAACTTATTAATTTTTTTTCCATTTGTTTTATTTATTAACTTAATAATCCCTTGTTTTGACTTTTGTTTTAGTAAATGACTTATTCATATTTTGTTTTGACATTTGTTTTTTTTTAACTTATGTTTAACTTAATAATTTCTTACTTTTACTGTTGCTCTATTTATTAACTTATTCATTTTTTGTTTTGGCATTTGTTTTATTTATTAACCTAAGAATTTTTTGTTTTGACTTTTGTTTCATTTAATATCTTATTAATTTTTTGTTTTTTCATTTGTTTTATTTATTAACTTAATAATTTCTTGTTTTGACTTTTGTTTTATTTATGAACTTATTGATTTTTGGTTTTGACATTTGTTTTATTTAACTTAATAATTTTTTGTTTTGCCATTTGTTTTATTTATTAACCTAATAATGTCTTTTTTTACCTTTGTTTTATTTATTAACTTAATAATTCCATGCTTTGACTTTTGTTTTAGTAATTGACTTATTCATATTTTGTTTTGACAATGTTTTTGTTTTAATTTTTGTTTAACTTATATACTTAATAATTTCTTATTTTTACTTTTGCTCTATTTATTAACTTCTTCATTTTTTGTTTTGCCATTTAATTTATTTACTTACTTAATAATTTATTGTTTTATTTATTAACTTATTGATTTTTTTGCCATTTGTTTTATTTATTAACTTAATAATTTCATTTTTTGACTTTTGTTTTATTTATTATCTTATTAATTTTTTGTTTTATTTATTTACTTAATAATTCCTTGTTTTGACTTTTGTTTTAGTAATTGACTTATTCATATTTTGTTTTGACATTTGTTTATTTTTAATTTTTGTTTAACTTAAAATTTCTTACTTTTACTTTTGCTCTATTTATTAACTTATTAATTTTTTGTTTTTCCATTTGTTTTATTTATTAACTTAATAATTTCTTGTTTTGACTTTTGTTTTATTTATAAACTTATTGATTTTTTGTTTTGACATTTGTTTTATTTAACTTATTAATTTTTTTTTTGCCATTTGTTTTATTTATTAACTTAATAATTTTAGGTTTTCACTTTTGTTTTATTTATTAACTTAAAACTTTCTTTTTTTCACTTTTGTTTTATTTATTAACTTATTAATTTTTTGTTTTTCCATTTGTTTTATTTATTAACTTAATAGTTTCTTGTGTTGACTTTTGTTTTATTTATAAACTTATTGATTTTTTGTTTTGACATTTGTTTTATTTAACTTATTAATTTTTTTTTTTTGCCATTTGTTTTATTTATTATTTTATTAATCTTTTTTTTTAAATTTGTTTAATTTATTAACCTAATAATGTCTTGTTTTGACTTTTGTTTTATTTATCAACTTAATAATTTCTTGTTTTGACTTTTTTTTTATTTATGAACTTATTGATATTTGTGTGTGAAGTACACACGTTGACCATTCTGAAGATGAACTGCCAAGTGCAGTACATTTGGATACCTTTCGTGTATTGCAAATGAAAAAATTCGCCATATTGCTTCATTTGTACTAATATAACGGCCTAATTGATATGAAGTGATTTCATCACTTTTATCCCCAGCAATTCCAAAATAGGCCAAATCACTTCCTTTGTTAACATATTTGCATATGTACTTGATGGATTTTACTGAGTTACAATACTCAACATTTATATGAGCACCAAAAGTTTTGGATAATAGCGGCGAATATGGAACGATCCAACGATTGTCAATTTTAATGTCTTGATTTTTGCATTTCACCATAACTGTTTCGCCATCATCTTCAGGTGAACGTCTACGATATAACGGATAACCATCATTACCAGAAATTGTTTCCGCTATTAATGCTCTTGGGTACCGTTTTGTGCATTTTCCTTCAGCCATGCACGGTGAGTTGACATTTAATGCCCCACATGGTCCATGAATCATGTGCTTCGTAACTGATTCAAACAGTCCTGGATCAATGATTGGATTAGGAATTTCGGCTGATATTACGCTATCAATTTCATTTGGCGTAATTTTATCAACTAACCAAACCAAAATATGTGCATGCGGAAGTCCTCTTTTCTGCCATTCCACAGAATACATCCAACATTGAACTTTTCCAAACACTTGTTGTTTGACAATAAAATCCATAAGCGTTTTCAATTTTTGCTTGAACACACGCGCAACAATATCGTGGCGATCAGAAGCACTTTGACCATGAAACATATATTGCTTTATTTCATTCCATTGAGGATTACAGGTGAAAGTAATAAATAAATCGGGTCGATGATAATGCCGAACGTACGTCATTGCGTCTTGCGCGTACTCGTGCATGTGTCGTGGACTTCCAGTATATGTTGCTGGTAATATTGTCATTTGGCCAATATCGTTGATATTCCCATCATTGTGAATTGCATCGCGCAAATGAATATATTGTTCGGATTTTAACTTTTTCTGATTAAATCGAATAAAATTCAATCGTTCAGACTCAATTTTAGCGTAAACATCAACTATAAATTGGTTGCAAAGCCTTCTACAATTCAATATATGATTAATTTCGTTCAGCCGAACCATTAATCTGTACGAATAATAGTTCATCGCACTAACTTTTTTTGCTGTTTCCAAGCCTGAAATAAATGCGAATATTAAGTATCAATAATTCACAAAATGTGTGATGCATTTTATTGTAACTAACCAGTTAAACGATGTTTCATCTTAATATTGAAATGGTAACCATCCTCGCCTTGCCAAAACAAAATTGGGTACTGCAACGCATCATAACAACGATGAGTTTCCGAAACATGCACAACACTTTGATCTCGACGATGAAGTACAATATCTCGACTGCTCGCTCCTTCATCCACAATTAATACGGCAACTTCATCAATTGTTGGTGCGTTTAACCTTCCAGCATGAATTCCACCAGGTGCTTTATCGGCCCGAATAACAATTCTATGAGAATCCGAAGGCATTTGATCAAGGGCAGTTTGAAATAATTTGATCAAACAATTTTCATCGTGAAAAAACTGCTGCAATCTTTCAATTAATCCTCTTCTCACTGCATTACTATCATTTGGATTTTGTGCCACCACACAACGCCGTTCAATTTCAACATCTGAATTTCCCATGAAATAAATTTGCAAAAAGGAATGATTGGAATCCAAACATGGTAATAACGATCCAATTCGATGATAGATTTGACCTTGAATCTGCATACATGAAACATTTGATTCAATCTCACGATAGAACTCATTGTTAGTGTCGTGTTCAGTAATTACCTTAAAAGTCATGAATCCATCTCTGATTATATTTGTGGCGCCGAAAGACGTCATTTGGAAACATGAATTGTACTGCTGTATTTTAGACAAAAAATGATTCGATTCTGGAGTCAAACCAGAAACTAATGACCTCAAAGGCTCAGGAGGAGGATTCAAAACAGGCAATTTTACTTGTCCATTTGCACAACACATTCCAGGAGTTTCCGATGGAAATTTCAATGCATTGCACTGTTCGCAGACATTAGTCATAGTTCCGATTGAAAGGCATGGAAGAGAACAATAGTCAACTTCACTATCATAATTGAAAGCAGCACGCATTACTCGCTGATTAATATTGTCATTGGCACGACTTCTAACAGCGCGATTGCGACTCATTCTCGCTCGATCCGAAGAATTACTCGCGAATCGTTCTTCGATTGTTTGAGCAGAACGCGATCTCGATTGACGCTCTCTTTGCTGTTCAAGTCTCACTTCACGTTCCGCTTCAGATTCACCTGCTCTAACAGATGCAACTCGTCTTGTATTATGAGTACGACGACCAATATTGGCGCCACGTCTCGGTCGCGGCATAATTATAACTATACACAAAAATAAAACACATTTCGTCTTTTTCTTGATTCGCTTCGGTTTGCTGCTCATCACTTTTAAACGCTTCCATATTTTCTGTCATACGTAACACTGTTTTGGACTTGACACACCCGAAACAGACACCTGTTTTGTTTTCTATGTGTGTCAAAATAATTTGTCAAAACAAAGCAATAATGGAAGACATTTACAATTTACTTACTTCCATTGTCAAATTGAAATTCAAAATTAAAACGTCAAATTTATTTTTCAATTTACTTTGATTCCTCTGTTTTCCGTTATGCAAAAATAATTTTTTTTAAATGAAATTTTTTTAAATTATTATTTCACACAAACCTTCTACAGGCAAATAATGAAAACATACCAAAAAATCAAGCAAATCGGACTTCACGTTCGCATGTTATGAACGTACAAACGAACAATTCATTTTTATATATATAGATATTTTATTAATCTTTTTTTTTAAATTTGTTTAATTTATTAACCTAATAATGTCTTGTTTTGACTTTTGTTTTATTTATCAACTTAATAATTTCTTGTTTTGACTTTTTTTTTATTTATGAACTTATTGATATTTTTTTTTGACATTTGTTTTATTTAACTTATTAATTTTTTGTTTTGCCATTTGTTTTATTTATTAACTTAATAATTCCTTGTTTTGACTTTTGTTTTAGTAAATGACTTATTCATATTTTGTTTTGACATTTGTTTTTTTTTAACTTATGTTTAACTTAATAATTTCTTACTTTTACTTTTGCTCTATTTATTAACTTATTCATTTTTTGGCATTTGTTTTATTTATTAACATAATAATTTCTTTTTTTTTACTTTTGTTTTTTTATTAACTTAATAATTTCTTATTTTGACTTTTTTTTTATTAATTAACTTATTGATTTTTTTTTGACATTTGTTTTATTTATTTACTTAATAATTCCACGTCTTGACTTTTGTTTTATTGATTAACTTATTAATTTTTTGTTTTGGCGTTTGTTTTATTTATTAACTTAATAATTTCATGTTTTGACTTTTGTTTTATTTATTAACTTATTAATTTTTTATTTTATTTATTTACTTAATAATCCCTTGTTTTGACTTTTAGTTTTAGTAATTGACTTATTCATATTGTGTTTTGACATTTGTTTTTTTTTAATTTATGTTTAACTTAATAATTTCTTACTTTTACTTTTGCTCTATTTATTAACTTATTCATTTTTTGGCATTTGTTTTATTTATTAACATAATAATTTCTTTTTTTACTTTTGTTTTTTTATTAACCTAAAAATTTCTTGTTTTGACTTTTGTTTTATTTATTAACTTATTGATATTTTGTTTTGACATTTGTTTTATTCAACTTATTAATATTTTGTTTTGCCATTTGTTTTATTTATTAACCTAATAATGTCTTGTTTTGACTTTTGTTTTATTTATTAACTTATTGATATTTTGTTTTGACATTTGTTTTATTTAACTTATTAATTTTTTGTTTTTCCATTTGTTTTATTTATTAACTTAATAATTCCTTATTTTGACTTTTGTTTTATTAATGAACTTATTGATTTTTTGTTTTGACATTTGTTTTATTTAACTTATTAACATTTTTTTTGCCATTTGTTTTATTTATTAACCTAATAATGTCTTGTTTTGACTTTTGTTTTATTTATGAACTTATTGATATTTTGTTTTGACATTTGTTTTATTTAACTTATTAATTTTTTTTTCCATTTGTTTTATTTATTAACTTAATAATCCCTTGTTTTGACTTTTGTTTTAGTAAATGACTTATTCATATTTTGTTTTGACATTTGTTTTTTTTTAACTTATGTTTAACTTAATAATTTCTTACTTTTACTGTTGCTCTATTTATTAACTTATTCATTTTTTGTTTTGGCATTTGTTTTATTTATTAACCTAAGAATTTCTTGTTTTGACTTTTGTTTCATTTAATAACTTATTAATTTTTTGTTTTTTCATTTGTTTTATTTATTAACTTAATAATTTCTTGTTTTGACTTTTGTTTTATTTATGAACTTATTGATTTTTTGTTTTGACATTTGTTTTATTTAACTTAATAATTTTTTGTTTTGCCATTTGTTTTATTAATTAACCTAATAATGTCTTTTTTTACCTTTGTTTTATTTATTAACTTAATAATTCCATGCTTTGACTTTGGTTTTAGTAATTGACTTATTCATATTTTGTTTTGACAATGTTTTTTTTTAATTTTTGTTTAACTTATTTACTTAATAATTTCTTATTTTTACTTTTGCTCTATTTATTAACTTCTTCATTTTTTGTTTTGCCATTTGTTTTATTTACTTACTTAATAATTTATTGTTTTATTTATTAACTTATTGATTTTTTTGCCATTTGTTTTATTTATTAACTTAATAATTTCATTTTTTGACTTTTGTTTTATTTATTATCTTATTAATTTTTTGTTTTATTTATTTACTTAATAATTCCTTGTTTTGACTTTTGTTTTAGTAATTGACTTATTCATATTTTGTTTTGACATTTGTATATTTTTAATTTTTGTTTTGTATTAACATAATAATTTCTTTTTTTTTACTTTTGTTTTTTTATTAACCTAAGAATTTCTTGTTTTGAATTTGGTTTTATTTATTAACTTATTGATATTTTGTTTTGACATTTGTTTTATTTAACTTATTAATTTTTTGTTTTGCCATTTGTTTTATTTATTAACCTAATAATGTCTTGTTTTGACTTTTGTTTATTTTATTAACTTAATAATTTCTTGTTTTGACTTTTTTTTTATTAATTAACTTATTGATTTTTTTTTGACATTTGTTTTATTTATTTACTTAATAATTCCACGTCTTGCCTTTTGTTTTATTGATTAACTTATTAATTTTTTGTTTTGGCGTTTGTTTTATTTATTAACTTAATAATTTCATGTTTTGACTTTTGTTTTATTTATTAACTTATTAATTTTTTATTTTATTTATTTACTTAATAATCCCTTGTTTTGACTTTTGTTTTAGTAATTGACTTATTCATATTGTGTTTTGACATTTGTTTTTTTTTAATTTATGTTTAACTTAATAATTTCTTACTTTTACTTTTGCTCTATTTATTAACTTATTCATTTTTTGGCATTTGTTTTATTTATTAACATAATAATTTCTTTTTTTACTTTTGTTTTTTTATTAACCTAAGAATTTCTTGTTTTGACTTTTGTTTTATTTATTAACTTATTGATATTTTGTTTTGACATTTGTTTTATTTAACTTATTAATTTTTTGTTTTTCCATTTGTTTTATTTATTAACTTAATAATTTCTTGTTTTGACTTTTGTTTTATTAATGAACTTATTGATTTTTTGTTTTGACATTTGTTTTATTCAACTTATTAATATTTTGTTTTGCCATTTGTTTTATTTATTAACCTAATAATGTCTTGTTTTGACTTTTGTTTTATTTATGAACTTATTGATATTTTGTTTTGACATTTGTTTTATTTAACTTATTAATTTTTTGTTTTTCCATTTGTTTTATTTATTAACTTAATAATCCCTTGTTTTGACTTTTGTTTTAGTAAATGACTTATTCATATTTTGTTTTGACATTTGTTTTTTTTTAACTTATGTTTAACTTAATAATTTCTTACTTTTACTGTTGCTCTATTTATTAACTTATTCATTTTTTGTTTTGGCATTTGTTTTATTTATTAACCTAAGAATTTCTTGTTTTGACTTTTGTTTCATTTAATAACTTATTAATTTTTTGTTTTTTCATTTGTTTTATTTATTAACTTAATAATTTCTTGTTTTGACTTTTGTTTTATTTATGAACTTATTGATTTTTTGTTTTGACATTTGTTTTATTTAACTTAATAATTTTTTGTTTTGCCATTTGTTTTATTTATTAACCTAATAATGTCTTTTTTTACCTTTGTTTTATTTATTAACTTAATAATTCCATGCTTTGACTTTGGTTTTAGTAATTGACTTATTCATATTTTGTTTTGACAATGTTTTTTTTTTAATTTTTGTTTAACTTATTTACTTAATAATTTCTTATTTTTACTTTTGCTCTATTTATTAACTTCTTCATTTTTTGTTTTGCCATTTGTTTTATTTACTTACTTAATAATTTATTGTTTTATTTATTAACTTATTGATTTTTTTGCCATTTGTTTTATTTATTAACTTAATAATTTCATTTTTTGACTTTTGTTTTATTTATTATCTTATTCATTTTTTGTTTTATTTATTTACTTAATAATTCCTTGTTTTGACTTTTGTTTTAGTAATTGACTTATTCATATTTTGTTTTGACATTTGTTTATTTTTAATTTTTGTTTAACTTAAAATTTCTTACTTTTACTTTTGCTCTATTTATTAACTTATTAATTTTTTGTTTTTCCATTTGTTTTATTTATTAACTTAATGATTTCTTGTTTTGACTTTTGTTTTATTTATAAACTTATTGATTTTTTTGTTTTGACATTTGTTTTATTTAACTTATTTATTTTTTTTTTTTTGCCATTTGTTTTATTTATTAACTTAATAATTTTAGGTTTTCACTTTTGTTTTATTTATTAACTTATTAATTTTTTATTTTATTTATTTACTTAATATTTCCTTGTTTTGACTTTTGGTTTAGTAACTGACTTATTCATATTTTGTTTTGATATTTGTTTTTTTTTTAATTTTTGTTTAACTTAATAATTTCTTACTTTTACTTTTGCTCTATTTATTAACTTCTTCATTTTTTGTTTTGGCATTTGTTTTATTTATTGACTTATTAATTTTTTGTTTTTCCATTTGTTTTATTTATTAACTTAATAATTTCTTGTTTTGACTTTTGTTTTATTTATAAATTTATTGATTTTTTGTTTTGACATTTGTTTTATTTAACTTATTAATTTTTTTTTGCCTTTTGTTCTATTTATTAACTTAATAATTTCATGTTTTGACTTTTGTTTTATTTATGAACTTATTGATTTTTTGTTTTGACATTTGTTTTATTTAACTTATTAATTTTTTGTTTTGCCATTTGTTTTATTTATTAACATAATAATTTCTTTTTTTTTACTTTTGTTTTTTTTATTAACCTAACAATTTCTTGTTTTGACTTTTGTTTTATTTATTGACTTATTAATTTTTTGTTTTTCCATTTGTTTTATTTATTAACTTAATAATTTCTTGTTTTGACTTTTGTTTTATTTATGAACTTATTGATTTTTTGTTTTGACATTTGTTTTATTTAACTTATTAATTTTTTGTTTTGCCATTTGTTTAATTTATTAAGCTAATAATGTCTTGTTTTGACTTTTGTTTTTTTTATGAACTTCTTGATATTTTGTTTTAACATTTTATTTAACTTATTCATTTTTTGTTTTTCCATTTGTTTTATTTATTAACTTAATAATTCCTTGTTTTGACTTTTATTTTAGTAAATGACTTATTCATATTTTGTTTTGACATTTGTTTTTTTTTAACTTATGTTTAACTTAATAATTTCTTACTTTTACTTTTGCTCTATTTATTAACTTATTCATTTTTGTTTTGGCATTTGTTTTATTTATTAACTTAATAATTTCGTGTGTTGACTTTTGTTTTATTTATTAACTTATTAATTTTTTATTTTATTTATTTACTTAATAATCCCTTGTTTTGACTTTTGGTTTAGTAATTGACTTATGCATATTTTGTTTTGACATTTCTTTTTTTTTAATTTATGTTTAACTTAATAATTTCTTACTTTTACTTTTGCTCTATTTATTAACTTATTAATTTTTAGTTTTTCCATTTGTTTTATTTATTAACTTAATAATTTCTTGTTAAGACTTTTGTTTAATTTTTTAACTTATTCATGTTTTGTTTTGACGTTTTTTTAATTCATTAACTTAATCTTTTTTTGTTTTGACATTAGTTTTATTTATTTGCTTAATAATTTTTTGTTTTGACATTTGTTTTATTTATTAACTTATTCATTTTTTGTTTTGACATTTGTTTTATTTAATAACTTAATAATTTCTAATAATTTTTTGACTTTTGTTTTATTTATAAACTTATTGATTTTTTTGTTTTGACATTTGTTTTATTTAACTTATTAATTTTTTTTTGCCATTTGTTTTATTTGATAACTTAATAATTTCATGTTTTGACTTTTGTTTTATTTATTATCTTATTAATTTTTTGTTTTATTTATTTACTTAATAATTCCTTGTTTTGACTTTTGTTTTAGTAATTGACTTATTCATATTTTGTTTTGACATTTGTTTTTTTTTAATTTTTGTTTAACTTAAAATTTCTTACTTTTACTTTTGCTCTATTTATTAACTTATTAGTTTTTTGTTTTTCCATTTGTTTTATTTATTAACTTAATAATTTCTTGTTTTGACTTTTGTGTTATTTATTAAATTATTCATTTTTTGTTTTGACATTTGTTTTATTTTACTTATTAACATTTTTTTTTGCCATTTGTTTTATTTATTAACCTAATAATGTCTTGTTTTGACTTTTGTTTTATTTATGAACTTATTGATATTTTGTTTTGACATTTGTTTTATTTAACTTATTAATTTTTTGTTTTTCCATTTGTTTTATTTATTAACTTAATAATTCCTTGTTTTGACTTTTGTTTTATTAATGAACTTATTGATTTTTTGTTTTGACATTTGTTTTATTTAACTTATTAACATTTTGTTTTGCCATTTGTTTTATTTATTAACCTAATAATGTCTTGTTTTGACTTTTGTTTTATTTATGAACTTATTGATATTTTGTTTTGACATTTGTTTTATTTAACTTATTAATTTTTTTTCCATTTGTTTTATTTATTAACTTAATAATCCCTTGTTTTGACTTTTGTTTTAGTAAATGACTTATTCATATTTTGTTTTGACATTTGTTTTTTTTTAACTTATGTTTAACTTAATAATTTCTTACTTTTACTGTTGCTCTATTTATTAACTTATTCATTTTTTGTTTTGGCATTTGTTTTATTTATTAACCTAAGAATTTTTTGTTTTGACTTTTGTTTCATTTAATATCTTATTAATTTTTTGTTTTTTCATTTGTTTTATTTATTAACTTAATAATTTCTTGTTTTGACTTTTGTTTTATTTATGAACTTATTGATTTTTGGTTTTGACATTTGTTTTATTTAACTTAATAATTTTTTGTTTTGCCATTTGTTTTATTTATTAACCTAATAATGTCTTTTTTTACCTTTGTTTTATTTATTAACTTAATAATTCCATGCTTTGACTTTTGTTTTAGTAATTGACTTATTCATATTTTGTTTTGACAATGTTTTTGTTTTAATTTTTGTTTAACTTATATACTTAATAATTTCTTATTTTTACTTTTGCTCTATTTATTAACTTCTTCATTTTTTGTTTTGCCATTTAATTTATTTACTTACTTAATAATTTATTGTTTTATTTATTAACTTATTGATTTTTTTGCCATTTGTTTTATTTATTAACTTAATAATTTCATTTTTTGACTTTTGTTTTATTTATTATCTTATTAATTTTTTGTTTTATTTATTTACTTAATAATTCCTTGTTTTGACTTTTGTTTTAGTAATTGACTAAAAAATAAATTGATTCATATTTTGTTTTGACATTTGTTTATTTTTAATTTTTGTTTAACTTAAAATTTCTTACTTTTACTTTTGCTCTATTTATTAACTTATTAATTTTTTGTTTTTCCATTTGTTTTATTTATTAACTTAATAATTTCTTGTTTTGACTTTTGTTTTATTTATAAACTTATTGATTTTTTGTTTTGACATTTGTTTTATTTAACTTATTAATTTTTTTTTTGCCATTTGTTTTATTTATTAACTTAATAATTTTAGGTTTTCACTTTTGTTTTATTTATTAACTTAAAACTTTCTTTTTTTCACTTTTGTTTTATTTATTAACTTATTAATTTTTTGTTTTTCCATTTGTTTTATTTATTAACTTAATAGTTTCTTGTGTTGACTTTTGTTTTATTTATAAACTTATTGATTTTTTGTTTTGACATTTGTTTTATTTAACTTATTAATTTTTTTTTTTTGCCATTTGTTTTATTTATTAACTTAATAATTTCATGTTTTGACTTTTGTTTCATTTATTAACTTATTAATTTTTTATTTTATTTATTTACTTAATATTTCCTTGTTTTGACTTTTGGTTTAGTAATTGACTTATTCATTATTTGTTTTGATATTTGTTTTTTTTTTAATTTTTGTTTAACTTAATAATTTCTTACTTTTACTTTTGCTCTATTTATTAACTTCTTCATTTTTTGTTTTGGTGTTTGTTTTATTTATTAACTTAATAATTTCTTGTTTTGACTTTTGTTTTATTTATTTACTTACTCCACGTCTTGACTTTTGTTTTATTGATAAAATTATTAATTTTTTGTTTTGACATTTATTTTATTTATGAACTTGTTCATTTTTTCTTTTGACATTTGCTTTATAATTTTTGTTTTATTTATTAACTTAATACTTTCTTGTTTTGCCTTTGTTTTATTTATTATTTTATTAATCTTTTTTTTTAAATTTGTTTAATTTATTAACCTAATAATGTCTTGTTTTGACTTTTGTTTTATTTATCAACTTAATAATTTCTTGTTTTGACTTTTTTTTTATTTATGAACTTATTGATATTTTTTTTTGACATTTGTTTTATTTAACTTATTAATTTTTTGTTTTGCCATTTGTTTTATTTATTAACTTAATAATTCCTTGTTTTGACTTTTGTTTTAGTAAATGACTTATTCATATTTTGTTTTGACATTTGTTTTTTTTTAACTTATGTTTAACTTAATAATTTCTTACTTTTACTTTTGCTCTATTTATTAACTTATTCATTTTTTGGCATTTGTTTTATTTATTAACATAATAATTTCTTTTTTTTTACTTTTGTTTTTTTATTAACTTAATAATTTCTTATTTTGACTTTTTTTTTATTAATTAACTTATTGATTTTTTTTTTGACATTTGTTTTATTTATTTACTTAATAATTCCACGTCTTGACTTTTGTTTTATTGATTAACTTATTAATTTTTTGTTTTGGCGTTTGTTTTATTTATTAACTTAATAATTTCATGTTTTGACTTTTGTTTTATTTATTAACTTATTAATTTTTTATTTTATTTATTTACTTAATAATCCCTTGTTTTGACTTTTAGTTTTAGTAATTGACTTATTCATATTGTGTTTTGACATTTGTTTTTTTTTAATTTATGTTTAACTTAATAATTTCTTACTTTTACTTTTGCTCTATTTATTAACTTATTCATTTTTTGGCATTTGTTTTATTTATTAACATAATAATTTCTTTTTTTACTTTTGTTTTTTATTAACCTAAAAATTTCTTGTTTTGACTTTTGTTTTATTTATTAACTTATTGATATTTTGTTTTGACATTTGTTTTATTCAACTTATTAATATTTTTTTTTTGCCATTTGTTTTATTTATTAACCTAATAATGTCTTGTTTTGACTTTTGTTTTATTTATTAACTTATTGATATTTTGTTTTGACATTTGTTTTATTTAACTTATTAATTTTTTGTTTTTCCATTTGTTTTATTTATTAACTTAATAATTCCTTATTTTGACTTTTGTTTTATTAATGAACTTATTGATTTTTTGTTTTGACATTTGTTTTATTTAACTTATTAACATTTTTTTTGCCATTTGTTTTATTTATTAACCTAATAATGTCTTGTTTTGACTTTTGTTTTATTTATGAACTTATTGATATTTTGTTTTGACATTTGTTTTATTTAACTTATTAATTTTTTTTTCCATTTGTTTTATTTATTAACTTAATAATCCCTTGTTTTGACTTTTGTTTTAGTAAATGACTTATTCATATTTTGTTTTGACATTTGTTTTTTTTTAACTTATGTTTAACTTAATAATTTCTTACTTTTACTGTTGCTCTATTTATTAACTTATTCATTTTTTGTTTTGGCATTTGTTTTATTTATTAACCTAAGAATTTCTTGTTTTGACTTTTGTTTCATTTAATAACTTATTAATTTTTTGTTTTTTCATTTGTTTTATTTATTAACTTAATAATTTCTTGTTTTGACTTTTGTTTTATTTATGAACTTATTGATTTTTTGTTTTGACATTTGTTTTATTTAACTTAATAATTTTTTGTTTTGCCATTTGTTTTATTAATTAACCTAATAATGTCTTTTTTTACCTTTGTTTTATTTATTAACTTAATAATTCCATGCTTTGACTTTGGTTTTAGTAATTGACTTATTCATATTTTGTTTTGACAATGTTTTTTTTTAATTTTTGTTTAACTTATTTACTTAATAATTTCTTATTTTTACTTTTGCTCTATTTATTAACTTCTTCATTTTTTGTTTTGCCATTTGTTTTATTTACTTACTTAATAATTTATTGTTTTATTTATTAACTTATTGATTTTTTTGCCATTTGTTTTATTTATTAACTTAATAATTTCATTTTTTGACTTTTGTTTTATTTATTATCTTATTAATTTTTTGTTTTATTTATTTACTTAATAATTCCTTGTTTTGACTTTTGTTTTAGTAATTGACTTATTCATATTTTGTTTTGACATTTGTATATTTTTAATTTTTGTTTTGTATTAACATAATAATTTCTTTTTTTTACTTTTGTTTTTTTATTAACCTAAGAATTTCTTGTTTTGAATTTGGTTTTATTTATTAACTTATTGATATTTTGTTTTGACATTTGTTTTATTTAACTTATTAATTTTTTGTTTTGCCATTTGTTTTATTTATTAACCTAATAATGTCTTGTTTTGACTTTTGTTTATTTTATTAACTTAATAATTTCTTGTTTTGACTTTTTTTTTATTAATTAACTTATTGATTTTTTTTTGACATTTGTTTTATTTATTTACTTAATAATTCCACGTCTTGACTTTTGTTTTATTGATTAACTTATTAATTTTTTGTTTTGGCGTTTGTTTTATTTATTAACTTAATAATTTCATGTTTTGACTTTTGTTTTATTTATTAACTTATTAATTTTTTATTTTATTTATTTACTTAATAATCCCTTGTTTTGACTTTTGTTTTAGTAATTGACTTATTCATATTGTGTTTTGACATTTGTTTTTTTTTAATTTATGTTTAACTTAATAATTTCTTACTTTTACTTTTGCTCTATTTATTAACTTATTCATTTTTTGGCATTTGTTTTATTTATTAACATAATAATTTCTTTTTTTACTTTTGTTTTTTTATTAACCTAAGAATTTCTTGTTTTGACTTTTGTTTTATTTAATAACTTATTGATATTTTGTTTTGACATTTGTTTTATTTAACTTATTAATTTTTTGTTTTTCCATTGTTTATTCCATTTGTTTTATTTAACTTATTAATTTTTTGTTTTTCCATTTGTTTTATTTATTAACTTAATAATTTCTTGTTTTGACTTTTGTTTTATTAATGAACTTATTGATTTTTTGTTTTGACATTTGTTCAACTTATTAATATTTTGTTTTGCCATTTGTTTTATTTATTAACCTAATAATGTCTTGTTTTGACTTTTGTTTTATTTATGAACTTATTGATATTTTGTTTTGACATTTGTTTTATTTAACTTATTAATTTTTTGTTTTTCCATTTGTTTTATTTATTAACTTAATAATCCCTTGTTTTGACTTTTGTTTTAGTAAATGACTTATTCATATTTTGTTTTGACATTTGTTTTTTTTAACTTATGTTTAACTTAATAATTTCTTACTTTTACTGTTGCTCTATTTATTAACTTATTCATTTTTTGTTTTGGCATTTGTTTTATTTATTAACCTAAGAATTTCTTGTTTTGACTTTTGTTTCATTTAATAACTTATTGATATTTTGTTTTGACATTTGTTTTATTTAACTTATTAATTTTTTGTTTTTCCATTTGTTTTATTTATTAACTTAATAATTTCTTGTTTTGACTTTTGTTTTATTAATGAACTTATTGATTTTTTGTTTTGACATTTGTTTTATTCAACTTATTAATATTTTGTTTTGCCATTTGTTTTATTTATTAACCTAATAATGTCTTGTTTTGACTTTTGTTTTATTTATGAACTTATTGATATTTTGTTTTGACATTTCTTTTATTTAACTTATTAATTTTTTGTTTTTCCATTTGTTTTATTTATTAACTTAATAATCCCTTGTTTTGACTTTTGTTTTAGTAAATGACTTATTCATATTTTGTTTTGACATTTGTTTTTTTTAACTTATGTTTAACTTAATAATTTCTTACTTTTACTGTTGCTCTATTTATTAACTTATTCATTTTTTGTTTTGGCATTTGTTTTATTTATTAACCTAAGAATTTCTTGTTTTGACTTTTGTTTCACTTAATAACTTATTAATTTTTTGTTTTTTCATTTGTTTTATTTATTAACTTAATAATTTCTTGTTTTGACTTTTGTTTTATTTATGAACTTATTGATTTTTTGTTTTGACATTTGTTTTATTTAACTTAATAATTTTTTGTTTTGCCATTTGTTTTATTTATTAACCTAATAATGTCTTTTTTTACCTTTGTTTTATTTATTAACTTAATAATTCCATGCTTTGACTTTGGTTTTAGTAATTGACTTATTCATATTTTGTTTTGACAATGTTTTTTTTTTAATTTTGGTTTAACTTATTTACTTAATAATTTCTTATTTTTACTTTTGCTCTATTTATTAACTTCTTCATTTTTTGTTTTGCCATTTGTTTTATTTACTTACTTAATAATTTATTGTTTTATTTATTAACTTATTGATTTTTTTGCCATTTGTTTTATTTATTAACTTAATAATTTCATTTTTTGACTTTTGTTTTATTTATTATCTTATTAATTTTTTGTTTTATTTATTTACTTAATAATTCCTTGTTTTGACTTTTGTTTTAGTAATTGACTTATTCATATTTTGTTTTGACATTTGTTTATTTTTAATTTTTGTTTAACTTAAAATTTCTTACTTTTACTTTTGCTCTATTTATTAACTTATTAATTTTTTGTTTTTCCATTTGTTTTATTTATTAACTTAATGATTTCTTGTTTTGACTTTTGTTTTATTTATAAACTTATTGATTTTTTTGTTTTGACATTTGTTTTATTTAACTTATTAATTTTTTTTTTTGCCATTTGTTTTATTTATTAACTTAATAATTTTAGGTTTTCACTTTTGTTTTATTTATTAACTTATTAATTTTTTATTTTATTTATTTACTTAATATTTCCTTGTTTTGACTTTTGGTTTAGTAACTGACTTATTCATATTTTGTTTTGATATTTGTTTTTTTTTTAATTTTTGTTTAACTTAATAATTTCTTACTTTTACTTTTGCTCTATTTATTAACTTCTTCATTTTTTGTTTTGGCATTTGTTTTATTTATTGACTTATTAATTTTTTGTTTTTCCATTTGTTTTATTTATTAACTTAATAATTTCTTGTTTTGACTTTTGTTTTATTTATAAATTTATTGATTTTTTGTTTTGACATTTGTTTTATTTAACTTATTAATTTTTTTTTGCCTTTTGTTTTATTTATTAACTTAATAATTTCATGTTTTGACTTTTGTTTTATTTATGAACTTATTGATTTTTTGTTTTGACATTTGTTTTATTTAACTTATTAATTTTTTGTTTTGCCATTTGTTTAATTTATTAAGCTAATAATGTCTTGTTTTGACTTTTGTTTTATTTATGAACTTCTTGATATTTTGTTTTAACATTTTATTTAACTTATTAATTTTTTGTTTTTCCATTTGTTTTATTTATTAACTTAATAATTCCTTGTTTTGACTTTTATTTTAGTAAATGACTTATTCATATTTTGTTTTGACATTTGTTTTTTTTTAACTTATGTTTAACTTAATAATTTCTTACTTTTACTTTTGCTCTATTTATTAACTTATTCATTTTTGTTTTGGCATTTGTTTTATTTATTAACTTAATAATTTCGTGTGTTGACTTTTGTTTTATTTATTAACTTATTAATTTTTTATTTTATTTATTTACTTAATAATCCCTTGTTTTGACTTTTGGTTTAGTAATTGACTTATGCATATTTTGTTTTGACATTTCTTTTTTTTTAATTTATGTTTAACTTAATAATTTCTTACTTTTACTTTTGCTCTATTTATTAACTTATTAATTTTTAGTTTTTCCATTTGTTTTATTTATTAACTTAATAATTTCTTGTTAAGAGTTTTGTTTTGTGGACTAAACGGGAAAAATTTGAGTACAAACACGTCCGCTCTGTAATACAATTTATTTCAGACTGGTAGTATAAAAATGTGTATATGTAAGTACATAGGATATAAGGAAAAGAACAGATAGTATGAGGATTCGTGTTGCCACATAAATTTATTTTCTAACACTCCTCCTCAATAAGAATCCAAAAATAGTAAATATATTACTTTTTAATCATATTAGCATTGTGTTTAAAATAAAATTCATTATTCATGTTTATTAGAAAGCTGTACACAAAATTTTTTGGTTAGTTAAGGCCTAACAATTTTAAGAATTTAATATGTTTTACTTTAGTTAAGTTTTTTGTTAGTATGTCTGCTACCATATCGTTAGTAGATACGTAGTTCAGTTCGATTAACTTAGCTTCATACGAATCTCTGATGTGATGATATCTAATATCGACGTGCTTGCTTCTCGCATGAAACACGGGATTTTTCACTAGTTGTTGCGCGCTTAAGTTGTCACCATTGATGACTATTGGTTTTTTAGCATCGATAAAACCCATTTCATTCAACAGTTTCTGGAGATAAATCGCTTCTTTTGCTGCTTCAGAAAGTGCCATGTATTCGGCTTCTGCACTGCTTAAAGCTACACTGCTTTGCTTTTTGGATTGCCAACTAAACGCGCAACCACCGAGTAGGAAAACAAAGCCCGTGTAGGATTTTCGATCCGTTGGATCTCCTCCCCAGTCTGCATCGACAAAAGCTTGTAGTGGGCGTCCCGTCTTGTGATAATGCAGCTTCAAACTCGCCGTTTTGTTGACATAACGTATTATTTGTTTGGCGGCCTTTAGGTGTTCGACGTAAGGTTTGAAGTTATGTTGCGACAACTTGCACACGGAATGAAGAATATCTGGTCTCGTTGTTATGGCCAAATACATCAGCGACCCGATAATTGATTGATATTCTGTTGGATCTACACGTTCACATTCCTCATGAGCACATTTCACCTGGAAACCAGTAACCAGAGGGGTAGATGCTGGACGACAATCCTTCATCTGTACCCGATCTAAGAGTTCGCTGACGAATTGTTTCTGGCCTAGTGTAATGGAACCTGTTTCGCCTTCACGTGTCACTTCTATACCCAGAAAGTGTTGCATCACACCCTTGTCGACTACTTCAAATTTAGCTGCGATAGAATTTTTAATCTCACGAAGTTCGGACTTGTCCGAGCTTGCTATGAGCAAATCATCAACATATATCGCAATTATATTGTACTTGCCTGCTGTGCACCTTGTGTAAACGCACGGATCACTCTTGCACGGCATAAATCCGATAGATTTCAACGCCGAGTCGAGCGTGTGATTCCATTCTCGTCCCGACTGCTTCAGGCCATAAATTGACTTCGTAAGTTTCAACACCAATTCTGGATTCTCAGGGTCAACAAAACCTTCTGGCTGCTTCATGAATATTTCTTCGTGCAATTCACTATGAAGGTACGCTGTCGAAACATCCATTTGATGGATATGGAGCTCATGTTCAACGGCCAAAGCGACAATCATCCTTATCGTGGAGTAGCGCACCACCGGAGAGTACGTTTCGAAGAAGTTTATTCCATATTGCTGGCTGCAACCTTTTGCTACTAACCTCGCCTTGAAACGTTCTACTTCTCCGGTTTTATTCCCTTTTATATTATACACCCATTTGCATCCAATTGCTCTCTTTCCTGGCGGTAGGTTTTCAACAGTCCAAGTCTTATTTTTTATCAGTGAATTATATTCAGCTGCCATAGCATTTTTCCACTTTGCCGAGTGAGTGTCACGTAACGCATCATGAAAGGATATTGGGATACTCACATCTGATGTCCTTAAAATTAAGTTCAATGTATTTTTCTGTTTTCTTGGTCGACCGACCTTCCCTTCTCGTATGATCTTCGGCCTGCCTCTTGCAAAAATTGGGAACTCTTCGCGCTCCTCCTTACCGCTTTCTGATGATTTTGCCGACTCGAAGCTATCCACCTCATCTTCTGAGCTGCTCGAGATACTTTTACTGCAGTTTTGTGTCTCAGTTGAAGTAGTAGGCAATTCTGTTACTTTTACTTCAGCTGTCGTTTTTCCATTATGAGGTTCGCTCAACATTACAAATCTATCACTGTCGTCAAGCATTGTTGCCATATTTTCATCAAACAGAACATCACGGCTTTCCACCACTTTACGCGATTCTTCGTCATACAACCGGTAAGCCTTAGACGTACGTGAATAACCAACCATTTTCATAGGCTTGCCTTTTGGCTTAAATTTTCTTTTTGATGTTTTATCTAAGGTAACTGCAATGGATCCAAAAACTCGCAAATGAGCAACCGCTGGCTTATTACCTGTCCATGCTTCGTATGGAGTCATGTCTGTTAGCGACTTGTTTGGTGATCTGTTGCGTATGTAAACCGCAGTTGCAACCGCCTCTGCCCACAGGAACTCTCCTAAACCGGAGTGCGATAACATGGTCCGTGCCATTTCAACAATGGTTCTATTCGTTTTTTCGGCGACGCCGTTTTGCTGCGGTGTATACGGTGTTGTAAGTTGTCGTCGTATTCCATGTTTTTTAAAAAAATTATCGAAATCCGTATTAACGAATTCACGACCGTTGTCACTTCTGACTACTTTTATGCGCTTCTCTGTCGCGCGCTCAACCATGTTCATGAATTCGACAAATTTATTGAAAACTTCGCTCTTATTTTTCAGGAAGTAGACAAATATTTTTTTAGAAAAATCGTCAATAAATGTAAGGAAGTATTTACTGCCCCCTAATGATTGCGTTGGGAACGGTCCACAAACGTCAGTGTGGATTACTTCTAACACTGATTTGGAAGTTTTTCCGCCACCCGCAAATGGCAATGTATGTATTTTGCAAGTCATGCAGCTTAAACATTTTACATTCTTATTTATGCTAATTGAGTTAACTCCACGCACCAATTGCTTGTTTATTAAATCTCTTAGAGAATCGAAGTTTAAATGACCAAATCTATAATGTAATTTCATTGCTTCACTTGACGTTGCTGTACCACTAGCACATGCATTTATTGAGTTGTAAAACAAAAACAACTGGTTTATTTTCTGTGCTTCGACAACCACTTTTCCTTGTTTGTCTATTATACGCGCATAACTGTTGTCAAAATGTGTGAAGAGTCCGCTCTCCACCGCTCTGCTTATAGACATAAAGTTACCTTGCAGTTCAGGAATGTATAATACATTTCGCAGCGTGATTTCATTCCCTTGTGACTCAATTCTAACCTGTCCTATGCCTTTAGCGACAATGAAAGTGCCTCCTGCTAGCACTACTCTCTCGTTGTGATCTCGAAAAGAGGAGAATAAGCTTTTCTCATTACACATATGAGCTGTCGCACCGCTATCTAAACACCACATAAAGCGATTAAAAACTTGTGTGTTTGTTGCTGCTAACATTGCATAGGAGTATTGTTGTTTCGTTTCATCAGTTTTGTCGTATCTAATCCCGTTAAATTTGTTCTTTGTTTTTGCAAAACACTTACTAGCGAAATGCCCGCGCTGTCCGCACTTAAAGCATTTAATATTGATTTTGTCTTTCGGCTTGCCGTTATTTTTGTCGCGTTCATTTTTTGGTTTCATAGAATGAGCTACAAATGCTTGCTGTTCGACACATTTGTCGTCTTCGAGTGCTTCGCTGGTTTTTAGGCCTCTGCGTTCACTTTCTTCTAAAATTCTCACCTTGAGCGCACTTAGACTCGGCAATGAATCTCTTGCTTCTACAGCAATTACAAAATTTTCATATTCTGGCGGTAAACTGGACAATAAAATTACTGACAATAATTTGTCTGACATTTGGATTTCCACCTCAGCCAATTTCTCCACAAGGTCGGAAAATTTATTCAAATAGGTAGCAGCGGTTTCTACCTGCATCATTTTTAAATTAAGCAACTTCTTGTATAAAGAAACCACCCGCATTGGGCCGCTCGGCTGATATATTTCTTCCAACTTTTTCCACGTCTCTGCTGCTGATTTGCAATGTTTTATATGTAGTAACTGCGTCGGTTTTACGCTCAAACATATCGTTGCAAGAGTCTTTTCGTCGCCGGCGCACCAACGCTCGGCTTGCTCGGGCGTCATTCCCTCCGTTTTCACCGTTTTTCCATTCGCGTAACCCCACAATTCACTGTGCATCAACACGCTGCGCATCTGAATAACCCAGGTATCATAATTCGTGTCGTCGAGTTTCTCGATGTTAAATATAGAGTTCATTTTTTATTATTACTTAATACCCGTGGAGAATTAAAAAAAAAAAACACGTGGCCTGGGCCCATAACCTATTGTTGGACTAAACGGGAAAAATTTGAGTACAAACACGTCCGCTCTGTAATACAATTTATTTCAGACTGGTAGTATAAAAATGTGTATATGTAAGTACATAGGATATAAGGAAAAGAACAGATAGTATGAGGATTCGTGTTGCCACATAAATTTATTTTCTAACAACTTTTGTTTAATTTTTTAACTTATTCATGTTTTGTTTTGACGTTTTTTTAATTCATTAACTTAATCTTTTTTTGTTTTGACATTAGTTTTATTTATTTGCTTAATAATTTTTTGTTTTGACATTTGTTTTATTTATTAACTTATTCATTTTTTGTTTTGACATTTGTTTTATTTAATAACTTAATAATTTCTAATAATTTTTTGACTTTTGTTTTATTTATAAACTTATTGATTTTTTTGTTTTGACATTTGTTTTATTTAACTTATTAATTTTTTTTTGCCATTTGTTTTATTTGATAACTTAATAATTTCATGTTTTGACTTTTGTTTTATTTATTATCTTATTAATTTTTTGTTTTATTTATTTACTTAATAATTCCTTGTTTTGACTTTTGTTTTAGTAATTGACTTATTCATATTTTGTTTTGACATTTGTTTTTTTTTAATTTTTGTTTAACTTAAAATTTCTTACTTTTGCTCTATTTATTAACTTATTAGTTTTTTGTTTTTCCATTTGTTTTATTTATTAACTTAATAATTTCTTGTTTTGACTTTTGTGTTATTTATTAAATTATTCATTTTTTGTTTTGACATTTGTTTTATTTTACTTATTAATTTTTTGTTTTGCCATTTGTTTTATTTATTAACTTAATAATTTTAGGTTTTCACTTTTGTTTTATTTATTAACTTAAAACTTTCTTGTTTTCACTTTAGTTTTATTTATTAACTTATTAATTTTTTGTTTTTCCATTTGTTTTATTTATTATTTAATAATTTCTTGTTTTGACTTTTGTTTTATTTATAAACTTATTGATTTTTTGTTTTGACATTTGTTTTATTTAACTTATTAATTTTTTTTTTGCCATTTGTTTTATTTATTAACTTAATAATTTCATGTTTTGACTTTTGTTTTATTTATTAACTTATTAATTTTTTATTTTATTTATTTACTTAATAATTCCTTGTTTTGACTTTTGGTTTAGTAATTGACTCATTCATATTTTGTTTTGACATTTGTTTTTTTTTTAATTTATGTTTAACTTAATAATTTCTTACTTTTACTTTTGCTCTATTTATTAACTTCTTCATTTTTTGTTTTGGCATTTGTTTTATTTATTAACTTAATAATTTCTTGTTTTGCCTTTTGTTTTATTTATTAACATAATAAGTTCTTTTTTTTACTTTTGTTTTTTTTATTAACCTAAGAATTTCTTGTTTTGACTTTTGTTTTATTTATTGACTTATTAATTTTTTTGTTTTTCCATTTGTTTTATTTATTAATTAATAATTTCTTGTTTTGACTTTTGTTTTATTTATGAACTTATTGATATTTTGTTTTGACATTTGTTTTATTTAACTTATTAATTTTTTGTTTTGCCATTTGTTTTATTTATTAACCTAATAATGTCTTGTTTTGACTTTTGTTTATTTTATTAACTTAATAATTTCTTGTTTTGACTTTTGTTTTATTAATTAACTTATTGATTTTTTTTTTTTTGACATTTGTTTTATTTATTTACTTACTCCACGTCTTGACTTTTGTTTTATTGATAAAATTGTTAATTTTTTGTTTTCACATTTGTTTTATTTATGAACTTGTTCATTTTTTCTTTTGACATTTGCTTTATAATTTTTGTTTTATTTATTAACTTAATACTTTCTTGTTTTGCCTTTGTTTTATTTATTATTTTATTAATTTTTTTTTTAAATTTGTTTAACTTATTAACCTAATAATGTCTTGTTTTGACTTTTGTTTTATTTATCAACTTAATAATTTCTTGCTTTGACTTTTTTTTATTTATGAACTTATTGATATTTTGTTTTGACATTTGTTTTATTTAACTTATTAATTTTTTGTTTTGCCATTTGTTTAATTTATTAACCTAATAATGTCTTGTTTTGACTTTTGTTTTATTTATGAACTTCTTGATATTTTGTTTTAACATTTGTTTTATTTAACTTATTAATTTTTTGTTTTGCCATTTGTTTAATTTATTAACCTAATAATGTCTTGTTTTGACTTTTGTTTTATTTATGAACTTGTTGATATTTTGTTTTAACATTTGTTTTATTTAACTTATTAATTTTTTGTTTTTCCATTTGTTTTATTTATTTACTTAATAATTCCTTGTTTTGACTTTTGTTTAAGTAAATGACTTATTCATATTTTGTTTTGACATTTGTTTTTTTTTAACTTATGTTTAACTTAATAATTTCTTACTTTTACTTTTGCTCTATTTATTAACTTATTAATTTTTATACCCTACACCTTAAGGTTGAGGGTATATTCACTTTCTACCGGAGTGTGTAACGCATAGAACTAGACAAGATAGGTATAGAAAAGTATATATATTCTTGATCAGCATCACCACCGGAATTGAAATAACGATGTCTGTCCGTCTGTCTGTCTGTCTGTCTGTCCGTTGAAATCACGATCACAGGAGAACGGATTAAGATTTCAAAATGAAATTTGGCAAAAATATTCGTTGCTATGTTGGGGTGTTTCGTATTGAAAATGGGCAAAATCGCCCAAGGACCAGACCTACTTTTTATATAGAGCGTGCAGGTACCTCTGTTTTGCCTATTAAAAAAGGCCATATCATCATCACTTTTTGAGAGAAGACAAGAAAATTTTATATGTCGGTTTAGACTAATGCTTCCAGTTAATATGCCAAATATGGGCGTGATCCGCCCACTTTAAAAAAAAATTTTTTTGTTTTTATTATTATTATTATTATATGTATTGTATATTTATTATTAGATATATAATATATATATTGTATATATATACGAGTATATATGCAGCTTTAAGGTGTAGGGTATTTCGGCTACAGCCCGGCTGCAGACAACACCTTTACTAGTTTGTTTTTCCATTTGTTTTATTTATTAACTTAATAATTTTTTGTTTTGACTTTTGTGTTATTTATTAAATTATTCATTTTTTGTTTTGACATTTGTTTTATTTTACTTATTAATTTTTTGTTTTGCCATTTGTTTTATTTATTAACTTAATAATTTTAGGTTTTCACTTTTGTTTTATTTATTAACTTAAAACTTTCTTGTTTTCACTTTTGTTTTATTTATTAACTTATTAATTTTTTGTTTTTCCATTTGTTTTATTTATTATTTAATAATTTCTTGTTTTGACTTTTGTTTTATTTATTTACTTACTCCACGTCTTGACTTTTGTTTTATTGATAAAATTATTAATTTTTTGTTTTGACATTTATTTTATTTATGAACTTGTTCATTTTTTCTTTTGACATTTGCTTTATAATTTTTGTTTTATTTATTAACTTAATACTTTCTTGTTTTGCCTTTGTTTTATTTATTATTTTATTAATCTTTTTTTTTAAATTTGTTTAATTTATTAACCTAATAATGTCTTGTTTTGACTTTTGTTTTATTTATCAACTTAATAATTTCTTGTTTTGACTTTTTTTTTATTTATGAACTTATTGATATTTTTTTTTGACATTTGTTTTATTTAACTTATTAATTTTTTGTTTTGCCATTTGTTTTATTTATTAACTTAATAATTCCTTGTTTTGACTTTTGTTTTAGTAAATGACTTATTCATATTTTGTTTTGACATTTGTTTTTTTTTAACTTATGTTTAACTTAATAATTTCTTACTTTTACTTTTGCTCTATTTATTAACTTATTCATTTTTTGGCATTTGTTTTATTTATTAACATAATAATTTCTTTTTTTTTACTTTTGTTTTTTTATTAACTTAATAATTTCTTATTTTGACTTTTTTTTTATTAATTAACTTATTGATTTTTTTTTGACATTTGTTTTATTTATTTACTTAATAATTCCACGTCTTGACTTTTGTTTTATTGATTAACTTATTAATTTTTTGTTTTGGCGTTTGTTTTATTTATTAACTTAATAATTTCATGTTTTGACTTTTGTTTTATTTATTAACTTATTAATTTTTTATTTTATTTATTTACTTAATAATCCCTTGTTTTGACTTTTAGTTTTAGTAATTGACTTATTCATATTGTGTTTTGACATTTGTTTTTTTTTAATTTATGTTTAACTTAATAATTTCTTACTTTTACTTTTGCTCTATTTATTAACTTATTAATTTTTTGGCATTTGTTTTATTTATTAACCTAAGAATTTCTTGTTTTGACTTTTGTTTCACTTAATAACTTATTAATTTTTTGTTTTTTCATTTGTTTTATTTATTAACTTAATAATTTCTTGTTTTGACTTTTGTTTTATTTATGAACTTATTGATTTTTTGTTTTGACATTTGTTTTATTTAACTTAATAATTTTTTGTTTTGCCATTTGTTTTATTTATTAACCTAATAATGTCTTTTTTTACCTTTGTTTTATTTATTAACTTAATAATTCCATGCTTTGACTTTGGTTTTAGTAATTGACTTATTCATATTTTGTTTTGACAATGTTTTTTTTTTAATTTTGGTTTAACTTATTTACTTAATAATTTCTTATTTTTACTTTTGCTCTATTTATTAACTTCTTCATTTTTTGTTTTGCCATTTGTTTTATTTACTTACTTAATAATTTATTGTTTTATTTATTAACTTATTGATTTTTTTGCCATTTGTTTTATTTATTAACTTAATAATTTCATTTTTTGACTTTTGTTTTATTTATTATCTTATTAATTTTTTGTTTTATTTATTTACTTAATAATTCCTTGTTTTGACTTTTGTTTTAGTAATTGACTTATTCATATTTTGTTTTGACATTTGTTTATTTTTAATTTTTGTTTAACTTAAAATTTCTTACTTTTACTTTTGCTCTATTTATTAACTTATTAATTTTTTGTTTTTCCATTTGTTTTATTTATTAACTTAATGATTTCTTGTTTTGACTTTTGTTTTATTTATAAACTTATTGATTTTTTGTTTTGACATTTGTTTTATTTAACTTATTAACATTTTTTTTTGCCATTTGTTTTATTTATTAACCTAATAATGTCTTGTTTTGACTTTTGTTTTATTTATGAACTTATTGATATTTTGTTTTGACATTTGTTTTATTTAACTTATTAATTTTTTGTTTTTCCATTTGTTTTATTTATTAACTTAATAATCCCTTGTTTTGACTTTTGTTTTAGTAAATGACTTATTCATATTTTGTTTTGACATTTGTTTTTTTTAACTTATGTTTAACTTAATAATTTCTTACTTTTACTGTTGCTCTATTTATTAACTTATTCATTTTTTGTTTTGGCATTTGTTTTATTTATTAACCTAAGAATTTCTTGTTTTGACTTTTGTTTCATTTAATAACTTATTGATATTTTGTTTTGACATTTGTTTTATTTAACTTATTAATTTTTTGTTTTTCCATTTGTTTTTTTATTAACCTAAAAATTTCTTGTTTTGACTTTTGTTTTATTTATTAACTTATTGATATTTTGTTTTGACATTTGTTTTATTCAACTTATTAATATTTTGTTTTGCCATTTGTTTTATTTATTAACCTAATAATGTCTTGTTTTGACTTTTGTTTTATTTATGAACTTATTGATATTTTGTTTTGACATTTGTTTTATTTAACTTATTAATTTTTTGTTTTTCCATTTGTTTTATTTATTAACTTAATAATTCCTTATTTTGACTTTTGTTTTATTAATGAACTTATTGATTTTTTGTTTTGACATTTGTTTTATTTAACTTATTAACATTTTTTTTTGCCATTTGTTTTATTTATTAACCTAATAATGTCTTGTTTTGACTTTTGTTTTATTTATGAACTTATTGATATTTTGTTTTGACATTTGTTTTATTTAACTTATTAATTTTTTTTTCCATTTGTTTTATTTATTAACTTAATAATCCCTTGTTTTGACTTTTGTTTTAGTAAATGACTTATTCATATTTTGTTTTGACATTTGTTTTTTTTTAACTTATGTTTAACTTAATAATTTCTTACTTTTACTGTTGCTCTATTTATTAACTTATTCATTTTTTGTTTTGGCATTTGTTTTATTTATTAACCTAAGAATTTCTTGTTTTGACTTTTGTTTCATTTAATAACTTATTAATTTTTTGTTTTTTCATTTGTTTTATTTATTAACTTAATAATTTCTTGTTTTGACTTTTGTTTTATTTATGAACTTATTGATTTTTTGTTTTGACATTTGTTTTATTTAACTTAATAATTTTTTGTTTTGCCATTTGTTTTATTAATTAACCTAATAATGTCTTTTTTTACCTTTGTTTTATTTATTAACTTAATAATTCCATGCTTTGACTTTGGTTTTAGTAATTGACTTATTCATATTTTGTTTTGACAATGTTTTTTTTTAATTTTTGTTTAACTTATTTACTTAATAATTTCTTATTTTTACTTTTGCTCTATTTATTAACTTCTTCATTTTTTGTTTTGCCATTTGTTTTATTTACTTACTTAATAATTTATTGTTTTATTTATTAACTTATTGATTTTTTTGCCATTTGTTTTATTTATTAACTTAATAATTTCATTTTTTGACTTTTGTTTTATTTATTATCTTATTAATTTTTTGTTTTATTTATTTACTTAATAATTCCTTGTTTTGACTTTTGTTTTAGTAATTGACTTATTCATATTTTGTTTTGACATTTGTATATTTTTAATTTTTGTTTTGTATTAACATAATAATTTCTTTTTTTTTACTTTTGTTTTTTTATTAACCTAAGAATTTCTTGTTTTGAATTTGGTTTTATTTATTAACTTATTGATATTTTGTTTTGACATTTGTTTTATTTAACTTATTAATTTTTTGTTTTGCCATTTGTTTTATTTATTAACCTAATAATGTCTTGTTTTGACTTTTGTTTATTTTATTAACTTAATAATTTCTTGTTTTGACTTTTTTTTTATTAATTAACTTATTGATTTTTTTTTGACATTTGTTTTATTTATTTACTTAATAATTCCACGTCTTGACTTTTGTTTTATTGATTAACTTATTAATTTTTTGTTTTGGCGTTTGTTTTATTTATTAACTTAATAATTTCATGTTTTGACTTTTGTTTTATTTATTAACTTATTAATTTTTTATTTTATTTATTTACTTAATAATCCCTTGTTTTGACTTTTGTTTTAGTAATTGACTTATTCATATTGTGTTTTGACATTTGTTTTTTTTTAATTTATGTTTAACTTAATAATTTCTTACTTTTACTTTTGCTCTATTTATTAACTTATTCATTTTTTGGCATTTGTTTTATTTATTAACATAATAATTTCTTTTTTTACTTTTGTTTTTTTATTAACCTAAGAATTTCTTGTTTTGACTTTTGTTTTATTTATTAACTTATTGATATTTTGTTTTGACATTTGTTTTATTTAACTTATTAATTTTTTGTTTTTCCATTTGTTTTATTTATTAACTTAATAATTTCTTGTTTTGACTTTTGTTTTATTAATGAACTTATTGATTTTTTGTTTTGACATTTGTTTTATTCAACTTATTAATATTTTGTTTTGCCATTTGTTTTATTTATTAACCTAATAATGTCTTGTTTTGACTTTTGTTTTATTTATGAACTTATTGATATTTTGTTTTGACATTTGTTTTATTTAACTTATTAATTTTTTGTTTTTCCATTTGTTTTATTTATTAACTTAATAATCCCTTGTTTTGACTTTTGTTTTAGTAAATGACTTATTCATATTTTGTTTTGACATTTGTTTTTTTTAACTTATGTTTAACTTAATAATTTCTTACTTTTACTGTTGCTCTATTTATTAACTTATTCATTTTTTGTTTTGGCATTTGTTTTATTTATTAACCTAAGAATTTCTTGTTTTGACTTTTGTTTCATTTAATAACTTATTGATATTTTGTTTTGACATTTGTTTTATTTAACTTATTAATTTTTTGTTTTTCCATTTGTTTTATTTATTAACTTAATAATTTCTTGTTTTGACTTTTGTTTTATTAATGAACTTATTGATTTTTTGTTTTGACATTTGTTTTATTCAACTTATTAATATTTTGTTTTGCCATTTGTTTTATTTATTAACCTAATAATGTCTTGTTTTGACTTTTGTTTTATTTATGAACTTATTGATATTTTGTTTTGACATTTGTTTTATTTAACTTATTAATTTTTTGTTTTTCCATTTGTTTTATTTATTAACTTAATAATCCCTTGTTTTGACTTTTGTTTTAGTAAATGACTTATTCATATTTTGTTTTGACATTTGTTTTTTTTTAACTTATGTTTAACTTAATAATTTCTTACTTTTACTGTTGCTCTATTTATTAACTTATTCATTTTTTGTTTTGGCATTTGTTTTATTTATTAACCTAAGAATTTCTTGTTTTGACTTTTGTTTCATTTAATAACTTATTAATTTTTTGTTTTTTCATTTGTTTTATTTATTAACTTAATAATTTCTTGTTTTGACTTTTGTTTTATTTATGAACTTATTGATTTTTTGTTTTGACATTTGTTTTATTTAACTTAATAATTTTTTGTTTTGCCATTTGTTTTATTTATTAACCTAATAATGTCTTTTTTTACCTTTGTTTTATTTATTAACTTAATAATTCCATGCTTTGACTTTGGTTTTAGTAATTGACTTATTCATATTTTGTTTTGACAATGTTTTTTTTTTAATTTTTGTTTAACTTATTTACTTAATAATTTCTTATTTTTACTTTTGCTCTATTTATTAACTTCTTCATTTTTTGTTTTGCCATTTGTTTTATTTACTTACTTAATAATTTATTGTTTTATTTATTAACTTATTGATTTTTTTGCCATTTGTTTTATTTATTAACTTAATAATTTCATTTTTTGACTTTTGTTTTATTTATTATCTTATTAATTTTTTGTTTTATTTATTTACTTAATAATTCCTTGTTTTGACTTTTGTTTTAGTAATTGACTTATTCATATTTGGTTTTGACATTTGTTTATTTTTAATTTTTGTTTAACTTAAAATTTCTTACTTTTACTTTTGCTCTATTTATTAACTTATTAATTTTTTGTTTTTCCATTTGTTTTATTTATTAACTTAATGATTTCTTGTTTTGACTTTTGTTTTATTTATAAACTTATTGATTTTTTTGTTTTGACATTTGTTTTATTTAACTTATTAATTTTTTTTTTTTGCCATTTGTTTTATTTATAAACTTAATAATTTTAGGTTTTCACTTTTGTTTTATTTATTAACTTATTAATTTTTTATTTTATTTATTTACTTAATATTTCCTTGTTTTGACTTTTGGTTTAGTAACTGACTTATTCATATTTTGTTTTGATATTTGTTTTTTTTTTAATTTTTGTTTAACTTAATAATTTCTTACTTTTACTTTTGCTCTATTTATTAACTTCTTCATTTTTTGTTTTGGCATTTGTTTTATTTATTGACTTATTAATTTTTTGTTTTTCCATTTGTTTTATTTATTAACTTAATAATTTCTTGTTTTGACTTTTGTTTTATTTATAAATTTATTGATTTTTTGTTTTGACATTTGTTTTATTTAACTTATTAATTTTTTTTTGCCTTTTGTTTTATTTATTAACTTAATAATTTCATGTTTTGACTTTTGTTTTATTTATGAACTTATTGATTTTTTGTTTTGACATTTGTTTTATTTAACTTATTAATTTTTTGTTTTGCCATTTGTTTTATTTATTAACATAATAATTTCTTTTTTTTTTACTTTTGTTTTTTTTATTAACCTAACAATTTCTTGTTTTGACTTTTGTTTTATTTATTGACTTATTAATTTTTTGTTTTTCCATTTGTTTTATTTATTAACTTAATAATTTCTTGTTTTGACTTTTGTTTTATTTATGAACTTATTGATTTTTTGTTTTGACATTTGTTTTATTTAACTTATTAATTTTTTGTTTTGCCATTTGTTTAATTTATTAAGCTAATAATGTCTTGTTTTGACTTTTGTTTTATTTATGAACTTCTTGATATTTTGTTTTAACATTTTATTTAACTTATTAATTTTTTGTTTTTCCATTTGTTTTATTTATTAACTTAATAATTCCTTGTTTTGACTTTTATTTTAGTAAATGACTTATTCATATTTTGTTTTGACATTTGTTTTTTTTTAACTTATGTTTAACTTAATAATTTCTTACTTTTACTTTTGCTCTATTTATTAACTTATTCATTTTTGTTTTGGCATTTGTTTTATTTATTAACTTAATAATTTCGAGTGTTGACTTTTGTTTTATTTATTAACTTATTAATTTTTTATTTTATTTATTTACTTAATAATCCCTTGTTTTGACTTTTGGTTTAGTAATTGACTTATGCATATTTTGTTTTGACATTTCTTTTTTTTTAATTTATGTTTAACTTAATAATTTCTTACTTTTACTTTTGCTCTATTTATTAACTTATTAATTTTTAGTTTTTCCATTTGTTTTATTTATTAACTTAATAATTTCTTGTTAAGACTTTTGTTTAATTTTTTAACTTATTCATGTTTTGTTTTGACGTTTTTTTAATTCATTAACTTAATCTTTTTTTGTTTTGACATTAGTTTTATTTATTTGCTTAATAATTTTTTGTTTTGACATTTGTTTTATTTATTAACTTATTCATTTTTTGTTTTGACATTTGTTTTATTTAATAACTTAATAATTTCTAATAATTTTTTGACTTTTGTTTTATTTATAAACTTATTGATTTTTTTGTTTTGACATTTGTTTTATTTAACTTATTAATTTTTTTTTGCCATTTGTTTTATTTGATAACTTAATAATTTCATGTTTTGACTTTTGTTTTATTTATTATCTTATTAATTTTTTGTTTTATTTATTTACTTAATAATTCCTTGTTTTGACTTTTGTTTTAGTAATTGACTTATTCATATTTTGTTTTGACATTTGTTTTTTTTTAATTTTTGTTTAACTTAAAATTTCTTACTTTTACTTTTGCTCTATTTATTAACTTATTAGTTTTTTGTTTTTCCATTTGTTTTATTTATTAACTTAATAATTTCTTGTTTTGACTTTTGTGTTATTTATTAAATTATTCATTTTTTGTTTTGACATTTGTTTTATTTTACTTATTAATTTTTTGTTTTGCCATTTGTTTTATTTATTAACTTAATAATTTTAGGTTTTCACTTTTGTTTTATTTATTAACTTAAAACTTTCTTGTTTTCACTTTAGTTTTATTTATTAACTTATTAATTTTTTGTTTTTCCATTTGTTTTATTTATTATTTAATAATTTCTTGTTTTGACTTTTGTTTTATTTATAAACTTATTGATTTTTTGTTTTGACATTTGTTTTATTTAACTTATTAATTTTTTTTTTGCCATTTGTTTTATTTATTAACTTAATAATTTCATGTTTTGACTTTTGTTTTATTTATTAACTTATTAATTTTTTATTTTATTTATTTACTTAATAATTCCTTGTTTTGACTTTTGGTTTAGTAATTGACTCATTCATATTTTGTTTTGACATTTGTTTTTTTTTTAATTTATGTTTAACTTAATAATTTCTTACTTTTACTTTTGCTCTATTTATTAACTTCTTCATTTTTTGTTTTGGCATTTGTTTTATTTATTAACTTAATAATTTCTTGTTTTGCCTTTTGTTTTATTTATTAACATAATAAGTTCTTTTTTTTACTTTTGTTTTTTTTATTAACCTAAGAATTTCTTGTTTTGACTTTTGTTTTATTTATTGACTTATTAATTTTTTTGTTTTTCCATTTGTTTTATTTATTAATTAATAATTTCTTGTTTTGACTTTTGTTTTATTTATGAACTTATTGATATTTTGTTTTGACATTTGTTTTATTTAACTTATTAATTTTTTGTTTTGCCATTTGTTTTATTTATTAACCTAATAATGTCTTGTTTTGACTTTTGTTTATTTTATTAACTTAATAATTTCTTGTTTTGACTTTTGTTTTATTAATTAACTTATTGATTTTTTTTTTTTGACATTTGTTTTATTTATTTACTTACTCCACGTCTTGACTTTTGTTTTATTGATAAAATTATTAATTTTTTGTTTTCACATTTGTTTTATTTATGAACTTGTTCATTTTTTCTTTTGACATTTGCTTTATAATTTTTGTTTTATTTATTAACTTAATACTTTCTTGTTTTGCCTTTGTTTTATTTATTATTTTATTAATTTTTTTTTTTAAATTTGTTTAATTTATTAACCTAATAATGTCTTGTTTTGACTTTTGTTTTATTTATCAACTTAATAATTTCTTGCTTTGACTTTTTTTTATTTATGAACTTATTGATATTTTGTTTTGACATTTGTTTTATTTAACTTATTAATTTTTTGTTTTGCCATTTGTTTAATTTATTAACCTAATAATGTCTTGTTTTGACTTTTGTTTTATTTATGAACTTCTTGATATTTTGTTTTAACATTTGTTTTATTTAACTTATTAATTTTTTGTTTTGCCATTTGTTTAATTTATTAACCTAATAATGTCTTGTTTTGACTTTTGTTTTATTTATGAACTTGTTGATATTTTGTTTTAACATTTGTTTTATTTAACTTATTAATTTTTTGTTTTTCCATTTGTTTTATTTATTTACTTAATAATTCCTTGTTTTGACTTTTGTTTAAGTAAATGACTTATTCATATTTTGTTTTGACATTTGTTTTTTTTTAACTTATGTTTAACTTAATAATTTCTTACTTTTACTTTTGCTCTATTTATTAACTTATTAATTTTTTGTTTTTCCATTTGTTTTATTTATTAACTTAATAATTTCTTGTTTTGACTTTTGTGTTATTTATTAAATTATTCATTTTTTGTTTTGACATTTGTTTTATTTTACTTATTAATTTTTTGTTTTGCCATTTGTTTTATTTATTAACTTAATAATTTTAGGTTTTCACTTTTGTTTTATTTATTAACTTAAAACTTTCTTGTTTTCACTTTTGTTTTATTTATTAACTTATTAATTTTTTGTTTTTCCATTTGTTTTATTTATTATTTAATAATTTCTTATTTTGACTTTTGTTTTATTTATAAACTTGTTGATTTTTTGTTTTGACATTTGTTTTATTAACCTTATTAATTTTTTTTTTGCCATTTGTTTTATTTATTAACTTAATAATTTCATGTTTTGACTTTTGTTTTATTTATTAACTTATTGATATTTTGTTTTGACATTTGTTTTATTTAACTTAATAATTTTTTGTTTTGCCATTTGTTTTATTTATTAACTTAATAATTTCATGTTTTGACTCTTGTTTTATTTATTAACTTATTAATTTTTTATTTTATTTATTTACTTAATAATCCCTTGTTTTGACTTCGTTTTTAGTAATTGACTTATTCATATTGTGTTTTGACATTTGTTTTTTTTTTAATTTATGTTTAACTTAATAATTTCTTACTTTTACTTTTGCCCTATTTATCAACTTATTCATTTTTTGACATTTGTTTTATTGAACTTATTAATTTTTTGTTTTTCCATTTGTTTTATTTATTAACTTAATAATTCCTTGTTTTGACTTTTGTTTTATTAATGAACTTATTGATTTTTTGTTTTGACATTTGTTTTATTTAACTTATTGACATTTTGTTTTGCCATCTGTTTTATTTATTAACCTAATAATGTCTTGTTTTGACTTTTGTTTTATTTATGAACTTATTGATATTCTGTTTTGACATTTGTTTTATTTAACTTATTAATTTTTTTTTCCACATGTTTTATTTATTAACTTAATAATCCCTTGTTTTGACTTTTGTTTTAGTAAATGACTTATTCATATTTTGTTTTGACATTTGTTTTTTTTTAACTTATGTTTAACTTAATAATTTCTTACTTTTACTGTTGCTCTATTTATTAACTTATTCATTTTTTGTTTTGGCATTTGTTTTATTTATTAACCTAAGAATTTCTTGTTTTGACTTTTGTTTCATTTAATAACTTATTAATTTTTTGTTTTTTCATTTGTTTTATTTATTAACTTAATAATTTCTTGTTTTTACTTTTGTTTTATTTATTTACTTAATAATATCTTGTTTTGACTTTTGTTTTATTTATTAACTTATTCATTTTTTGCTTTGACATTTGTTTTATTTATTATCTTATTCATTTTTTGTTTTGACATTTGTTTTATTTATTTACTTAATAATTTCTTGTTTTTACTTTTGTTTTATTTATTAAGTTATTGATTTTTTGTTTTGACATGTGTTTTATATTTTAACTTATTAATTTTTTGTTTTGCATTTTTCTTTTATTTATTTACTTAATAATTTCTTTTTTTTGCTTTTGTTTTATTTATTAACTTTTTGATTTTTTGTTTTGACATTTGTTTAATTTATTAACTTATTCATTTTTTGCTTTGACATTTGTTTTTTTTTACTTAATAATTTCTTGTTTTTAATTTTGTTTTATTTATTAACTTATTGATTTTTTGTTTTGACATGTGTTTTATATTTTAACTTATTAATTTTTTGTTTTGCATTTTTCTTTTATTTATTTACTTAATAATTTCTTTTTCTTGCTTTTGTTTTATTTATTAACTTATTGATTTTTTGTTTTGACATTTGTTTAATTTATTAACTTATTCATTTTTTGCTTTGACATTTGTTTTATTTATTATCTTATTCATTTTTTGTTTTGACATTTGTTTTATTTATTTAGTTAATAATTTTTTGTTTTTACTTTTGTTTTATTTATGAACTTATTAATTTTTTGTTTTGACATTTTTTTTATTTATTAACTTATTGATTTTTTGTTTTGACATGTGTTTTATATTTTAACTTATTAATTTTTTGTTTTGAAATTTCTTTTATTTATTTACTCAATAATTTCTTGTTTTTACTTTTGTTTTATTTATTAACTTATTGATTTTTTTGTTTTGACATGTGTTTTATATTTTAACTTATTAATTTTTTGTTTTGCCATTTCTTTTATTTATTTACTTAATAATTTCTTGTTTTTACTTTTGTTTTATTTATTAACTTATTGATTTTTTGTTTTGACATTTGTTTTATATTTTAACTTATTAATTTTTTGTTTTGCCATTTGTTTTATTTATTTAATAATTTCTTGTTTTTACTTTTGTTTTATTTATTTACTTAATAATATCTTGTTTTGACTTTTGTTTTATTTATTAACTTATTGACTTTTTGTTTGGACATTTGTTTAATTTATTAACTTATTCATTTTTTGCTTTGACATTTGTTTTATTTATTTACTTAATAATTTCTTGTTTTTACTTTCGTTTTATTTATTAACTTATTAATTTTTTGTTTTGACATGTGTTTTATATTTTAACTTATTAATTTTTTGTTTTGAAATTTCTTTTATTTATTTACTCAATAATTTCTTGTTTTTACTTTTGTTTTATTTATTAACTTATTGATTTTTTTGTTTTGACATGTGTTTTATATTTTAACTTATTAATTTTTTGTTTTGCCATTTCTTTTATTTATTTACTTAATAATTTCTTGTTTTTACTTTTGTTTTATTTATTAACTTATTGATTTTTTGTTTTGACATTTGTTTTACATTTTAACTTATTAATTTTTTGTTTTGCCATTTGTTTTATTTATTTAATAATTTCTTGTTTTTACTTTTGTTTTATTTATTTACTTAATAATTTCTTGTTTTGACTTTTGTTTTATTTATTAACTTATTAATTTTTTGTTTTGACATGTGTTTTATTTATATACTTAATAATTTCTTGTTTTTACTTTTGTTTTATTTATTAACTTATTGATTTTTTGTTTTGACATGTTTTTTATATTTTAACTTATTAATCTTTTGTGTTGCCATTTCCTTTATTTATTTACTTAATAATTTCTTTTTTTTACTTTTGGTTTATTTATTAACTTATTAATTTTTTGTTTTGACATTTGTTTAATTTATTAGCTTATTCATTTTTTGCTTTGACATTTGTTTTATTTATTATCTTATTCATTTTTTGTTTTGACATTTGTTTTATTTATTTACTTAATAATTTCTTGTTGTTAATTTTGTTTTATTTATTAACTTATTGATTTTTTGTTTTGACATTTGTTTTATATATTAACTTATTAATTTTTTGTTTTGCCATTTGTTTTATTTATTTAATAATTTCTTGTTTTTACTTTTGTTTTATTTATTTACTTAATAATATCTTGTTTTGACTTTTGTTTTATTTATTAACTTATTGACTTTTTGTTTGGACATTTGTTTAATTTATTAACTTATTCATTTTTTGCTTTGACATTTGTTTTATTTATTATCTTATTAATTTTTTGTTTTGTCATTTGTTTTATTTATTTACTTAATAATTTCTTGTTTTTACTTTTGTTTTATTTATTAACTTATTGATTTTTTGTTTTGACATGTGTTTTATATTTTAACTTATTAATTTTGTGTTTTGCCATTTCTTTTATTTATTTACTTAATAATTTCTTGTTTTTACTTTTGTTTTACTTATTAACTTATTGACTTTTTGTTTGGACATTTGTTTAATTTATTAACTTATTCATTTTTTGCTTTGACATTTGTTTTATATTTTAACTTATTAATTTTTTGTTTTTACTTTTGTTTTATTTATTAACTTAATAATTTCTTGTTTTTAATTTTGTTTTATTTATTAACTTATTGATTTTTTGTTTTGACATTTGTTTTATATATTAACTTATTAATTTTTTGTTTTGCCATTTGTTTTATTTATTTAATAATTTTTTGTTTTGCCATTTCTTTTATTTATTTACTTAATAATTTCTTTTTTTTACTTTTGTTTTACTTATTAACTTATTGATTTTTTGTTTGGACATTTGTTTAATTTATTAACTTATTCATTTTTTGCTTTGACATTTGTTTTATTTATTATCTTATTCGTTTTTTGTTTTGACATTTGTTTTATTTATTTACTTAATAATTTCTTGTTTTTACTTTTGTTTTATTTATTAACTTATTGATTTTTTGTTTTGACATGTGTTTTATATTTGAACTTATTAATTTTGTGTTTTGCCATTTCTTTTATTTATTTACTTAATAATTTCTTGTTTTTACTTTTGTTTTACTTATTAACTTATTGACTTTTTGTTTGGACATTTGTTTAATTTATTAACTTATTCATTTTTTGCTTTGACATTTGTTTTATATTTTAACTTATTAATTTTTTGTTTTGCCATTTCTTTTATTTATTTACTTAATAATTTCTTGTTTTTACTTTTGTTTTATTTATTAACTTATTGATTTTTTGTTTTGACATTTGTTTAATTTATTAACTTATTCATTTTTTGCTTTGTCATTTGTTTTATTTATTATTTTATTCATTTTTTGTTTTGACATTTGTTTTATTTATTTAGTTAATAATTTCTTGTTTTTACTTTTGTTTTATTTATTAACTTATTGATTTTTTGTTTTGACATTTGTTTTATATTTTAACTTATTAATTTTTTGTTTTGCCATTTGTTTTATTTATTTAATAATTTCTTGTTTTTACTTTTGTTTTATTTATTTACTTAATAATATCTTGTTTTGACTTTTGTTTTATTTATTATCTTATTAATTTTTTGTTTTGACATTTGTTTTATTTATTTACTTAATAATTTCTTGTTTTTAATTTTGTTTTATTTATTAACTTATTGATTTTTTGTTTTGACATGTGTTTTATATTTTTACTTATTAATTTTTTGTTTTGACATTTGTTTTATTTAGTTACTTAATAATTTCTTGTTTTTACTTTTGTTTTATTTATTAACTTATTGATTTTTTGTTTTGACATTTGTTTTATATTTTAACTTATTAATTTTTTGTTTTGCCATTTGTTTTATTTATTTAATAATTTCTTGTTTTTACTTTTGTTTTATTTATTTACTTAATAATATCTTGTTTTGACTTTTGTTTTATTTATTATCTTATTAATTTTTTGTTTTGACATTTGTTTTATTTATTTACTTAATAATTTCTTGTTTTTAATTTTGTTTTATTTATTAACTTATTGATTTTTTGTTTTGACATGTGTTTTATATTTTAACTTATTAATTTTTTGTTTTGACATTTCTTTGATTTAGTTACTCAATAATTTCTTGTTTTTACTTTTGTTTTATTTATTAACTTATTGATTTTTTGTTTTGACATTTGTTTTATATTTTAACTTATTAATTTTTTGTTTTGCCATTTGTTTTATTTATTTAATAATTTCTTGTTTTTACTTTTGTTTTATTTATTTACTTAATAATATCTTGTTTTGACTTTTGTTTTATTTATTAACTTATTCATTTTTTGCTTTGACATTTGTTTTATTTATTATCTTATTCATTTTTTGTTTTGACATTTGTTTTATTTATTTACTTAATAATTTCTTGTTTTTACTTTTGTTTTATTTATTAACTTATTGATTTTTTGTTTTGACATGTGTTTTATATTTTAACTTATTAATTTTTTGTTTTGCATTTTTCTTTTATTTATTTACTTAATAATTTCTTTTTTTTGCTTTTGTTTTATTTATTAACTTTTTGATTTTTTGTTTTGACATTTGTTTAATTTATTAACTTATTCATTTTTTGCTTTGACATTTGTTTTTTTTTACTTAATAATTTCTTGTTTTTAATTTTGTTTTATTTATTAACTTATTGATTTTTTGTTTTGACATGTGTTTTATATTTTAACTTATTAATTTTTTGTTTTGCATTTTTCTTTTATTTATTTACTTAATAATTTCTTTTTCTTGCTTTTGTTTTATTTATTAACTTATTGATTTTTTGTTTTGACATTTGTTTAATTTATTAACTTATTCATTTTTTGCTTTGACATTTGTTTTATTTATTATCTTATTCATTTTTTGTTTTGACATTTGTTTTATTTATTTAGTTAATAATTTTTTGTTTTTACTTTTGTTTTATTTATGAACTTATTCATTTTTTGTTTTGACATTTTTTTTATTTATTAACTTATTGATTTTTTGTTTTGACATGTGTTTTATATTTTAACTTATTAATTTTTTGTTTTGAAATTTCTTTTATTTATTTACTCAATAATTTCTTCTTTTTACTTTTGTTTTATTTATTAACTTATTGATTTTTTTGTTTTGACATGTGTTTTATATTTTAACTTATTAATTTTTTGTTTTGCCATTTCTTTTATTTATTTACTTAATAATTTCTTGTTTTTACTTTTGTTTTATTTATTAACTTATTGATTTTTTGTTTTGTCATTTGTTTTACATTTTAACTTATTAATTTTTTGTTTTGCCATTTGTTTTATTTATTTAATAATTTCTTGTTTTTACTTTTGTTTTATTTATTTACTTAATAATTTCTTGTTTTGACTTTTGTTTTATTTATTAACTTATTGACTATTTGTTTGGACATTTGTTTAATTTATTAACTTATTCATTTTTTGCTTTGACATTTGTTTTATTTATTTACTTAATAATTTCTTGTTTTTACTTTTGTTTTATTTATTAACTTATTAATTTTTTGTTTTGACATGTGTTTTATTTATATACTTAATAATTTCTTGTTTTTACTTTTGTTTTATTTATTAACTTATTGATTTTTTGTTTTGACATGTTTTTTATATTTTAACTTATTAATCTTTTGTGTTGCCATTTCCTTTATTTATTTACTTAATAATTTCTTTTTTTTACTTTTGGTTTATTTATTAACTTATTAATTTTTTGTTTTGACATTTGTTTAATTTATTAGCTTATTCATTTTTTGCTTTGACATTTGTTTTATTTATTATCTTATTCATTTTTTGTTTTGACATTTGTTTTATTTATTTACTTAATAATTTCTTGTTTTTAATTTTGTTTTATTTATTAACTTATTGATTTTTTGTTTTGACATTTGTTTTATATTTTAACTTATTAATTTTTTGTTTTGCCATTTGTTTTATTTATTTAATAATTTCTTGTTTTTACTTTTGTTTTATTTATTTACTTAATAATATCTTGTTTTGACTTTTGTTTTATTTATTAACTTATTGACTTTTTGTTTGGACATTTGTTTAATTTATTAACTTATTCATTTTTTGCTTTGACATTTGTTTTATTTATTATTTTATTCATTTTTTGTTTTGACATTTGTTTTATTTATTTAGTTAATAATTTCTTGTTTTTACTTTTGTTTTATTTATTAACTTATTGATTTTTTGTTTTGACATTTGTTTTATATTTTAACTTATTAATTTTTTGTTTTGCCATTTGTTTTATTTATTTAATAATTTCTTGTTTTTACTTTTGTTTTATTTATTTACTTAATAATATCTTGTTTTGACTTTTGTTTTATTTATTAACTTATTGACTTTTTGTTTGGACATTTGTTTAATTTATTAACTTATTCATTTTTTGCTTCGACATTTGTTTTATTTATTATCTTATTCATTTTTTGTTTTGTCATTTGTTTTATTTATTTACTTAATAAATTCTTGTTTTTACTTTTGCTTTATTTATTAACTTATTGATTTTTTGTTTTGACATTTGTTTTATATTTTAACTTATTAATTTTTTGTTTTGCCATTTCTTTTATTTATTTAATAATTTCTTGTTTTTACTTTTGTTTTATTTATTTACTTAATAATATCTTGTTTTGACTTTTGTTTTATTTATTAACTTATTGACTTTTTGTTTGGACATTTGTTTAATTTATTAACTTATTCATTTTTTGCTTTGACATTTGTTTTATTTATTATCTTATTCATTTTTTGTTTTGTCATTTGTTTTATTTATTTACTTAATAATTTCTTGTTTTTACTTTTGTTTTATTTATTAACTTATTGATTTTTTGTTTTGACATGTGTTTTATATTTTAACTTATAATTTTTTGTTTTGCCATTTCTTTTATTTATTTACTTAATAATTTCTTTTTTTTACTTTTGTTTTACTTATTAACTTATTGATTTTTTGTTTGGACATTTGTTTAATTTATTAACTTATTCATTTTTTGCTTTGACATTTGTTTTATTTATTATCTTATTCATTTTTTGTTTTGACATTTGTTTTATTTATTTACTTAATAATTTCTTGTTTTTACTTTTGTTTTATTTATTAACTTATTGATTTTTTGTTTTGACATGTGTTTTATATTTGAACTTATTAATTTTGTGTTTTGCCATTTCTTTTATTTATTTACTTAATAATTTCTTGTTTTTACTTTTGTTTTACTTATTAACTTATTGACTTTTTGTTTGGACATTTGTTTAATTTATTAACTTATTCATTTTTTGCTTTGACATTTGTTTTATATTTTAACTTATTAATTTTTTGTTTTGCCATTTCTTTTATTTATTTACTTAATAATTTCTTGTTTTTACTTTTGTTTTATTTATTAACTTATTGATTTTTTGTTTTGACATTTGTTTAATTTATTAACTTATTCATTTTTTGCTTTGTCATTTGTTTTATTTATTATTTTATTCATTTTTTGTTTTGACATTTGTTTTATTTATTTACTTAATAATTTCTTGTTTTTACTTTTGTTTTATTTATTAACTTATTGATTTTTTGTTTTGACATTTGTTTTATATTTTAACTTATTAATTTTTTGTTTTGCCATTTGTTTTATTTATTTAATAATTTCTTGTTTTTACTTTTGTTTTATTTATTTACTTAATAATATCTTGTTTTGACTTTTGTTTTATTTATTATCTTATTAATTTTTTGTTTTGACATTTGTTTTATTTATTTACTTAATAATTTCTTGTTTTTAATTTTGTTTTATTTATTAACTTATTGATTTTTTGTTTTGACATGTGTTTTATATTTTAACTTATTAATTTTTTGTTTTGACATTTCTTTTATTTAGTTACTCAATAATTTCTTGTTTTTACTTTTGTTTTATTTATTAACTTATTGATTTTTTTGTTTTAACATGTGTTTTATATTTTAACTTATTAATTTTTTGTTTTGCCATTTCTTTTATTTATTTACTTAATAATTTCTTGTTTTTACTTTTGTTTTATTTATTAACTTATTGATTTTTTGTTTTGACATTTGTTTTATATTTTAACTTATTAATTTTTTGTTTTGCCATTTGTTTTATTTATTTAATAATTTCTTGTTTTTACTTTTGTTTTATTTATTTACTTAATAATATCTTGTTTTGACTTTTGTTTTATTTATTAACTTATTCATTTTTTGTTTTGACATTTGTTTTATTTATTTACTTAATAATTTCTTGTTTTTACTTTTGTTTTATTTATTAACTTATTGATTTTTTGTTTTGACATGTGTTTTATATTTTAACTTATTAATTTTTTGTTTTGCATTTTTCTTTTATTTATTTACTTAATAATTTCTTTTTTTTGCTTTTGTTTTATTTATTAACTTATTGATTTTTTGTTTTGACATGTGTTTTATATTTGAACTTATTAATTTTGTGTTTTGCCATTTCTTTTATTTATTTACTTAATAATTTCTTGTTTTTACTTTTGTTTTACTTATTAACTTATTGACTTTTTGTTTGGACATTTGTTTAATTTATTAACTTATTCATTTTTTGCTTTGACATTTGTTTTATATTTTAACTTATTAATTTTTTGTTTTGCCATTTGTTTTATTTATTTAATAATTTCTTGTTTTTACTTTTGTTTTATTTATTTACTTAATAATATCTTGTTTTGACTTTTGTTTTATTTATTAACTTATTGACTTTTTGTTTGGACATTTGTTTAATTTATTAACTTATTCATTTTTTGCTTTGACATTTGTTTTATTTATTATTTTATTCATTTTTTGTTTTGACATTTGTTTTATTTATTTAGTTAATAATTTCTTGTTTTTACTTTTGTTTTATTTATTAACTTATTGATTTTTTGTTTTGACATTTGTTTTATATTTTAACTTATTAATTTTTTGTTTTGCCATTTGTTTTATTTATTTAATAATTTCTTGTTTTTACTTTTGTTTTATTTATTTACTTAATAATATCTTGTTTTGACTTTTGTTTTATTTATTAACTTATTGACTTTTTGTTTGGACATTTGTTTAATTTATTAACTTATTCATTTTTTGCTTCGACATTTGTTTTATTTATTATCTTATTCATTTTTTGTTTTGTCATTTGTTTTATTTATTTACTTAATAAATTCTTGTTTTTACTTTTGCTTTATTTATTAACTTATTGATTTTTTGTTTTGACATTTGTTTTATATTTTAACTTATTAATTTTTTGTTTTGCCATTTCTTTTATTTATTTAATAATTTCTTGTTTTTACTTTTGTTTTATTTATTTACTTAATAATATCTTGTTTTGACTTTTGTTTTATTTATTAACTTATTGACTTTTTGTTTGGACATTTGTTTAATTTATTAACTTATTCATTTTTTGCTTTGACATTTGTTTTATTTATTATCTTATTCATTTTTTGTTTTGTCATTTGTTTTATTTATTTACTTAATAATTTCTTGTTTTTACTTTTGTTTTATTTATTAACTTATTGATTTTTTGTTTTGACATGTGTTTTATATTTTAACTTATAATTTTTTGTTTTGCCATTTCTTTTATTTATTTACTTAATAATTTCTTTTTTTTACTTTTGTTTTACTTATTAACTTATTGATTTTTTGTTTGGACATTTGTTTAATTTATTAACTTATTCATTTTTTGCTTTGACATTTGTTTTATTTATTATCTTATTCATTTTTTGTTTTGACATTTGTTTTATTTATTTACTTAATAATTTCTTGTTTTTACTTTTGTTTTATTTATTAACTTATTGATTTTTTGTTTTGACATGTGTTTTATATTTGAACTTATTAATTTTGTGTTTTGCCATTTCTTTTATTTATTTACTTAATAATTTCTTGTTTTTACTTTTGTTTTACTTATTAACTTATTGACTTTTTGTTTGGACATTTGTTTAATTTATTAACTTATTCATTTTTTGCTTTGACATTTGTTTTATATTTTAACTTATTAATTTTTTGTTTTGCCATTTCTTTTATTTATTTACTTAATAATTTCTTGTTTTTACTTTTGTTTTATTTATTAACTTATTGATTTTTTGTTTTGACATTTGTTTAATTTATTAACTTATTCATTTTTTGCTTTGTCATTTGTTTTATTTATTATTTTATTCATTTTTTGTTTTGACATTTGTTTTATTTATTTACTTAATAATTTCTTGTTTTTACTTTTGTTTTATTTATTAACTTATTGATTTTTTGTTTTGACATTTGTTTTATATTTTAACTTATTAATTTTTTGTTTTGCCATTTGTTTTATTTATTTAATAATTTCTTGTTTTTACTTTTGTTTTATTTATTTACTTAATAATATCTTGTTTTGACTTTTGTTTTATTTATTATCTTATTAATTTTTTGTTTTGACATTTGTTTTATTTATTTACTTAATAATTTCTTGTTTTTAATTTTGTTTTATTTATTAACTTATTGATTTTTTGTTTTGACATGTGTTTTATATTTTAACTTATTAATTTTTTGTTTTGACATTTCTTTTATTTAGTTACTCAATAATTTCTTGTTTTTACTTTTGTTTTATTTATTAACTTATTGATTTTTTTGTTTTAACATGTGTTTTATATTTTAACTTATTAATTTTTTGTTTTGCCATTTCTTTTATTTATTTACTTAATAATTTCTTGTTTTTACTTTTGTTTTATTTATTAACTTATTGATTTTTTGTTTTGACATTTGTTTTATATTTTAACTTATTAATTTTTTGTTTTGCCATTTGTTTTATTTATTTAATAATTTCTTGTTTTTACTTTTGTTTTATTTATTTACTTAATAATATCTTGTTTTGACTTTTGTTTTATTTATTAACTTATTCATTTTTTGTTTTGACATTTGTTTTATTTATTTACTTAATAATTTCTTGTTTTTACTTTTGTTTTATTTATTAACTTATTGATTTTTTGTTTTGACATGTGTTTTATATTTTAACTTATTAATTTTTTGTTTTGCATTTTTCTTTTATTTATTTACTTAATAATTTCTTTTTTTTGCTTTTGTTTTATTTATTAACTTATTGATTTTTTGTTTTGACATGTGTTTTATATTTGAACTTATTAATTTTGTGTTTTGCCATTTCTTTTATTTATTTACTTAATAATTTCTTGTTTTTACTTTTGTTTTACTTATTAACTTATTGACTTTTTGTTTGGACATTTGTTTAATTTATTAACTTATTCATTTTTTGCTTTGACATTTGTTTTATATTTTAACTTATTAATTTTTTGTTTTGCCATTTCTTTTATTTATTTACTTAATAATTTCTTGTTTTTACTTTTGTTTTATTTATTAACTTATTGATTTTTTGTTTTGACATTTGTTTTATATTTTAACTTATTAATTTTTTGTTTTATTTATTTAATAATTGCTTGTTTTTACTTTTGTTTTATTTATTTACTTAATAATTTCTTGTTGTGACTTTTGTTTTATTTATTAACTTATTGACTTTTTGTTTGGACATTTGTTTAATTTATTGACTTATTCATTTTTTGCTTTGACATTTTTCTTTTATTTATTTACTTAATAATTTCTTGTTTTTACTTTTGTTTTATTTATTAGCTTATTGATTTTTTGTTTTGACATGTGTTTTATTTATATACTTAATAATTTCTTGTTTTTACTTTTGTTTTATTTATTAACTTATTGATTTTTTGTTTTGACATGTTTTTTATATTTTAACTTATTAATCTTTTGTGTTGCCATTTCTTTTATTTATCTACTTAATAATTTCTTTTTTTTACTTTTGGTTTATTTATTAACTTATTAATTTTTTGTTTTGACATTTGTTTAATTTATTAGCTTATTCATTTTTTGCTTTGACATTTGTTTTATTTATTATCTTATTCATTTTTTGTTTTGACATTTGTTTTATTTATTTACTTAATAATTGTTAATTATTATTTATTTAATTTATTTATTATTTATTTAATAATTTCTTGTTTTTACTTTTGTTTTATTTATTTACTTAATAATATCTTGTTTTGACTTTTGTTTTATTTATTAACTTATTGACTTTTTGTTTGGACATTTGTTTAATTTATTAACTTATTCATTTTTTGCTTTGACATTTGTTTTATTTATTATCTTATTCATTTTTTGTTTTGTCATTTGTTTTATTTATTTACTTAATAATTTCTTGTTTTTACTTTTGTTTTATTTATTAACTTATTGATTTTTTGTTTTGACATGTGTTTTATATTTTAACTTATAATTTTTTGTTTTGCCATTTCTTTTATTTATTTACTTAATAATTTCTTTTTTTTACTTTTGTTTTACTTATTAACTTATTGATTTTTTGTTTGGACATTTGTTTAATTTATTAACTTATTCATTTTTTGCTTTGACATTTGTTTTATTTATTATCTTATTCATTTTTTGTTTTGACATTTGTTTTATTTATTTACTTAATAATTTCTTGTTTTTACTTTTGTTTTATTTATTAACTTATTGATTTTTTGTTTTGACATGTGTTTTATATTTGAACTTATTAATTTTGTGTTTTGCCATTTCTTTTATTTATTTACTTAATAATTTCTTGTTTTTACTTTTGTTTTACTTATTAACTTATTGACTTTTTGTTTGGACATTTGTTTAATTTATTAACTTATTCATTTTTTGCTTTGACATTTGTTTTATATTTTAACTTATTAATTTTTTGTTTTGCCATTTCTTTTATTTATTTACTTAATAATTTCTTGTTTTTACTTTTGTTTTATTTATTAACTTATTGATTTTTTGTTTTGACATTTGTTTAATTTATTAACTTATTCATTTTTTGCTTTGTCATTTGTTTTATTTATTATTTTATTCATTTTTTGTTTTGACATTTGTTTTATTTATTTACTTAATAATTTCTTGTTTTTACTTTTGTTTTATTTATTAACTTATTGATTTTTTGTTTTGACATTTGTTTTATATTTTAACTTATTAATTTTTTGTTTTGCCATTTGTTTTATTTATTTAATAATTTCTTGTTTTTACTTTTGTTTTATTTATTTACTTAATAATATCTTGTTTTGACTTTTGTTTTATTTATTATCTTATTAATTTTTTGTTTTGACATTTGTTTTATTTATTTACTTAATAATTTCTTGTTTTTAATTTTGTTTTATTTATTAACTTATTGATTTTTTGTTTTGACATGTGTTTTATATTTTAACTTATTAATTTTTTGTTTTGACATTTCTTTTATTTAGTTACTCAATAATTTCTTGTTTTTACTTTTGTTTTATTTATTAACTTATTGATTTTTTTGTTTTAACATGTGTTTTATATTTTAACTTATTAATTTTTTGTTTTGCCATTTCTTTTATTTATTTACTTAATAATTTCTTGTTTTTACTTTTGTTTTATTTATTAACTTATTGATTTTTTGTTTTGACATTTGTTTTATATTTTAACTTATTAATTTTTTGTTTTGCCATTTGTTTTATTTATTTAATAATTTCTTGTTTTTACTTTTGTTTTATTTATTTACTTAATAATATCTTGTTTTGACTTTTGTTTTATTTATTAACTTATTCATTTTTTGTTTTGACATTTGTTTTATTTATTTACTTAATAATTTCTTGTTTTTACTTTTGTTTTATTTATTAACTTATTGATTTTTTGTTTTGACATGTGTTTTATATTTTAACTTATTAATTTTTTGTTTTGCATTTTTCTTTTATTTATTTACTTAATAATTTCTTTTTTTTGCTTTTGTTTTATTTATTAACTTATTGATTTTTTGTTTTGACATGTGTTTTATATTTGAACTTATTAATTTTGTGTTTTGCCATTTCTTTTATTTATTTACTTAATAATTTCTTGTTTTTACTTTTGTTTTACTTATTAACTTATTGACTTTTTGTTTGGACATTTGTTTAATTTATTAACTTATTCATTTTTTGCTTTGACATTTGTTTTATATTTTAACTTATTAATTTTTTGTTTTGCCATTTCTTTTATTTATTTACTTAATAATTTCTTGTTTTTACTTTTGTTTTATTTATTAACTTATTGATTTTTTGTTTTGACATTTGTTTTATATTTTAACTTATTAATTTTTTGTTTTATTTATTTAATAATTGCTTGTTTTTACTTTTGTTTTATTTATTTACTTAATAATTTCTTGTTGTGACTTTTGTTTTATTTATTAACTTATTGACTTTTTGTTTGGACATTTGTTTAATTTATTGACTTATTCATTTTTTGCTTTGACATTTTTCTTTTATTTATTTACTTAATAATTTCTTGTTTTTACTTTTGTTTTATTTATTAGCTTATTGATTTTTTGTTTTGACATGTGTTTTATTTATATACTTAATAATTTCTTGTTTTTACTTTTGTTTTATTTATTAACTTATTGATTTTTTGTTTTGACATGTTTTTTATATTTTAACTTATTAATCTTTTGTGTTGCCATTTCTTTTATTTATTTACTTAATAATTTCTTTTTTTTACTTTTGGTTTATTTATTAACTTATTAATTTTTTGTTTTGACATTTGTTTAATTTATTAGCTTATTCATTTTTTGCTTTGACATTTGTTTTATTTATTATCTTATTCATTTTTTGTTTTGACATTTGTTTTATTTATTTACTTAATAATTTCTTGTTTTTAATTTTGTTTTATTTATTAACTTATTGATTTTTTTGTTTTGACATGTGTTTTATATTTTAACTTATTAATTTTTTGTTTTGCATTTTTCTTTTATTTATTTACTTAATAATTTCTTGTTTTTACTTTTGCTTTATTTATTAACTTATTGATTTTTTGTTTTGACATTTGTTTTATATTTTAACTTATTAATTTTTTGTTTTGCCATTTCTTTTATTTATTTACTTAATAATTTCTTGTTTTTACTTTTGTTTTATTTATTAACTTATTGATTTTTTGTTTTGACATTTGTTTAATTTATTAACTTATTCATTTTTTGCTTTGACATTTGTTTTATTTATTATTTTATTCATTTTTTGTTTTGACATTTGTTTTATTTATTTAGTTAATAATTTCTTGTTTTTACTTTTGTTTTATTTATTAACTTATTGATTTTTTGTTTTGACATTTGTTCTATATTTTAACTTATTAATTTTTTGTTTTGCCATTTGTTTTATTTATTTAATAATTTCTTGTTTTTACTTTTGTTTTATTTATTTACTTAATAATATCTTGTTTTGACTTTTGTTTTATTTATTAACTTATTGACTTTTTGTTTGGACATTTGTTTAATTTATTAACTTATTCATTTTTTGCTTTGACATTTGCTTTATTTATTATCTTATTCATTTTTTGTTTTGACATTTGTTTTATTTATTTAATAATTTCTTGTTTTTACTTTTGTTTTATTTATTTACTTAATAATATCTTGTTTTGACTTTTGTTTTATTTATTATCTTATTAATTTTTTGTTTTGACATTTGTTTTATTTATTTACTTAATAATTTCTTGTTTTTAATTTTGTTTTATTTATTAACTTATTGATTTTTTGTTTTGACATGTGTTTTATATTTTAACTTATTAATTTTTTGTATTGACATTTCTTTTATTTAGTTACTCAATAATTTCTTGTTTTTACTTTTGTTTTATTTATTAACTTATTGATTTTTTTGTTTTAACATGTGTTTTATATTTTAACTTATTAATTTTTTGTTTTGCCATTTCTTTTATTTATTTACTTAATAATTTCTTGTTTTTACTTTTGTTTTATTTATTAACTTATTGATTTTTTGTTTTGACATTTGTTTTATATTTTAACTTATTAATTTTTTGTTTTGCCATTTGTTTTATTTATTTAATAATTTCTTGTTTTTACTTTGTTTTATTTATTTACTTAATAATATCTTGTTTTGACTTTTGTTTTATTTATTAACTTATTCATTTTTTGCTTTGACATTTGTTTTATTTATTATCTTATTCATTTTTTGTTTTGACATTTGTTTTATTTATTTACTTAATAATTTCTTGTTTTTACTTTAATTTTATTTATTAACTTATTGATTTTTTGTTTTGACATGTGTTTTATATTTTAACTTATTAATTTTTTGTTTTGCATTTTTCTTTTATTTATTTACTTAATAATTTCTTTTTTTTGCTTTTGTTTTATTTATTAACTTATTGATTTTTTGTTTTGACATGTGTTTTATATTTGAACTTATTAATTTTGTGTTTTGCCATTTCTTTTATTTATTTACTTAATAATTTCTTGTTTTGACTTTTGTTTTATTTATTAACTTATTGACTTTTTGTTTGGACATTTGTTTAATTTATTAACTTATTCATTTTTTGCTTTGACATTTGTTTTATTTATTTACTTAATAATTTCTTGTTTTTACTTTTGTTTTATTTATTAACTTATTGATTTTTTGTTTTGACATGTGTTTTATTTATATACTTAATAATTTCTTGTTTTTACTTTTGTTTTATTTATTAACTTATTGATTTTTTGTTTTGACATGTTTTTTATATTTTAACTTATTAATCTTTTGTGTTGCCATTTCTTTTATTTATTTACTTAATAATTTCTTTTTTTTACTTTTGGTTTATTTATTAACTTATTAATTTTTTGTTTTGACATTTGTTTAATTTATTAGCTTATTTATTTTTTGCTTTGACATTTGTTTTATTTATTATCTTATTCGTTTTTTGTTTTGACATTTGTTTTATTTATTTACTTAATAATTTCTTGTTTTTAATTTTGTTTTATTTATTAACTTATTGATTTTTTGTTTTGACATGTGTTTTATATTTTAACTTATTAATTTTTTGTTTCGCATTTTTCTTTTATTTATTTACTTAATAATTTCTTGTTTTTACTTTTGCTTTATTTATTAACTTATTGATTTTTTGTTTTGACATTTGTTTTATATTTTAACTTATTAATTTTTTGTTTTGCCATTTCTTTTATTTATTTACTTAATAATTTCTTGTTTTTACTTTTGTTTTATTTATTAACTTATTGATTTTTTGTTTTGACATTTGTTTAATTTATTAACTTATTCATTTTTTGCTTTGACATTTGTTTTATTTATTATTTTATTCATTTTTTGTTTTGACATTTGTTTTATTTATTTAGTTAATAATTTCTTGTTTTTACTTTTGTTTTATTTATTAACTTATTGATTTTTTGTTTTGACATTTGTTTTATATTTTAACTTATTAATTTTTTGTTTTGCCATTTGTTTTATTTATTTAATAATTTCTTGTTTTTACTTTTGTTTTATTTATTTACTTAATAATATCTTGTTTTGACTTTTGTTTTATTTATTAACTTATTGACTTTTTGTTTGGACATTTGTTTAATTTATTAACTTATTCATTTTTTGCTTTGACATTTGTTTTATTTATTATCTTATTCATTTTTTGTTTTGACATTTGTTTTATTTATTTACTTAGTAATTTCTTGTTTTTACTTTTGTTTTATTTATTAACTTATTGATTTTTTGTTTTGACATGTGTTTTATATTTTAACTTATTAATTTTTTGTTTTGCCACTTCTTTTATTTATTTACTCAATAATTTTTTGCTTTGACATTTGTTTTATTTATTATCTTATTGATTTTTTGTTTTGACATGTGTTTTATATTTTAACTTATAAATTTTTTGTTTTTACTTTTGTTTTATTTATTAACTTATTGATTTTTTGTTTTGACATGTGTTTTATTTATATACTTAATAATTTCTTGTTTTTACTTTTGTTTTATTTATTAACTTATTAATTTTTTGTTTTGACATTTGTTTAATTTATTAACTTATTCAGTTTTTGCTTTGACATTTGTTTTATTTATTATTACATTAATTTTTTGTTTTGACATTTGTTTTATTTATTTACTTAATAATTTCTTGTTTTTACTTTTGTTTTATTTATTAACTTATTGATTTTTTGTTTTGACATTTGTTTAATTTATTAACTTATTAATTTTTTTGCTTTGACATTTGTTTTATTTATTATCTTATTCATTTTTTGTTTTGACATTTGTTTTATTTATTTAGTTAATAATTTCTTGTTTTTACTTTTGTTTTATTTATTAACTTATTGATTTTTTGTTTTGACATTTGTTTCATATTTTAACTTATTAATTTTTTGTTTTGCCATTTGTTTTATTTATTTAATAATTTCTTGTTTTTACTTTTGTTTTATTTATTTACTTAATAATATCTTGTTTTGACTTTTGTTTTATTTATTAACTTATTGACTTTTTGTTTGGACATTTGTTTAATTTATTAACTTATTCATTTTTTGCTTTGACATTTGTTTTATTTATTATCTTATTCATTTTTTGTTTTGACATTTGTTTTATTTATTTACTTAATAATTTCTTGTTTTTACTTTTGTTTTATTTATTAACTTATTGATTTTTTGTTTTGACATGTGTTTTATATTTGAACTTATTAATTTTGTGTTTTGCCATTTCTTTTATTTATTTACTTAATAATTTCTTGTTTTTACTTTTGTTTTACTTATTAACTAATTGATTTTTTGTTTGGATATTTGTTTAATTTATTAACTTATTTATTTTTGTCTTTGACATTTGTTTTTTTTATTATCTTATTCATTTTTTGTTTTGACATTTGTTTTATTTATTTACTTAATTATTTCTTGTTTTTACTTTTGTTTTATTTATTAACTTATTCATTTTTTGTTTTGACATGTGTTTTATATTTTAACTTATTAATTTTTTGTTTTGCCAAGTGTTTTATGTTGAAATCATAAATATTTGAACATGGCAACACTAACATTTAAGCTATTACAAAAATTGTTGAACTTCCTTCTTCCCTTTTTGCCTGAATAAAGTCGTAGTGTGTAGACGTGCGTGAATAAAACTCCGCAGTTTTTCCCTTTTTTCATTTCAACAGATTATGAGACTTAAACTAATAATTATATATCAAAAATGAACTCGTCGTTGTACGCGATTGAAAAACTTTCAAATGAGAATTATCAGTCGTGGTCGATCCACATGCGGAGTGTACTGATCCATGCAGATCTGTGGGCAATAGCAAGTGGCACGGAAATCAAGCGCGAGGAGGCTTCTGCGGAAGATAAGCGAAATTTTGATAAGAAAGATCAAAAGGCTTTGGCGACAATTATGCTTTGTTTAACTCCTGCGCAGCTCAATCACGTACGGCATTGTGAATCTTCAAATCAAGCGTGGGATAAGCTGAAGGAAATATATCAGCCAACTGGACCTGCTCGTAAGGTTATGTTATTTAGAAAATTACTACGCCTGAACTTCGCCGATGGTGGAGATATGGTAAGGCATATAGATAATTTCGGAGATGCAGTAGAAAAACTGTCCGAAATCGGTTTCCAAATAGCGGATGAAATGGTTGCTATCATTTTACTTTCAAGTCTGCCAGAGACGTTTGATAGTTTTGTAATAGCTATGGAGACTAGAGATAAATTGCCTTCGGTGAATGTGCTTAAGATTAAATTGCTAGAGGAAGGGGCACGACGAAAAGAAAGAAGTGAACCTGACACACAAGCATTCGTTGCTAGTGTAAACCATAACAGTGTCAGATCCGTCGCTGCCGAGAATAAAATCTTCAAAGGCAAATGCTTCCAATGTGGCAAACAAGGCCATAAAGCATCAAAGTGTTGGAAAGCGAAGAAAAAACTAGATAAACCAGCAAGGTGTGAGCAGAATTTTTCCATACTGTGTAGCTCTTACGTACTTCTGACAGACAGCGACGCGTGGTGTGTTGATAGCGGAGCCACGTCGCATATGTGTCGAGATCGTACATCATTTCTTACATATGAGAAGCATCGGGAAAGCATACAATTAGCAGGTAACAATACCATCGAGTCTGAAGGTCGTGGTACCGTTTGTCTTGTGAGTAACCGGTTTGACATAAAACTGCACAATGTATTGCACGTACCATTTCTACAGAGTAATTTTATTTCAGTATCCAAGGCCATAGAAAATAAATTTTCAGTTTCGTTCAGCCAAAGTGGAGCTGAGGTGAGAAATTGTCACGGTAACGTGATAATGAAGGCATGGAAGCGCGATGGATTGTTCATTTTTAAAAATTCAGGTGCAAAATGTATGCAGATGAAAGATAAGAGTTCAGAGGCGATGCTGTGGCATAAACGTTTCGGTCATCTAAACTTTAATAGTTTGGAAACGATGGCAAAGGAAAAGTTAGTGCATGGTCTTAGACCAACCGATGTAGCCGGAGCTAGCGCGTGTATAACATGTGCTGAATGCAAGATACATGTGAAGCCATTTGCAAAGGAGGCAACAAGTCGAGCTCAGCGTCCGTTGGAGCTAATACACAGCGATGTTTGCGGTCCGATGAATGAAATATCAATTGGAGGTGCTCGGTACTTTGTAACATTCGTGGATGACTATTCACGTTACATATCCGTCTTCTTTTTAAAAAATAAAAGCGAACTATTTAATGTATTCAAAATTTTTAAGGAGTCTGCTGAGAAAAGAATTGGAAGATCTATACACACCTTACGTAGCGACAATGGCGGGGAATATGTATCGAATCAGCTAACGCATTTTTTAGAGGAAAATGGCATCGTAAGGCAATTGACGGCTCCACATACGCCACAGCAAAACGGGGTGGCAGAGCGTGCGAACAGAACCATTGTTGAGATGGCGAGAAGTATGCTTGTTCACAGTGGCTTAAGTGAAAGCTTTTGGGCAGAGGCGGTTGCCACTGCAGTATATTTACGTAACCGATCGGAGACCAGATCGTTAAATAATATGACGCCGTTTGAGGCCTGGACAGGTACAAAACCGGCGGTAAGGCATCTGAAGGTCTTTGGCTCATTGGCTATAATTAAGATCAAAACACATAAGAGGAAATTCCATCCTAAAGGTAAAAAGACAATTATGATTGGGTACTCAGACACTTCCAAAGCATATCGTCTATATGACATGGAGACGCGGAAAGTGGTAATTAGCCGCGATGTCATATTTTTCGAAGATGCGAACGTAAAGACGAAATTGGATGATTGTGAAAAAATTAATACAGAAATCCAAACACCGATTCCATATGGCATTCCTGTATTATGCGGGGATGATAAAGGTAGCGAAACAATCATTGGAAGTGAGATAAATAAAAATAACGATAATAGCAATAATAAGTGTCATGACTCAGATCATTTCGTTGTAATAAGTGATTCTGATGAGGTAAGCAATGACGATGAAGATAATGTCTTTGAAAGCGCTGAATCCGAAAATGAGAATCCAAATAATCTGTTACGCTATGGCAGAGGTAGGCCACGGATTGTGCGAGATGGAAAGCCAGGACGGCCGAGGAGAGTGAAAAGTGCCTTGAATATGTTGGATTCATCTGAAATTAGCGTTCCGCAGAATCTTAAGGAAGCAATGCAGAGTAAACACCACAAGCTATGGAGAGCTGCAATGGAAAGTGAATATGATGCGCTGGTAAAAAACAACACTTGGAATTTGGTGAAGCTTCCAGCTGGTGAAAGAACCATATCATGCAAATGGGTTTTTAGCGTTAAAAGGAACTCAGATGGTTCCGTCAATGGTTTTAAATCCCGTCTAGTTGCCAAAGGTTGTAGCCAAAAATTAGGCGTGAATTTCACAGAAACATTTTCGCCGGTGGTTAGGTATGCCACTCTACGGATGTTAATAGCTCTTGCGTGCGAATATAAATTGCATTTACACCAGCTCGATGTTTCTTCAGCTTATTTGAACAGTGATTTAGGTGACGACGTTATCTACATGAAACAGCCAGATGGGTTTGTTAACAACCAGTATCCGAGCTCTGTGTTGAAATTGAACAAAGCCTTATATGGTCTGAAGCAAAGCGGTCGTAGATGGAATGAGCATCTAAGCAGATCGTTGGTCAGTATTGGTTTTGTGGCATGTCCAAGTGAACCATGCGTATTTACAAGAAACAAAAATGATAAGTTAAACATCATTGCAGTCTATGTTGATGACTTTATTGTAGCGAGCTCAAGTCTCGAAGATTTACACAGCATTAAATGTGAAATAGCAAAATGTTTCAAGATAGTCGACGGTGGAGAGTTGCACTATTTTTTAGGCATGGATATACGCCGAGAGGGTAAAACCGGTTCAGTGACCATAAACCAGACGCAGTATATCAGGAATATCTTGAGAGAATACGGGATGAGCGAATGTAAACCTGTATCAACCCCTTTAAGCGCTGGCTACCAGGTGACCTGTAACAGGCATGATTGCGCGGAAATTGAGCCGAAAGAATACCAGTCATTAATTGGAGCAATTATGTATTTGGCTATATGCACTCGCCCCGATATCTTACATTCGGTTAGCAAGTTAGCGCAGTGTAACAAGAAACCACACGCTGAGCATTTATCAGCGGCCAAACATATCTTACGCTATTTGAAGGCAACAATGGACTTAAACTTGCACTATAAGGCCACTGGTGAACCTATCAATTGCTATGTTGATGCGGATTGGGCAAATGACAATAGCGACCGGAAGTCATATACAGGAAGTGTGTTTATTGCAGGCGGTTGTGCATTCTCATGGGAGAGCAAAAAACAGAACGTAGTCGCACTTAGCAGCACCGAAGCAGAGTATATGGCGTTATCAACGGCTGCAAAAGAAGCATCCTACATAATGAAACTAACAACAGAAATGGGTTTTGATAGCTGTACACCGCTATTAATAAAAAGCGACAACCAAAGTGCTCAGCATCTTGTTCGAAATCCTACGTACCACTCACGAAGTAAACATATAGACATCAAATATCATCATGTGCGTGAAATGTATCAAAGGAAAAAAATTGTTATGCAGTACGTGTGTTCTGAAGAGATGACAGCGGACATCTTGACAAAGAATTTGTCAAAAAATAAACATTGCAAATTTTTAAAACTGATTGGATTGTACTAACTGAAACTGAAATTATTGAATTTGTATTTTTACTGATTGGATTGTACTAACTGAAACTGAAATTATTGAATTTGTATTTTTTTTAGTTACATTAACTAAGTAATACTAAAAGTTATATCTCTTGACTCTTATACGAAATTAATAATGATGAAATTTGATTATGATGCATAAAATGTATTTCGTTGTAGGAGAGTGTTGAAATCATAAATATTTGAACATGGCAACTCTAACATTTAAGCTATTACAAAAATTGTAGAACTTCCTTCTTCCCTTTTTGCCTGAATAAAGTCGTAGTGTGTAGACGTGCGTGAATAAAACTCCGCAGTTTTTCCCTTTTTTCATTTCAACATTTTATTTATTTACTTAATAATTTCTTGTTTTTACTTTTGTTTTATTTATTTACTTAATAGTTTCTTGTTTTGACTTTTGTTTTATTTATTAACTTATTGACTTTTTGTTTGGACATTTGTTTAATTTATTAACTTATTCATTTTTTGCTTTGACATTTGTTTTATTTATTTACTTAATAATTTCTTGTTTTTACTTTTGTTTTATTTATTAACTTATTGATTTTTTGTTTTGACATGTGTTTTATATTTTAACTTATTAATTTTTTGTTTTGCCATTTCTTTTATTTATTTACTTAATAATTTCTTTTTTTTTACTTTTGGTTTATTTATTAACTTATTGATTTTTTGTTTTGACATTTGTTTAATTTATTAACTTATTCATTTTTTGCTTTGACATTTGTTTTATTTATTATCTTATTCATTTTTTGTTTTGACATTTGTTTTATTTATTTACTTAATAATTTCTTGTTTTTACTTTTGCTTTATTTATGAACTTATTCATTTTTTGTTTTGACATTTGTTTTATTTATTAACTTATTGATTCTTTGTTTTGACATGTCTTTTATATTTTAACTTATTAATTTTTTGTTTTGCCATTTCTATTATTTATTTACTCAATAATTTGTTGCTTTTACTTTGGTTTATTTATTAATTTATTGATTTTTTGTTTTGACATGTGTTTTATATTTTAACTTATCAATTTTTTGTTTTGCATTTCTTTTTTTATTTACTCAATAATTTTCTGCTTTGACATTTGTTTTATTTATTATCTTATTGATTTTTTGTTTTGACATGTGTTTTATATTTTAACTTATTAATTTTTTGTTTTGACATTTGTTTTATTTATTTACTTAATAATTTCTTGTTTTTACTTTTGTTTTATTTATTAACTCATTGATTTTTTGTTTTGACATGTGTTTTATATTTGAACTTATTAATTTTGTGTTTTGCCATTTCTTTTATTTATTTACTTAATAATTTCTTGTTTTTACTTTTGTTTTACTTATTAACTTAATGATTTTTTGTTTGGACATTTGTTTAATTTATTAACTTATTTATTTTTTGTTTTGACATGTGTTTTATTTACATACTTAATAATTTCTTGTTTTTACTTTTGTTTTATTTATTAACTTATTGATTTTTTGTTTTGACATGTTTTTTATATTTTAACTTATTAATCTTTTGTGTTGCCATTTCTTTTATTTATTTACTTAATAATTTCTTGTTTTGACTTTTGTTTTATTTATTAACTTATTGATTTTTTGTTTGGGCATTTGTTTAATTTATTAACTTATTCATTTTTTGCTTTGACATTTGTTTTATTTATTATCTTATTCATTTTTTGTTTTGACATTTGTTTTATTTATATACTTAAAAATTTCTAGTTTTTACTTTTGTTTTATTTATTAACTTATTGATTTTTTGTTTTGACATGTTTTTTATATTTTAACTTATTAATCTTTTGTGTTGCCATTTCTTTTATTTATTTACTTAATAATTTCTTTTTTTTACTTTTGGTTTATTTATTAACTTATTGATTTTTTGTTTTGACATTTGTTTAATTTATTAGCTTATTCATTTTTTGCTTTGACATTTGTTTTATTTATTATCTTATTCATTTTTTGTTTTGACATTTGTTTTATTTATTTACTTAATAATTTCTTGTTTTTAATTTTGTTTTATTTATTAACATATTGATTTTTTGTTTTGACATGTGTTTTATATTTTAACTTATTAATTTTTTGTTTTGAAATTTCTTTTATTTATTTACTAAATAATTTCTTTTTTTTTGCTTTTGTTTTATTTATTAACTTATCGATTTTTTGTTTTGACATTTGTTTAATTTATTAACTTATTTATTTTTGGCTTTGACATTTGTTTTTTTTATTATCTTATTCATTTTTTGTTTTGACATTTGTTTTATTTATTTACTTAATTATTTCTTGTTTTTACTTTTGTTTTATTTATTAACTTATTCATTCTTTGTTTTGACATGTGTTTTATATTTTAACTTATTAATTTTTTGTTTTGCTAAGTGTTTTATTTATTTACTTAATAATTTCTTGTTTTTACTTTTGTTTTATTTATTTACTTAATAATTTCTTGTTTTGACTTTTGTTTTATTTATTAACTTATTGACTTTTTGTTTGGACGTTTGTTTAATTTATTAACTTATTCATTTTTTGCTTTGACATTTGTTTTATTTATTTACTTAATAATTTCTTGTTTTTACTTTTGTTTTATTTATTAACTTATTGATTTTTTGTTTTGACATGTGTTTTATATTTTAACTTATTAATTTTTTGTTTTGACATTTCTTTTATTTATTTACTTAATAATTTCTTTTTTTTTACTTTTGGTTTATTTATTAACTTATTGATTTTTTGTTTTGACATTTGTTTAATTTATTAACTTATTCATTTTTTGCTTTGACATTTGTTTTATTTATTATCTTATTCATTTTTTGTTTTGACATTTGTTTTATTTATTTACTTAATAATTTCTTGTTTTTACTTTTGCTTTATTTATGAACTTATTCATTTTTTGTTTTGACATTTGTTTTATTTATTAACTTATTGATTCTTTGTTTTGACATGTCTTTTATATTTTAACTTATTAATTTTTTGTTTTGCCATTTCTATTATTTATTTACTCAATAATTTGTTGTTTTTACTTTGGTTTATTTATTAACTTATTGATTTTTTGTTTTGACATGTGTTTTATATTTTAACTTATCAATTTTTTGTTTTGCTTTTTTTTATTTACTCAATCATTTTCTGCTTTGACATTTGTTTTATTTATTATCTTATTGATTTTTTGTTTTGACATGTGTTTTATATTTTAACTTATTAATTTTTTGTTTTGACATTTGTTTTATTTATTTACTTAATAATTTCTTGTTTTTACTTTTGTTTTATTTATTAACTCATTGATTTTTTGTTTGGACATTTGTTTAATTTATTAACTTATTTATTTTTGGCTTTGACATTTGTTTTATTTATTATCTTATTCATTTTTTGCTTTGACGTTTGTTTTATTTATTATCTTATTCATTTTTTTTTGACATTTGTTTTATTTATTTACTTAATAATTTCTTGTTTTGAATTTTTTTTTATTTATTAACTTATTAATTTTTTGTTTTGACATTTGTTTAATTTATTAACTTATTCATTTTTTGCTTTGACATTTGTTTTATTTATTATCTCATTAATTTTTTGTTTTGACATTTGTTTTTTTTATTTACTTAATAATTTCTTGTTTTTACTTTTGTCTTATTTATTAACTTATTGATTTTTTGTTTTGACATTTGTTTAATTTATTAACTTATTTATTTTTGGCTTTGACATTTGTTTTATTTATTATCTTATTCATTTTTTGTTTTGACATTTGTTTTATTTATTTACTTAATAATTTCTTGTTTTTACTTTTGTTTTATTTATTAACTTATTGATTTTTTGTTTTGACATGTGTTTTATTTATATACTTAATAATTTCTTGTTTTTACTTTTGTTTTATTTATTAACTTATTGATTTTTTGTTTTGACATTGTTTTATTTATTAACTTATTGATTCTTTGTTTTGACATGTCTTTTATATTTTAACTTATTAATTTTTTGTTTTGCCATTTCTATTATTTATTTACTCAATAATTTGTTGTTTTTACTTTGGTTTATTTATTAACTTATTGATTTTTTGTTTTGACATGTGTTTTATATTTTAACTTATCAATTTTTTGTTTTGCTTTTTTTATTTACTCAATAATTTTCTGCTTTGACATTTGTTTTATTTATTATCTTATTGATTTTTTGTTTTGACATGTGTTTTATATTTTAACTTATTAATTTTTTGTTTTGACATTTGTTTTATTTATTTACTTAATAATTTCTTGTTTTTACTTTTGTTTTATTTATTAACTCATTGATTTTTTGTTTGGACATTTGTTTAATTTATTAACTTATTTATTTTTGGCTTTGACATTTGTTTTATTTATTATCTTATTCATTTTTTGCTTTGACGTTTGTTTTATTTATTATCTTATTCATTTTTTTTTGACATTTGTTTTATTTATTTACTTAATAATTTCTTGTTTTGAATTTTTTTTTATTTATTAACTTATTAATTTTTTGTTTTGACATTTGTTTAATTTATTAACTTATTCATTTTTTGCTTTGACATTTGTTTTATTTATTATCTCATTAATTTTTTGTTTTGACATTTGTTTTATTTATTTACTTAATAATTTCTTGTTTTTACTTTTGTCTTATTTATTTACTTAATAATTTCTTGTTTTGACTTTTGTTTTATTTATTAACTTATTGATTTTTTGTTTTGACATGTGTTTTATTTATATACTTAATAATTTCTTGTTTTTACTTTTGTTTTATTTATTAACTTATTGATTTTTTGTTTTGACATGTGTTTTATATTTTAACTTATTAATTTTTTGTTTTGACATTTCTTTTATTTATTTACTTAATAATTTCTTTTTTTTTACTTTTGGTTTATTTATTAACTTATTGATTTTTTGTTTTGACATTTGTTTAATTTATTAACTTATTTATTTTTGGCTTTGACATTTGTTTTATTTATTATCTTATTCATTTTTTGTTTTGACATTTGTTTTATTTATTTACTTAATAATTTCTTGTTTTTACTTTTGTTTTATTTATTAACTTATTGATTTTTTGTTTTGACATGTGTTTTATTTATATACTTAATAATTTCTTGTTTTTACTTTTGTTTTATTTATTAACTTATTGATTTTTTGTTTTGACATGTGTTTTATATTTTAACTTATTAATTTTTTGTTTTGACATTTCTTTTATTTATTTACTTAATAATTTCTTTTTTTTTACTTTTGGTTTATTTATTAACTTATTGATTTTTTGTTTTGACATTTGTTTAATTTATTAACTTATTCATTTTTTGCTTTGACATTTGTTTTATTTATTATCTTATTCATTTTTTGTTTTGACATTTGTTTTATTTATTTACTTAATAATTTCTTGTTTTTACTTTTGCTTTATTTATGAACTTATTCATTTTTTGTTTTGACATTTGTTTTATTTATTAACTTATTGATTCTTTGTTTTGACATGTCTTTTATATTTTAACTTATTAATTTTTTGTTTTGCCATTTCTATTATTTATTTACTCAATAATTTGTTGTTTTTACTTTGGTTTATTTATTAACTTATTGATTTTTTGTTTTGACATGTGTTTTATATTTTAACTTATCAATTTTTTGTTTTGCTTTTTTTTATTTACTCAATAATTTTCTGCTTTGACATTTGTTTTATTTATTATCTCATTAATTTTTTGTTTTGACATTTGTTTTATTTATTTACTTAATAATTTCTTGTTTTTACTTTTGTTTTATTTATTTACTTAATAATTTCTTGTTTTGACTTTTGTTTTATTTATTAACTTATTGACTTTTTGTTTGGACGTTTGTTTAATTTATTAACTTATTCATTTTTTGCTTTGACATTTGTTTTATTTATTTACTTAATAATTTCTTGTTTTTACTTTTGTTTTATTTATTAACTTATTGATTTTTTGTTTTGACATGTGTTTTATATTTTAACTTATTAATTTTTTGTTTTGACATTTCTTTTATTTATTTACTTAATAATTTCTTTTTTTTTACTTTTGGTTTATTTATTAACTTATTGATTTTTTGTTTTGACATTTGTTTAATTTATTAACTTATTCATTTTTTGCTTTGACATTTGTTTTATTTATTATCTTATTCATTTTTTGTTTTGACATTTGTTTTATTTATTTACTTAATAATTTCTTGTTTTTACTTTTGCTTTATTTATGAACTTATTCATTTTTTGTTTTGACATTTGTTTTATTTATTAACTTATTGATTCTTTGTTTTGACATGTCTTTTATATTTTAACTTATTAATTTTTTGTTTTGCCATTTCTATTATTTATTTACTCAATAATTTGTTGTTTTTACTTTGGTTTATTTATTAACTTATTGATTTTTTGTTTTGACATGTGTTTTATATTTTAACTTATCAATTTTTTGTTTTGCTTTTTTTTATTTACTCAATCATTTTCTGCTTTGACATTTGTTTTATTTATTATCTTATTGATTTTTTGTTTTGACATGTGTTTTATATTTTAACTTATTAATTTTTTGTTTTGACATTTGTTTTATTTATTTACTTAATAATTTCTTGTTTTTACTTTTGTTTTATTTATTAACTCATTGATTTTTTGTTTGGACATTTGTTTAATTTATTAACTTATTTATTTTTGGCTTTGACATTTGTTTTATTTATTATCTTATTCATTTTTTGCTTTGACGTTTGTTTTATTTATTATCTTATTCATTTTTTTTTGACATTTGTTTTATTTATTTACTTAATAATTTCTTGTTTTGAATTTTTTTTTATTTATTAACTTATTAATTTTTTGTTTTGACATTTGTTTAATTTATTAACTTATTCATTTTTTGCTTTGACATTTGTTTTATTTATTATCTCATTAATTTTTTGTTTTGACATTTGTTTTATTTATTTACTTAATAATTTCTTGTTTTTACTTTTGTCTTATTTATTAACTTATTGATTTTTTGTTTTGACATTTGTTTAATTTATTAACTTATTTATTTTTGGCTTTGACATTTGTTTTATTTATTATCTTATTCATTTTTTGTTTTGACATTTGTTTTATTTATTTACTTAATAATTTCTTGTTTTTACTTTTGTTTTATTTATTAACTTATTGATTTTTTGTTTTGACATGTGTTTTATTTATATACTTAATAATTTCTTGTTTTTACTTTTGTTTTATTTATTAACTTATTGATTTTTTGTTTTGACATTTGTTTTATTTATTAACTTATTGATTCTTTGTTTTGACATGTCTTTTATATTTTAACTTATTAATTTTTTGTTTTGCCATTTCTATTATTTATTTACTCAATAATTTGTTGTTTTTACTTTGGTTTATTTATTAACTTATTGATTTTTTGTTTTGACATGTGTTTTATATTTTAACTTATCAATTTTTTGTTTTGCTTTTTTTTATTTACTCAATAATTTTCTGCTTTGACATTTGTTTTATTTATTATCTTATTGATTTTTTGTTTTGACATGTGTTTTATATTTTAACTTATTAATTTTTTGTTTTGACATTTGTTTTATTTATTTACTTAATAATTTCTTGTTTTTACTTTTGTTTTATTTATTAACTCATTGATTTTTTGTTTGGACATTTGTTTAATTTATTAACTTATTTATTTTTGGCTTTGACATTTGTTTTATTTATTATCTTATTCATTTTTTGCTTTGACGTTTGTTTTATTTATTATCTTATTCATTTTTTTTTGACATTTGTTTTATTTATTTACTTAATAATTTCTTGTTTTGAATTTTTTTTTATTTATTAACTTATTAATTTTTTGTTTTGACATTTGTTTAATTTATTAACTTATTCATTTTTTGCTTTGACATTTGTTTTATTTATTATCTCATTAATTTTTTGTTTTGACATTTGTTTTATTTATTTACTTAATAATTTCTTGTTTTTACTTTTGTCTTATTTATTAACTTATTGATTTTTGTTTTGACATTTGTTTAATTTATTAACTTATTTATTTTTGGCTTTGACATTTGTTTTATTTATTATCTTATTCATTTTTTGTTTTGACATTTGTTTTATTTATTTACTTAATAATTTCTTGTTTTTACTTTTGTTTTATTTATTAACTTATTGATTTTTTGTTTTGACATGTGTTTTATTTATATACTTAATAATTTCTTGTTTTTACTTTTGTTTTATTTATTAACTTATTGATTTTTTGTTTTGACATGTTTTTTATATTTTAACTTATTAACCTTTTGTGTTGCCATTTCTTTTATTTATTTACCTAATAATTTCTTGTTTTGACTTTTGTTTTATTTATTAACTTATTGATTTTTTGTTTGGGCATTTGTTTAATTTATTAACTTATTCATTTTTTGCTTTGACATTTGTTTTATTTATTATCTTATTCATTTTTTGTTTTGACATTTGTTTTATTTATATACTTAAAAATTTCTAGTTTTTACTTTTGTTTTATTTATTAACTTATTGATTTTTTGTTTTGACATGTTTTTTATATTTTAACTTATTAATTTTTTGTTTTGCCATTTCTTTTATTTATTCACTTAATAATTTCTTTTTTTTTACTTTTGGTTTATTTATTAACTTATTGATTTTTTGTTTTGACATTTGTTTAATTTATTAACTTATTCATTTTTTGCTTTGACATTTGTTTTATTTATTTACTTAATAATTTCTTGTTTTTACTTTTGTTTTATTTATTAACTTATTGATTTTTTGTTTTGACATGTGTTTTATATTTTAACTTATTAATTTTTTGTTTTGCCATTTCTTTTATTTATTTACTTAATAATTTCTTTTTTTTTACTTTTGGTTTATTTATTAACTTATTGATTTTTTGTTTTGACATTTGTTTAATTTATTAACTTATTCATTTTTTGCTTTGACATTTGTTTTATTTATTATCTTATTCATTTTTTGTTTTGACATTTGTTTTATTTATTTACTTAATAATTTCTTGTTTTTACTTTTGCTTTATTTATGAACTTATTCATTTTTTGTTTTGACATTTGTTTTATTTATTAACTTATTGATTCTTTGTTTTGACATGTCTTTTATATTTTAACTTATTAATTTTTTGTTTTGCTATTTCTATTATTTATTTACTCAATAATTTGTTGCTTTTACTTTGGTTTATTTATTAACTTATTGATTTTTTGTTTTGACATGTGTTTTATATTTTAACTTATCAATTTTTTGTTTTGCATTTCTTTTTTTTTATTTACTCAATAATTTTCTGCTTCGACATTTGTTTTATTTATTATCTTATTGATTTTTTGTTTTGACATGTGTTTTATATTTTAACTTATTAATTTTTTGTTTTGACATTTGTTTTATTTATTTACTTAATAATTTCTTGTTTTTACTTTTGTTTTATTTATTAACTCATTGATTTTTTGTTTTGACATGTGTTTTATATTTGAAGTTATTAATTTTGTGTTTTGCCATTTCTTTTATTTATTTACTTAATAATTTCTTGTTTTGACTTTTGTTTTATTTATTAACTTATTGATTTTTTGTTTGGGCATTTGTTTAATTTATTAACTTATTCATTTTTTGCTTTGACATTTGTTTTATTTATTATCTTATTCATTTTTTGTTTTGACATTTGTTTTATTTATATACTTAAAAATTTCTAGTTTTTACTTTTGTTTTATTTATTAACTTATTGATTTTTTGTTTTGACATGTTTTTTATATTTTAACTTATTAATCTTTTGTGTTGCCATTTCTTTTATTTATTTACTTAATAATTTCTTTTTTTTACTTTTGGTTTATTTATTAACTTATTGATTTTTTGTTTTGACATTTGTTTAATTTATTAGCTTATTCATTTTTTGCTTTAACATTTGTTTTATTTATTATCTTATTCATTTTTTGTTTTGACATTTGTTTTATTTATTTACTTAATAATTTCTTGTTTTTAATTTTGTTTTATTTATTAACTTATTGATTTTTTGTTTTGACATGTGTTTTATATTTTAACTTATTAATTTTTTGTTTTGAAATTTCTTTTATTTATTTACTAAATAATTTCTTTTTTTTGCTTTTGTTTTATTTATTAACTTATTGATTTTTTGTTTTGACATTTGTTTAATTTATTAACTTATTCATTTTTTGCTTTGACATTTGTTTTATTTATTTTCTTATTCATTTTTTGCTTTGACATTTGTTTTATTTATTATCTTATTCATTTTTTGTTTTGACATTTGTTTTATTTATTTACTTAATAATTTCTTGTTTTTACTTTTGTTTTATTTATTAACTTATTGATTTTTTGTTTTGACATGTGTTTTATATTTTAACTTATAATTTTTTGTTTTGCCATTTCTTTTATTTATTTACTTAATAATTTCTTTTTTTTACTTTTGTTTTACTTATTAACTTATTGATTTTTTGTTTGGACATTTGTTTAATTTATTAACTTATTCATTTTTTGCTTTGACATTTGTTTTATTTATTATCTTATTCATTTTTTGTTTTGACATTTGTTTTATTTATTTAGTTAATAATTTCTTGTTTTTACTTTTTTTTTATTTATTAACTTCTTCATTTTTTGCTTTGACATTTGTTTTATTTATTATCTTATTCATTTTTTGTTTTGACATTTGTTTTATTTATTTAGTTAATAATTTCTTGTTTTTACTTTTGTTTTACTTATTAACTTATTGATTTTTTGTTTGGACATTTGTTTAATTTATTAACTTATTTATTTTTGGCTTTGACATTTGTTTAATTTATTAACTTATTCAGTTTTTGCTTTGACATTTGTTTTATTTATTATCTCATTAATTTTTTGTTTTGACATTTCTTTTATTTATTTACTTAATAATTTCTTGTTTTTACTTTTGTTTTATTTATTAACTTATTGATTTTTTGTTTTGACATGTTTTTTATATTTTAACTTATTAATTTTTTGTTTTGCATTTTTCTTTTATTTATTTACTTAATAAATTCTTGTTTTTTCTTTTGTTTTATTTATTTACTTAATAATATCTTGTTTTGACTTTTGTTTTATTTATTAACTTATTCATTTTTGTGAATAAAGCAGTTTCTATCACAATAAATTCAGAGAAAACAGAAATAACTTACACGCTACTTGGAAAATCGTGAACGAATTAATTGGGAAAAAATCACAAAGCGTTGACGAAACAATAATCCAAAATGTAAAATATGAAAATATGAAAACCCTAGTGAACACTTTTGCGGTAACTTTTGAAAAAAATGTCAAAGAAACAATTCATGAGTGTAACATCACAACCATTGCTGTAGCCAATTGCTCAAGCGCAAACTCAATATTTATGTCTGATGTCACCGAACAAGAGATATTCAATATTATTATGAGCCTGAATAGTAGAAAAAGTCCGGGCTGTGATGGAATACGCTCAAAAGACTTAAAGAGTAATGTTTCAGTGCTAACACCAGTTATTACAAAACTAATTCGTCTAAGTATGACAAATAGTGCAGTACCTAAGATGCTTAAAGAGTCAATAGTTAGACCGATCTTCAAAAGCGGAGACAAATCTGACTATTGCAACTACCGTCCAATCTCGATTTTGCCAGTACTCGAAAAGATACTTGAGGATGTTGTAGCGTCGAGGTTAAAAAGCTTCATTAAAAAATATGATATAATACAGCAAAGTCAGTATGGATTTCAAGAGGGAAAAAGTATAAATAAACTTTTGGGCAATTTTGCGAGCACTCTAAATGAAAACCTGAGCAAGGGTTATCACAATTTGGCTCTTTTTATTGATTACAGCAAAGCATTTGACACATTGTCGCACGCAAAATTAATACAAGCCCTACATAGAATTGGAATTCGTGGCGCAATCCTGGAATGGTTCAAAGACTATTTAAATATGCGCTCATATTCTGTGCAAGTCGGAGGCGAAGCCAGCAAAAAAAGAGATACAAGTAGTGGTGTACCTCAAGGATCAAAACTGGGGCCCCTTCTTTACATTATATATACAAATGATATGCTCAAAGTAATCAATCAGCACAGTTATGCCTTTGCCTATGCTGATGATACAGCTATTGTCGTATCCAACAGGGAGCTCGAGATAGCTACTGAAATGCAAAACGACTTCAATAATATAACAAGATGGTCTCACGATAACAGCTTGGCTTTAAATGCAATAAAAACAAAGGTTATGCACATTACACCGGCGCACTTTCTATATAGTGAAATAAAAATCAAATACCACAATGTGGAGTGTCTCTATGCCAACAGAGAAGCACAGGGAAGGAACAGCTTTGTAAATGATAGATGTACCACGTATATTGAAGTGGTGGATAGCTATAAGTATCTGGGAGTATTTGTGGACAAGAACCTTAATTGGAACACGCATATAGAGTATCTGCGAAAGAAACTCAGAAAAGCAGGGTACTTTCTATATCACTTGAGTAATTTTTGCACTTATAATGTCTTAAGACAAGCTTATCTGACGCTATGTGAGTCAAACTTGCGGCATGGCATAACTGCATGGGGTACCTCAGCTCATTGCAACAAACTACAAAAAAGCCATAATTATGTATTGAAGATTCTAGCTAAAAAAAGTAACATAGCCAGCGAACCAACCGCAATAGGTCGACAACTGAACTTCTTTAATATAAAGCAATTGTTTAAACTTATAATAATCAACGAGTTCTATCAGCAAGAAAATCTGAGGCGTCAGATAGGGCATCGCTATGACACGAGGAGGAAGTGTGAAGGAAGATACAGAGTTGATGCATTTTATAACAACTACGGAAAGAACACGCTAAAAGTCATCATACCAAAACTGCTTAATGAGTTACCAAGCGACCTAATTAATATTGAATCTGTAATTAGGCGAAAAAGACTTATAAAAAATCATATAATGCATAACACAAACTGAAGCAGATTTTCTTTTCTTTCTTTTTCATCGTGTTCTTGTCTCTCTCATTGTTTACATTTTAAACTGCTAATTAATTAATACTAATTCCAATACTATTCTGAACTGTAATTCTAGACAAATATTGTAACCACGATCATGTAATTTATAATATGTTCATATTTTCCGCAGAAAAGCCCATTAGGCTTAGTGGGATATACAAAATGTCAATGTAATTTGTAAAATTTTTTTGGAAGAATAAATAAACTAGTAAGGGTACCTTTGGTCAGACCGAAGCTTATATACCCTACATCCCGCCGATTTTCACCATTTTCAATACAGAGTTATCTATGATGGCAGAGAATATTCGTACCGAATTTCAAGTCAATTCTTCCAACCGTTATTCTGGAATTGCGGTTTATATCAATGTCATATGTTCGTGGGCGGACACGCCCATTTTTTTTAAAAATTTAATCTACCTGTACCGATGTATTCGGAAACAAAATTGAAGCTCAAAACTAAGTCTACAAGTTGAAATATTGTTAAAAGAATTAGTATTTGTTAAAAAAGTAGGCGTGGCGCTGCACCGATTTATCCCATTTTCAATCCCACAGAGTTTCGGATGACAAAGAATATACGTGCAAAATTTCATCGCGATAGCTTCATTCGTTCTCCTGTAATCGTGATTTCCACAGACAGACAGACAGACAGACAGACAGACAGACAGACAGACAGACAGACAGACAGACAGACAGACAGACAGACAGACAGACAGACAGACAGACTACGGACATGGCTAAATCGACTCAGGAGGTGACACTGATCAAGAATATATATACTTTTCCATACCTGCCACGCCTCCTTTAATGCGTTACACACGGAAGCACAAAGTGAATATACCCTCATTCCTTCGGATGTAGGGTATAATAAATAAATAATAATAATAAATAAATAATTTGTTTTATTTATTTACTTAATAATTTTTATACCCTACATCCGAAGGAATGAGGGTATATTCACTTTGTGCTTCCGTGTGTAACGCATTAAAGGAGGCGTGGCAGGTATGGAAAAGTATATATATTCTTGATCAGTGTCACCTCCTGAGTCGATTTAGCCATGTCCGTAGTCTGTCTGTCTGTCTGTCTGTCTGTCTGTCTGTCTGTCTGTGGAAATCACGATTACAGGAGAACGAATGAAGCTATCGCGATGAAATTTTGCACGTATATTCTTTGTCATCCGAAACTCTGTGGGATTGAAAATGGGATAAATCGGTGCAGCGCCACGCCTACTTTTTTAACAAATACTAATTCTTTTAACAATATTTCAACTTGTAGACTTAGTTTTGAGCTTCAATTTTGTTTCCGAATACATCGGTACAGGTAGGTTAAATTTTTTAAAAAAAATGGGCGTGTCCGCCCACGAACATATGACATTGATATAAACCGCAATTCCAGAATAACGGTTGGAAGAATTGACTTGAAATTCGGTACGAATATTCTCTGCCATCATAGATAACTCTGTATTGAAAATGGGGAAAATCGGTGGAGTGACACGCCTACTTTTTATAACAAATTCTTGATACGGAAATTTAAGAAAATCGGACTATTTAAATAAATCGGAAATATGTATAAATATGTATAATAAAGGTTGCTGGGATGTAGGGTATATAAGCTTCGGTCTGACCGAAGGTACCCTTACTAGTTTGTTTTGACATTTGTTATATTTATTACCTTAATCATTTTTTGTTTTGACATTTGCTTTATAATTTTGGTTTTATTTATTAACTTAATACTTTTTTATTTTGACTTTTGTTTTATTTATTAACTTATTCATTTTTTGTTTTGACATTTGTTTTATTTTTAAATTTGTTTATTTCATTAAGTTAATCGTTTTTTGTTGTGACATTTGTTTTATTTATTTACTTAATAATTTTTTGTTTTGACATTTGTTTTATTTATTACCTTAATCATTTTTTGTTATGACATCTGCTTTATAATTTTGGTTTTATTTATTAACTTAATACTTTCTTATTTTGACTTTTGTTTTATTTATTATTTTAATAATTTTTTGTTTTAAAATTTGTTTAATTTATTAGCTTAACTATTTCTTGTTTTGACCTTTGTTTTATTTATTAACTTATTCATTTTTTGTTTTGCCATTTGTTTTACTTATTTATTTACTTTTTTTTTGTTTTGCCATTTGTTTAACTTAATTATTGTTTAATTTAATCACTTAATAATTTCTTGTTTCAACTTTTGTTTATTTATTAACTTATTAATTTTTTTGTTTTGACATTTTTGTACCACATCAGCAATCTTAGTGTTTATAAGGTACTTACCCAAGCTTATTTAGCTTTATGCGAATGTAGCCTTTATCATGGAATAACAGCGTGGGAATCATTAGTGTGCAGAAGACATCTTCAAATCAGTCACGGTTCCATCCTTAAGATACGCTACGACTTTTGTTACACGACGAAGAATAGAAGGAAGGTATCATATCCCGTAATTCTACAATAATTACTTCAAAAATACGCTAAACATACTTCTGCCAACCTTACTAAAATCGGCAGAAAATTAACATGATTAGCGGCCGCAGTATAACGACACCCAATAGGCCACGAAAAATGGTGGAGACTTTGAGAATTATTAGTTACAATAATTTATACATTAAAATTTAAATGAATATTTTTAAGTACTTCAGCAATACCTAAATTTTAATACTGCAGAAAAGCTCTTTCGAAATTCGCCTAATATTTGTAGTAGCAATTAAGATATTTTTGACATTGTAATAACTAAGTTTACATTGTTAGATAGTGAAATCCTGAAGAAAAGCTTCTTCGAGCATCGCGTGATATTTGTAGTAGAAATTGTGATATTTATATGCAAATGAATGAAATGAATAAATTGAAATTGAATTGAATTGAAAATTTGTTTTATTTAATTTTTGTTTAATTTTTTAATTTTTTAAAATTATTGTTTTTGTGTTTTGACACTTGTTTTATTTAATTTTTGTTTAATTTAATAACTTAATAATTTCTTGTTTTGACTTTTGTTTTCTTTATAAAAATTTTAAATTTTTTATAAACTTTTGTTTATTTAGTAAAAAACACATTTTCATTAAGATTTTGTTGTATTAAGTTATTTATTAACTTATTCATTTTTTGTTTTGACATTTGTTTTATTTATTAACTTATTCATTTTTAGTTTTGACATTTGTTTTATTTATTAACTTATTCAGTTTTTGTTCTGAAAATGGTTTTTGTTTAATTTAAGAGGAGGGGTGATCTTCCAAAGATACCAGTAACTGGCATGCACGATTCACACCAACGGGTGCGCCTACGTACTAAAACCTAAACTCCTCTTGTGATAGAAGTGGGATTGTCGAAGTAGACCACCTGATTCGGGTCCTTTTTCGTCCCACTGCTATCCTACCAGAACCTAGTCTCTAGACGTGTGGAATCTATCCAGCTCCGTTCTCATGACCAGGTCCTGTGACATTAGAAGCAAGTCCCGAAGGTTGACACCACTAACATCGTCATCGTTAATAAAGTGTCGACCCAGTATAGTCAACCTTCTGCTTGCCACTGCTGGACACTGGCACAGTACATGCACCGCTGTCTCATCTTCTTCCTGACAGAGTCTACAGATCCCATCTTCAGCAAGACCTATATTTTGAGATGGTATCTGAAGTTACCGTGACCAGTCACCATTGCTGCTAGCCAGCTCAGGGTCCTCCTTGGAAGTTGGGTGACCCATTTATTTGCCCCGCCCATAGGGCTGCGCATAACGACCCTAGCTTGTCTACACGTGGTTAAACTCTCCCATCTTTTCAGGTGGAAGACTTCCATCCATCGTTCGACTAAAGCTTTTACCGATCCTTTGCTCAGAGCAACTCTCGGCTCGGGTCCAACAAAAGTCGATGATGACCCCCGTTTTGCGAGTTCATCAGCCACTTCATTACCATCGATACCGGCATGCCCTTTTACCCACATAAGTGTGACCTCATTAACTTGAGCACACCTGCTAAGTTTTAGAGCACATTCTTGAGCCAGCTGCGAATCCACATGTGTCCGATCCATGCACCTAATCACCGATTGATTGTCAAGCGCAATCAAGATAGTCTTATGTTGCATCTTTTCATCAATCAGGTGATCCAGCGCGTGTACAAGCCCCAACATTTCGGCCTGATATATAGACACATGTCGTCCCAAAGATAGCGCACAGGCCAGGTTCAACTCTACCGAGTGGACTCCGGCTCCCGCCCTATCTTCTCGTAATGACCCATCAGTAAAGATGCATATGTCATTCTTCTCACACTCCTCGTGTGTTTGACCATCTGTTATGAGGCTATTGTGTCTCTTTATTGAGGCTATGGTCTTACTCATACTATCGGTTGGCATCAGCGTCTCCATGATCTCGGTGTTAACGAGGTCAAGAATACGCTTATGCCCTACCACCGCACCGAACTCATTCCAAGTGTCACAAGTCTTCATGCGCAGTGCTGCGAGTGTCGCCGTCTTCTTAATAAATAAGTCCAACGGGAGCAATCCTATCAGCGCCTCAAGGACAGCAGTCAAAAAATCATATAATGCATAACACAAACTGAAGCAGATTTTCTTTTCTTTCTTTTTCATCGTGTTCTTGTCTCTCTCATTGTTTACATTTTAAACTGCTAATTAATTAATACTAATTCCAATACTATTCTGAACTGTAATTCTAGACAAATATTGTAACCACGATCATGTAATTTATAATATGTTCATATTTTCCGCAGAAAAGCCCATTAGGCTTAGTGGGATATACAAAATGTCAATGTAATTTGTAACACTTTTTTGGAAGAATAAATAAATAAATAAATAATAATAATAAATAAATAATTTGTTTTATTTATTTACTTAATAATTTTTTGTTTTGACATTTGTTATATTTATTACCTTAATCATTTTTTGTTTTGACATTTGCTTTATAATTTTGGTTTTATTTATTAACTTAATACTTTTTTATTTTGACTTTTGTTTTATTTATTAACTTATTCATTTTTTGTTTTGACATTTGTTTTATTTTTAAATTTGTTTATTTCATTAAGTTAATCGTTTTTTGTTGTGACATTTGTTTTATTTATTTACTTAATAATTTTTTGTTTTGACATTTGTTTTATTTATTACCTTAATCATTTTTTGTTATGACATCTGCTTTATAATTTTGGTTTTATTTATTAACTTAATACTTTCTTATTTTGACTTTTGTTTTATTTATTATTTTAATAATTTTTTGTTTTAAAATTTGTTTAATTTATTAGCTTAACTATTTCTTGTTTTGACCTTTGTTTTATTTATTAACTTATTCATTTTTTGTTTTGCCATTTGTTTTACTTATTTATTTACTTTTTTTTTGTTTTGCCATTTGTTTTACTTAATTATTGTTTAATTTAATCACTTAATAATTTCTTGTTTCAACTTTTGTTTATTTATTAACTTATTAATTTTTTTGTTTTGACATTTTTGTACCACATCAGCAATCTTAGTGTTTATAAGGTACTTACCCAAGCTTATTTAGCTTTATGCGAATGTGGCCTTTATCATGGAATAACAGCGTGGGAATCATTAGTGTGCAGAAGACATCTTCAAATCAGTCACGGTTCCATCCTTAAGATACGCTACGACTTTTGTTACACGACGAAGAATAGAAGGAAGGTATCATATCCCGTAATTCTACAATAATTACTTCAAAAATACGCTAAACATACTTCTGCCAACCTTACTAAAATCGGCAGAAAATTAACATGATTAGCGGCCGCAGTATAACGACACCCAATAGGCCACGAAAAATGGTGGAGACTTTGAGAATTATTAGTTACAATAATTTATACATTAAAATTTAAATGAATATTTTTAAGTACTTCAGCAATACCTAAATTTTAATACTGCAGAAAAGCTCTTTCGAAATTCGCCTAATATTTGTAGTAGCAATTAAGATATTTTTGACATTGTAATAACTAAGTTTACATTGTTAGATAGTGAAATCCTGAAGAAAAGCTTCTTCGAGCATCGCGTGATATTTGTAGTAGAAATTGTGATATTTATATGCAAATGAATGAAATGAATAAATTGAAATTGAATTGAATTGAAAATTTGTTTTATTTAATTTTTGTTTAATTTTTTAATTTTTTAAAATTATTGTTTTTGTGTTTTGACACTTGTTTTATTTAATTTTTGTTTAATTTAATAACTTAATAATTTCTTGTTTTGACTTTTGTTTTCTTTTGTTTATTTAGTAAAAAACACATTTTCATTAAGATTTTGTTGTATTAAGTTATTTATTAACTTATTCATTTTTTGTTTTGACATTTGTTTTATTTATTAACTTATTCATTTTTAGTTTTGACATTTGTTTTATTTATTAACTTATTCAGTTTTTGTTCTGAAAATGGTTTTTGTTTAATTTAAGAGGAGGGGTGATCTTCCAAAGATACCAGTAACTGGCATGCACGATTCACACCAACGGGTGCGCCTACGTACTAAAACCTAAACTCCTCTTGTGATAGAAGTGGGATTGTCGAAGTAGACCACCTGATTCGGGTCCTTTTTCGTCCCACTGCTATCCTACCAGAACCTAGTCTCTAGACGTGTGGAATCTATCCAGCTCCGTTCTCATGACCAGGTCCTGTGACATTAGAAGCAAGTCCCGAAGGTTGACACCACTAACATCGTCATCGTTAATAAAGTGTCGACCCAGTATAGTCAACCTTCTGCTTGCCACTGCTGGACACTGGCACAGTACATGCACCGCTGTCTCATCTTCTTCCTGACAGAGTCTACAGATCCCATCTTCAGCAAGACCTATATTTTGAGATGGTATCTGAAGTTACCGTGACCAGTCACCATTGCTGCTAGCCAGCTCAGGGTCCTCCTTGGAAGTTGGGTGACCCATTTATTTGCCCCGCCCATAGGGCTGCGCATAACGACCCTAGCTTGTCTACACGTGGTTAAACTCTCCCATCTTTTCAGGTGGAAGACTTCCATCCATCGTTCGACTAAAGCTTTTACCGATCCTTTGCTCAGAGCAACTCTCGGCTCGGGTCCAACAAAAGTCGATGATGACCCCCGTTTTGCGAGTTCATCAGCCACTTCATTACCATCGATACCGGCATGCCCTTTTACCCACATAAGTGTGACCTCATTAACTTGAGCACACCTGCTAAGTTTTAGAGCACATTCTTGAGCCAGTTGCGAATCCACATGTGTCCGATCCATGCACCTAATCACCGATTGATTGTCAAGCGCAATCAAGATAGTCTTATGTTGCATCTTTTCATCAATCAGGTGATCCAGCGCGTGTACAAGCCCCAACATTTCGGCCTGATATATAGACACATGTCGTCCCAAAGATAGCGCACAGGCCAGGTTCAACTCTACCGAGTGGACTCCGGCTCCCGCCCTATCTTCTCGTAATGACCCATCAGTAAAGATGCATACGTCATTCTTCTCACACTCCTCGTGTGTTTGACCATCTGTTATGAGGCTATTGTGTCTCTTTATTGAGGCTATGGTCTTACTCATACTATCGGTTGGCATCAGCGTCTCCATGATCTCGGTGTTAACGAGGTCAAGAATACGCTTATGCCCTACCACCGCACCGAACTCATTCCAAGTGTCACAAGTCTTCATGCGCAGTGCTGCGAGTGCCGCCGTCTTCTTAATAAATAAGTCCAACGGGAGCAATCCTATCAGCGCCTCAAGGACAGCAGTCGGGGATGTACGCATAGCTCCCGTAACAGCAATGCACGCCAGACGTTGGACCGCATCAAGTCTACCTCGTATTGTCTTTTGTTCAGATTTAGGCCACCAGACAACCGAGGCATAAGCAATAATGGGTCTAATCATTGCAGTGTATATCCAGTAAATGGCACGGGGGTTCAATCCCCAGCGTAAACCATACACTCTTCTACACTGGAAAAAGGCACGCTTCGCCCTTTGGATCTTATTCTCAATATGATCACTCCAGGATAGTTTACTATCAAGGATTACTCCTAGGTATTTGACCCTCCTGGAGATCTTGATTTCATCCCCAAAGAGGCTAAGCGGCCTCATGTCCAGACCTTTCCTCTTTCTTGTAAAGAGAATCATGTCTGACTTACTCGCATTGATGGTCAGTTCCTGTTCTCTACACCACCTCTCCACTGTTCTGAGAGCATTCCTTATAACGTTGGTGATGCTGTCCAAGAACCGTCCAGGAACCATCAAGACTATATCATCCGCATACCCCACAGTGTGTATGCCAATACCATCTAAACTTTGTAAGAGAGTGTCCACAGTTAAGTTCCACAGGAGTGGGGAGAGAACGCCCCCCTGAGGGCATCCTCTCCTCACTCTCCCCCTAAGTTTTGACTTCCCACACTGAACATTGGTCGCCCTGTATTTCAACGAGTTGTCCACCCAATTTACAATTATTGGACTGACCTCTCGGCAAACCAGAGCGTCCCGCAGTTTATCGAAGCCTATTTTATCGAAGGCTCCCTCTATATCCATAAAGACAGCCATAGTTATGCCTCCGACTTCTAGCTCCTTCTCCACAACCCTTACCATTTCATGCAGGGCAGTATCAGTAGACCTACCAACACGATATGCGTGTTGACATCTACTTAACGGTCTACTCACCAGCGTCGACATTTCAATATAATCAGCCACAATCCTCTCCAACGTCTTTAGTAGGATGGACGAGAGGCTAATTGGCCTGAATGCTTTCGCCTCAGAGTAGTCACTTTTACCCGGTTTGGGGAGGAAAACCACCTTTGTTTCTCTCCACCCCTTTGGAATGTACGCTGTCGCTAGACATTCCACAAATACTTCGTTTAGTCTTTCCAGAAGAGTGTCAATGCCCCACTGAAGCAAGGCCGGAAATATTCCATCCAGTCCCGACGATTTGAACGCTGAAAAGGTTTTAACTGCCCTTTTAATACCGTTCGTAGTCACAATCCGTTCCGCCTCCCTTCTGCCAACCCTGTTCACACATTTATTAATGCAGGAGCAGGGCCCATCAGGAAGGAGGCTTCCCGGGAAGTGTACTTCCATCAGGGTCTGCAACGATTCATCTACAGTCTCCGTCATGGTGCCGTATACTTTTCGTAGAAGGCCCAGTCTTGAGGCGGGATCTTTGGATATTGTCTTTTGCAATCTGATTACATCCGACATATCCTTTACACTACTACAAAACGCTCTCCATGTCTCCCTTTTACGTCGACGGAGAGCATTCTTTAGTAGCTTTTTCTTCTCCTTATAGGAAGCCCATGATTCAGGACAAGCCGTTCTCATGTGCTTGTTAAAGGCTTTCCTTGTCTCCTTCTTCATGGACTCAAGCTCATCATTCCACCATGGTGTCTGATTCGCCTCTTCCAGCCAATTGCTAAGCCTGCATTCCTCTCCGCGCAGAATCCCACCAGTTCCCTAACCTCATTTGTAGGTGGGGGCTCCGGCGAGTCGTACGGAAGTTACGCAGACGCAAGAAAAAAGGAACCAGCACCATCACCTATTCTTACCACCGTAAGATCCAGCGTGCTCAGGTGAGGACAGAATACTGCTAGTACTCCGTGCCTCACCAAGATGCAGGTCCTATGTCTGCCTCCCATCTTAGAATAAAAAAGGTTGGCACTTCTACAAGATAGACCCTTGATCGCGTTGTGGGCTATCCAGGGTTCTTGCAATATCCATGCAATATCCAATATCCGCCCATCCGACACAAAGCGCCTAACCAGCATGGTTGACGCAGCTCTACTATGGTGCAGGTTGAGCTGAACTACTTTTAATTTAGCCTGGCACAGGCCCTCCTCCCGCCCCGACTTCCATCTCTTTGCGGGAGTGGCCGCCGGTCCCGCGCCAGGGGCGGCGCTCTCACGATTCATCCTTTCTGAATTTGACCACCGCTTGGTCAAGCCCGCAGTTGAGCTTTGCTCCCGCGCGCTCGATAGCAGTGGCTTCTTCTTTGGGGCACCAAACCGTGAGAACGACGCCTTCTTTTCCTGCTGCACCGAACTTGCCCGTACGAATGACCCTCCGTTTTAAGGTGTCCTTCACGCAGGCATTCTGCCGCTGCAGCCTTCCGAGGATGACGTCCTTGGCCGCGCTCGTACCGTGAACAAGGATAGTCGCCTTCCTCACCTCTCTCAACACACAGAGCCGGTCGATACGTAGGCGGGCATTCTCCGACAGACCTTCAAGTCCACCCACGCATCGAGCCAGCCACGCCTTGGATTCTTGGTTCCTGCATTTAAGTACAAGGAACCTGTCCTCCAAGGTGGCGTTGCCCACAAACCCAACGTTACCGCTCTCATCCTCCAGCCGATCCAGGGCCCGCAAAAGAGATGTCTTAAACACCTCCAAGTGCAAGTACAGCAACGGCCCCTCCCTAGAGAGATCGGCAACGCCCATAAGGAGATCACCTTCCGCCACTTTCGCAAAAGAGACCCCCTTACCGGCAGGTTTCGTCATCATAGCTGCCTTCTGCCCTGCACTGGTCATAATTTTCTGATGACTCGTGCTAGGCTTCCCACCTGCAGCTTGATTCTCACCTGCAGTTACCCGCAGGTCCTGCTCCTCCGCGCCACGAATCTCCCGCGGACCCGTACTAATTTTCGGGGTGCCTCGGTATCATTTCGCGGATGACGAGGATTCCGGCGTTGGTTCTTCTGGCGAGAGTTCACTGAAACACCGAGTCAGGTTGCTCAGTGATCTTTTCGTCCTCTGGCGCTCCCTCTTCCGCTGTTGCTTTGCCCGCCGCGTGAGCAGGCTCCGCTCGGCTTCCGAGGGGGCGTCAGCCGCACCAGTTGGATCCAGACAGGGCGTGGCTGACCTCTCAATCTCCGAGAAGACACCATGGTCCACCACTACCTGTCCTTCTCCTTCTGGCTTTTCCGTAGGGATTGCGGCAGAATCGGCTGACCGCTGAACATTTTCCAATGTCCATCGGTCTACCTTGTCAGTTGGTAAGCCTTTCGGCTTACCAATGTCCGAAGGTGCTGAGCCCTTTTGGGGTTCCATACTCTCAGACATCACCGCATCCGTTACGTCTTGTTTTTTATTTTCTTGTTTTATTTTTTGTTTTCGTCCTTATATATAACTTAATAACTTAATAAATGAAGCAAAATCAAAACAAGAAATTATTAATTTAATAAAGAAATGTCAAAAAAAAAATGAATAAGTTAACAAATAGAGCAAAAGTAAAAATAAGAAATTATTAAGTAAATAAGTTAAACAAAAATTAAAAAAAAACAAATGTTAAAACACAAAAATAATAATTTTAAAAAATTAAACAAAAATTAAATAAAACAAATTTTCAATTTCAATTTCATCATTTAAGAACACTTTATTAAGCAACACTTTCTGTCCTAGCTCAGAAAATAAAGTTAAAAGAGACATGTCGTGCGTTTATATGAATATACGTTCTTTGAGGAAGCATTTTCTAAGCTTTCTAGCTGAAATTCACACTATCATCGATAAAGTTGATGTTATAATAGTCGTCGAAACAAATATATCCGATGATGAATGTAACCTGTATAATATTGAGGAATTTAAAGCCGAGTTCATTAATAGAGAAAACAGAAGAGGAGGAGGAATTGCAATCTTGTAAGAGATACATTACCATTTCAATTTAATATCTTAGAAACCAGCCATTTCGAAAATATGCAAATTGTAATTAATTTAAATAGGTGCATAGTCACTGTTCTTGCCGTCTATCGGTCACCATCACAGAGTATTACATTGTTCATTAGAGAGCTGGAAGAAACGATTAGCAGCCTAGATAAGAAAGGGAATGTACTCATTGTAGGGGATATGAATATTGATATTCATAAGCTGAACGGTTACGTGAGTGATTATTTAGAGATGCTGGCGTCTAATGGACTATTAAACTGTATCACGGAGAGTACGAGGGTTGACATTACAAGCGGGACAAGGACATGCATTGACCACCTACATGTAAGATGTGCGGAGAGCATTATGTACTCGGGTGTGATTCAAACTGATGTTTCTGATCATTACGCTATTTTATTTTCGTTAAATGTGTCTGAAAGAGCTGTATCTGGCACAGAAAAGCATCATAAGGTGCTGGACGACAAGAGAGTAAATTTCCTCATAAAAATACCAACTGGAATGAGATCTTAGAGATTGAGGAAGTTGATGTCATGTATGAAGAAATATATAATACGTTCGCAAAGATTTATGACAATTCGTTCAAAGATAGATCTCCAAAGAAATCGCGCAAGGTACATCCGTGGATAGATAGTGAATTAATTGAATTCTGCAAAAAGAGAGAAAAGCTGTACAGAAGGTGGTACTTGAGGCCGGGTGACAGGAGCAGAGAGCTGGAATAAAAATCCTATCGTAATATGGTCAACAAGAAAATAGTCAACGCAAAGGCCAACTATTATAAAAATAATTTTCTTCAGTATAGGTATAACAGCAAGAAGATCTGGAGAACAATTAACGAAATAATTGGAAAGAAAACGACAAATCTGGACGAATTTATAAGTAACTAACAGTTTTAAAAATCAAAACATGGAATGCTTAGCGAATAGATTTGCCGAGACGTTCGATAGAAACATACAGAAAACAATACACGTGTGTTCAATAAAAACTCTAAATAACAATTATACCGAATCAATCCAAAAGTCAATATTTATGAGTGAGAACTCTGAAGAAGAGATAACCAACATAATAAACTCGATGAATGTAAGTAAAGGACCTGGATGTGACGGAATTCGTGCAAAGGATATTAAAATTCATGTCTCCCTATTTGCCCCAATGTTAACCAAGTTTTTAAACATGAGCCTTAGGGATGGAGTAATACCAACATTGCTAAAGAAGTCTGTTGTTAGACCAGTATTTAAGAGTGGGTGTAAATCTGAATGCGAAAACTATCGGCCTATATCTATTCTGCCAGTGATAGAAAAAGTTTTAGAGGAGATCGTGGCTCGAAGATTGAAGAGTTTCATGCAGAAAAACAAAATAATACACGCAAACCAGTTTGGCTTTCAGAGCGGAAAAAATATAAATAAGCTTAACATTTGCTTTATAATTTTTGTTTTATTTATTAACTTAATACTTTCTTGTTTTGCCTTTGTTTTATTTATTAACTTATTCATTTTTTGTTCAGACATTGGTTTTTTTATTAACTTATTCATTTTTTGTTTTAGACATTTGTTTTATTTATTTACTTAATAATTTCTTGTTTTTTCTTTTGGTTTATTTATTAACTTATACATTTTTTGTTTTGCCATTTGTTTAATTTATTAACTTTTTCTGTTTTGCCATTTGTTTTACTTAATTATTGTTTAATTTAATAACTTAATAATTTCTTGTTTCAACTTTTGTTTATTTATTAACTTATTAATTTTTTGCTTTGACATTTGTTTTTATACCCTACATCCGAAGGAATGAGGGTATATTCACTTTGTGCTTCCGTGTGTAACGCATTAAAGGAGGCGTGGCAGGTATGGAAAAGTATATATATTCTTGATCAGTGTCACTTCCTGAGTCGATTTAGCCATGTCCGTAGTCTGTCTGTCTGTCTGTCTGTCTGTCTGTCTGTCTGTCTGTCTGTCTGTCTGTCTGTCTGTGGAAATCACGATTACAGGAGAACGAATGAAGCTATCGCGATGAAATTTTGCACGTATATTCTTTGTCATCCGAAACTCTGTGGGATTGAAAATGGGATAAATCGGTGCAGCGCCACGCCTACTTTTTTAACAAATACTAATTCTTTTAACAATATTTCAACTTGTAGACTTAGTTTTGAGCTTCAATTTTGTTTCCGAATACATCGGTACAGGTAGATTAAATTTTTAAAAAAAATGGGCGTGTCCGCCCACGAACATATGACATTGATATAAACCGCAATTCCAGAATAACGGTTGGAAGAATTGACTTGAAATTCGGTACGAATATTCTCTGCCATCATAGATAACTCTGTATTGAAAATGGGGAAAATCGGCGGAGTGACACGCCTACTTTTTATAACAAATTCTTGATACGGAAATTTAAGAAAATCGGACTATTTAAATAAATCGGAAATATGTATAAATATGTATAATAAAGGTTGCTGGGATGTAGGGTATATAAGCTTCGGTCTGACCGAAGGTACCCTTACTAGTTTGTTTTGACATTTGTTTTATTTTTTGAACTTGTTAATTGTTTGTTTTGCCATTTGTTTTATTTATTAACTTAATAATTTCTTCTTTTGACTTTTGTTTTATTTATTAACTTATTCATTATTTGTTTTGACATTTGTTTTATTTTTTTAACTTATTAATTTTTTGTTTTGCTATTTGTTTTATTTTTTAGACTTATTCATTTTTTGTTTTGACATTTTTTTTATTTATTAACTTATTTCTTGTTTCGACTTTTGTTTCATTTATTAACATATTATTCTTATAATTTCTTGTTTTTACTTTTGTTTCTTTTTTTTGTGAACTTATTCATTTTTGTTTACATTTGTTTTATTTATTAACTTGTTAATTTCTTGTTTTGACTTCTGTTTTATTTATTAACTTATTCATTTTTATACCCTACATCCGAAGGAATGAGGGTATATTCACTTTGTGCTTCCGTGTGTAACGCATTAAAGGAGGCGTGGCAGGTATGGAAAAGTATATATATTCTTGATCAGTGTCACCTCCTGAGTCGATTTAGCCATGTCCGTAGTCTGTCTGTCTGTCTGTCTGTCTGTCTGTCTGTCTGTCTGTGGAAATCACGATTACAGGAGAACGAATGAAGCTATCGCGATGAAATTTTGCACGTATATTCTTTGTCATCCGAAACTCTGTGGGATTGAAAATGGGATAAATCGGTGCAGCGCCACGCCTACTTTTTTAACAAATACTAATTCTTTTAACAATATTTCAACTTGTAGACTTAGTTTTGAGCTTCAATTTTGTTTCCGAATACATCGGTACAGGTAGATTAAATTTTTTAAAAAAATGGGCGTGTCCGCCCACGAACATATGACATTGATATAAACCGCAATTCCAGAATAACGGTTGGAAGAATTGACTTGAAATTCGGTACGAATATTCTCTGCCATCATAGATAACTCTGTATTGAAAATGGGGAAAATCGGCGGAGTGACACGCCTACTTTTTATAACAAATTCTTCTGTGCTTTTCAAAATGTCAGCTCAATTTTGAGCTGAGATTTCAGTATAAATATGTATAATAAAGGTTGCTGGGATGTAGGGTATATAAGCTTCGGTCTGACCGAAGGTACCCTTACTAGTTTTTATTAACTTAATAATTTCTTGTTTTGACTTTTGTTTTATTAATGAACTTGTTCATTTTTTGTTTTGCCATTTGTTTTATTTATTAACTTTTTTTGGTTTTGCCATTTGTTTTACTTAATTATTGTTTAATTTAATAACTTAATAATTTCTTGTTTCAAATTTTGTTTATTTATTAACTTATTAATTTTTTCGTTTTGAAATTTTTGTACCACATCAGCAATCTTAGTGGTCACAAGGTATAACCCAAGCTTATTTAGCTTTATGCGAATCTGGCCTTCATAATGGAATAACAGCGTGGGAATCATCAGTGTGCAGAAGACATCTTCAAAACAGTCACAGTTCCATCCTTAAGATACTTACAAAATCTCGAAGACACGCATATAATACATGTCGGAGTGCAGGCGGGTTTTAAATATTGACGGAACTTTTAAATACTGTCTAATTATTGATTTTTATAACGACAACGAGTTAGGGTCTGTATAGATCATCCTTTTGGTACACGAGGAAGAATAAAAGTAAGGTATCATCTCCCGCAATTCTATAATAATTGCGACAGAAATACGCTGAACATACTTCTGCCAACCTTCCTGAAATCGGTAGAAAATTAACATGATTAGCGGCCGCAGTATAATGACACCCAATAGGCCACGAGAAATAGTGAAGACTTTGAGAATTATTAGTTACAATAATTTATGAATTCCAATTTGAATGAATATTTTTAAGTACTTCAGCAATAACTAAATTGAAATTGTTAGATAGATAAAAATACTGCAGAAAATCTCTTTCGAGTTTCGCCTAATATTTGTAGTAGCAATTAAGATATTTTTGACATTGTAATAACTAAATTACATTGTTATATCGTGAAATCCTGCGGAAAAGCTTCTTCGAGCTTCGCGTGATATTTGTAGTAGCAATTAGGATATTTACATTAAAATGAATGAAATTATTATTATTATTTATTTATTATTTATTATTAAATTCAATTCAGTTGAGTTACACATAGATTAACATTGGCACCCCGCAAAGCTCCAGCGAGCTTTTCTGCAGGATTACATAAATGTACATCATTCATAAAATTTCAGTTAATTTGGTTGCTGAATTAATATCTCCAATATATACAATATTTCACAAATATGAACGTTATATTAATCTGTACACAAATTATGTTCAAAAATTTTTTTGCTGAATATACTGCCTATTTATACATGATTTGAAATATTACTGATTTTAGTATTTAATGAAAATTTAAATGTTATTAGGACCTTTTTATCTTCGTGCAATGCCACAGCAAGATGAATTTTGTCTCTGTATGAGTTGCACTTTGATGAGCTTCTTCCTTCTTTCTACATTTGTTAGCCTAGTTAAGCTCGGCGGTAACTCATTCAATAACGTTGGCACAAGAACATTTAATGTGTTTTTTCCGTAGTTGTTGTGAAACTGTGGCACCTTGTACCTTCCTTCAGCTTTTCGCCTCGTTTCCTTAGGATGATCTAGACTGACTCTAAATCGACTGTCATCATAGAATTCCGTTAGTACACTATATTTGAATATATTGCTGATATTTAGCAGGTTGAATATGCGATTTTGGCTATTTTACAGGCTTCTGCAATGTATCGACGAGCCCCACGCAGTTATTCCATGCCGTAAGTTTGATTCACATAGCGCTAAGTATGCCTGTTTTAATACACTGTTGTTAGTAAAGTTGCTGAGATGGTACATAAAATACGCCGTTTTCCGAAACTTATTTTGCAACGATTCCACATGCGGTTTCCAGCTCAGAGCTTGATCTACCACTACTCCAAGATATTTGTATGTATCTACTAGATCAATATACGTATCACAGGAATCAGTCCCGATGATTGGTCCAATGTCACAATTAATGTGTATACAATTGACGTCATGATATTTAATACGTATTTCGCTGTAGAGAAAGCGAGGCGGCTTAATATGCATTACCTTCGACTTTGATGCATTGAGTGATAGACCATTATCGTGAGACCATCTTATTATTACATCGAAGTCTTTTTGCATTTTTTCAATCGCTACACTCAACTCTGGACTCGATACTACTATCGCTGTATCGTCAGCATACGCAAAGCATGAACTATTCTTGAGAGCTTTAAGCATATCGTTCGCATAGATTATGTAGAGTAAAGGACCTAGTTTCGAGCCTTGCGGTACCCCATAAGATATCCTTACATCCTGGCTCTTCTTATCGTCAACTTTAACAAAGTAACTCCTTACACTCAGATAGTTTTCAAACCATTTAATGCAATCGACACGAACACCCACACGCTGCAATTTTTCCAAAAGTTTGCTATGAGACAACGTGTCAAATGCCTTGCTAAAATCAACAAATAAGGCTAAGCTTTGGTGTCCCCTGCTCAATGCATCATTCAGCGCATTTAAGTTCATAAATAAAACAAATCTCAAAAAAAATGTATAAGTTAATAAATAAACCAAAAGTAAACACAAGGAATTATTAAGTAAATAAATAAAACAAATGTCTAAAACAAAAAATGAATAAGTTAATAAAAAAACAAATGTCAAAACAAACTAGTAAGGGTACCTTCGGTCAGACCGAAGCTTATATACCCTACATCCCAGCAACCTTTATTATACATATTTATACATATTTCCGATTTATTTAAATAGTCCGATTTTCTTAAATTTCCGTATCAAGAATTTGTTATAAAAAGTAGGCGTGTCACTCCGCCGATTTTCCCCATTTTCAATACAGAGTTATCTATGATGGCAGAGAATATTCGTACCGAATTTCAAGTCAATTCTTCCAACCGTTATTCTGGAATTGCGGTTTATATCAATGTCATATGTTCGTGGGCGGACACGCCCATTTTTTTTAAAAATTTAATCTACCTGTACCGATGTATTCGGTTACAAAATTGAAGCTCAAAACTAAGTCTACAAGTTGAAATATTGTTAAAAGAATTAGTATTTGTTAAAAAAGTAGGCGTGGCGCTGCACCGATTTATCCCATTTTCAATCCCACAGAGTTTCGGATGACAAAGAATATACGTGCAAAATTTCATCGCGATAGCTTCATTCGTTCTCCTGTAATCGTGATTTCCACAGACAGACAGACAGACAGACAGACAGACAGACAGACAGACAGACAGACAGACAGACAGACAGACAGACTACGGACATGGCTAAATCGACTCAGGAAGTGACACTGATCAAGAATATATATACTTTTCCATACCTGCCACGCCTCCTTTAATGCGTTACACACGGAAGCACAAAGTGAATATACCCTCATTCCTTCGGATGTAGGGTATAAAAATGAATAAGTTCATAAATAAAACAAAAGTCAAAACCAGAAATTATTAAGTTATAAAATCAAACAAATGGCAATACAAAAGAAGAATAAGTTAGTAAATAAAAAAATGTCAAAACAAAAAATGAATACCTTCAAAAATAAAACAAAAGTAAAAACAAGAAATTATTAAGTTAATAAATAAAACAAAAGTAAAAACAAGAAATTATTAAGTAAATAAATAAAACAAGTGTCAAAACAAAAAATGAATAAGTTAATAAATAAGTTTGTTATGTTTTTCCGACCTGTGTATATTATTTATAAAGATTGAGTTTTCCCAGGCTCAAGGTCCACCAAATACGTTGGGACGACTAAAACTAAACTTCGAACAAGATTGGCATCTCACAAGTCTGACCACAAGATTAAAACAAAAGATAGCAACAACAAAACAGCATTAACAACGCATTGTATTACAAACAATCACCCACCAAATATAAAAGAGACCAGCATATTACAAACAGAAAGACATTACAAAATATCTGATGTGGCCAACACATGACTTCCTTGTATGATGGCATTTGTATGGTTTTATTTCAAGAGTGGTTGATATATTTTATTTATATTTTAAAATTTAAGTTTTAAAAATTTTAAATATTTTTACTTCCATAATGAAAAAAATTTCATAGGCTTCTCTTAATTTAATTAATTTAAATAGTAGTAAGTAAAAACAAGGAAGTACAAATTAGTTTCCACACAGCTTTAACTATCAATCGTACTAATTTTGATTTCCCTGTTTAGTTCTGTAAGGTTACAACCAATTTTTGTAAAAGATAAAGCAGCATAACATTCATTTATCATTATCATTTATGTAATTCGGATAATGCATGCTTCGTGTTCCTTTGGCGAAGAGTCCTTTTGGTGCGAACCATCATTAAAATTGGAGCTACAAAATTGTGTCTTATGTAAGGCCCAATAGTATATACTTTCTAGGAGTGTTTGTTTTTGAGTAATGTGTGAAATTTGAAAAAAAGTATATGAGAAGTGTCCTTTTCGCGCAACCGATTGCATCCAAAAAGGGAGGTGCACATCTAGGTCTTATAAGAGTCTCAAATACCAAATTTCAAGTTTCTACGATTCTCCGTTTTTAAGTTATTGAGGATACGTACATACGTACAGACGTACAGACGTACATACGTACATACGTACATACGTACACACGTCACGACCAAACTAGTCAAAATGGACTCCGCGATGGTCAAAATGTGTGTTACCATCAAAATCTCAATATCGAAATTTTTCATGATTACAATACTTTCTTGTATTTACTACGTATACAAGGAAGTAAAAACGTTTTATAATGGAAATGCTACACATAATTAAAGTTCCAACAGAGAGGAGAATGAATTACAAAACAGACAGCGAACAATGCGCTCGCATTTATAGACACATAATAGAGAAAATATTTAACAAAAAAACAGTTAAGTAACTATGTACATGTGTTTGCTTTACTTTTCTTTTCTTGTATAAAACCAAAAAATTTTTTGTAAAAACAGCAGTCAGTTGTTGCCTGAGGACGGACACCGAAGGTGTTTCCGAAATATTGCAACCCCAAAATAAATTAAAAATAAAAACAGTATTTGTTTTAGAGTTTTATTTTAATTCCTTTTTGGTAGACCTTGAGCCTGGGAAAACTCAATCTTTATAAGTTAATAAATAAAACAAATGTCAAAACAAAAAATGAATAAGTTCATAAATAAAACAAAATGCAAAACCAGAAATTATTATGTTAATAAATCAAACAAATGGCGAAACAAAAGAAGAATAAGTTAATAAATAAAACCAAAGTCTGAACAAAAAATGAATAAGTTAATAAATAAAACAAAGGCAAAACAAGAAAGTATTAAGTTAATAAATAAAACAAAAATTATAAAGCAAATGTTAAGCTTATTTATGTTTTTTCCGCTCTGAAAGCCAAACTGGTTTGCGTGTATTATTTTGTTTTTCTGCATGAAACTCTTCAATCTTCGAGCCACGATCTCCTCTAAAACTTTTTCTATCACTGGCAGAATAGATATAGGCCTATAGTTTTCGCATTCAGATTTACACCCACTCTTAAATACTGGTCTAACAACAGACTTCTTTAGCAATGTTGGTATTACATTGGGGCAAATAGGGAGACATGAATTTTAATATCCTTTGCACGAATTCCGTCACATCCAGGTCCTTTACTTACATTCATCGAGTTTATTATGTTGGTTATCTCTTCTTCAGAGTTCTCACTCATAAATATTGACTTTTGGATTGATTCGGTATAATTGTTATTTAGAGTTTTTATTGAACACACGTGTATTGTTTTCTGTATGTTTCTATCGAACGTCTCGGCAAATCTATTCGCTAAGCATTCCATGTTTTGATTTTTAAAACTGTTAGTTACTTATGAATTCGTCCAGATTTGTCGTTTTCTTTCCAATTATTTCGTTAATTGTTCTCCAGATCTTCTTGCTGTTATACCTATACTGAAGAAAATTATTTTTATAATAGTTGGCCTTTGCGTTGACTATTTTCTTGTTGACCATATTACGATAGGATTTTTATTCCAGCTCTCTGCTCCTGTCACCCGGCCTCAAGTACCACCTTCTGTACAGCTTGTCTCTCTTTTTGCAGAATTCAATTAATTCACTACCTATCCACAGATGTACCTTGCGAGATTTCTTTGGAGATCTATCTTTGAACGAATTGTCATAAATCTTTGCGAACGTATTATATATTTCTTCATACATGACATCAACTTCCTCAATCTCTAAGATCTCATTCCAGTTGGTATTTTTATGAGGAAATTTACTCTCTTGTCGTCCAGCACCTTATGATGCTTTTCTGTGCCAGATACAGCTCTTTCAGACACATTTAACGAAAATAAAATAGCGTAATGATCAGAAACATCAGTTTGAATCACAGCCGAGTACATATTGCTCTCCGCACATATTACATGTAGGTGGTCAATGCATGTCCTTGTCCCGCTTGTAATGTCAACCCTCGTACTCTCCGTGATACAGTTTAATAGTCCATTAGACGCCAGCATCTCTAAATAATCACTCACGTAACCGTTCAGCTTATGAATATCAATATTCATATCCCCTACAATGAGTACATTCCCTTTCTTATCTAGGCTGCTAATCGTTTCTTCCAGCTCTCTAATGAACAATGTAATACTCTGTGATGGTGACCGATAGACGGCAAGAACAGTGACTATGCACCTATTTAAATTAATTACAATTTGCATATTTTCGAAATGGCTGGTTTCTAAGATATTAAATTGAAATGGTAATGTATCTCTTACAAGATTGCAATTCCTCCTCCTCTAATGTTTTCTCTATTAATGAACTCGGCTTTAAATTCCTCAATATTATACAGGTTACATTCATCATCGGATATATTTGTTTCGACGACTATTATAACATCAACTTTATCGATGATAGTGTGAATTTCAGCTAGAAAGCTTAGAAAATGCTTCCTCAAAGAACGTATATTCATATAAACGCACGACATGTCTCTTTTAACTTTTTTTTCTGAGCTAGGACAGAAAGTGTTGCTTAATAAAGTGTTCTTAAATGATGAAATTGAAATTGAAAATTTGTTTTATTTAATTTTTGTTTAATTTTTTAATTTTTTAAAATTATTATTTTTGTGTTTTAACATTTGTTTTTTTTTAATTTTTGTTTAACTTATTTACTTAATAATTTCTTATTTTTACTTTTGCTCTATTTGTTAACTTATTCATTTTTTGTTTTGACATTTCTTTATTAAATTAATAATTTCTTGTTTTGACTTTTGCTTCATTTATTAAGTTATTAAGTTATATATAAGGACGAAAACAAAAAATAAAAAACAAGACGTAACGGTTGCGGTGATGTCTGAGAGTATGGAACCCCAAAAGGGCTCAGCACCTTCGGACATTGGTAAGCCGAAAGGCTTACCAACTGACAAGGTAGACCGATGGACATTGGAAAATGTTCAGCGGTCAGCCGAGTCTGCCGCAATCCCTACGGAAAAGCCAGAAGGAGAAGGACAGGTAGTGGTGGACCATGGTGTCTTCTCGGAGATCGAGAGGTCAGCCACGCCCTGTCTGGATCCAACTGGTGCGGCTGACGCCCCCTCGGAAGCCGAGCGGAGCCTGCTCACGCGGCGGGCAAAGCAACAGCGGAAGAGGGAGCGCCAGAGGACGAAAAGATCACTGAGCAACCTGACTCGGTGTTTCAGTGAACTCTCGCCAGAAGAACCAACGCCGGAATCCTCGTCATCCGCGAAAAGATACCGAGGCACCCCGAAAATTAGTACGGGTCCGCGGGAGATTCGTGGCGCGGAGGAGCAGGACCTGCGGGTAACTGCAGGTGAGAATCAAGCTGCAGGTGGGAAGCCTAGCACGAGTCATCAGAAAATGATGACCAGTGCAGGGCAGAAGGCAGCTATGATGACGAAACCTGCCGGTAAGGGGGTCTCTTTTGCGAAAGTGGCGGAAGGTGATCTCCTTATGGGCGTTGCCGATCTCTCTAGGGAGGGGCCGTTGCTGTACTTGCACTTGGAGGTGTTTAAGACATCTCTTTTGCGGGCCCTGGATCGGCTGGAGGATGAGAGCGGTAACGTTGGGTTTGTGGGCAACGCCACCTTGGAGGACAGGTTCCTTGTACTTAAATGCAGGAACCAAGAATCCAAGGCGTGGCTGGCTCGATGCGTGGGTGGACTTGAAGGTCTGTCGGAGAATGCCCGCCTACGTATCGACCGGCTCTGTGTGTTGAGAGAGGTGAGGAAGGCGACTATCCTTGTTCACGGTACGAGCGCGGCCAAGGACGTCATCCTCGGAAGGCTGCAGCGGCAGAATGCCTGCGTGAAGGACACCTCAAAACGGAGGGTCATTCGTACGGGCAAGTTCGGTGCAGCAGGAAAAGAAGGCGTCGTTCTCACGGTTTGGTGCCCCAAAGAAGAAGCCACTGCTATCGAGCGCGCGAGCAAAGCTCAACTGCGGGCTTGACCAAGCGGTGGTCAAATTCAGAAAGGATGAATCGTGAGAGCGGCGCCCCTGGCGCGGGGCCGGCGGCCACTCCCGCAAAGAGATGGAAGTCGGGGCGGGAGGAGGGCCTGTGCCAGGCTAAATTAAAAGTAGTTCAGCTCAACCTGCACCATAGTAGAGCTGCGTCAACCATGCTGGTTAGGCGCTTTGTGTCGGATGGGCTGGATGTAGACATATTGCAAGAACCCTGGATAGCCCACAACGCGATCAAGGGTCTATCTTGTAGAAGTGCCAACGTTTTTTATTCTAAGATGGGAGGCAGACATAGGACCTGCATCTTGGTGAGGCACGGAGTACTAGCAGTATTCTGTCCTCAACTGACACCATGGTGGAATGATGAGCTTGAGTCCATGAAGAAGGAGACAAGGAAAGCCTTTAACAAGCACATGAGAACGGCTTGTCCTGAATCATGGGCTTCCTATAAGGAGAAGAAAAAGCTACTAAAGAATGCTCTCCGTCGACGTAAAAGGGAGACATGTAGTAGTGTAAAGGATATGTCGGATGTAAGCAGATTGCAAAAGACAATATCCAAAGATCCCGTCTGGGATATCTCAAGACTGGGCCTTCTGCGAAAAGTAGACGGCTCCATGACGGAGACTGTAGGTGAATCGTTGCAGACCCTGATGGAAGTACACTTCCCGGGAAGCCTCCTTCCTGATGGGCCCTGCTCCTGCATTAATAAATGTGTGAACAGGGTTGGCAGAAGGGAGGCGGAACGGATTGTGACTACGAACGGTATTAAAAGGCAGTTAGAATCTTTTCAGCGTTCAAATCGTCGGGACTGGATGGAATATTTCCGGCCTTGCTTCAGTGGGGCATTGACGGTCTTCTGGAAAGACTACACGGAGTATTTGTGGCCTGTCTAGCGACAGCGTACATTCCAAAGGGGTGGAGAGAAACAAAGGTGGTTTTCCTCCCCAAACCGGGTAAAAGTGACTACTCTGAGGCGAAAGCATTCAGGCCAATTAGCCTCTCGTCCATCCTACTAAAGACGTTGGAGAGGATTGTGGCTGATTATATTGAAATGTCGACGCTGGTGAGTAGACCGTTAAGTAGATGTCAACACGCATATCGTGTTGGTAGGTCTACTGATACTGCCCTGCATGAAATGGTAAGGGTTGTGGAGAAGGAGCTAGAAGTCGGAGGCATAACTATGGCTGTCTTTATGGATATAGAGGGAGCCTTCGATAAAATAGGCTTCGATAAACTGCGGGACGCTCTGGTTTGCCGAGAGGTCAGTCCAATAATTGTAAATTGGGTGGACAACTCGTTGAAATACAGGGCGACCAATGTTCAGTGTGGGAAGTCAAAACTTAGGGGGAGAGTGAGGAGAGGATGCCCTCAGGGGGGCGTTCTCTCCCCACTCCTGTGGAACTTAACTGTGGACTCTCTCTTACAAAGTTTAGATGATATTGGCATACACACTGTGGGGTATGCGGATGATATAGTCTTGATGATTCCTGGACGGTTCTTGGACAGCATCCCAACGTTATGAGGCATGCTTTCAGAACAGTGGAGAGGTGGTGTACAGAACAGGAACTGACCATCAATGCGAGTAAGTCAGACATGATGCTCTTTACAAGAAAGAGGAAAGGTCTGGACATGAGGCCGCTTAGCCTCTTTGGGGATGAAATCAAGATCTCCAGGAGGGTCAAATATTTAGGAGTAATCCTTGATAGTAAACTATCCTGGAGTGATCATATTGAGAATAAGATCCAAAGGGCGAAGCGTGCCTTTTTCCAGTGTAGAAGAGTGTATGGTTTACGCTGGGGATTAAACCCCCGTGCCATTTACTGGATATACACTGCAATGATTAGGCCCATTATTGCTTATGCCTCGGTTGTCTGGTGGCCTAAATCTGAACAAAAGACAATACGAGGTAGACTTGATGCGGTCCAACGTCTGGCGTGCATTGCTGTTACGGGAGCTATGCGTACATCCCCGACTGCTGTCCTTGAGGCGCTGATAGGATTGCTCCCGTTGGACTTATTTATTAAGAAGACGGCGGCACTCGCAGCACTGCGCATGAAGACTTGTGACACTTGGAATGAGTTCGGTGCGGTGGTAGGGCATAGGCGTATTCTTGACCTCGTTAACACCGAGATCATGGAGACGCTGATGCCAACCGAAAGTATGAGTAAGACTATAGCCTCAATAAAGAGACACAATAGCCTCATAACAGATGGTCAAACACACGAGGAGTGTGAGAAGAATGACATATGCATCTTTACTGATGGGTCATTACGAGAAGATAGGGCGGGAGCCGGAGTCCACTCGGTAGAGTTGAACCTGGCCTGTGCGCTATCTTTGGGACGACATGTGTCGGTATATCAGGCCGAAATGTTGGGGCTTGTACACGCGCTGGATCACCTGATTGATGGAAAGGTGCACATAAGACTATCTTGATTGCGCTTGACAATCAATCGGTGATTAGGTGCATGGATCGGACACACGTGGATTCGAAGCTGGCTCAAGAATGTGCTCTAAAACTTAGCAGGTGTGCTCAAGTTAATGAGGTCACACTTATGTGCGTTTATTTATTATTCCAAGTTTATTCCAAGCGTGTTTAACCCAGCATGTCTTTCCAAAAATATGGAAAATACAGCGCCTAGTCTTGCTTCCTAAGCGCAATAAGCATTCAATGGACCCAAGCGCATACAGACCACTCTGCATGATTGACTCGCTAGGAAAGGTATTCGAGCATATTTTACGTGAGCGTCTGCAGCGACATGTGAATGAAGTCAATGGCTTGTCGCCGCAACAACATGGCTTCAGAAAGGGCCACTCCACAATAGACGCTATCCAGAATGTGATAAGTGTAGCCCAAAAAGCTATCGAGGGCTCTCGCTGGATGTATGGTACCAAGGAATACTGCCTGGTCATAACGCTGGATGTTAGAAATGCCTTCAATTCGGCAAGCTGGAAAAGCATCATCGCAGCGCTGGAGCGCCTGAATACACCAGGCTATCTCATCAGAATCCTAAGTAACTTCCTCTCGGAAAGGACTCTTCTGTACAGCACCGACGTTGGGGTTAGGCAGTATAAAGTTACTGCTGGAGTTCCTCAGGGATCAGTCTTGGGTCCACTACTATGGAACTTGATGTACGACAGTGTTTTGCGAATTTCGGTCCCAGAATGTGTAAAGATAATTGGATATGCTGACGATATTGCTATTGTAATTGTGGCTAAGCAGATTTACCAGCTTCAATCTATAGCAACTGAGGTGGTGAGCAATATCAAATCCTGGCTCACAGTAAACGAATTACATCTGGCTACCCAGAAGACAGAAGCAGTGCTAATAACCAGCAGGAAAAAGGTGGAATATGTAGAGTTGAACCTGGACGGAGTGTGCATTAAATCCGCTCCAAGCACATATCGATATGGTATGCGGTAAAGCGATGACAGCGTGTTGTGAGCAAAAGTTAGGGTGGCGTGGCACGGTGGCTGCGGCTAGGCTCGCCGGCAATATGGGGTGGTTTCTTGCCACCCTACCCACAACAGAAAAACAACGAAATCGTGCCGTTATTTTTTTTTTTAAGAAGAGGAGCAGATAGGGGAAGATAGGATAGGATATTAAAGGAATTAGAACAAAACAATAGTCACAATCACCTATGATTCCTAATGGGTCATCTCAAGCTAATCCTTTTACACTCAGAATTACCTAATCATAAAACCTATCATTCAATCACCCAGTCTCAGCCAACACTATTCACCTAAAACAAACAGAATACATTCAACCTATAACCCACCAGGAATCTCATACACCCTAGCACAATACAACCTACGTCATCGTCCGTCTACGAGCCGCCCACCCCGTCTGTAACTGTTTCCAGTTACAGCCATGAACCGCACTTGGCTCAAAGTGCAACGCGGTTCCCTTATTTCTTAGATCTGTCCTTGTAACTGTTAGTCCGTCTGTCTATTCCATTACGTTCGTGCTGTCTGTCCGTATGCCACGCCCACCAGTGCGGTGACCTCCCCTTAGGTCCACCAGCACATCAGCCTAAATGATTCCAATTAACAATTCATAATAACGACAATAATAACAATCAATAAAAAAAAAAATCAGAAACTGTGATTATTATTGTTCTTAACTTTTATTCTATGCTTCGTTTCTTTATTTATTTCAGCCATTATTTCTTAATTCTAACATTTCACTTAGTTTTCTACTTTATTTACTTCCTTCACTTGTTATATGATTTTTTTATTACAAATCTGATTTGTGTGTTTTTTTTTCTGTTGTTTATTAATTAAATCAAGTCAAAATAAGTATAATATATATATATACCATATATATATATACTAATTAATATATTTTTTTTATGTATATATATATGTACATAATTTTGTATCGTAGCAGATAAGTAGCATGACATTTGTTGTTATTTATTTCATTATATATTTGTAACTTTGTAAGGCTTACCAATTTGCAGGCTGCTGATGGCGCCACCTTGCAGCTTAGTGCCTGAAAGTAAAAACAAAACCTTTTTTTTTTCTACTTTTCTGTTACTACAATTTCACAAAAGAATAAAAAAAAAACTACTAGGAAATATCAAATACATATATATGATAACTTCAATATGTTAAGTTCAATGCTAATGATTTTAATACTTTTTTTTTTTATAAAAACATTCTATTATAATTTCCTACTATGTTATACATGAGAGCAATAATAATAATAAATGAATCCAAAAGTCAATTAATTCAGGGCTGACGGCAACTCTGCTTCTCCTTTTCGAAAGCTTCGATTATATGTGTCGGTTGTTATTGATGAATATATACTAGTTCCAAAATAGATGTAGCTGTTATAGCGGTTGACATCGGCATGAATAATTGGCAGTGCAACCTTAATATATGTAGCTAGCTATGTATAGCTTTGTAGTGGTTGTTGTTGTAAGCGATATGTGAACGAATATATAAAAAAATAAAACAGCTTTGCGAAATGTTTTTCTATTTGTGGTTTGTGTGTTTTTCACATAACTTGATAAATCACATAAAGAAGACAAATTGTTTTTGCTGTATATATTTCCTTTTTCTTAATAAATGCGTGCTAGTTATCGTTTATTTCCCGCGTTTTTTTTTTTTCTACGGATTAATTTTTGACCACAAGAAAATTTGTTCTTTCTCTCATTTCTATTGTTTCTCTGTAATTTCTTTTAACATTAATACTTCTTTTTTTTTCTGTCAATTCTTCCAAAAATACACTTTAAACCACTCGCATTGCAATTTTATTTTTCCTCTCAAAAGAAAACTTCTTCCGCACCCGCCGAAAAAAAAACCAAATCTACTCTCCTACTCTTTTTTTTTTCAATCCTCCTCCTCCCGTTCCGAATTCCAACCGACTGTGCCCAATTAATTTCCCCTTCCAACCAAATTTTCCCTTTCCCAAATTCCTTTTTAATCACATTTCCATGCACAATCCCACATTCACACTCCATACACAACTTCTGTCACCTAGGAAATTGGACCTTCGCTGTGAGGGAAAAATATAAATGAAATACATTATATACTAAACGGGAAAAATAATTAAACACACAACACATAACATTGAAATGCTACAAAAAAAAAACAAAATAATACAACACAAACAGTAAACCAGATAACAGAATGTGACTAACTACTATTATCCCTCCTTTTGGTTTAGGAGTTATAGGGCACAGGCTGCCACTACAAGCGTTTGCAGCCTTGGCCCGATTAATGGCTAATACGTATGGGCCCAGTCAGAAGCGCAGATTATTGCTTTCTAAGGTAGTAACGTCGATTCTAATGTATGCTGCACCAGTGTGGGCTAATGCAGTAAACAGCAAAAAGAATGTCCGCCAACTAAATCGTGTTTTTCGTTTGTGCGCTCTAAGGATTTGTTGTGGATTTCGAACTATGTCACACGAAGCAGCCGCTGTAGTTGCAGGATTACCCCCGCCAGATCTACTAGTTGAGGAGATCACGAAACGCTTCCGTAAAAAAGCAGAAACCCGCAGAAGTCTGACAATGCACGAAATAGAAGAGATCAAACGCGACACCTTCGCTAAGTGGCAGGATCGGTGGAACAGCTCCAGCAAAGGCCGATGGACTTATCAACTCATACCTGACGTTAAGGGGTGGGTCGAAAGACTGCATGGAGAGGTGAATTTTTACATGACACAGATGATCAGTGGGCATGGATGCTTCAGGAGTTATTTGTGTAAATATGGTCACGACACGAGCACATTATGTGGATGGTGCTCCAATGCTTATGAAGATGCACATCACATATTTTTTGAGTGCGAAGCTCTGGCACAATTGCGTTCTACAACGGAAACTGAGCTGCGTCGAACAATAACTGCGAGCAACATTATTGATGTTATGTTGATGTCGCCGGGAGCTTGGCAGGCAATCAAATCCATGTGCGCCAACATCATGATACGGCAACGCAGGCTGGAACGCGAGCGATACGCGCAAATGAACAGAGACGGACCGACCGACCTAATAACTGACGATTGAGCAGTGATGCTCTAACGGCCTCCCGACGTAATACTTCACGGTAGTTCCGGGAGGAATAACCGTGCCGACGAGAGGAGATGTTTAGCGGGTTAAAGTCCCGCACTGACTAAGGCTTTTGATGCTTTTACTCCTCGTTAAAAAAAAAAAAAAAAAAAAAAACACTTATGTGGGTAAAAGGGCATGCCGGTAACGATGGTAATGAATTGGCTGATGGACTCGCAAAGCGGGGTTCATCATCGACTTTTGTTGGACCCGAGCCGAGAGTTGCTCTGAGCAAAGGATCGGTAAAAGCTTTAGTCGAACGATGGATGGAAATCTCCCACCTAAAAAGATGCTACCACGTGTAGACAAGCTAGGGTCGTTATGCGCAGTCCTATGGGCGGGGCAAATAAATGGATCACCCAACTTCCAAGGAGGACCCTGAGCTGGCTAGCAGCAATGGTGACTGGTCACGGTAACTTCAGATACCATCTCAAAAAGATAGGTCTTGCTGAAGATGGGATCTGTAGACTGTGTCAGGAAGAAGATGAGACAGCGGTGCATGTACTGTGCCAGTGTCCAGCAGTGGCAAGCAGAAGGTTGACTATACTGGGTCGACACTTTATTAATGATGACGATGTTAGTGGTGTCAACCTTCGCGACTTGCTTCTAATGTCACAGGACCTGGTCATGGGAACGGAGCTGGATAGATTCCACACGTCTACAGACTAGGTTCTGGTAGGATAGCGGTGGGGCGAAAAAGGACCCGAAGCAGGTGGTCTACTTTGACACTCCCACTTCTATCACAAGAGGAGTTTAGGTTTTAGTACGTAGGCGCACCCGTTGGTGTGAATCGTGCATGCCAGTTACTGGTATCTTTGGAAGATCACCCCTCCTCTTCCAAAAAAAAAAAAAAAAAAAAATAAATTTTTTGATTTGACATTTCTTTTATTTATTTTCTTAATTGTTTCTTGTTTTGACATTTGTTTTATTTATTAACTTAATAATTTCTGGTTTTGACTTTTATTTTATTTATTAACTTATTAATTTTTTGTTTTATTTATTTACATAATAATTCCTTGTTTTGACTTTTGTTTTAGTAATTGACTTATTATATATTTTGTGTTGACATTTGTTTTATTTATGAACTTATTGATTTTTTTTTTAACATTTGTTTTGTTTTGAAATTTCTTTAATTCGTTAAGTTAATCATTTTTATACCCTACAACTTAAGGTTGAGGGTATATTCACTTTCTACCGGAGTGTGTAACGCATAGAACTAGACAAGATAGGTATGGAAAAGTATATATATTCTTGATCAGCATCACCACCGAAGTTGAAATAACGATGTCTGTCCGTCTGTCTGTCTGTCTGTCTGTCCGTTGAAATCACGATCACAGGAGAACGGATTAAGATTTCAAAATGAAATTTGGCAAAAATATTCGTTGCTATGTTGGGGTGTTTCGTATTGAAAATGGGCAAAATCGCCCAAGGACGACGCCTACTTTTTATATCGAGAGTGCAGGTACCTCTGTTTTGCCTATTAAAAAAGGCCATATCAGCATCACTTTTTGAGAGAAGACAAGAAAATTTTATATGTAGGTTTAGACTAATGCTTCCAGTTAATATGCCAAATATGGGCGTGATCCGCCCACTTTTAGTTTACATAGGTCATGGAGGGTTTTACATGGATTGTATTGAAAAGTAGTTTGTGAACCAATAATATTCTGTTGGGAAAAAAATGGGCGGGCCACGCCTCATTTTTACCCATCCACCCAGTATTGCAATATATTTTTATACCCTACACCTAAATTTTGAGAGTAAACGCACTTAGTGTTTGTAACGCACAGAAATAGTTAAGCAGCTATAATTATAGTTTATCTTATATATCTTATATATACGAGTATATATGCAGCTTTAAGGTGTAGGGTATTGCGGCTACAGCCCGGCTGTAGACAACACCTTTACTAGTTTGTTTTAACATTTGTTTTATTTATTTACTTAATAATTTTTTGTTTTGACATTTGTTTTATTTATTAACTTATTAATTTTTTGTTTTGACATTTGTTTTGTTCTGAAATTTGTTTAATTCATTAAGTTAATCATTTTTTGTTGTGACATTTGTTTTATTTATTTACTTAATAATTTTTTGTTTTGACATTTGTTTTATTTATTAACTTATTCATTTTTTGTTTTCCAATTTGATTTATTTATTAACTTTTTATTGTTTTGCCAATTGTTTAACTTAATTATTGTTTAATTTAATAACTTCATAATTTCTTGCATACATGTCGGAGTGCAGGCGGGTTTTAAATATTGACGACACTTACAAATACTGTCTAATTATGGAATTTTAGGACAACAAGGAGTAAAGGTCCGTTTAGATCCGTTTTGTTACACGACGAAGATTATCGAAGTTAGATAGATAAAAATACTGCAGAAAAGTTCTTTCGAGTTTCGCCTGATATTTGTAGTAGCAATTAAGATATTTTTGACATTGTAATAACTAAATTTACATTGTTAGATAGTGAAATTTTTTTTTTTAATTTATTTATTTATTTTCAAAATGTACACTAAGACCCAAGGGCTTCTATAGTACCCATGACATTTTTCATAGTACAAAACAAGAAACACTTAAATGAAATAACTTAAACAATAAACGTTAAAATTAACATATACAATAAATAAGAGATCAAAAGCAATAAGAAAGGAAAATTAGAGAGGAGGAAGGAGAAAGAAAGACAAAAAAGAAAGACAAGAAACGAGAATTAAATAAAGGAGAAGTAATCTTTAATAGCCTGCTTGAATTCACCTCGCGATGATAACCGCCTCAAGTTTAAAGGCAGCGAATTCCAAAGCCTAATGGTGCTAATGAAGAAAAACCTACTGCTGTTGAGGAAATTGCACCTCGGAACAATGAAGTTAAAAGATCGGTCTGAACGAAACAGTTTAAGCTTATCAAATAGATATTTCGGTTCTCTGGTAAATACAAGCTTATTTAAAAACAGAATATTACGAATATTAAAATATTCAAATATGCCACACCCAAGAATGCCCTTACTCACCAGGGAAATGCTAGAAAAACGCCAAACCGCAAATACATACCGAGCAGCACTATTAAACGCAACGGCTCTCATATGTTTGGAATGCGAGTCTAAGCCGCTGTAGACAATGCAGAAAAAGGTTAAATGAGGCAATACCAACTGCAAAACCAGTCTACGTCTAATCACCAAAGGTGTGTAATGCGCAGAGGAACGAAGACACCTCAATATTCCATATATTTTACCAACGATACAACTTACATGATCCAGACAGGTGAACCTAGAATTAAGGATAAATCCCAGGTTTTTAACTTTTAGCACAAAATCTAACTGCGTAGAACCAATGAATTTTTGTTGGAAAATCATCCAAAACTAATGAATGCCTAGATATAGGCAGCACTTTGCTTTTAGCTGGATTTATAGAAATTAAATTATTGACAGCCCAAGCATTAATTGCTGACAGATCATAGTTTAACCTGTAGGCAAGGTCTTCAGTAAGGTTATGAGGATTCGACAAGTAAATCTGAATGTCATCAGCGTAGGCATGTATTGAGGAATATTTACAAGCTGAGAAAATGTCATTGATGAAAATGGAAAACAATAAAGGGCCCAGAATTGATCCCTGAGGCACACCAGATGAGATTTCTTTCAATGAGGACAACCTGTTACCAATTTTAACACATTGCAATCGCCCACGCAAGTAACTTGCAATAAACCGTACAGCACTACAACTAAAATTAAAATAGCGGGTTAGCTTGTCACAAAGTAAGACGTGATTAACAGAATCAAAAGCCTTTGAGAAATCGATAAGACAGAGAAAAATTAACTGATCATGATCGTAATGCAGTCTGATATCATCAGTTATTTTCAGCATAGCTGTCGTACAACTGTGACCGGACCGGAAGCCAGATTGCAGTGGTGATAGCAACATATGCAAATCCAAAAATGAAGTCATTTGAGCGCACATAATCTTCTCCATGACCTTTGCCAAAACCGGCAGAATACTAATTGGCCTGAAGTCAGCAGGTACACTTGGCGTAGAACATTTTGGAATAGGTATAATCATTGCAGTTTTCCATGATTCTGGAAACGTTGAGGTCGTAATGCAATGATTAACAATATGCGTTAGCGACGATGAAATGCAAGGTAAGACTAACTTCAAAAATTTTAAAGATAGTCCATCAACACCCGCATCGCACACGGGTCACGGAATGCACGGGAATCGCAGGGAATCACACACAATTCGGAATTCGGGACTTGAATGACGTGCTCTAGCCTCGAGATTTCTACCTACGCGCCGAATCTACTCGTCTTTTTAAAGACGCTTAAGAAAATAAAAGAACTTCTTCTAACATTCGCGAAGCTTCTGCAAGCCGTCTTTCTCAAGACGTCGCAAAACAAGGAGATAAAATTCTATTTTCTTGTCTCTTTTATAATTATTTTTCTTACTAATTTTTTTTTTGTTACATTCCTTCTCATTGCAGGGAACACAACTTCTACTCCTTTTCTCCTACATACTCCATTTATTATGGGTAAGGAAGAGAGAAGAAGGAAAAAAGTGGAAGCCATCTTGGCCGAAATTAAACAAAACGCATCCGTCTTCGGAATGAAGTTCCTGGACTCACTCCACAGGAAGCTAGCTGACCAAGATGACATCTACGATGCAGCAGCGGACGCTGACTCAGACGCAGAGATGGATACCCACGACATCAACGACGGTATCAATCAGGATCCCTCTCAGGAAGGCGAGTCAACTTTAGAAAACAACATCGGGCTTCCCTCCGAAGGCATCAACCTTTTGTCATCCACTGCCTCTGCCAAACGAGGCCGCGCATCACCACCAAACTCACCAACTCTGGCAAAGAAAAAAACTTCAGAAGTCCAGTTTACAGCCACTGCTCCACAGCAGCTACAGAATGCGGTCTCTGACAAGCCACCTGCAACACCAGTAATCAACGTTGTGAAAAAAAGTCATATGCCACCAATCATTGCGTACGACGTTAACGTTGCGGATCTCACCAAGCTAATTTTGGCAACAGCTAAAAATATTCAGCTACGCATTCACAACGTGGGAAGCTCGAAATCTTTCATCAACCACTCAACCAATCAATCGGCTCTCATGGTCCTGCGGAATGCCCACGCACCTTGATGAATGTTAAGGATGAAAAGGTTTTCTGTGTGAACTGTAACCTCGAGGGGCACCCAGCAAACTACAGAGGATGCCCTAAGTACAAAGCAGTCATCGAATCTCGCAGAGCTAAAACTGATAAAATTAAAAACCAGCAAGAGTTTGCCAGAAACTCGGCTAAGAGAGCAGTGCAAAGCAAAATTAGCTTTGCGCAAGCCGCTCGTGCCGCGTCAGCAAACAAAAGCACTGTAAGCAAGCCAACCTCAGCTCTGCCGACGTCAAAACCAACGAAGAACCCTGCTCAAGCCCGCATGGAAGCACTTAGAAGCATGCCACCCTCGTCGTCTGTTTCACCGAATTTTTTCGATGATGCCGAAAGACTCTTCGGAAACAATCTATTTACGATTATCCAAAGAGCAAAGAAGATCATACCGAAGAACTACGCCTCGCTGGACGACATTGCCAAGACTAGCGTGTTGGCCAACTTAATCTGTGTGCTATGTTCCCAGTAAAGAACATTAGCATCTTCACCTACAACGTGAACTCCATCTTTTCTCTTGTCAGAAGAGCGAATCTCAACATCTTCGTCAAATCTACGAAGCCGGACATACTCCTTCTACAAGAAACTAGGCTCACCGCACGGAACCGTCTTGTTCAACAGGGATACTGCATCCATCAATCTTCGAAGAGATCTGGGAAAGGTGGAACCGCTATTTTCGTGAAGAGACACTTTTCTGTCTCGCCAGTCTTGATTCCCGGCATTCAAGGCGCCGAAGCCAGCGCTGTTTGTATTGAAATAAACACGAATGAAAGCCTCTTCGTTGTTTCGCTGTACCTCAACTGCAGCAGCTCGAAAGCTGACGTTTACGCCACTCTATCAAGCATAAACACAGTTGCGTCTCAGTATACCTTCTGCATAATCGGAGGTGACTTCAACGCCAGACATACGCTCTGGTCGGATGACATTTGTTCTCCTCGCGGCAACTACATCGCGGAGTGGCTCAGTGAGCATAGCCACGAGCATTCGCTGGCGGTAATCTCGCAGCCAGTCAAGACTTTTCCAAACACACCATCGCTACTGGACTTCTTTTTGTGCTCCTCGTCACTGGCCAACATCCTGCCTGAGTTCAGAAACTACACTTGCAAAGCCATTTGCAGCGACTCTGACCATCTGGCCGTGAACCTGCGTATTAAGCTTGACCAACCGCTACTCGTCATCCGACCGCCGGAGGAAACTCAGCTTCTTCTGCACAAAGTTAACTGGCGTCGTTTCCGACATACTGTAGAAGAAAAAATTCAGCTTCCTGTGACGTCTCGATGCCTGGAGAACCATGAAATTGATAAAGCCATTCGTAACTTCGAAGTATCGGTTTCTGACGCTTTGGAAAGTCAGAAAACGCCGTACAGAAGCAAGGATAAATTCGGCCATTTTCCTGCGGACATCAAAGCCATTGTGTCGCACAAACAGTACCTACGGAAAAAGCTGCAGCGTAATTTACAGCGCCATCTAAACTCCAACAGCGACGACTATAAGAGGATCAGCGCCGAACTCAAGTGTACCAACGTGATGCTCAACCAAGCTCTTAAGCGCTTCCAAGGCGAGGAGCTTACAAAAAAGTTGATGGACATCAGGCCGGGCCCGGACAGCTTCAAAAAAATTGGCTACATCGTTGGCAAGAAAAATGCGTTGCCTGATACAATCTCGGATGGTGGCAGAGAAGCATCAACTAATGAAGAGAAAGCTAAACTTTTCGCTGACTACTTCGAAAGCTGCTTTGTTGAGTCGCCGCCACAAAATCTTCCTGATTTCACCGCTTCCGTCAATCAAACAACAGAAGAAATTGAGAATTCCATCGTCCGCATCACAGAATTCACCGCTGTTAATCCATCCGATCAGCCCACCGACGCCACGGAATTTACTTCGGTCGACGAAGTCGAATGCACCATTGTAAATAGCAACGCAAAAAAATCATCGGGCAGAGATAACATCTCTAATTTTATTATAAAGAAACTGCCGTCCCTGGCGATATGGTTGCTGGTGGTGATTTTTAATAATTGCTTCAACAACTGCTACTTCCCGCAAACATGGAAAGAAGCAAAAATCGTTCCTGTTCCAAAGAAGACGAATCGCTCAACCACGAAAGGATACAGGCCGATCTCGCTGCTGAGTTGTACGAGCAAAATCTTCGAGTCGCTGATACTCAAGAAGCTGGCGAAACACTGCATAGATGGAAACATTCTGCCAGACATCCAGTTTGGCTTCCGTGAAGGCAGATCAACCCTCCATCCGCTGCTCAGCCTGCGCAACGAAGTCACCACCAGCCTGAATAAAAAGGAGTGCACCGTCGCATGTCTTCTTGACATTGAAAAAGCATTCGACAGTGTTTGGATAAATGGATTGCTATGGAAGCTACACAATTTGGGGCTTAATTCCAGCTTGCTCAAGCTGATCTGCAGCTACCTCAAGGGCCGCTCGCTGCACGTTCAAATCTTCGACAGGAAGTCCACCACAAGAGCAATCTCTGCAGGCGTCCCTCAAGGATCGAAGTTGGCACCGCTTCTCTTCAACATCTTCACCTCGGACATTCCAACAAATTACCCTGGAACGAAGACGCTGCTTTACGCTGACGACTGCTTGACGTATGCCAGTTCAATCTCCATGAACATTGCTGCGAGAAGAGTGGAAGAAAACCTGAAACGCCTCTGGAGCTACTACAATAAATGGGGCCTCAAGATCAACGCAAGCAAAACGGAGGTGATTTGCTTCCGCATTCCTTCCACACTCAGCAGCAATGCGGGAATTGCGCGCAAATGCAGAAACCTCCAGCTCACGCTCCCCGATAGATCAACAGCCAGAACAAAGGAGACGGCCAAATATCTGGGCGTTCACTTCACAGAGCTCTTCAAGTTCAATGCGCATTTGTACGAGACCATTAGGAAGGCCAACTTTGCGCTCCATCTCGTTAATCCACTTCTAAGGAGAAGCTGCGGGCTGCCGGTTTCTACGAAGCTGCTGATATACAAGCAGCTCATACGACCGATCATCACATATGGCTTCCCCATATGGTTCACTGCCTCGCCAACTGCTATGAACAAAGCCAAGCTGCTGGAAAGAAGAATTCTGCGATACTGCACAGGTATTCGGAGAAAGCAGAACTCCTTAAAATTCTACAGCAACGAGTATCTATACAACGCAGCGAAAATGTTGCCATTGGATTCAGCTTTAAAGGACTTGGCGACTTGCTTCTTTGAAAGACTGCAGCTTCACGACGACAACTACATCAGGAACTTGTTCAACAACGCGGATACCTCTTCTCGATACATCCAGTCATCATTCATCGCCAATCCGGCCTTCGACGAAACATTCTACGAGCAGCGATGTGGAAACCATCACCGTGGATAGTCATTAGTTAATTTGTTTTTTTATTATAACCACAACATTATAGTTTTTTAACAAAAATTTTATTTATATAATTTTCAATAACAATTTCACTATGGAGTGATAATTGTAATGTAAATTCACTCCAAAAGAGAGGCCCCTTTAGAGCCCTCCCTAATTTATTTCGCTAGTTTTAAGATTAATTTATAAACAAGATTGTATATATTTTATCGAAATTTTAAATAAAATCTAATCTAATCTAATCTAATCATCAACACCCGCAGCATTAGAACTCATTTTTAAAACAGCAGCGCCAACCTCAGCTTCTCTTACCGAAATAAACGCGAAAGAAGGAAAAGAAAAGGAAGAGGAAGATACAGAAGACGTTACAGACAGAATAGGGTTACCAGAAAGGCAAGCAGACCCATTAGCAACAAAGGTATCATTAAGAATGTCAGGGTCAAAGTGGCACTCAACAGGCACTTTGTTAACTATTCTCAGCTTCTTAAGGTTCTTCCATAACTGCTTAGCTCCCAAATTAGGATTTAACTTGGTACTGAAATACCTACGTTTTTCATTACGAATTAATAACGTAGCATCATTACGAGCCCTAATGTAATTTTCCCAGACAACAGGTGTCCTACAGGACTTCCAACGAGAATGAAGTTTATTCCTCTTTTTGATTGCACACAAGACTCGGCTTGTAAACCAAGGACAATCACTACTTAGTGTTCTTATAGTTCGTAGTGGAGCGTGAAAAAAAAAAGTGTAGTGTGCAGAAAAGCTTCTTCGAGCTTCGCGAGATATTTGTAGTTAAAATTATGATATTTACATTTAAATGAATGAAATGAATAAATTGAGATTGAATTGAATTAAAAATTTGTTTTATATAATTTTTGTTTAATTTTTTAATTTTTTAAAATTATTGTTTTTGTGTTTTGACATTTGTTTTATTTAATTTTTGTTTAATTTATTAACTTAATAATTTCTTGTTTTGACTTTTGTTTTCTTTATAAAAATTTTAAATTTTTTATAAACTTTTGTTTATTTCACAAAAAACACATTTTCATTAAGATTTTGTTTTATTAAGTTATTTATTAACTTATTAACTTATTCATTTTTTGTTTTGAAATTTGTTCTATTTATTAACTTATTCATTTTTTGTTTTGACATTTGTTTTATTTATTAACTTATTCATTTTTTGTTTCGACATTTGTTTTATTTATTAACTTAATAATTTCATGTTTTGACTTTTGTTTTATTAATGAACTTATTCATTTTTTGTTTTGAAATTTGTTTAATTTATTAACTTATTCAGTTTTTGTTCTGACAATTGTTTTTGTTTAATTTTTGTTTAATTTATGAACTTAATTGTTTTGGCCTTTGTTTTATTTATGTGGAAGTTTGTTTTATCGAAGTGAAATGTTGATGTGCGACTTGAATAGACGTGTAGCCGATCGCTCCTGTGGAAAGTTAAGCAAAACGTTTTTTATATTTATTACAAATCTTATAACTCCGCTAATTATTTAATTCTATATCGAAACATAAACTTTGGTGAAACTAATTACCGAAAAACAAAGTGAAATATTCGATAAATTATAAATATTTCGTAAAGCTAAATATTTCGAACAATTTTCCGGCTTTTCTTTGATCTTTCACTGTTTTGGACAAGACCAAAACAAACTCCAAAAGTGAGCTATGCAAACATTGTAATAAGGCACTTCCCGCAGCCAACGATTTTGTTAGGTGTCAGAAATGTAAGGCGGGATACCATTTCTCTACATGTTGTTCGCTATCAGAGCGTAGTTATGCGCAATATACAGTGGATAAGCGAAAGGAATGGAAATGTCAAAACTGTAGATACAGAACCAAGCCTCTTCGGCTGGTGGATCGCCAGCGGGAGTAGCTGATGCTGGCATAGGTCAGTGTTTCTGAACTTAAAACTGATACGAAGGAAATTAAGAAGGTCGTCGAAAGTTTAAGCCAGCGTATATCGTTCTCCCACGATGATATTAAAAGTCAGCTCTCGAGTGCACTAAATAAAATAAATGAGGCGATGACTCAATTAACAGAGCAAGTGAGAGAACTGCATGTAAAGAACGAGGAGAAGAATGAAAGAATCAAATTGTTAGAACAGAAAATAAATGAAATTGAACAGCACACGTTGGAGAATAACATATAAATATGAAAGGCTCCGGTTTTGTAAAATGACTCTCTCAAAAGTTTCATATCAAATCTTGGCAAAGCTGCGAATGTGGAAAGACGAGACAGCGACATTATTGATACCTACGTGATTAAACACAAAAATAAAATCATAGTTAAATTCTTCGATGTCAACAAGAAGAGAGAGCTGATGCAAAAAACGAAGGGAAAGATGAGTGCTGCACTAGTAGCAGCAACAACAACAACATCAGATTCAGTTAATGAGAGTGCGAACACAGTAAACAATAACACAAACAGAATATTTATAGGTGATCAGCTCACGCAAAGCAATCGTCATTTGCTGTGGATGGCAAAAAATACCGCCAAAGCAAAAAATTGGAAGTTTGTTTGGGTACGGCAAGGTAAAATTTTCGTTACGCAACACGAAACCTGCACTGCCATTAGAATTATTACAGAAAAAGATGTCAATTTAATTAATTAAATAAGTAAATACATGCCCTTTTCTTTTTTTCTAAATACTCATGAATTTAAATACCGAAATTTTTTCTTCTTATAAAAACGTAGATAAAAACAAATATAACACTTACAATTTATCATGCATTTACATGAATATCAGGTCATTGCGAAAAAATTTCTTATCTTTTGTTGCTGCCATCGATCAACTCATAGATATCTTAGACGTCATTGTCCTGGTCGAAACTAACACCACTGACGATAAGACAAGGCTTTACTCAATACCAGGTTTTAATGCAGAACACTTGAACAGGTATCAAAACCGTGGTGGTGGGGTTGCAATATATGTAAAGGAAACAATAACATATACCAGATTACACGATGCTGTTGATACGAAATCTTTTGAAAAGCTGCATGTTACAATGATGGTTGACAAGCAACCTTTTTCACTAATTGCTATATATCGCCCACCAGCTCAGAGTGTCAATCTTTTTATATCTGAACTCGATCAAACAATAAGTCCTATAAATAGGACCCAAAGTATTGCTGGTATAGGAGACATAAATGTAGATCTGCACCACTCTGAGCATACAAGCACTGCTGATTATCTTGCGATGCTAGCATCCAAAGGCCTTGTGGATTGTATCTCAAGGGAGTACTAGGGTTGACATAAATAGGGAATCAGAAACGAGCATTGACCATCTGTTTATCAGATGCCATAGGAGTGACATTAATGCTGGCATAGTTACAACTAATATATCGGATCACTTCTCTTTGTTGTTTGGTTTGCTATAAAATTCAGGGATATGGTGAGGTGTACAAATTCACAACAAAGGCATAGTACTAAATAAGATCACAGAGTAAACACGAAAATCAATTCAACGAATTGGAGTGAACTGTTAAAATTAGAGATGTAGATATCCTTTGTAGCGAAATACAATCAACTTTTAACAATATTTACAATAGCTCACGCAAAGAGTCAAAGGTATATAAACAGCGGAGACCACACCCATGGCTAAGTAACGAAATATTGGCATGTTGCGAGCAGCGTGACAGATTATATAAAAAATGGCGCCAAAATCCTAAAGCCAAAGATACGGAAGCACAATATAAAACATATAGAAATACTGTCAATAAAATGTTAGTGAAAGCAAAGAATAAATATTACAGCGGAAAATTTTTCGAATACAGATACGATATCAAGAAAACATGGCAGACAATCAATGAAATCCTAGGTAGAGAAAATCAAAATTTGGACAACTTCATAATAAAAAACTTCGAGAATCAGAATATAACTGCTTTATCAAATACGTTTGCAGTGAATTTTCGAAACAATATATTAAAGTCAGTACATGATTGCCATATAAAGACATTGCACACTACTACTAACTCCAACTCGAACTCAATGTACTTAAGCGAAGCCACTGAAGATGAGGTGCATAGTATTATTGCAAGCTTGAATGTCAACAAAGCTCCAGGAAGTGACGGCATAAGACCGAAGGAGTTAAAAACAACATTAACACTTTGATTCCTGTCATATCAAAATTTATCAACCTCAGTTTGAAATATAGCAGGATACCAAACTCTCTTAAACAATCGATTGTAAGGCCAATTTATAAGACTGGCGCTAAATCAAATCTTGATAATTATCGTCCTATATCGATAATCCCGGTGTACATTCGCACATTTGCTCGTTAACAAAACTATGCTGACGCTGAGGTGCGGTCATTTGACCGTACGCCGGAAAAAACACCTGCATGCTGACGCTAGTACGCCTGTCACTGAACTCATTCTGCTGACGCTAGTGTGAAGTCAGTGAACCCCGTAGCTAGCAAGTCAACGACCAACTCCTTCTGCTGACACATCTCATTATTTTTTACTTGACTTATTTTATTTCTTAATTGGCTTCAATGAATTTGGTTTTAAACAATTATGTATATAAGCATAAACTTTTATTCAATAAAGTTAGTTGTCATTAAACTTCTCAAGCTTCAGTGTCATTTCTGCGGGCAACAAGTCCAAAGTACTTGATTGCACAACATACAAATTCCTAGTTTTGCACTAAGGAAAATTCAACATCGCTTCAACAGTTAGCGGGCAACAAGTCCAAAGTACTTGATTGCACAACATACAAATTCCTAGTTTTGCACTAAGGAAAATTCAACATCGCTTCAACAGTTAGCGGGCAACAAGTCCAAAGTACTTGATTGCAAACATACAAAAAATCCTAGTTTGTACTCAGGATAAAACCTTACCTACTTAAACATTTGTTATGTTGAGACCGAACATGACGCCACTGATTTGCACATGATAGTTGTTGTATTTTTGACACCCTGTTTGCCACGAATGTGTGGAAAGATGACGCCGTAGAGTTTATCCATTGCAGCACAATTTCGGAGTCTGTCCATAGATATGTTGGAGAGTTAACTAGACATAGATCCTTACTTACACGCGCTGCGAGTTCCGCTCCTAATAGGGCAGCGCAGAGTTCAGTGACAGGCGTACTAGCGTCAGCGACTAGCGTACTACTGTAGGCGTGGGTCCTTCACCATACATGAATAGTTGAAGGCATAGCTTCAACGCGCGGGAGAATGTACATTCGCACATTTGCTCGTTAACAAAACTATGCTGACGCTGAGGTGCGGTCATTTGACCGTACGCCGGAAAAAACACCTGCATGCTGACGCTAGTACGCCTGTCACTGAACTCATTCTGCTGACGCTAGTGTGAAGTCAGTGAACCCCGTAGCTAGCAAGTCAACGACCAACTCCTTCTGCTGACACATCTCATTATTTTTACTTGACTTATTTTATTTCTTAATTGGCTTCAATGAATTTGGTTTTAAACAATTATGTATATAAGCATAAACTTTTATTCAATAAAGTTAGTTGTCATTAAAAAAAAAAAAAACATTTGGTGACCCCAGATACGAACACGTATCAACGCAAACTCTGAAAAAATCAAAAATTCATCATGGCAGATATTGAATCATTGTTGTTAGAACAATCAAAAACTGGCCAAATAATACAAAACATAGTCTCAAATTATAAAAAAGATGGCGCGAATCGCAAAGTAAAGAAACAATACTTTGACGATAGACAAAGGCAACTGACTGCTGCATGGGACAACTTCGAAAACATCGACAATAGAATCCGCACAAACAAGAATGTACCGTTGGATAACGAGTATTTTACAACCGATTATTACGCGAAGATCAAAGAGATGTACGATACTTACAGTATAATATTTGAAGAGGCAAGTGCATCTTTTGAAGAAGAACCTCAAGGAACATCTGCCACTTATCGCAAAAAGGTGGATGAACACAATTCAAAACAAGGAGAGCAGTCAGTAAATTCAAGGGACACAGACAATTCTAACGGCTTAAGCAAGGCGAAAATTGAAGGCATGATACGAAAACAAATCGCAATGTCAAGCTCACTACAGCGCCTCCTGACAGGAATTGATAGAAGTCAGGAGTCATCAATAAATTACAAAAAAACGCAACTAGAGCTGTTAAACAAACTTTGGAATGAAACTGAAAGCCTAAATTACTCCATATGGGAAGTTTGTGCGGATCCAACAAGTGCCGGTTACGATATAGAATCATATATTATGCTGGAGGAAGCGGTACGAAGTAAGCGAATCTTTCTGTGCGCCAATGATCAGGACACAGTTGAAGGAAAAAACAATCGCAGTGAGTCACTGCTGCAACTACCAAAAATTACGATACCCAAATTTGATGGAGACTACCTAAAATGGCAGCAATTCAGAGACATTTTTAAAAAAATGATTCATGAACAAAACATGTCCGCTGTTCAAAAAATGTGGTATCTAAAAGCCAATGTCTCTGGTGAGGCCGAACGCCTTATTCGGCACCTTCAATTAAGCGAAGAAAATTATAAGTCAGCTTGGCACATAATGCAAGACAGATTCAACAACAAAAGAGTTTTGTCAACAGCGCTTCTAAATAAAATCCTGGCACAAAGACCGACAGTGCCCGAAGCTTCATCTATCAAAAATCTACATGACAGTGTGAAGGAGAGTCTATTAGCGTTAAACAACATTGGAATCCAGACAACAGGATGGGACCCTCTCTTACTACACTTACTAGTAAAAAAATTGGATCATCAAACTCATGCTTTGTTCGAGCAATCTCTTACGAATCCACGTGAATTACAAACAATTGATGATTTTCTCACGTTCCTTCAAAATCGTTTTCAGTCACTTGAAGCAATAGGAAGAAAAGAAAAACCACAACATACAACCGTTACATCGGCCATTCACGAAAACAACAGTGATAAATTTACAAAATGTAGCTTCTGCAACATAAACAACCATCCAATTTATTACTGCGAGCGATTTATAAAAATGTGTGCAGCCGATAGACTAAAATGGATACAAAAACAAAATCTGTGCGTCAATTGTTTGCGCTCAGGTCACACCTCAAGGGCATGTTCATCGCGGTCATGCAACAAGTGTTCACAGAAACATAACACATTGCTTCATTTGGATAACAACAGGTCAAGGGTCAACAAGGTTGGAGGGTACCAACTCCAAAATCAGCAGACGGCTCCGTCATCACTAACGCCAAGTAATAAAACTCCGTCAGCAACACTGGCAGCATACAATTCCTGTCCACAAACCCAAAAATATGTGTTATTAGCAACAGCAAAAATTGTGATAACCGCAAATAACGGCCAAACGAATACTTTTCGAGCCATTCTAGACTCCGGGTCACAAATAAATATAGTGACAGAACGACTCATAAAACATCTAGCAATTAAACCATCGGCGGGCTCAGTGTGCATCGAAGGAATTGGACAAAACGTAAAAACAAGCAAACATAGAATCAACCTCACCATGAAATCATCGAGCGGCAAGTTCTTTTCGCGATTTGAGGCTTTCATTTTGCCAAAAATAGTGTCACCACAGCCTACACAATTGTTAGACACTTCAAAATGGCATCTACCTGCAAACCTTGAGTTAGCAGATCCTGAATTTTCAAAAACAAACAAGATAGACGTTTTACTTGGAGCTGAATTCTACCACGAGTTAATGCTGCCTGAGAAGATAAAGCTCGCTAAAAATCTACCCATGTTACAAAACAGTGTGTTCGGGTGGTTAGTATGCGGCCGAGTTGATCAACCAGCTGAGAATTCTGTGACGTGTGCCATATATGATAAAAACGATTTGTCCACCGACGAACTTATTGAACGATTTTGGAAGTTAGATGACCTCCAGGATTCCCAAACCAACAATTTCACGACAGCAGAACAATATTGTGAAAAACACTTCATGCAGAACTTTCGCAGAGATCCATCAGGAAGATTTATTGTCAGGTTGCCGTTTTCTGACAACCCCTCGGCCTTACGAGACTCAAAGGCCATGGCGTTGAGCAGGTTCTTAGCACTAGAAAAACGGTTAAGCAGAGATGCAGCATTAAAGGCGGACTACTCCAAGTTCATGAAGGAATATGAGGCGCTAAAGCACATGACAGAAATCCCAGCTGACGACATACCAGCGTCACATTACATCATACCTCATCACTGCGTTCTAAGACCAGATAAGAGTACAACTAAATTACGTGTGGTCTTTGATGCATCAGCAAAGACATCATCGGGAGTATCATTGAATGACATACTTCATTCCGGTCCATCTACACAAAGTGATTTATTCTCAATATTGTTGCGATTCCGGCTTCATCGATATGTATTTACTACAGACATCGAAAAAATGTACCGTCAAGTACTCATTGACACGATGGACAAGGCTTACCAGCTGATACTATGGAGAAACGAGCCTACAGAGAACCTAAAGTATTTTCATTTGAACACAGTCACCTACGGTACCACTTCAGCGCCCTATCTCGCAACAAAATGCCTACAAGTTTTGGCAGTACAACATACAACAAGTCATCCATTGGGAGCTCAAGCATTACGAGATGATTTTTACGTTGACGATGGTTTGAGTGGCTCCGATACTTTGACAACAGCACTTGAGATGCAGAGTCAATTAATAGCATTATTAACCGGTGCGGGTTTCAAACCGCATAAGTGGTGCGCAAATCACCCAAAACTTCTGCAAGGAATTTCTAAAGAAGATCAGGAAGTAAATCTAGACTTCGACAGCGATGAAGTCTCGACAATAAAAACATTGGGTTTAACTTGGAGACCAAAGGCAGATGCATTCTGTGTCAAGGTAAAGGTTTCTGACAGCACGTTAATCAGCAAACGTGTAGTGACGTCAAATTTAGCGCAAATCTTTGACCCATTAGGAATATTAGGACCAGTAGTTGTTGTAGCAAAATTATTCATCCAGCAGCTTTGGGAAATGAAGCTGTCTTGGGATGAGGAGCTACCCAGCGATTTACGAAGGTTCTGGGTATCATTCTGTTCTAATTTATCTACGTTAAATCAGACTCAGATTCCCAGACACATTTTCGATAAGCAGATTCCTTTGACAGTGCAAATACACGTCTTTGCAGACGCATCTGAACGAGCCTTTGGAGCAGTTGCGTACCTCCGTTCGACACATTCTTCAAAAAGGGTACTGGTGAGAATGCTGTGTTCAAAGTCTCGTGTCGCCCCACTGAAAAAACAAACATTGCCTCGACTCGAACTCTGCGCTGCCCTATTAGGAGCGGAACTCGCAGCGCGTGTAAGTAAGGATCTATGTCTAGTTAACTCTCCAACATATCTATGGACAGACTCCGAAATTGTGCTGCAATGGATAAACTCTACGGCGTCATCTTTCCACACATTCGTGGCAAACAGGGTGTCAAAAATACAACAACTATCATGTGCAAATCAGTGGCGTCATGTTCGGTCTCAACATAACCCTGCAGATTTCCTCTCAAGAGGATTAACTCCAGACAAATTGCTATCCTGCAATCTTTGGCTCTACGGTCCGCTATTTCTACACGGAGATGAGTCAATGATGCCACCACCATTTTCAAGGGCCTTAGCAATAGAGAGCGATTTAGAGAAGAAGAAGAAGACGGCAATGTCTGTCGCAACAATCTCCTCAGCATTAGAAGAACTGGTCTATAATCTAAACCATCGGAACTCATTCACTTTCCTCTTACGTGTCGTCGCCTATATATTGCGATTTGTCAAAAATCTTAAGTCAAAACAGAGAGGACATTCGCAAGGAACACTGTCACCAGGAGAGCTTCATGGCGCGCAATCGCTCATAGTCAAAGCCATTCAACATTCCGACTTCAGAGAAGACCTCACAAATCTAAAACACCACAAAGCAGTGTCAAAGTCAAGTCCCATTAGCTCACTTAATCCTTATATCGACGACGACGGACTTCTACGTGTTGGAGGTCGTTTGGAAGCATCGGAACTACCATACGATAGAAAACATCCTGTAATACTTCCGTATAATGACCCAATCGCCAAATTAATCTTTAAAAAAATACATGTGGAGAACATGCACTGTGGCTCTCAAACGTTACTTGCTCTAGTGAGACTTCAGTTTTGGCCAATAAAGGGAAAATCAACAGCACGCCACGTTGTTCAAAACTGTATACGATGCGTCAGGGCCAAACCAAGGCTAATGAATCAAGTAATGGGCGAATTACCGATCGACCGAGTCACGCCAGCACGACCATTCCTAAACACCGGTGTTGACTATTGGGGCCCACTATGGGTTCACTACAAGGTTAGAGGTAAAAAACCTCACAAAGTATATGTTGCAGTTTTTTGCTGTTTTGCCACAAAGGCAATTCATCTAGAGGTGGTAAGTGATTTAACAACTGAAGCCTTTATCGCTGCCCTAAAACGCTTTATAAGTCGACGAGGTAGATGTAAAACGTTGTACTGCGACAACGCTACCAATTTCGTAGGCGCTAACAATCAATTACAAGAACTCAATAAGACCATTTACACCACCACAGCACAAGAAACAATAACCAACGCTTGTAGTCAGAAGGGAATTGAATTCAAATTTATTCCTCCTCGTGCACCGCATTTTGGCGGGTTGTGGGAAGCTGCAGTTAAATCAGCAAAGCACTTGGTGCTGAAAAACGTTTCGACAGCATCACTCACCTATGAAGAACTCGAAACTGTAATCATTGAGACCGAAGCAATTTTAAATTCCAGACCAATTACACCCATGTCAAGCGATCCAACTGATTTAACTGCCCTCACTCCGGGACATTTTCTGATTGGAGAACCACTAGTAGCACAGGTAGATGCAGTTTCTAATGATAAAAAACGATCATTAACGGCAAGGTGGAGATTGATATCTCAACTAAAGCAAGAGTTCTGGTCACGATGGACACGTGACTATTTACAGGAACTACAGCAACGACACAAGTGGCGCCAACAGGTTAAAAACGTGACGGAAGGCACAATGGTAGTTATAAAGGAGGATAACACTCCACCGCTTGAATGGCCGCTAGGAAGAATCGTTCGAACTTATAAGGGACATGATGGATTTATTAGGGTTGCCGATGTAAGAACAGCGACAGGAACGTGGAAAAGACCAATTCATCGTCTAGCCCCACTACCCGTTGAGTCCGTTGCAAAAGATGAATGCGAAAAAAAATCACCCGCACAACGAACCGAGGAAGACAAAGAAGTACCAAACAAAAGAATGAAGTTTTCTCCGTGGTCATCCGTAATTATGATACTGTCATTGGTTTTGTTACCCGTCATATTGGCGCATCCCGTTGACATTACAACCTTTGAAACCAATCCAGGATTATACTTCGACGCCCTTGGCTCAACCAACCTGATAACGGCAGACTGGAAAATCATTGTTTACTACGACTTAATTCCTATAAAGGACGAATTGAACACATTGATCAACGGGACGTATGCTCTTCAACATCTTTGCAATAAACTACCGCAAGATGTTAACTGCTCTCCCTTAGTTGACCACTATCTACACGTAAGTACAGATCTACGTGTAGACAACGCAATGCTCTTAAGGCAACGAAAGAAACGCGGCGCGTTGGACATAGTAGGAAACATCGCCAACAAATTATTTGGAGTTCTCGATTCCGATTACGCGAGGGACATGTCAGCCACAATACACAAAATCAACAACAATGAAATCAATATCAATGACATTCTAAAAACACACACATCAGTCATAGACTCAACCATAAACGTCATGAAAAGAAATCAGTATGAAACAATGTCTCGGCTCAACTATCTGAGGGAGAAGACGAATGAAATTTTAAAGGAAGTCAATCAAGAAAAAAGACAAGCCAAGATCTTCCAAAACTTCATATCACTTTCACTTCAACTATCAATAATCACTGCAGAGTTGCAAAGGATACAGAGCGCAATAATAAACGTCATAACAAGTACGCATCATGAAAAAATCAATCCGTTACTGTTATCCCCAGAACAACTCAAAGGGGAAGCAGCAAGAATAAGGAATAACCTGTCTCCAACGCAACAGTTGCCATATCAAGGAGATGATATATTGCATCTTTTCAAGCTAATGACATCTCAAGCCGGCATTTCAGATCATCATATAATTTTCGTTATCAACCTTCCGTTAATAGAACACGAGCAATTTGATCTGTTTCGACTAATCCCAGTTCCGACATGGTACAACAATGCATTAATAGCTATCACGACAGACACCGAAATCTTAGCCACAAATAAACACAGAGATCAATATTTCCCGCTAAGCTTAGCTGAGTTGAAGTCATGCAGATCGCTAAAAGAGTCATCCTATATATGCCTCGACAAACAATCAAAATTTATGCGAGACTCCGGGTTTCTTTCCTGCGAAATAAACCTACTCAACAATGGCACTTCAAAGGATTGTAAAACTACTACATTACACGACAGCCCACTGTGGGTACAACTATCCCACAACAACCAATGGATCTACGCAACCAAGGAAGCGGTTCAATTGACAGCAGTATGCGGAACAGGCATTCTTAAAATCGAGTTGATCAAGTCAGGACTCATCTCCATTCAACCCGATTGTGTCATAAAAAACAACCTTATAACGTTCCGAGGCCATCCAGTAGTCAATACTACCATGCAAGTATCCTACGCTGCCTTTGGCAATTTGACGACAATGAAAAACCCCATCAGCGTGATGGCACTTCCAAAGAACAACACAATTGATGTCAGTCAGCAAATTGAACAGCTTACAAACTTGCAAAACGTCTTAAAATCCACCGATATAAGAGATTCCCTTGAAGGGTTACAGTTCGACAAAACGCATCATTTCACAATTGGTTACTCTGCACTGACGATCTCGATAGTTGTAATGTGTCTTCTATCGTTCATAATTTTTCGGCACTGCAAACGATCAGCGGGACCCGTCACGAAAGGCCCTCCACCAAAACCAAGACGTCTGTCCGCCCAGCCAACCTTCACCATACATGAATAGTTGAAGGCATAGCTTCAACGCGCGGGAGAATGTACATTCGCACATTTGCTCGTTAACAAAACTATGCTGACGCTGAGGTGCGGTCATTTGACCGTACGCCGGAAAAAACACCTGCATGCTGACGCTAGTACGCCTGTCACTGAACTCATTCTGCTGACGCTAGTGTGAAGTCAGTGAACCCCGTAGCTAGCAAGTCAACGACCAACTCCTTCTGCTGACACATCTCATTATTTTTTACTTGACTTATTTTATTTCTTAATTGGCTTCAATGAATTTGGTTTTAAACAATTATGTATATAAGCATAAACTTTTATTCAATAAAGTTAGTTGTCATTAAACTTCTCAAGCTTCAGTGTCATTTCTGCGGGCAACAAGTCCAAAGTACTTGATTGCACAACATACAAATTCCTAGTTTTGCACTAAGGAAAATTCAACATCGCTTCAACAGTTAGCGGGCAACAAGTCCAAAGTACTTGATTGCACAACATACAAATTCCTAGTTTTGCACTAAGGAAAATTCAACATCGCTTCAACAGTTAGCGGGCAACAAGTCCAAAGTACTTGATTGCAAACATACAAAAAATCCTAGTTTGTACTCAGGATAAAACCTTACCTACTTAAACACCCGGTATTAGAAAAAATCCTGGAGGAAATAATTTCGCGAAGACTAAAGCAATTTATAGAGAAGTACAAGATAATACATCCAAGCCAATATGGGTATCAGAGTGAGAGAAATATTAATAAAGTTTTAGGAAGTTTTGCAAACAATCTGAATGAGAGTCTAAGTAAGGGTCAGCATAGTTTAGCGCTATTTTTGGACTTCAGTAAGGCATTCGACACATTGTCGCACGAAAAAATAATTATATTTAATAAGCTTAATAAGCTTAATCTATTCTTCTTCTTATCTTTCTTTGATCTTCCAGCTATACCTCCTTTTTCTACTTCTCTTTTCTATAAGCTATTTTCTTCTATCACAGTTTCTATCTAGTAATAGTTTATTATTATTTACACTTAGAGAAATTGTATTTTTTTTTATTTTTATTGCAATTGAAACTTGAAGCTTGTATATATTTTAATTCTTTTGTACATCTTTTAAAAGCAACAGCTTATTTGTACATTATAACATGAACATGAAATAAATAAATAAATAAATAAATAAATAAATAAATATCGCTTGAACGTGCAGGGGTTCGCGGTGAAGTTTTATTGTGGTTTAAGGACTATTTGAACATGAGAACTTTCCGCGTTAAAATTGCCAAAGAAGTTAGTGAGGAAGTTTGCGTCTCGCATGGTGTACCGCAAGGATCGAAGCTAGGACCCTTAATGTATATAATTTACGCTAATGATATGTTGAAAGCAATCAATTAGAGTAACGCATTTGCATAAGCTAATTACACCGCGCTTGTGATCTCGAACATAAATGTTGCAATCGAAAGAATGCAGTTGGATTTCAATGCAATTACGAGATGGTCAAATGACAATGGGCTGATATTGAATGTATCTAAAACAAAAATAATGCACGTGAAACCTCCTCATTTTCTATACACCAAAGCCCGCATTTTATTCCATGACCGCAAATGTCTTCATGCGAATCCATGCAGCGATGAAGATAGTCATGCGCATGAGAATTGCAGCACTTCCATAGAATTGGTCAAAACTTACAAGTACCTTGGCGTGATAGTTGATGACAACCTTAACTGGCACGCTCAGATAGAGTCGCTTCAGAAGAAAATGAAAAAGGCGTCATACTTTATTTATCACCTTAGCGGTTCATGCGGATATCCAGTGCTAATGCAAGCTTATACGGCGCTTTGTGAATCTATCCTGAAGCACGGGATCACGGCATGGGGATCATCAATCAGATGCAAACAGTTGCAAAAAAGCCAAAATTATGTATTAAAACTATTGGCCAAAAATAAAAATAAAAATTATGCACAAGAAACTTTAACATCGTTGCCAAAATACTTAAATATACTAAACGTGAAGAGTATTTTTGAATATACAGTGCTGATGGAATTTTATGGAGACCACAGATTCAGGAATGAGATTCAACACGCGTACGAGACCCGAAGGAGAACTGATGGTAGACTCAGAGTAAAGCAATATCACAACGATTATAGAAAAAACAGCCTTAATAAGACAGCCTTACAAGATGTATATAAATTCCTGCAGACAAGTCCACAGGACTTCGCGGGATAATGCATCAGTAAAACTCACATAAATTCTTTCATGTTATATACTCAAATGTTATATTGAAAATTTTATATTATATGTTAAATATGTTAAATATTATATTATGTTAAATTATATATTAAATGTGAAGATATCAAATATATTGAATGTGAAGATATCAAAAATGTTATTAATTTAATAATTTCTTGTTTTGACTTTTGTTTTATTTATGAACTTATTGATTTTTGTTTCGACATTTGTTTTGTTTTGAAATTTCTTTTATTCGTTAAGTTAATTTTTTTTGACATTTGTTTTATTTATGAACTTATTGATTTTTTGTTTTGACATTTGTTTTGTTTTGAAATTTCTTTTATTCGTTAAGTTAATCATTTTTTGTTTTGACATTTGTTTTATTTATTTACTTAATAATTTTTTGTTTTGACATTTGTTTTGTTTATTAACTTATTCATTTTTTGTTTTGACATTTGCTTTGTTTTGAAATTTGTTTAATTCATTAAGTTAATCATTTTTTTCTGTCTTTTTTTGTCTGTCCGTTGAAATCACGATCACAGGAGAACGGATTAAGATTTCAAAAATTTGGCAAAAATATTCGTGGCAATGTTGTAGTGTTTCGTATTGAAAATGGGCAAAATCGCATAAGGACCACGCCTACTTTTTAAATCGAGAGTGCGGTACCTCAGCATCACTTTTTGAGAGAAGACAAGAAAATTTTATATGTAGGTTTAGACTACTGCTTCCAGTTAATATGCCAAATATGGGCGTGATCCGCCCACTTTTAGTTTACATAGGTCATGGAGGGTTTTACATGGATTGTATTGAAAAGTATATAAGTTTCCTGAATAATATTGTAGTTTGTGAACCAATAATATTCTGTTGGGGAAAAAATGGGCGGGCCACGTATTGCAATAAATTTTTATACCCTACACCTAAATTTTGAGAGTAAACGCACTTAGTACCGGTGTTTCTAACACACAGAAATAGTTTAGCAGCTATAATTATAGTTTATCTTATATATCTTATACATATATACGAGTATATGTATATGCAGCTTTAAGGTGTAGACAACACCTTTAGTAGTTTTTATTTTTGTTTAATTTATTAACTTCATAATTTCTTGTTATGAATTTTGTTTTCTTTATAAAAATTTTAAATTTTTTATAAAATTTTATAAACTTTATTAAAAATACATTTTCATTAAGATTTTGTTTTATTAAGTTATTTATTAACTTATTCATTTTTTGTTTTGACATTTCTTTTATTTATTAACTTATTTTTTTGTTTTGACATTTGGTTTAGTTATTGGCTTAATAATTTATTTCTTTTACTTTTGTTTTATTTATGAACTTAATAATTCCTTGTTTTGACTTTTGTTTTATTTATTAACTTAATAATTTCTTGTTTTAACATTTGTTTTATTTATTAACGTAATAATTCCTTGTTTTGACTTTTGTTTTATTTATTAACTTAATAATTTCTTGTTTCGACTTTTGTTTTATTTATTAACTTATTCATTTTTAGTTTTCACATTTGTTTTATATTTTTAACTTAATAATTTTTTGTTTTGACTTTTGTTTTATTTATTAACTTAAAAATGTCTTGTTTTGACATTTGTTTTATTTATTTACTTAATTGTGTCTTGTTTTGACTTTTGTTTTGTTTATTAAATTATTAATTTTTTGTTGTGTTTATTTTTTCTTATTCATATTTTGTTTTGACATTGTTTTTTTTAATTTTTGTTTAACTTATTTACTTAATAATTTCTTGTTTTGACTTTTGTTTTATTTATGAACCTATTCAATTTCTTTTTGACATTTATTTTATTTATGAACTTAATAATTTCTTGTTTTGACTTTTGTTTTATTTATTAACTTATTACTTTTTAGTTTTCACATTTGTTTTATTTTTTTAACTTCATAATTCCTTGTTTTGACTTTTATTTTATTTATTAACTTAATAATTTCTTGTTTTGACTTTTGTTTTATTTATTAACTTAAAAATTTCTTATTTTGACATTTGTTTTATTTATTTACTTAATTGTTTCTTGTTTTGACATTTCTTTTATTTATTCTTGCAATTTATTCATATTTTTGACATTTGTTTTATTTATGAACTTAATAATTTCAATTTTTTTTTTATTTTATTTATTTTATTTAATAATTTCTTGTTTTATTTTTTGTTTTATCTATTAACTTAATAATTCCTTGTTTTGACTTTTGTTTTATTTATTTACTTAATAATTTCTTGTTTTGACTTTTGTTTTATTTATTAAATTATTAATTTTTTGTTTTATTTATTTATACTTATTCATATTTTGTTTTGACATTGTTTTTTTAATTTTTGTTTAACTTATTTACTTAATAATTTCTTATTTTTACTTTTGCTCTATTTATTAACTTATTCATTTTTTATCTTAATAATTTATTGTTTTTGTTGGGTTACAATTTAATAATATATATATTGGCATCACCTAAAGTTTTATACTTATTTTACAACGCTGCGGTTTTTCTGGCTGGCGTTGGCACAACTTTTTCTTTTTGGTTAATATTCACTAATACTCCTAAAATAAGAAAAACGATGTACTTAATTTTATTCAATTAAATAAAAAAACAAAACATTACTTTTCATCAGGTTATGGGCCCAGATCCAACGCAATTGTAAGTAACCAAAAAAATGGCATCTGTAGCAAGGATCGAACTGCTAAACGCAGAGAACTATGACACGTGGAAGCTACAAATGCGTGCTATGTTAGTAAAAAATGATTTATGGGCTTATGTCGACGGCACCAAACTGTGTCCAACGGAAAACGCATCAGAGTGGATCTCAAACGATCAAAAAGCATCAGCTGATATTATACTTTGTGTGCTGCCATCAGAGCTGGGGCAGATTTCAGATTGCAACCCATCAAGGGAAATGTGGTTAAAACTGCAAAGCATATATCAGTCCAAGAGGCCTGCGCGAAAAGCGGCATTGCTAAAGAAAGTGGCTCTTTCCAGACTTAAAGAAGCTGCGAGCATTAGAGACCACTTAAACAGTTTCTTCGATGCGGTAGCAAGGCTAAAAGAAAGCAACGTAACAATCGGAGACGACTTACTTGCCATCCTTCTTTTATACACCCTGCCAGACTCCTACGCATTGCCAACACCAGAGGTTCTAAATGTTAAAATACTCGAAGAAAGCGAGAGCAGGAAATCGAAAGAATATGAAAAGGACAACGCTATGTATAGCTATGACCAGCAGAAATCGAATAAGAATCATGGCAAATACTACAGAAACGCAACAAACAAAAGTGAAAACGACGTAGAGTGTTTCAAATGTGGCAAAATAGACCATTACGCGAGAACTTGCAATGCAAGAAGAAAGCAAAGCGCTCGATATGCAAACGAAAACGAGAAATACTATGCTAAAAACGAAAGCGATGACAATGCATTGATCTTGGCAGACACAAGTGCATTTATGAATGTCTGTAACGGCTGGTGTTTAGACAGTGGATCAACTGCAAATATGAGCGCTAATTTAGAACATTTCGATGCAGTTTCAGATATGGAGAAAAAACTGCATTTGTGAAATCATTAAAGGAAATTACGAATGATTAAAACTTTTATTGCTAAATTTCTGTTTTCAAATGATCAAATACAGTAAATTGTAAATGTAAATTGTAAATGTATTATGTATAACGTGCCCGATTTGCGCACAAATTTATTGTCGGTAGCAAAAATTACCGATAAAGGTAGTGAAATCATTTTTAGAAAAAACGAAGCAATAATCTTAAGTTGAAATAATCAAGTGCTATGTAGAGCTGAAAGAATGGGAAATTTATATTATGTAAAAAATACAATGAACATCGCTAACATATCTGAAGAGTTTCCATGCAAGGCAAGTCTGTGGCATTATAAAATGGGTCACTTAAATAGTGAGGATTTAAACCAACTTTATAAGAAAAAGTTAGTGTATGGACTGGATATCAAATGTGAAATTTGTATCAGCGAAAAGCAAACTCGAAAACCATTTCCCAAAGAAAGTAATAGTAAAGCTAGTGAAATCCTAGAAATTGTCCACACAGATGTGTGTGGTCCAATGCGAGCAACTTCACATTCGGGGAAAAGATACTTCATCACTTTTACAGATAATAAATCGCGTTATTGCGAAGTATTTTTTATAAGGCAGAAGAGCGAAGTATTAAACGTTTTCAAAAACTATAAAAACTTAGCCGAAAATTTCACAGGCAAAAGAATTAAAATTTTACAATCGGATAATGGTACAGAGTAAGTAAATCAAGAATTTGACAGGTTTTTGCAAGAAGATGTTATAAAACGTCGTCTATCAGCTCCTTATACACCCGAGCAAAACGGTCTAGCGGAAAGAAGAAACAGAACTCTCTTGGAAATGAGTCGGTGTATGATTAAACAGGCCGGAGTACCACAGAGTTTTTGGGCAGAAGCAGTAAACACAGCAAACTACATTAGAAATCGCTGTCCAACAAAATCATTAATAAATGAAGTTCCATACAAAACTTGGACGAATAAGAACCCTACGGTAAAATATTTCCAGGTCTTCGGCGTAAAAGCGTATGTTCTAAATAAGGAAAATAATCGAAATAAATTCGACTCAAAATCTGAAGTACACATGTTTGTAGTTTACTCCAGCGAATCAAAGGCTTATAGATTATGGTCGCCTACAAAACAAAAAATCATTATAAGCCGTGACGTCACATTCGTCAACCGTTTTATGTACAACAAAAAGTATGAAGAAAAATATATTTGTGAAAGTGAAAATACTCTTGTAAACAAAAATAAAAGTCTTTATAAAGATATTGACACTGAGAAAACAAATAATAATTCAGCTATTTCTGTTTTCCAAAAATCAAATATAAATGATACACAGAGAAAGTTACCAACAACGACATAACAGGTGCTGAAAATACAGTCTAATGTCCACGAGGTAGGGGTCGGCCCACGTATATACGTACGGGCTCAAGAGGAAGGCCAAGAAAAGTTTACTGTGTAGCAAAAACTAAGGAGACAGCGGACTCCAATAACGAAAATTCATCAGGGGAAGCATCAGAGGAATTTGAAGAATGCGAGTTCGTATACAATACGATTGTTGGTGATCCCGATACAACGAACGAAGCTTTAAATAGCCAAGAAGCTCTCCTGTGGATAAAAGCACTAGAGGATGAAATTCTAGCTCAAATCAAAAACAAGACGTGGGAAATAGTAGAACGTCCAGAGAATCGCAAAATCATAAACAACAGGTATGTTTTTAAAACAAAAGATGATAACAAGAAAAAGGTGCGTTTAGTTGCAAAAGGGTATGCTCAACGTCCTGGTGAAGACTTCCATAACACATTCTCACCCGTAATACGGCCCACTTCAATTCTAGTAATGGTAGCCTTATCAGCAAAACTCTACATGCAGATCCATCAGATGGACGTGTTTACAGCGTATTTAAACGGTAAACTCGATGAAATAGTATACATGAATATACCCGATTTATTATTACGTACGCTAAAGAAAATTGAGAGCGGCGAACCCATAGGATCGTCAGCATCTAAATCAGCGTCGCCCATGAGCAGCCATTCGGCCACTCAATTTTTGAGCACCTTAATATGTATACAATGAGTGCATTTGCCGAAATTGCGTGAGCATTCATGAAAGTTTGATTTGGCTACACCCAAAAAAATTATCGCTGTTTGTTTTAATGCGGATTTTTCCTTTATATTATATAAAATTATTATATTTTATTGCAAAAATCATATTTTATGTACAATCTACAAGATTTGTTACGAATAAGCTCAATTCTTCATATTAACACATCTAATATATCGTTTTCCGTCCTTCTCCAACTAAAGATTCGTAAATTTTTAGCAAATAATTGAGGTGTGATACTTTTCACGCTTGTGCTGGTTTGTTAAAACTTTAAATGTGTTGCAATAATCGTAGCAGAATTTAACAAAAAGAAACTAATGCTTCCTACTTCGAATTATTAATTTTCTTCAGTGCAGGTTGAGAAATCATTCATACACATGCTTAAAATGTGACAGTGTGAGTTTGGACATCGCTGATCTAAATTAACCAATGACAATGTTACCCAAACAACTAAAGCATGGAGCAAATGCTTAAGTAAATTGCGAAATTCCGTTTGTCTCCTGCGTAAAGCATTATACGGACTTCGTCAATCAGGCCTTTCGTGGTATAATGAACTCACAACAAAACTAAAAGATTTCGGAATGATCGCAACATTAAGAGATCCGTGCCTTTTTGTAAAGCATAAACATAATGACACGTTACTCATCGCAATTTATGTAGATGACCTATTAATAGCGTCAAATAATAAAGACGTTAACTTTATAAACGAAGTTAACACAAAACTTTGAGATGAAAGATCTTGGATTGGCAGGTGTTTGTCTCGGCATCGAATTTCAACAGAATCTCAAGATCCATGAAACCTTCTTGTCACAAACCAAATATACTAAACAAATTCTGGAGCGTTTCGGCATGAGTGACTGTAAGTCTGTACGAACTCCAATGGGAGCAAACATAAAATTAGAAAAACCAAAACATATCGACGAACATGCTATAAAAACGTACCCATTTCAAAGTCTAATAGGAGGTTTGATGTACTTGGCGGTAACAACACATCCGGACATCGCACACTCAATTAATAGTCTCAGTCAGTTCAACTCGAATTACAACATTGAGCATTGGAAAGCGGCTAAACGTATTTTACGGTACCTACGGGGAACTATTAATCACGGACTATTATATAAACAGAACGATGAAACATTATACGGAGTGGTGGATGCAGATTGGGGCGCAGATACGATTGACAGGCGTTCTTACTCTGGATTCGCATTTATTTTATCTAGTGCAGCCATATCGTGGGAATCAAGAAAGCAACAAACGATTGCCTTATCAAGTACAGAGTCGGAATATTTAGCCATGTCCGAGGCTACGAAGGAGCCTTTATACTTGAAGGGACTCTTGGAAGAGATTGGCATCGTATGTGAAAAGATCACTTTATACAACGATAATCACGGTGCCCAAAAGCTGATACAGAGTTTCGGTCACCACACTCATACGAAACATGTAGATGTGCGACATCACTTCATGCGTGACAGTGTAAACAGTGGCTACATAGAATTGACTTACATGCCAACCGAAGAGATGCCAGCCGACGTACTCACCAAAGGTCTTACTATATCAAAACACGACCATTGTATACTTGATCTGGGCGTTTTGAATCATCAAACTTAATAATATAATTGAGGAGGGCTGTTGGGTTACAATTTAATTATATATATATTGGCATCACCTAAAGTTTTATACTTTTTTGGTTGTGACATTTGTTAATTTTTTTTTAATTTATGAACTTAATCATATCTTGTTTAGATTTTGTTTAATTTTTTAACTTATTCATTTTTTGTTTTGACCTTTTTTAATTCATTAACTTAATCTTTTTTGTGTTTCCATTTATTTTATTTATTAACTTAATTATTTATTGTTTTGACATTTGTTTTATTTATGAACTTATTGATTTTTTGTTTTGACATTTGTTTTGTTTTGAAATTTGTTTTTTTTTGTTGTGATATTTGTTTTATATATTTACTTAATAATTTTTTGTTTTGACATTTGTTTTATTTATTAACTTCTTCATTTTTTGTTTTGACATTTTTTTATTTATTACCTTAATAATTTTTTGTTTTAACATTTGCTTTAAAATTTTTGTTTTATTTATTAACTTAATACCTTCTTAGTTTGCCTTTTTTTTTATTTAGTATTTTATTAATTTTTTGTTTTAAAATTTGTTTATTTTAATAACTTAACTATTTCTTGTTTTGACTTTTGTTTTATTTATGAACTTATTCAATTTCTTTTTGACATTTATTTTATTTATTAATTTTTTTTTTGTTTTGCCAATTGTTTAACCTAATTATTGTTTAATTTAATAACTTCATAACTTCTCGTTTCAACGTTTGTTTATTTATTAACTTTGTAACGACGAGTTTTCCTTTCCCAGCCGGGAATAGCTCACTCGTCCCAGGGTTCGTGGCAAGTGGATCTCGGAACCACTTGCGAACAATATTTAAGCTGCGTTTCCGAATTTCGTTCGATTGGTGTTTCAACCAATCTAGCACTGACTCAGAGAGTTCAGCTCGGACGCAATGCTAAGTATCGTATTTATTGTATTTCCTTAACAATTCTTATACAATCGTATCTATTTTCCTTAACAATTTTTATAAAATCGTATGCTATTATTTTTCTTTAACAATTCATAAAATTAGTACTATAAGAGCCTCAGTGGGTCGCGTAAACAAAGAGCCACAATGGGTCGCGTAAATTAAGAGCCACAATGGGTCGTGTAAAATAAGAGCCACAGTGGGTCGCGTAAATTAAGAGCCACAATGGGTCGTGTAAAATAAGAGCCACAGTGGGTCGCGTAAATTAAGAGCCACAATGGGTCGTGTAAAATAAAGAGCCGTTTGCACGGTCGATATGTATTAAACGAGGCCTTCTTGGGGTCACCAAGATACCTCAAAAATGCGAACCTTTGGTGTCTTCTGCTGCGTGACTAATATTAGTTTGGCGTCAGAACAAAGGCTGATTTGTAATGTTCAAATCAGCTCGTTAAAAGCGGCAAGCGAAATAAACTATCCCCGAATTCTAAGAGATTTCCAATGGAATCTGCCGTCAACGAAGACAAATTCCATTCAAACAACATTTTGTCCGTCGGCTGATTGCTATTCATTCGTATGTCTGTATATCTGTCGGTAGATGTATGCTTTCTGGTTTTCTCTACTCGATCTGCTAATGGGAATATTTGCGTTTATGTGTAGCTATGTATTCTTAGTGTGTACTTATTTGCATACGGTCACTTGGAAGAAACAGGTTTTCTGTGTTAATTCCAGTTCTATTCTTCGTAGTCTGTTTGTAATCTTTCTGTTTTGCTTTGCTCTTCATGTTTAACTAATATGTATATAAATATGTGTATCTAATTGTCTAATCTAAAACTATTTACATTAAAATCTTATTGTAACGAATTGTGGTCGTTACATCCTATCCCTACTTAGCGCGAAATAAAAAAAATAAAAAATAAAAAGCAGTAATCATTCGGTGAAAGCGAACAGCTACCGGTTGAAAGAAAATGTCCTATGTCTGTTACTGGTGACGACTTCATTGATGTCTCGGTATCGTAGCTGAGTTCGTTCGTTCATCTTCGGTATAGCATATGTCGCATGTTGTATTCGGCGATTATGTTTTCTGGTTGTGGCAGAACATTGCTGGCTTCCATGTTGAGACGGTTGTTGTACGGTGGCGGGACTCACATAATGACTGCGGTACGGTACGGTAGGCGGTAAACGTTCTGCTCGTGTCATTTTGACTGACATCGGTTTATGCTTCGGTTTCGGTATATGAATAATACATTTGGTCATATGCGGTGGTTTACTCTCTGGGCGCTCGTTTGATTGAGGTTTATGTTCTGTTGGTCTTGGAGAAGTTTGATCCCTTCTTAATTTTCTGCGACTGGTGTTGATTTTGGGCTTCTGTGTATGCGGTTGTGAAAATTGTTCAACGGACTTTACCGTTGGTCTGGATTTGGTTGGTTCTTTCTTCAACTTGTTGCGACATGTGCTGGTGTCCGAGTTGAGGTTTCCTGGTGTGAACTGCTGTCGTGCCTTACCGGTTGGAAACGATGCTTTTCTCTTATCGACGAATTCAGGACTGACAGTTGCACCCCGTTTTAATTCAGGTGGAGAGCAACTTTGAATCGTCTGGCCGGCGATGTGTAGCTTGCATCCTAATTGTGACAACAAGTCTGTTCCTATAATTAATTCTTCTTGGAGACCTGGTAGGAAATGAACTTCTTGTCGGACTCGTAATTCGTTTATGACTATGGTGGCATAGTAACTTCTCTCGGTTGACACTGGTTGGCTATTAGCTAGTGATAGCTGTTGAGCTTTACCCTTCTCGGGGATGCATTTGTGTTGTAAATGCTCATCGACCATTCTGCCTATCAGAGTGAGTGAGGCGCCCGTGTCTATCAGAGCGTTGATTGGCTTCTCATTGCATACAATCGGTATTCTGTACATTGGATGATCATAAGTATCCATAATTCCATATGGGGTTGTCATTTTATTTCGGCAGCTACAATGTCGCGATAGTATGTCTGCCTTTCCACAATGCGAACAGAATAATTTCGGGTTTCCATGGCACTCAGTTCGTCTATGACCTGGTTTACCGCATCGCCAGCAGTGGCTCTGGCGTGCATAATCTTGAGTGGTTACCCAGTTGGAAACGTGTGATCGGTTGTGACGAGCTTCTTCTCCACGAATATACTCATACTCATCGGTATGGCTCATGAGTGAATCCAAATCGTTAAAGTCACTGCGTCGAATATAAAGACGGTACTCTGGTCGCAAACCTTCATAAATGCGCTCTGCGGGATTCTCTTGACTCATGCGTGGATGTTGGCGAATCAGGTTCATGATACTCATGATGTATTCTTTCGCTTTTTCGCGAGGCCCCTGGTGTCTTCGTATTATATCCTCTTCTAACTTTTGCACGTATCTCGGTGGTAAGAAGAAGATCATAGCAGCGTCTTTGAACTGCTGCCATGTGTTTATATCGGACCGTTTATAGCGCCACCAGTCTCTGGCGCGATCGCGGAGTAGCTCATTTAATGGCAAGAGCAAGCTGTTGTAGTTGATTTGATAACAGCTGGCTAGTTCTTCCATGTTTTCAATAAATTCTAAAATGGAACGTGTCCCATTGAAATGCAAATTCCATTTGCGCACCGTATTCATGATGTCGTATTCTCTATGGTCATGCGGTTGCTGCATTGGGTAACTTGAATGCTGTATTTCATTGACGACGGTTGGTGACGGAAACAATGCGGTTGTTGCGGGTACTGCGAGTGAATCGATTTTCAGATTACCGCGCTCTGCCGAGTTCCGTCGCGATCGCTGTCCTTTTATGTATTGGCTCAAGCGTTGTCTCATCTCTTTCACAGTGTCATCTAGTGGTAAGCTTAGAAGTTTCATTTGAGCTTCTAATTCCTCTTTCTTTAATTTGTAGATGAAACTTAAATTTTCCGGTAGTTGTTCATCATAGTTGACTTGCACTTGCTGTGGCTTTGAATGCATGGTTGGAGCATTCGAGTGGCTCGTTGCGCTGCTGCATTTGTTTCCCTGCTGATCTGGTGAATTACTCCTTGACTGGTCGGAGGATTGCTTAATTTATCAGCTTGCTGGTGTGAAGAAATGCTGCGCTGATCTGGTGAAATATTCCTGTGTTGAATATCTTGTTGCTGCGGTGAGTTACTTCTTTGTATGGAAGCACCGCCTGTTTGAACAATCGGTTGTTCATTTTGTGTGTGTAACAGAGAACTGCAGCGAATACACTCGTTCTTATCTGTGCAAGAAAGACACGGATCATTATTCGTGCTTTTACTATATTCGGACTCGTAAATTTAATGCACATGCATGATTCGCACCCGATCTGTGACGAATACTGAAAACACTCGCCACGAAGGCTACGAATGGTCAAATGATCCGTAAAAAGCACGAGTATTTCTCATGTATTCGATGTCATTTTAGGTGACACGAGTATATTCGTACAAAAGAGCATACAAAAGAGACGCCGGAGTCTCATTAACCGATAACAAAAACAAAAACAAAAGACGCGTAAACAAAACACACAATGATGATCTCATGCACTCAATGAATGCGATGTATGTATATGTACGAATATACTCGTGTCACCTAAAATGACATCGAATACATGAGAAATACTCGTGCCTTTTTACGGATCATTTGACCATTCGTAGCCTTCGTGGCGAATCATTTTACGATCCGCATTCTTCGGCACGCATCATTTTATCAATCGCAGACTTCGGGACGAATGTTTTCACGATACCTCTCAGAACTAGTGCGAATGGTAGTCGGACATGAAAAAACAATGCATAGTGTTGATTCGGTATCCGTTTTTTAACGAATGATCCGAAACTACGCTTTAGTGTATTCGTTGCAGTTCTCTGGTGTGTAATGAACCGCTTCCAGAGGAAAGCGGTCCCTGTTCGGGCGCCATTTGTAACGACGAGTTTTCCTTTCCCAGCCGGGAATAGCTCACTCGCCCCAGGGTTCGTGGCAAGTGGATCTCGGAACCACTTGCGAACAATATTTAAGCTGCGTTTCCGAATTTCGTTCGATTGGTGTTTCAACCAATCTAGCACTGACTCAGAGAGTTCAGCTCGGACGCAATGCTAAGTATCGTATTTATTGTATTTCCTTAACAATTTTTATACAATCGTATCTATTTTCCTTAACAATTTTCATAAAATCGTATGCTATTATTTTTCTTTAACAACTCATAAAATTAGTACTATAAGAGCCTCAGTGGGTCGCGTAAACAAAGAGCCACAATGGGTCGTGTAAAATAAGAGCCACAGTGGGTCGCGTAAATTAAGAGCCACAATGGGTCGTGTAAAATAAGAGCCACAGTGGGTCGCGTAAATTAAGAGCCACAATGGGTCGTGTAAAATAAGAGCCACAGTGGGTCGCGTAAATTAAGAGCCACAATGGGTCGTGTAAAATAAAGAGCCGTTTGCACGGTCGATATGTATTAAACGAGGCCTTCTTGGGGTCACCAAGATACCTCAAAAATGCGAACCTTTGGTGTCTTCTGCTGCGTGACTAATATTAGTTTGGCGTCAGAACAAAGGCTGATTTGTAATGTTTAAATCAGCTCGTTAAAAGCGGCAAGCGAAATAAACTATCCCCGAATTCTAAGAGATTTCCAATGGAATCTGCCGTCAACGAAGACAAATTCCATTCAAACAACATTTTGTCCGTCGGCTGATTGCTATTCATTCGTATGTCTGTATATCTGTCGGTAGATGTATGCTTTCTGGTTTTCTCTACTCGATCTGCTAATGGGAATATTTGCGTTTATGTGTAGCTATGTATTCTTAGTGTGTACTTGTTTGCATACGGTCACTTGGAAGAAACAGGTTTTCTGTGTTAATTCCAGTTCTATTCTTCGTAGTCTGTTTGTAATCTTTCTGTTTTGCTTTGCTCTTCATGTTTAACTAATATGTATATAAATATGTGTATCTAATTGTCTAATCTAAAACTATTTACATTAAAATCTTATTGTAACGAATTGTGGTCGTTACAACTTATTGATTTTTTCTTTTGACATTTGTTATATTTATTAACTTAATTTTTTCTTATTTTGACTTTTGTTTTATTTATTATATTATTAATTTTTTGTTTTGACATTTTTGTACCACATCAGCAATCTTAGTGTTCATAAGGTACTTACACAAGATTATTTAGCTTTATGCGAATCTGGCCTTCATCATGGAATAACCGCGTGGGAATCATCAGTGTGCAGAAGACGTCTTCAAAACAGTCACAATTCCATCCTTAAGATACTTACAAAATCTCGAAGACACGCATATAATACATGCCGGAGTGCAGGCGGGTTTTAAATATTGGCGGCACTTACAAATACTGTCTAATTATGGAATTTTATGACGACAACGAGTTAGGGTCCGTTTAGATCATCCTTTTGGAACACGCCGTAGAATAGAAGGAAGGTATCAAATCCCGCAATTCTACAATAAATACTTCAAAAATACACTGAACATACTTCTGCCAACCTTCCTGAAATCGGCAGAAAATTAACATGATTAGCGGCCGCGGTATAACGACACTCAAAAGACCACGAAGAATAGTGGAATAGTGGATAGTTAATAACATAAACAAATATTAAAAAAAAAACAAACGTCAAAACAAAAAATCAATAAGGTCATAAATAAAACAAAGGCCAAAACAAGAAATTATTAAGTTCATAAATTAAACAAAAACAATTGTCAGAACAAAACCTGAATAAGTTAATAAATAAAATAAATGTCAAAACAAAAAATTAATAAGTTCATTAATAAAACAAAAGTCAAAACAAGAAATTATTAAGTTAATAAAATAAACAAAATTTAAATAAAACAAATTTTCAATTCAATTCAATTTCAATTTATTCATTTCATTCATTTAAATGTAAATATCATAATTTCTACTACAAATATCACGCGAAGCTCGAAAAAGCATTTCTGCAGGATTTTACTATCTAACAAATAATGTAAATTTAGTTATTACTGAAGTACTTAAAAATATTCATTCAAATTGGAATTCATAAATTATTGTAGCTAATAATTCTCAAAGTCTCCACCATTTCTCGTGGCATATTGGGTGTCGTGATACTGCGGCCGCTAATTCATCTTAATTTATTTAAATCATGTTAATTTTCTGCCGATTTCAGGAAGGTTGGTCGAAGTATGTTCAGCGTATTTTTGACGTAATTATTGTAGAATTGCGAGATATGATACCTTCCTTCTATTCTTCGTCGTGTACCAAAAGGATAATCTAAACGGACCCTAACTCGTTGTAGTCATAAAATTCCATAGTTAGACAGTATTTGTAAGTGCCGTCAATATTTGAAACCCGCCTGCACTCCCACATGTATTATATGCGTGTCTTCGAGATTTTGTAAGTATCTTAAGGATGGAATTGTGACTGTTTTGAAGATGTCTTCAGCACACTGATAATTCGCACGCTGTTATTCCATGATGAAGGTCAGATTCGCATAAAGCTAAATAAGCTTGGGTAAGTACCTTATGACCACTAAGATTGCTGATGTGGTACAAAAATGTCAAATCAAAAAATTAATAAGTTTTTTTTTTTTTTATTATTACAGAGGCAGTAGATGCATTTACGCACTAACACCGGTACGGTTGCCGAACGAAGCCCCCGATAGTGTGGGACTCCCACTCAGTTGGACTACCCACTAAAACCTTCCTCTTCGGTGAGGATAACGAAGCAGACCAGAACAAGTGGTCCTTTTTCGCCCCACGGAAGCGGTCACTACGAATGGCCAAAGGAATCGACCTCTCGTCTCATGACCAGGTCCCGTGTTAATGCTAACGCATTCTTGAACTAAGAGTCTATACGTCCGTCAGCAACCTGATCGCACATACCAAGCCTCTTGGTCGCCAGAGCCGGGCAAAGATCACATTGTGATCCGCCGTCTCCTCCAGACACACCCTGCAGGTATCCTCTTCCACAAGACTCATCTTGTGGAGATGATACTTAAAGTTACCATTGCCTGTGACCAGAGAGGTGAGCCAGCTCAGACTGTCTCTTCCGTAGTTGAGCAGTCTTCTGGCCTCTCCGCGAAGTGGTTGCGTAATAACCAACTTCGTCTGCCGGCAAGTGGTTAGCTCCGACCATCTCCGTGAGTGCTCGGAGAACAACCACGTGTCCATCAGGGACCCAAGCTTCCCATCACTTAAAGCGACTCTCGGTTCGTGGCCGCAAAAATCTTCCGCAGCCCCTTTCTTGGCGAGAGAGTCTGCTTTGTCATTCTGTGCCGTGCCAACATGTCCTCTCATCCAAAAGAGTGTTACCTCGTACCCCTGGGCACACTCATTAAGCTTGTGGACAGTCTCTAGCACCAAACTGGAATTTGTACTTGTCCGCCCTATACTCCTGATCACCGCCTGGTTGTCGAGTGCCATAAGAATCCTCCTATTCCTCACCCGACGCCCAATTAATTGATCCAAAGCATGTACCAAAGCCAGCAACTCTGCCTGATACACGGACACGTACTTCCGCAAGCGAAGTGTACAGTGAAGGTGTAATTCTTCCGAAAAGACACCAGCACCCGCTCTCCCCTCTATCAACGACCCATCTGTAAAGATGCTAATGTCGTGCCTACTGCATACCCCGTGCAGCCTCCCAACCGCGATAAGTATGGCATGCGATCTATCAATGACTCGCACTCTCTTCATGCCTTCCATCGGCATCTGCACATCACGAATATTTTTAAAGACCATGTCAATAATTTGACCGTGTCCTGTAGCTGGTAAACCAGCCCCATGCCATTCGGCGTTCCTCCACATGCGTAATGTAGTCAATGCCGCCGTCTTCCTCACAAATAAATCTAACGGTAGCATCCCGAGTAATGCTTCTAAAGCGTACGTCGGGATGGTGCGCATAGCACCACTGATGACCACACATGCTAAACGCTGCAGTCTGTCTAACTCAAACTTAGCCGTTGTCTTGCCAGCCCTGTGTCACCAGACAACCGCACCGTATGTCAGACAGGGTCTAACCATGGCCGTGTAGACCCATTGCATCTTTTTTTGGGATATACTCCACTGCACAATCTTTGCCTTCCAGATCCTGTCCTCAACATGTTCCTTCCAAAGAAGCTCACAATCAAGGAGCATTACTAGATATTTGACCCTTCGGGAAACCTTGATTTCAGATCCAAAAATCCTAATAGGACTCATACACGGAATCTTTCTTTTTCTTGTGAAAAGGATCAGATCCGTCTTCGCAGCATTAATGGTGAAGCCATGCTCTCCACACTACCTTTCGACAGTGAAGACTGCACCGTGCATGATGTCCCACATGATCCCTATAAATTTTCCTCTCCCCATCATTGCTACGTCGTCCGCATACTCAATAGTGTGTATGCCTCCCAAGTCCAGCCGCTTTAGCAACGAGTCAACAGTGATATTCCACAGGATGGGAGACAAAACCCACCCTGTGGACACCCCCTCGTCACTATTGCTCTGCTGATACGACTCCCACAACGTAGATTAACCGCAGCATGAAGTCTACCCAGTTTATTATAACCGGGTCTACGCCACGAACTTCCAGAGCACATCTCAATCTGTCAAAGGAGATTTTGTCGAAGGCCCCCTCTATGTACATAATGGTCACAGCAATGCCTCCATTATTCAGCTCTTTCTCCGCCACTCCAACTAAGTTGTGGAGAGCGGTCACAGTTGATCTAGCTGCCCTATAAGCATGTTGACATCTGCTCAAGGGATGTTCAACGAAATGAGTACCCTCTAAATAGTCCACCACAACTCTTCCCATCGTCTTTAAAAGAAAATCCTCAGCCTCAGTATAGTCCTTCTTGCCTGGTTTAGGTAGGAAGACCACCCTTCCCTCCATCCAGACCCACGGCACGAAGCCCAAGGCCAGACAGACTACAAATATCATTGCGGGGAATATCCCGTGTAGTCCTAGAGTCTTAAACGGGGAGAAGGTCAACAGCGCTCCTCTAACCCCGTTCAGAGTTACAATCCTTTCCGCATCGTTTCTCGCTGACCCGGTAAACCATCTGCGAAGTGGTGACCAGGCCTCGCTCGATCCAATTCTTGCTTTCCTGGTCTATCCACCATTTCTTGAGCGGACTCCTCCAGAGTCTCCAGAATGACCCCATCCTTTTCTCGGATAAGACCCATTCTGGGTGCTGGATCCCTGGATATCATCACCTGTACCTTGCATACATCGCATATATCCTTGTGTTAGTACAGAAGTCCCTCCATGACTGCCTCTTCTGCTTCCTCAGGGTCTTCTTCAAACACTTTTTCTTTTCCTTATAATCGCCCCACGTCAAAACATCTTTTTGCCTCATGTACCGGTTAAAGGCTCTTCTCGTTTCCCTCTTAAGAGATTCCAGCTCCCCGTTCCACCAAGGGACCGGGTCCTCTCCATCCACTTTGGTTCGAGGGCACGCTCTTTCAAAAGCAGAGATCATGGCTCAGTTTAATCTCTTAACCTCGATCTCTACTTCCATAGTATTCCTAGCTTTCCTCGCCAACCTAGACCTCAGATCCCCCTCCAACACTTCCTTGTACAAATGACAATCCGTGTTCTTGGGTATCCTTACCATTCTGGTTCCTCTTCGCCGTCTCAGACCGTAGGAAACCTCGAACTGAATAGCCCTATGATCTGACATTGTTAGTCTATCACGGACCCTCCAATTCGAGAGTCTCCCCACTATGCCGAGACTTGCCATAGTTAGGTCAATAACCTCACTTCTGATGGCATTCACAAAAGTAGGTTGAGACCCTCTATTGACGATCTGAAGATCGAATCTACTCACAAAATCAAGTAACTACTCGCCTCTCGGAAAGGAGCCCTTTCCGCTCGCAATTCTCACGACCGTCAGGTCTAGAAAACAAATATGGGGCATGAGTACCGCTTGGACCCCATGCCTTACCAGAATGCAGGTTCGTTTCCTGCCCTCGACTGTAGAAACAAAAATACTAGCTCCCTTGCAGGATAGACCCTTAATACAACCATGGAGTATCCAGGGTTCCTGCACCAAGGCTATGTCCAGCTCAACATCATTGCTGATGCCGCCCTACTGTGATGGATGTTCAACTGACACACCCGCAGTGTTTGCCCGCGCAGGCCCACCTCCCTCCCGGCGATCCATACGTGAAAGAATGAGAAACGTCCCCGCGGGCGCAGTGTCTACTGGATCAGGCTGGATTCTTCTGGAATTTGACCACTGCTTGATCAAGACCGCAGTTGAGTTTATCTCCCCCCCCCCCCCCCCCCCCCCTCCCTTGATGGCCTCCGCCTCTTCCTTCGGGCACCAGACCGTCAACGTGACACCGACTTTCTCTCCTTTGCCGAACTTTTCCGTGCGGTTCATCCTCCATTTAGAGGTATCTCCTACACAACCGTTCTGTCGATGGAGCCTTTTTAGGATAATGTCCCTGCTCTCCGATGTACCGTAGGTAACAACCACCATCCTACTTTCATCCTTCAAGGCGTAAAGCCTATCCAGACGCAGATTTACCCCCTGCCAGAGGCCTTCGAGCCTCTTAGAAGCCCTAAAGAGCCACTCTTTCGACTGCTGATTCTTACACCTAATGGCGATGAATCCACAGTCCAGATAGGCATTTCCTACGAACCGTTAATCCGCCGTTCCATCCAGGTCGTCCAGTGCTTTAAGGAGAGAGCACTTGAAGATTGCCAAATGGCTTTCTTCTAAAGGACCACCCCGACCCATGTCTGCAATACCAATGAGGAGATCCCCACCAGCAACTCCTGCGTATGACCTTTTGGCGCCAGGTTCTTTGTTCATTAATGCCGGTATCATCCAGACTGGAGGGTACGCTTCCGAGATTTCCGGATAGCATTCCGCTCCCCGCTGGAAGCGATTCCGACATTAACCACTGCCGATGAAATGGCTTCCACCACTGCTCCAGCGCTCGACTGAGCAGGCTCCTGCTTATCAGGCAAAGCGGTTTCCGAAGATTCACCTCTAAACCTCTTGCCCACCGAGTAGTCATATCATCTATGGACCTCTGCAGCGCTTTCCTCGCCTTTTGCTGCTTTCTTTTCTGCCTATATTCCTCCCTCTTACGAGAGGCCGATAGGGCAGCGTCCACGGCACTTCCGTCTGGTCCTCTGCTGGATTCGACTTATCGCTCGGACGAAACCTTGGGTTCCTTCGCTGCTTCAGCAGCAACCAGACTCCGCACGGTGCCTTGGTCATCTTTTGAAATCAAACCCACAACAGGTTTGGTTTCTACAGAAGCCAAGTCCTCCACGTGACGATTTACTCGTCCTTCTGGCTGGGTTTCTTCCTCAGCCGAAGCTAATCCCTTAATGGATTCCGCCTTAACCAGAGCGTCAACCACAGACACTTCCCCTTCTCCCTCTTTCGACCGTTTAGCTTTTTATATAAAAGTCCGTTGTTGTCCCACGAGTAATGGGGAAAGGAGGTCAACCTGCGCAGAGCCCCTTACACAGGCAAGGCTAGTTAATCCGGTGGTCGTCAGGTAACCGGATACTCCGTTCTCGACTGGGCTATTTGATTGGGCCCCCAGCCAGGTTGATTATCGGTATGGCACGTATAACACCTTAATCCACCCCAGAGGTAGGGAAGTAGGGATGGGATGGAGTCACGGGTCTGGGTATGTAAGGAGCAAAAATATATAAGGGGAGTCGCCGCTTCTGTCAGCCCAGGAACTCTTGCTATCCCATAGAGCCGGAGGACTTGGTGACCAGGGACCACCACGTGGAGGTAGAAGTCGGCTTGCCCGCTCAAGAGAGTTACGGAGAGCCGTCATGTTGGCCCTTTATTCCCAAACCCAAGCGAATCTCGATCCCCAAAAATTAATAAGTTAATAAATAAACAAAAGTTGAAACAAGAAATTATTAAGTTATTAAATTGAACAATAATTAATAATAGCAAAACAAAAAAGAGTTAATAAATAAAACAAATGGCAAAACAAAAAATGAATAATTTAATAAATAAAACAAAAGTCAAAGTAAGAAATACTTATGTTAATAAATTAAACAAATTTTAAAACAAAAAATTAATAAAATAATAAATAAAACAAAAGTGAAAACAACAAACTATTAAGTTAATAAATAAATAAATGTAAAAGCAATAAATTAGTAAGTTCATAAATAAAACAATAATAACAATAATAATAAATAAAACAATAGTCAAAACAAGATATTATTAACTTAATAAATATAATAAATGTCAAAACCAAAAATCAATAAATTAATAAATAAAAAAACGTTGAAACAAGAAATTATTAGATTATTAAATTAAAAAATAATTAAGTTAAACAAATGGCAAAACAAAAAAAAGTTAATAAATAAAACAAATGTCAAAACTAAAAATGATTAACTTAATGAATTAAACAAATGTCACAACAAAAAATGAATAAGTTAATAACTACAAAAAAAAAATGTCAAAACAAAACATGAATAAGTTAATAAATAAAACAAAAGTCAAAACAAAAGAGTATTAAGTTAATAAATAAAACAAAAATTATAAAGCAGATATCAAAACAAAAAATCATTAAGGTAATAAATAAAACAAAAGTCAAAACAAGAAATAGAGAGCTAATAAAATAAACAAATGTTTATTAAATTAAATTGAACTAATTGACATTATTAGTTAATAAATAAAACAAAAGTCAAAACAAGAAATAGTTAAGTTAATAAATTGAACAAATTTTAAAACAAAAAACTAATAAAATAATAAATAAAACAAAAGTGAAAAAATAAGAAAGAATTAAGTTAATAAATATAACAAATGTCAAAACAAAAAATGAATAAGGTAATACATGAAACAAAAGTCAAAACATAAAATAGAAAGCTAATAAATTAAACAAATGTTTATTAAATTAAATTGAATTAATTGAAATTATTAGTCAATAAATAAAACAAAAGTCAAAAAAGAAACTATTAAGTTAATAAATAAATAAAATTAAAAGCAATAAATTAGTAAGTTCATAAATAAAACAAAAGTCAAAACAAGAATTTATTAAGTTAATAAATATAATAAATGTCAAAACCAAAAATCAATAAATTAATAAATAAAAAAACGTTGCAACAAGAAATTATTGAGTTATTAAATTAAACAGTAATTAAGTGAAACAAATGGCAAAACAAAAAAAAGTTAATAAATGAAACAAATGTCAAAACAAATATTAATAAGTTAATAAATAAAAAAATTGTCAAAACAAAAAATTATTAAGTAAATAAATAAAACAAATGTCAAAACAAAAAATAAATAACTTAATAAATAAAACAAATGTCAAAACAAAAAATTATTAAGTAAATAAATAAAACAAATGTCAAAACAAAAAATTATTAATTTAATGAATTAAACAAATTTATTTATTTTATTTATTTATTTTTATTTATTTATTTGAAACAAATGCACAATAAGAGCAAAGCTCTTTTTACGCACAATAAGTATGCTTATACCAGACCCATCATTACATAATTAAAATAAAATACAAAAAAATGTAAATGAATGTAAATTTAACAAATGTCAAAACAAAAAAATTAATAAGTTAATAAATAACACAAATGGCAAAACAAAAAATTAGTAAGTTCATAAATACAACAAAAGTTCAAACAAGAAATTATATAGTTAATAAATTAAACAAAATTAAGCTAAAACAATTGTCAAAACAAAAAGTGAATAAGTTCATAAATAAAACAAATGTCAAAAAAAAAATAGTATTTTAATATGTCACGATTAATGTGTATACAATTGACGTCATGATATTTAATCCCTATTTCGCTGTAGAGAAAGCGAGGCGGCTTAATATGCATTACCTTCGACTTTGATGCATTGAGTGATAGACCATTATCGTGAGACCATCTTATTATTACATCGAAGTCGTTTTGCATCTTTTCAATCGCTACACTCAACTCTGGACTCGATACTACTATCGCTGTATCGTCCGCATACGCAAAGCAAGAACTATTCTTGAGAGCTTTAAGCATATCGTTCGCATAGATTATGTAGAGTGAAGAACCTAGTTTCGAGCCTTGCGGTACCCCATAAGATATCCTTACATCCTGGCTCTTCTTATCGTCAACTTTAACAAAGTAACTCCTTACACTCAGATAGTTTTCAAACCATTTAATGCAATCGCCACGAACACCCACACGCTGCAATTTTTCCAAAAGTTTGCTATGAGACAACGTGTCAAATGCCTTGCTAAAATCAACAAATAAGGCTAAGCTATGGTGTCCCCTGCTCAATGCAACATTCAGCGCATTTAAGTTCATAATTTAAACAAATGTCAAAAAAAATGTATAAGTTAATAAATAAACCAAAAGTAAAAACAAGAAATTATTAAGTAAATAAATAAAACAAATGTCTAAAACAAAAAATGAATAAGTTAATAAAAAAACAAATGTCAAAACAAAAAATGAATAAGTTCATAAATAAAACAAAAGTCAAAACCGGAAATTATTAAGTTATAAAATCAAACAAATGGCAAAACAAAAGAAGAATAAGTTAATAAATAAAACAAATGTCAAAACAAAAAAAGAATAAGTTAATAAATCAAACAAATGGCAAAACAAAAACTTAATAAGTTAATAAATAAAACAAATGTCAAAACAAAAAATGAATAGGTTAATAAATAAAACAAAAGTCAAAACAAGGAATTATTAAGAAAGTAAATTAAACAAACAATAAAAAAAAAATTAATAACTTAATAAATAAAGCAAAAGTCAAAACAAGGAATTATTAAGTTAATAAATAAAACAAAAGTAAAAACAAGAAATTATTAGGTAAATAAATAAAACAAGTGTCAAAACAAGAAATAGTTAAGTTAATAAATTATACAAAATATAAACAAAAACAATTGTCGAAACAAAAACAGAATAAGTTAATAAATAAACAAAAGTTGAAACAAGAATTTATTAAGTTATTAAATTAAACAATAATTAAGTTAAACAAATGGCAAAACAAAAAATGGATAAGTTAATAAATAAAACAAAAGTCAAAACAAGAAATTATTAAGTTAATGAAGTAAACAAATTTCAAAACAAAATATGAATAAGTTAATAAATAAAACAAAAGTCAAAACAAGAAAGTATTAAGTTAATAAATGAAACAAAAATTATAAAGCAATTGTCAAAACAAAAAATCATTAACAAAAAATTAATAAGTTAATAAATGAAACAAATGTCAAAACAAAAAATGAATAAGTTAATAAATAAACCAAAAGTCAAAACAAGGAATTATTAAGTTAATAAATAAAACAAATGGCAAAACAAGAAAGTAATAAGTTAATAAATAAAACAAAAGTCAAGACAAGAAATTGTTAAGTTAATAAATAAAACAAATGTCAAAACAAGAAATAGTTAAGTTAATAAATTATACAAAATATAAACAAAAACAATTGTAGAAACAAAAACAGAATAAGTTAATAAATAAACAAAAGTTGAAACAAGAATTAATTAAGTTATTAAATTAAACAATAATTAAGTTAAACAAATGGCAAAACAAAAAATGGATAAGTTAATAAATAAAACAAAAGTCAAAACAAGGAATAGTTAAGTTAATAAATTAAACAAATGTCAAAACAAAAAATGAATAAGTTAATAAATAAAACAAAAGCCAAAACAAGAAATTATTAAGTTCATAAATAAAACAAATGTCAAAAAAATGAATAAGTTAATAAATAAAACAAAAGTCAAAACAATAAATTATTAAGTTAATAAATAAAGCAAATGCAAAACAACAAATTAGTAAGTTAATAAATAAAACAAATGTCAAAACAAAAAATGAATAAATTCATAAATAATACAAAAGTCAAAACAAGGAATTATTAAGTTCATAAATAAAACAAATGTCAAAAAAATGAATAAGTTAATAAATAAAACAAAAGTCAAAACAATAAATTATTAAGTTAATAAATAAAGCAAATGCAAAACAACAAATTAATAAGTTAATAAATAAAACAAATTTCAAAACAAAAAATGAATAAATTCATAAATAAAACACAAGTCAAAACAAGAAATTGTGAAGTTAATAAATAAAACAAATGGCAAAACAAAAAAATTAATAAGTTAAAAAAAAACAAATATCATAACAAAAAAAGGATAAGTTCCTAAATAAAACAAAAGTAAAAACAAGAAATTATTAAGTTAATAAATAAAACAGAAGTCAAAACAAGCATCTATTAAGTTAATAAATAAAACAAATGGCAAAATAAAAATTTAAGATTTTAATAGCGCTATGTGAATCAAACTCATGGCATGGAATAACTGCGTGGGGCTCGTAGATACATTGCAGAAGCCTGCAAAATAGCCAGAATCGCATATTCAAAATAGTTGCAAAATCCCGAAGGCAACAAAACGATAACCTGCTAAATATATGCAATATATTCAAATATAGTGTACTAACGGAATTCTATGATGACAGTCGATTTAGAGTCACTTTAGATCATCCTAAGGAAACGAGGCGAAAAGCTGAAGGAAGGTACAAGGTGCCACAGTTTCACAACAACTACGGAAAACAAACATTAAATGTTCTTGTGACAACCTTATTGAATAAGGTACCGCCGAGCTTAACTAGGCTAACAAATGTAGAAAGAAGGAAGAAGCTCATCAAAGTGCAACTCATACAGAGACAAAATTCATCTTGCTGTGGCATTGCACGAAGATAAAAACGTCCTAATAACATTTAAATTTTCATTAAATACTAAAATCAGTAATATTTCAAATCATGTATAAATAGGCAGTATATTCAGCAAAAATTTGTGAACATAATTTGTGTACTGATTAATATAACGTTCATATTTGTAAAATATTGTATATATTGGAGATACTATTCAGCAACCAAATTAACTGAAATTTTATGAATTGATGTACATTTATGTATTCCTGCAGAAAAGCTCGCTGGAGCTTTGCGGGGTGCCAATGTTAATCTATGTGTAACTCTACTGAATTGAATTTAATAAATAATAATAATAATAATAATAATAAATAAAAAAAAATGTAAAAAAAATCAATAAGTTAATAAGTAAAACAAAAGTAAAAGCAAGTAATTATTAAGTAAACAAATAAAACAAATGTCAAAACAAAAAACGAATAAGTTAATAAATAAAACAAAAGTCAAAACAAAAAATTATTAAGTTAAGAAATAAAGCAAAAGTTAAAACAAGGAATTATTAAGTTAATAAATATAACAAAAGTAAAAACAAGAAATTATTAAGTATATAAATAAAACAAGTGTCAAAACAAAAAATGGTTAACTTAATGAATTAAACAAATGTCAAAACAAAACATGAATAAGTTAATAACTAAAACAAATATCAAAACAAAGCATGAATAAGTTAATAAATAAAACAAAAGTCAAAACCAGAAAGAATTAAGTTACTAAATATAACAAATGTCAAAACAAAAAATTATTAACTTAATGAATTAAACAAATGTCAAAACAAAAAATGAATAAGTTAATATCTAAAACAAATGTCAAAACAAAACATGAATAAGTTAATAAATAAAACAAAAGTCAAAACAAGAAATTATTAAGTTAATGAAGTAAACAAATTTCAAAACAAAATATGAATAAGTTAATAAATAAAACAAAAGTCAAAAGAAGAAAGTATTAAGTTAATAAATGAAACAAAAATTATAAAGCAATTGTCAAAACAAAAAATCATTAACAAAAAATTAATAAGTTAATAAATGAAACAAATGTCAAAACACAAAATGAATAAATTCATAAATAATACAAAAGTCAAAACAAGGAATTATTAAGTAAATAAATAAAACAAAAGTCAAAACAAGAAATTATTAAGTTAATAAATAAAACAAATGTCAAAACAAAAATGAATAATTTAAAAGAATAAATAAAACAAAAGTAAAAACAAAAAATTATTAAGATAATAAATAAAACAAATGGCAAAACAAAAAGTAATAAATTAATAAATTATACAAAATATAAACAAAAACAATTGTCGAAACAAAAACAGAATAACTTAATAAATAAACAAAAGTTGAAACAAGAAATTATTAAGTTATTAAATTAAACAATAATTAAGTTAAACAAATGGCAAAACAAAAAATGGATAAGTTAATAAATAAAACAAAAGTCAAAACAAGAAATAGTTAAGGTAATAAATTAAACAAATGTCAAAACAAAAAATGAATAAGTTAATAAATAAAACAAAAGCCAAAACAAGGAAATATTAAGTTCATAAATAAAACAAATGTCAAAAAAATGAATAAGTTAATAAATAAAACAAAAGTCAAAACAATAAATTATTAATTTATAAATAAAGCAAATGCAAAACAACAAATTAATAAGTTAATAAATAAAACAAATGTCAAAACAAAAAATTAATAAATTCATAAATAATACAAAAGTCAAAACAGGGAATTATTAAGTAAATAAATAAAACAAAAGTCAAAACAAAAAATTAATAAGTTAATAAATGAAACAAATGTCAAAACAAAAAATGAATAAGTTAATAAATAAACCAAAAGTCAAAACAAGGAATTATTAAGTTAATAAATAAAACAAATGGCAAAACAAAAAGTAATAAGTTAATAAATAAAACAAAAGTCAAGACAATAAATTATTAAGTTAATAAATAAAACAAATGTCAAAACAAGAAATAGTTAAGTTAATAAATTATACAAAATATAAACAAAAACAATTGTCGAAACAAAAACAGAGTAAGTTAATAAATAAACAAAAGTTGAAACAAGAAATTATTAAGTTATTAAATTAAACAATAATTAAGTTAAACAAATGGCAAAACAAAAAATGGATAAGTTAATAAATAAAACAAAAGTCAAAACAGTAAATTATTAAGTTAATAAATAAAGCAAATGCAAAACAACAAATTAATAAGTTAATAAATAAAACAAATGTCAAAACAAAAAATGAATAAATTCATAAATAATACAACAGTCAAAACAAGGAATTATTAAGTTCATAAATAAAACAAAAGTCAAAACAAGGAATTATTAAGTTCATAAATAAAACAAAAGTCAAAACAATAAATTATTAAGTTAATAAATAAAGCAAATGCAAAACAACAAATTAATAAGTTAATAAATAAAACAAATTTCAAAACAAAAAATGAATAAATTCATAAATAATACAAAAGTCAAAACAAGGAATTATTAAGTTCATAAATAAAACAAATGTCAAAAAAATCAATAAGTTAATAAAATAAAACAAATGTCAAAACAAAAAATGAATACGTTAATAAATAAAACACAAGTCAAAACAACAAATTATGAAGTTAGTAAATAAAACAAATGGCAAAACAAAAAAATTAATAAGTTAAAAAAAAAACGAATATCAAACCAAAAAAAGGATAAGTTCCTAAATAAAACAAAAGTAAAAACAAGAAATTATTAAGTTAATAAATAAAACAGAAGTCAAAACAAGCAACTATTAAGTTAATAAATAAAACAAATGGCAAAATAAAAATTTAAGATATTAATAGCGCTATGTGAATCAAACTTACGGCATGGAATAACTGCGTGGGGCTCGTCGATACATTGCAGAAGCCTGCAAAATAGCCAGAATCGCATATTCAAAATAGTGGCAAAATCCCGAAGGCAACAAAACGATAACCTGCTAAATATCTGCAATATATTCAAATATAGTGTACTAACGGAATTCTATGATGACAGTCGATTTAGAGTCACTTTAGATCATCCTAAGGAAACGAGGCGAAAAGCTGAAGGAAGGTACAAGGTGCCACAGTTTCACAACAACTACGGAAAACCCACATTAAATGTTCTTGTGCCAACCTTATTGAATAAGGTACCGCCGAGCTTAACTAGGCTAACAAATGTAGAAAGAAGGAAGAAGCTCATCAAAGTGCAACTCATACAGAGACAAAATTCATCTTGCTGTGGCATTGCACGAAGATAAAAACGTCCTAATAACATTTAAATTTTCTTTAAATAATAAAATCAGTAATATTTCAAATCATGTATAAATAGGCAGTATATTCCGCAAAAATTTGTGAACATAATTTGTGTACTGATTAATATAACGTTCATATTTGTAAAATATTGTATATATTGGAGATACTATTCAGCAACCAAATTAACTGAAATTTTATGAATTGATGTACATTTATGTATTCCTGCAGAAAAGCTCGCTGGAGCTTTGCGGGGTGCCAATCTTAATCTATGTGTAACTCTACTGAATTGAATTTAATAAATAATAATAATAATAATAATAATAATAATAAATAAAACAAATGTAAAAAAAATCAATAAGTTTATAAGTAAAACAAAAGTAAAAGCAAGTAATTATTAAGTAAATAAATAAAACAAATGTCAAAACAAAAAACGAATAAGTTAATAAATAAAACAAAAGTCAAAACAAAAAATTATTAAGTTAAGAAATAAAACAAAAGTCAAAACAAGAAATTATGAAGTTAATAAATAAAGCAAAAGTTAAAAAAAGGAATTATTAAGTTAATAAATAAAACAAAAGTAAAAACAAGAAATTATTAAGTAAATAAATAAAACAAGTGTCAAAACAAAAAATGATTAACTTAATGAATTAAACAAATGTTAAAACAAAACATGAATAAGTTAATAACTAAAACAAATGTCAAAACAAAGCATGAATAAGTTAATAAATAAAACAAAAGTCAAAACCAGAAAGAGTTAAGTTACTAAATATAACAAATGTCAAAACAAAAAATTATTAACTTAAAGAATTAAACAAATGTCAAAACAAAAAATGAATAAGTTAATATCTAAAACAAATGTCAAAACAAAACATGAATAAGTTAATAAATAAAACAAAAGTCAAAACAAGAAATTATTAAGTTAATGAAGTAAACAAATTTCAAAACAAAATATGAATAAGTTAATAAATAAAACAAAAGTCAAAAGAAGAAAGTATTAAGTTAATAAATGAAACAAAAATTATAAAGCAATTGTCAAAACAAAAAATCATTAACAAAAAATTAATAAGTTAATAAATGAAACAAATGTCAAAACACAAAATGAATAAATTCATAAATAATACAAAAGTCAAAACAAGGAATTATTAAGTAAATAAATAAAACAAAAGTCAAAACAAGAAATTATTAAGTTAATAAATAAAACAAATGTCAAAACAAAAATTAATAATTTAAAAGAATAAATAAAACAAAAGTAAAAACAAGAAATTATTAAGATAATAAATAAAACAAATGACAAAACAAAAAGTAATAAGTTAATAAATTATACAAAATATAAACAAAAACAATTGTCGAAACAAAAACGGAATAAGTTAATAAATAAACAAAAGTTGAAACAAGAAATTATTAAGTTATTAAATTAAACAATAATTAAGTTAAACAAATGGCAAAACAAAAAATGGATAAGTTAATAAATAAAACAAAAGTCAAAACAATAAATAGTTAAGTTAATAAATTAAACAAATGTCAAAACAAAAAATGAATAAGTTAATAAATTCAATTACAAGGAATTATTAAGTTCATAAATAAAACAAATGTCAAAAATATGAATAAGTTAATAAATAAAACAAAAGTCAAAACAATAAATTATTAAGTTAATAAATAAAGCAAATGCAAAACAACAAATTAATAAGTTAATAAATAAAACAAATGTCAAAACAAAAAATGAATAAATTCAAAAATAATACAAAAGTCAAAACAAGGAATTATTAAGTTCATAAATAAAACAAATGTCAAAAAAATGAATAAGTTAATAAATAAAACAAAAGTCAAAACAAAATGATTAAGTAAATAAATAAAACAAATGTCAAAACAAAAAACGAATAAGTTAATAAATAAAACAAAAGTCAAAACAAAAAATTATTAAGTTAAGAAATAAAACAAAAGTCAAAACAAGAAATTATTAAGTTAATGAAGTAAACAAATTTCAAAACAAAATATGAATAAATTCATAAATAATACAAAAGTCAAAACAAGGAATTATTAAGTAAATAAATAAATCAAAAGTCAAAACAAGAAATTATTAAGTTAATAAATAAAACAAATGTCAAAACAAAAATGAATAATTTAAAATAATAAATAAAACAAAAGTAAAAACAAGAAATTATTAAGATAATAAATAAAACAAATGGCAAAACAAAAAGTAATAAGTTAAAAAATTATACAAAATATAAACAAAAACAATTGTCGAAACAAAAACAGAATAAGTTAATAAATAAACAAAAGTTGAAACAAGAAATTATTAAGTTATTCAATTAAACAATAATTAAGTTAAACAAATGGCAAAACAAAAAATGGATAAGTTAATAAATAAAACAAAAGTCAAAACAAGAAATAGTTAAGTTAATAAATTAAACAAATGTCAAAACAAAAAATGAATAAGTTAATAAATAAAACAAAAGTCAAAACAAGGAATTATTAAGTTCATAAATAAAACAAATGTCAAAAAAATGAATAAGTTAATAAATAAAACAAAAGTCAAAACAATAAATTATTAACTTAATAAATAAAACAAATGTCAAAACAAAAAATGAATAAATTCATAAATAATACAAAAGTCAAAACAAGGAATTATTCAAATTTGTGAACATAATTTGTGTACTGATTAATATAACGTTCATATTTGTAAAATATTGTATATATTGGAGATACTATTCAGCAACCAAATTAACTGAAATTTTATGAATTGATGTACATTTATGTATTCCTGCAGAAAAGCTCGCTGGAGCTTTGCGCGGTGCCAATGTTAATCTATGTGTAACTCTGCTGAATTGAATTTAATAAATAATAATACTATTAATAATAATAATAAATAAAACAAAGTAAAAAGGAATCAATAAGTTAATAAGTAAAACAAAAGTAAAAGCAAGTAATTATTAAATAAATAAATAAAACAAATGTCAAAACAAAAAACGAATAAGTTAATAAATAAAACAAAAGTCAAAACAAAAAATTATTAAGTTAATAAATTAAACAAATGTCAAAACAAAAAATGAATAAGTTAATAACTAAAACAAATGTCAAAACAAAACATGAATAAGTTAATAAATAAAACAAAAGTCAAAACCAGAAAGAATTAAGATACTAAATATAACAAATGTCAAAACAAAAAATTATTAACTTAATGAATTAAACAAATGTCAAAATAAAAAATGAATAAGTTAATATCTAAAACAAATGTCAAAACAAAACATGAATAAGTTAATAAATAAAACAAAAGTCAAAACAAGAAATTATTAAGTTAATGAAGTAAACAAATTTCAAAACAAAATATGAATAAGTTATTAAATAAAACAAAAGTCAAAAGAAGAAAGTATTAAGTTAAGAAATGAAACAAAAATTATAAAGCAATTGTCAAAACAAAAAATCATTAACAAAAAATTAATAAGTTAATAAATGAAACAAATGTCAAAACAAAAAATGAATAAATTCATAAATAATACAAAAGTCAAAACAAGGAATTATTAAGTAAATAAATAAAACAAAAGTCAAAACAAGAAATTATTAAATTAATAAATAAAACAAATTTCAAAACAAAAATGAATAATTTAAAAGAATAAATAAAACAAAAGTAAAAACAAGAAATTATTAAGATAATAAATAAAACAAATGGCAAAACAGAAAGTAATAAGTTAATAAATTATACAAAATATAAACAAAAACAATTGTCGAAACAAAAACAGAATAAGTTAATAAATAAACAAAAAATGAAACAAGAAATTATTAAGTTATTAAATTAAACAATAATTAAGTTAAACAAATCGCAAAACAAAAAATGGATAAGTTAATAAATAAAACAAAAGTCAAAACAAGAAATAGTTAAGTTAATAAATTAAACAAATGTCAAAACAAAAAATGAATAAGTTAATAAATAAAACAAAAGTCAAAACAAGGAATTATTAATTTCATAAATAAAACAAATGTCAAAAAATGAATAAGTTAATAAATAAAACAAAAGTCAAAACAATAAATTATTAAGTTAATAAATAAAGCAAATGCAAAACCACAAATTAATAAGTTAATAAATAAAACAAATGTCAAAACAAAAAATGAATAAATTCATAAATAATACAGAAGTCAAAACAAGGAATTATCAAGTTCATAAATAAAACAAATGTGAAAAAAATGAATAAGTTAATAAATAAAACAAAAGTCAAAACAAAATTATTAAATTAATAAATAAAACATGTGTTAAAACACAAAATGAATAAGTTAATAAACAAAACAAATGTCAAAACAAAAAAATGAATAAGTTCATAAATAAATCAAAAGTCAAAACAAGAAATTATGAAGTTAATAAATAAAACAAATGGCAAAACAAAAAAATTAATAAGTTAAAGAAAAACAAATATCAAAACAAAAAAAGGATAAGTTCCTAAATAAAACAAAAGTAAAAACAAGAAATTATTAAGTTAATAAATAAAACAGAAGTCAAAACAAGCAACTATTAAGTTAATAAATAAAACAAATGGCAAAATAAAAATTTAAGATTTTAATAGCGCTATGTGAATCAAACTTACGGCATGGAATAACTGCGTGGGGCTCGTCGATACATTGAAGAAGCCTGCAAAATAGCCAGAATCGCATATTCAAAATAGTGGCAAAATTCCGAAGGCAACAAAACGATAACCTGCTAAATATCTGCAATATATTCAAATATAGTGTACTAACGGAATTCTATGATGACAGTCGATTTAGAGTCAGTGTAGATCATCCTAAGGAAACGAGGCGAAAAGCTGAAGGAAGGTACTAGGTGCCACAGTTTCACAACAACTACGGAAAACCCACATTAAATGTTCTTGTGACAACCTTATTGAATAAGGTACCGCCGAGCTTAACTAGGCTAACAAATGTAGAAAGAAGGAAGAAGCTCATCAAAGTGCAACTCATACAGAGACAAAATTCATCTTGCTGTGGCATTGCACGAAGATAAAAACGTTATAATAACAATTAAATTTTCATTAAATACTAAAATCAGTAATATTTCAAATCATGTATAAATAGGCAGTATATTCCGCAAAAATTTGTGAACATAATTTGTGTACTGATTAATATAACGTTCATATTTGTAAAATATTGTATATATTGGAGATACTATTCAGCAACCAAATTAACTGAAATTTTATGAATTGATGTACATTTATGTATTTCTGCAGAAAAGCTCGCTGGAGCTTTGCGCGGTGCCAATGTTAATCTATGTGTAACTCTACTGAATTGAATTTAATAAATAATAATAATATTAATAATAATAATAAATAAAACAAAGTAAAAAGAAATCAATAAGTTAATAAGTAAAACAAAAGTAAAAGCAAGTAATTATTAAATAAATAAATAAAACAAATGTCAAAACAAAAAACGAATAAGTTAATAAATAAAACAAAAGTCAAAACAAGAAATTATGAAGTTAATAAATAAAGCAAAAGTTAAAACAAGGAGTTAGTAAGTTAATAAATAAAACAAAAGTAAAAACAAGAAATTATTAAGTAAATAAATAAAACAAGTGTCAAAACAAAAAATGATTAACTTAAGGAATTAAACAAATGTCAAAACAAAACATGAATAAGTTAATAACTAAAACAAATGTCAAAACAAAACATGAATAAGTTAATAAATAAAACAAAAGCCAAAACCAGAAAGAATTAAGTTACTAAATATAACAAATGTCAAAACAAAAAATTATTAAATTAATGAATTACACAAATGTCAAAACAAAAAATGAATAAGTTAATAACTAAAACAAATGTCAAAACAAAACATGAATAAGTTAATAAATAAAACAAAAGTCAAAACAAAAAATTATTAAGTTAAGAAATAAAACAAAAGTCAAAACAAGAAATTATGAAGTTAATAAATAAAGCAAAAGTTAAAAAAAGGAATTATTAAGTTAATAAATAAAACAAAAGTACAAACAAGAAATTATTAAGTAAATAAATAAAACAAGTGTCAAAACAAAAAATGATTAACTTAATGAATTAAACAAATGTCAAAACAAAACATGAATAAGTTAATAACTAAAACAAATGACAAAACAAAGCATGAATAAGTTAATAAATAAAACAAAAGTCAAAACCAGAAAGAATTAAGTTACTAAATATAACAAATGTCAAAACAAAAAATTATTAACTTAATGAATTAAACAAATGTCAAAACAAAAAATGAATAAACGAAAACAAAAGTCAAAACAAGAAATTATTAAGTTAATGAAGTAAACAAATTTCAAAACAAAATATGAATAAGTTAATAAGTAAAACAAAAGTCAAAAGAAGAAAGTATTAAGTTAATAAATGAAACAAAAATTATAAAGCAATTGTCAAAACAAAAAATCATTAACAAAAAATTAATAAGTTAATAAATGAAACAAATGTCAAAACAAAAAATGAATAAATTCATAAATAATACAAAAGTCAAAACAAGGAATTATTAAGTAAATAAATAAAACAAAAGTCAAAACAAGAAATTATTAAGTTAATAAATAAAACAAATGTCAAAACAAAAATTAATAATTTAAAAGAATAAATAAAACAAAAGTAAAAACAAGAAATTATGAAGTTAATAAATAAAACAAATGTCAAAACAAAAATTAATAATTTAAAAGAATAAATAAACAAAAGTTGAAACAAGAAATTATTTAGTTATTAAATTAAACAATAATTAAGTTAAACAAATGGCAAAACAAAAAATGGATAAGTTAATAAATAAAACAAAAGTCAAAACAATAAATAGTTAAGTTAATAAATTAAACAAACGTCAAAACAAAAAATGAATAAGTTAATAAATTCAATTACAAGGAATTATTAAGTTCATAAATAAAACAAATGTCAAAAATATGAATAAGTTAATAAATAAAACAAAAGTCAAAACAATAAATTATTAAGTTAATAAATAAAGCAAATGCAAAACAACAAATTAATAAGTTAATAAATAAAACAAATGTCAAAACAAAAAATGAATAAATTCAAAAATAATACAAAAGTCAAAACAAGGAATTATTAAGTTCATAAATAAAACAAATGTCAAAAAAATGAATAAGTTAATAAATAAAACAAAAGTCAAAACAAAATTATTAAGTAAATAAATAAAACAAATGTCAAAACAAAAAACGAATAAGTTAATAAATAAAACAAAAGTCAAAACAAAAAATTATTAAGTTAAGAAATAAAACAAAAGTCAAAACAAGAAATTATGAAGTTAATAAATAAAGCAAAAGTTAAAACAAGGAATTATTAAGTTAAAAAATAAAACAAAAGTAAAAAGAAGAAATTATTAAGTAAATAAATAAATTAAGTGTCAAAACAAAAAATGATTAACTTAATGAATTAAACAAATGTCAAAACAAAACATGAATAAGTTAATAACTAAAACAAATGTCGAAACAAAACATGAATAAGTTAATAAATAAAACAAAAGTCAAAACCAGAAAGAATTAAGTTACTAAATATAACAAATGTCAAAACAAAAAATTATTAACTTAATGAATTAAACAAATGTCAAAACAAAAAATGAATAAGTTAATAACTAAAACAAATGTCAAAACAAAACATGAATAAGTTAATAAATAAAACAAAAGTCAAAACAAGAAATTATTAAGTTAATGAAGTAAACAAATTTCAAAACAAAATATGAATAAGTTAATAAATAAAACAAAGGTCAAGACAAGAAATTATTAAGTTAATAAATAAAACAAATGTCAAAACAAGAAATAGTTAAGTTACTAAATTATACAAAATATAAACAAAAACAATTGTCGAAACAAAAACAGAATAAGTTAATAAATAAACAAAAGTTGAAACAAGAATTTATTAAGTTATTAAATTAAACAATAATTAAGTTAAACAAATGGCAAAACAAAAAATGGATAAGTTAATAAATAAAACAAAAGTCAAAACAAGAAATAGTTAAGTTAATAAATTAAACAAATGTCAAAACAAAAAATGAATAAGTTAATAAATAAAACAAAAGTCAAAACAAGGAATTATTAAGTTCATAAATAAAACAAATGTCAAAAAAATGAATAAGTTAATAAATAAAACAAAAGTCAAAACAATAAATTATTAAGTTAATAAATAAAGCAAATGCAAAACAATAAATTAATAAGTTAATAAATAAAACAAATGTCAAAACAAACAATGAATAAATTCATAAATAATACAAAAGTCAAAACAAGGAATTATTAAGTTCATAAATAAAACAAATGTCAAAAAAATGAATAAGTTAATAAATAAAACAAAAGTTAAAACAAAAATTATTAAATTAATAAATAAAACATGTGTTAAAACACAAAATGAATAAGTTAATAAATAAAACAAATGTCAAAACAAAAAAATGAATAAGTTCATAAATAAATCAAAAGTCAAAACAAGAAATTATTAAGTTAATAAATAAAACAAATAACAAAACAAAAAATTAATAAGTTAATAAAATAAAACAAATGTCAAAACAAAAAATGAATACGTTAATAAATAAAACAATAGTCAAAACAAGAAATTATGAAGTTAATAAATAAAACAAATGGCAAAACAAAAAAATTAATAAGTTAAAAAAAAAAATAAATATCAAAACAACAAAAGGATAAGTTCCTAAATAAAACAAAAGTAAAAACAAGAAATTATTAAGTTAATAAATGAAACAGAAGTGAAAACAAGCAACTATTAAATTAATAAATAAAACAAATGGCAAAATAAAAATTTAAGATTTTAATAGCGCTATGTTAATCAAACTTACGGCATGGAATAACTGCGTGGGGCTCGACGATACATTGCAGAAGCCTGCAAAATAGCCAGAATCGCATATTCAAAATAGTGGCAAAATCCCGAAGGCAACAAAACGATAACCTGCTAAATATCTGCAATATATTCAAATATAGTGTACTAACGGAATTCTATGATGACAGTCGATTTAGAGTTAGTCTAGATCATCCTAAGGAAACGAGGCGAAAAGCTGAAGGAAGGTACAAGGTGCCACAGTTTCACAACAACTACGGAAAAACCACATTAAATGTTCTTGTGCCAACCTTATTGAATAAGTTACCGCCGAGCTTAACTAGGCTAACAAATGTAGAAAGAAGGAAGAAGCTCATCAAAAAGCAACTCATACAGAGACAAAATTCATCTTGCTGTGGCATTGCACGAAGATAAAAACGTCCTAATAACATTTAAATTTTCATTAAATACTAAAATCAGTAATATTTCAAATCATGTATAAATAGGCAGTATATTCCGCAAAAATTTGTGAACATAATTTGTGTACTGATTAATATAACGTTCATATTTGTAAAATATTGTATATATTGGAGATACTATTCAGCAACCAAATTAATTGAAATTTTATGAATTGATGTACATTTATGTATTCCTGCAGAAAAGCTCGCTGGAGCTTTGCGCGGTGCCAATGTTAATCTATGTGTAACTCTACTGAATTGAATTTAATAAATAATAATAATATTAATAATAATAATAAATAAAACAAAGTAAAAAGAAATCAAAAAATTAATAAGTAAAACAAAAGTAAAAGCAAGTAATTATTAAGTAAATAAATAAAACAAATGTCAAAACAAAAAACGAATAAGTTAATAAATATAACAAATGTCAAAACAAAAAATTATTAACTTAATGAATTAAACAAATGTCAAAATAAAAAATGAATAAGTTAATATCTAAAACAAATGTCAAAACAAAACATGAATAAGTTAATAAATAAAACAAAAGTCAAAACAAGAAATTATTAAGTTAATGAAGTAAACAAATTTCAAAACAAAATATGAATAAGTTAATAAATAAAACAAAAGTCAAAAGAAGAAAGTATTAAGTTAATAAATAAAACAAAAATTATAAAGCAATTGTCAAAGCAAAAAATCATTAACAAAAAATTAATAAGTTAATAAATGAAACAAATGTCAAAACAAAAAATGAATAAATTCATAAATAATACAAAAGTCAAAACAAGGAATTATTAAGTAAATAAATAAAACAAAAGTCAAAACAAGAAATTATTAAATTAATAAATAAAACAAATGTCAAAACAAAAATGAATAATTTAAAAGAATAAATAAAACAAAAGTAAAAACAAGAAATTATTAAGATAATAAATAAAACAAATGGCAAAACAGAAAGTAATAAGTTAATAAATTATACAAAATATAAACAAAAACAATTGTCGAAACAAAAACAGAATAAGTTAATAAATAAACAAAAGTTGAAACAAGAAATTATTAAGTTATTAAATTAAACAATAATTAAGTTAAACAAATCGCAAAACAAAAAATGGATAAGTTAATAAATAAAACAAAAGTCAAAACAAGAAATAGTTAAGTTAATAAATTAAACAAATGTCAAAACAAAAAATGAATAAGTTAATAAATAAAACAAAAGTCAAAACAATAAATTATTAAGTTAATAAATAAAGCAAATGCAAAACAACAAATTAATAAGTTAATAAATAAAACAAATGTCAAAACAAAAAATGAATAAATTCATAAATAATACAAAAGTCAAAACAAGGAATTATTAAGTTCATAAATAAAACAAATGTCAAAAAAATGAATAAGTTAATAAATAAAACAAAAGTCAAAACAATAAATTATTAAGTTAATAAATAAAGCAAATGCAAAACAACAAATTAATAAGTTAATAAATAAAACAAATGTCAAAACAAAAAATGAATAAATTCATAAATAATACAAAAGTCAAAACAAGGAATTATTAAGTTCATAAATAAAACAAATGTGAAAAAAATGAATAAGTTAATAAATAAAACAAAAGTCAAAACAAAAAAATTAATAAGTTCATAAATAAATCAAAAGTCAAAACAAGAAATTATGAAGTTAATAAATAAAACAAATGGCAAAACAAAAAATGAATAAGTTCATAAATAAATCAAAAGTCAAAACAAGAAATTATGAAGTTAATAAATAAAACAAATGGCAAAACAAAAAAATTAATAAGTTAAAGAAAAACAAATATCAAAACAAAAAAAGGATAAGTTCCTAAATAAAACAAAAGTAAAAACAAGAAATTATTAAGTTAATAAATAAAACAGAAGTCAAAACAAGCAACTATTAAGTTAATAAATAAAACAAATGGCAAAATAAAAATTTAAGATTTTAATAGCGCTATGTGAATCAAACTTACGGCATGGAATAACTGCGTGGGGCTCGTCGATACATTGAAGAAGCCTGCAAAATAGCCAGAATCGCATATTCAAAATAGTGGCAAAATTCCGAAGGCAACAAAACGATAACCTGCTAAATATCTGCAATATATTCAAATATAGTGTACTAACGGAATTCTATGATGACAGTCGATTTAGAGTCAGTGTAGATCATCCTAAGGAAACGAGGCGAAAAGCTGAAGGAAGGTACACAGGAAGGAAGGTACACAGGTGCCACAGTTTCACAACAACTACGGAAAACCCACATTAAATGTTCTTGTGACAACCTTATTGAATAAGGTACCGCCGAGCTTAACTAGGCTAACAAATGTAGAAAGAAGGAAGAAGCTCATCAAAGTGCAAATCATACAGAGACAAAATTCATCTTGCTGTAGCATTGCACGAAGATAAAAACGTTATAATAACAATTAAATTTTCATTAAATACTAAAATCAGTAATATTTCAAATCATGTATAAATAGGCAGTATATTCCGCAAAAATTTGTGAACATAATTTGTGTACTGATTAATATAACGTTCATATTTGTAAAATATTGTATATATTGGAGATACTATTCAGCAACCAAATTAACTGAAATTTTATGAATTGATGTACATTTATGTATTCCTGCAGAAAAGCTCGCTGGAGCTTTGCGCGGTGCCAATGTTAATCTATGTGTAACTCTACTGAATTGAATTTAATAAATAATAATAATATTAATAATAATAATAAATAAAACAAAGTAAAAAGAAATCAATAAGTTAATAAGTAAAACAAAAGTAAAAGCAAGTAATTATTAAATAAATAAATAAAACAAATGTCAAAACAAAAAACGAATAAGTTAATAAATAAAACAAAAGTCAAAACAAGAAATTATGAAGTTAATAAATAAAGCAAAAGTTAAAACAAGGAGTTAGTAAGTTAATAAATAAAACAAAAGTAAAAACAAGAAATTATTAAGTAAATAAATAAAACAAGTGTCAAAACAAAAAATGATTAAATTAAGGAATTAAACAAATGTCAAAACAAAACATGAATAAGTTAATAACTAAAACAAATGTCAAAACAAAACATGAATAAGTTAATAAATAAAACAAAAGTCAAAACCAGAAAGAATTAAGTTACTAAATATAACAAATGTCAAAACAAAAAATTATTAAATTAATGAATTAAACAAATGTCAAAACAAAAAATGAATAAGTTAATAACTAAAACAAATGTCAAAACAAAACATGAATAAGCTAATAAATAAAACAAAAGTCAAAACAAAAAATTATTAAGTTAAGAAATAAAACAAAAGTCAAAACAAGAAATTATGAAGTTAATAAATAAAGCAAAAGTTAAAAAAAGGAATTATTAAGTTAATAAATAAAACAAAAGTACACACAAGAAAGTATTAAGTAAATAAATAAAACAAGTGTCAAAACAAAAAATGATTAACTTAATGAATTAAACAAATGTCAAAACAAAAAATGAATAAACGAAAACAAAAGTCAAAACAAGATATTATTAAGTTAATGAAGTAAACAAATTTCAAAACAAAATATGAATAAGTTAATAAGTAAAACAAAAGTCAAAAGAAGAAAGTATTAAGTTAATAAATGAAACAAAAATTATAAAGCAATTGTCAAAACAAAAAATCATTAACAAAAAATTAATAAGTTAATAAATGAAACAAATGTCAAAACAAAAAATGAATAAATTCATAAATAATACAAAAGTCAAAACAAGGAATTATTAAGTAAATAAATAAAACAAAAGTCAAAACAAGAAATTATTAAGTTAATAAATAAAACAAATGTCAAAACAAAAATTAATAATTTAAAAGAATAAATAAAACAAAAGTAAAAACAAGAAATTATGAAGTTAATAAATAAAACAAATGTCAAAACAAAAATTAATAATTTAAAAGAATAAATAAACAAAAGTTGAAACAAGAAATTATTAAGTTATTAAATTAAACAATAATTAAGTTAAACAAATGGCAAAACAAAAAATGGATAAGTTAATAAATAAAACAAAAGTCAAAACAATAAATAGTTAAGTTAATAAATTAAACAAACGTCAAAACAAAAAATGAATAAGTTAATAAATTCAATTACAAGGAATTATTAAGTTCATAAATAAAACAAATGTCAAAAATATGAATAAGTTAATAAATAAAACAAAAGTCAAAACAATAAATTATTAAGTTAATAAATAAAGCAAATGCAAAACAACAAATTAATAAGTTAATAAATAAAACAAATGTCAAAACAAAAAATGAATAAATTCAAAAATAATACAAAAGTCAAAACAAGGAATTATTAAGTTCATAAATAAAACAAATGTCAAAAAAATGAATAATTTAATAAATAAAACAAAAGTCAAAACAAAATTATTAAGTAAATAAATAAAACAAATGTCAAAACAAAAAACGAATAAGTTAATAAATAAAACAAAAGTCAAAACAAAAAATTATTAAGTTAAGAAATAAAACAAAAGTCAAAACAAGAAATTATGAAGTTAATAAATAAGGCAAAAGTTAAAACAAGGAATTATTAAGTTAAAAAATAAAACAAAAGTAAAAAGAAGAAATTATTAAGTAAATAAATAAATTAAGTGTCAAAACAAAAAATGATTAACTTAATGAATTAAACAAATGTCAAAAAAAAACATGAATAAGTTAATAACTAAAACAAATGTCGAAACAAAACATGAATAAGTTAATAAATAAAACAAAAGTCAAAACCAGAAAGAATTTAGTTACTAAATATAACAAATGTCAAAACAAAAAATTATTAACTTAATGAATTAAACAAATGTCAAAACAAAAAATGAATAAGTTAATAACTAAAACAAATGTCAAAACAAAACATGAATAAGTTAATAAATAAAACAAAAGTCAAAACAAGAAATTATTAAGTTAATGAAGTAAACAAATTTCAAAACAAAATATGAATAAGTTAATAAATAAAACAAAGGTCAAGACAAGAAATTATTAAGTTAATAAATAAAACAAATGTCAAAACAAGAAATAGTTAAGTTACTAAATTATACAAAATATAAACAAAAACAATTGTCGAAACAAAAACAGAATAAGTTAATAAATAAACAAAAGTTGAAACAAGAATTTATTAAGTTATTAAATTAAACAATAATTAAGTTAAACAAATGGCAAAACAAAAAATGGATAAGTTAATAAATAAAACAAAAGTCAAAACAAGAAATAGTTAAGTTAATAAATTAAACAAATGTCAAAACAAAAAATGAATAAGTTAATAAATAAAACAAAAGTCAAAACAAGGAATTATTAAGTTCATAAATAAAACAAATGTCAAAAAAAATGAATAAGTTAATAAATAAAACAAAAGTCAAAACAATAAATTATTAAGTTAATTAATAAAGCAAATGCAAAACAATAAATTAATAAGTTAATAAATAAAACAAATGTCAAAACAAAAAATGAATAAATTCATAAATAATACAAAAGTCAAAACAAGGAATTATTAAGTTCATAAATAAAACAAATGTCAAAAAAATGAATAAGTTAATAAATAAAACAAAAGTTAAAACAAAAATTATTAAATTAATAAATAAAACATGTGTTAAAACACAAAATGAATAAGTTAATAAATAAAACAAATGTCAAAACAAAAAAATGAATAAGTTCATAAATAAATCAAAAGTCAAAACAAGAAATTATTAAGTTAATAAATAAAACAAATAACAAAACAAAAAATTAATAAGTTAATAAAATAAAACAAATGTCAAAACAAAAAATGAATACGTTAATAAATAAAACAATAGTCAAAACAAGAAATTATGAAGTTAATAAATAAAACAAATGGCAAAACAAAAAAATTAATAAGTTAAAAAAAAAATAAATATCAAAACAACAAAAGGATAAGTTCCTAAATAAAACAAAAGTAAAAACAAGAAATTATTAAGTTAATAAATGAAACAGAAGTGAAAACAAGCAACTATTAAATTAATAAATAAAACAAATGGCAAAATAAAAATTTAAGATTTTAATAGCGCTATGTTAATCAAACTTACGGCATGGAATAACTGCGTGGGGCTCGTCGATACATTGCAGAAGCCTGCAAAATAGCCAGAATCGCATATTCAAAATAGTGGCAAAATCCCGAAGGCAACAAAACGATAACCTGCTAAATATCTGCAATATATTCAAATATAGTGTACTAACGGAATTCTATGATGACAGTCGATTTAGAGTTAGTCTAGATCATCCTAAGGAAACGAGGCGAAAAGCTGAAGGAAGGTACAAGGTGCCACAGTTTCACAACAACTACGGAAAAACCACATTAAATGTTCTTGTGCCAACCTTATTGAATAAGTTACCGCCGAGCTTAACTAGGCTAACAAATGTAGAAAGAAGGAAGAAGCTCATCAAAGTGCAACTCATACAGAGACAAAATTCATCTTGCTGTGGCATTGCACGAAGATAAAAACGTCCTAATAACATTTAAATTTTCATTAAATACTAAAATCAGTAATATTTCAAATCATGTATAAATAGGCAGTATATTCCGCAAAAATTTGTGAACATAATTTGTGTACTGATTAATATAACGTTCATATTTGTAAAATATTGTATATATTGGAGATACTATTCAGCAACCAAATTAATTGAAATTTTATGAATTGATGTACATTTATGTATTCCTGCAGAAAAGCTCGCTGGAGCTTTGCGCGGTGCCAATGTTAATCTATGTGTAACTCTACTGAATTGAATTTAATAAATAATAATAATATTAATAATAATAATAAATAAAACAAAGTAAAAAGAAATCAAAAAATTAATAAGTAAAACAAAAGTAAAAGCAAGTAATTATTAAGTAAATAAATAAAACAAATGTCAAAACAAAAAACGAATAAGTTAATAAATATAACAAATGTCAAAACAAAAAATTATTAACTTAATGAATTAAACAAATGTCAAAATAAAAAATGAATAAGTTAATATCTAAAACAAATGTCAAAACAAAACATGAATAAGTTAATAAATAAAACAAAAGTCAAAACAAGAAATTATTAAGTTAATGAAGTAAACAAATTTCAAAACAAAATATGAATAAGTTAATAAATAAAACAAAAGTCAAAAGAAGAAAGTATTAAGTTAATAAATAAAACAAAAATTATAAAGCAATTGTCAAAACAAAAAATCATTAACAAAAAATTAATAAGTTAATAAATGAAACAAATGTCAAAACAAAAAATGAATAAATTCATAAATAATACAAAAGTCAAAACAAGGAATTATTAAGTAAATAAATAAAACAAAAGTCAAAACAAGAAATTATTAAATTAATAAATAAAACAAATGTCAAAACAAAAATGAATAATTTAAAAGAATAAATAAAACAAAAGTAAAAACAAGAAATTATTAAGATAATAAATAAAACAAATGGCAAAACAGAAAATAATAAGTTAATAAATTATACAAAATATAAACAAAAACAATTGTCGAAACAAAAACAGAATAAGTTAATAAATAAACAAAAGTTGAAACAAGAAATTATTAAGTTATTAAATTAAACAATAATTAAGTTAAACAAATCGCAAAACAAAAAATGGATAAGTTAATAAATAAAACAAAAGTCAAAACAAGAAATAGTTAAGTTAATAAATTAAACAAATGTCAAAACAAAAAATGAATAAGTTAATAAATAAAACAAAAGTCAAAACAAGGAATTATTAAGTTCATAAATAAAACAAATGTCAAAAAAATGAATAAGTTAATAAATAAAACAAAAGTCAAAACAATAAATTATTAAGTTAATAAATAAAGCAAATGCAAAACAACAAATTAATAAGTTAATAAATAAAACAAATGTCAAAACAAAAAATGAATAAATTCATAAATAATACAAAAGTCAAAACAAGGAATTATTAAGTTCATAAATAAAACAAATGTGAAAAAAATGAATAAGTTAATAAATAAAACAAAAGTCAAAACAAAAAAATTAATAAGTTCATAAATAAATCAAAAGTCAAAACAAGAAATTATGAAGTTAATAAATAAAACAAATGGCAAAACAAAAAAATTAATAAGTTCATAAATAAATCAAAAGTCAAAACAAGAAATTATTAAGTTAATAAATAAAACAAATGGCAAAATAAAAATTTAAGATTTTAATAGCGCTATGTGAATCAAACTTACGGCATGGAATAACTGCGTGGGGCTCGTCGATACATTGAAGAAGCCTGCAAAATAGCCAGAATCGCATATTGAAAATAGTGGCAAAATTCCGAAGGCAACAAAACGATAACCTGCTAAATATCTGCAATATATTCAAATATAGTGTACTAACGGAATTCTATGATGACAGTCGATTTAGAGTCAGTCTAGATCATCCTAAGGAAACGAGGCGAAAAGCTGAAGGAAGGTACAAGGTGCCACAGTTTCACAACAACTACGGAAAAACCACATTAAATGTTCTTGTGCCAACCTTATTGAATAAGTTACCGCCGAGCTTAACTAGGCTAACAAATGTAGAAAGAAGGAAGAAGCTCATCAAAGTGCAACTCATACAGAGACAAAATTGATCTTGCTGTGGCATTGCACGAAGATAAAAACGTCATAATAACAATTAAATTTTCATTAAATACTAAAATCAGTAATATTTCAAATCATGTATAAATAGGCAGTATATTCCGCAAAAATTTGTGAACATAATTTGTGTACTGATTAATATAACGTTCATATTTGTAAAATATTGTATATATTGGAGATACTATTCAGCAACCAAATTAACTGAAATTTTATGAATTGATGTACATTTATGTATTCCTGCAGAAAAGCTCGCTGGAGCTTTGCGCGGTGCCAATGTTAATCTATGTGTAACTCTACTGAATTGAATTTAATAAATAATAATAATATTAATAATAATAATAAATAAAACAAAGTAAAAAGAAATCAATAAGTTAATAAGTAAAACAAAAGTAAAAGCAAGTAATTATTAAGTAAATAAATAAAACAAATGTCAAAACAAAAAACGAATAAGTTAATAAATAAAACAAAAGTCAAAACAAAAAATTATTAAGTTAATAAATAAAACAAAAGTCAAAACAAGAAATTATGAAGTTAATAAATAAAGCAAAAGTTAAAACAAGGAGTTAGTAAGTTAATAAATAAAACAAAAGTAAAAACAAGAAATTATTAAGTAAATAAATAAAACAAGTGTCAAAACAAAAAATGATTAACTTAATGAATTAAACAAATGTCAAAACAAAACATGAATAAGTTAATAACTAAAACAAATGTCAAAACAAAACATGAATAAGTTAATAAATAAAACAAAAGTCAAAACCAGAAAGAATTAAGTTACTAAATATAACAAATGTCAAAACAAAAAATTATTAACTTAATGAATTAAACAAATGTCAAAACAAAAAATGAATAAGTTAATATCTAAAACAAATGTCAAAACAAAACATGAATAAGTTAATAAATAAAACAAAAGTCAAAACAAGAAATTATTAAGTTAATGAAGTAAACAAATTTCAAAACAAAATATGAATAAGTTAATAAATAAAACAAAAGTCAAAAGAAGAAAGTATTAAGTTAATAAATGAAACAAAAATTATAAAGCAATTATCAAAACAAAAAATCATTAACAAAAAATTAATAAGTTAATAAATGAAACAAATGTCAAAACAAAAAATGAATAATTTAAAAGAATAAATAAAACAAAAGTAAAAACAAGAAATTATTAAGATAATAAATAAAACAAATGGCAAAACAAAAAGTTATAAGTTAATAAATTATACAATATATAAACAAAAACAATTGTCGAAACAAAAACAGAATAAGTTAATAAATAAACAAAAGTTGAAACAAGAAATTATTAAGTTATTAAATTAAACAATAATTAAGTTAAACAAATCGCAAAACAAAAAATGGATAAGTTAATAAATAAAACAAAAGTCAAAACAAGAAATAGTTAAGTTAATAAATTAAACAAATGTCAAAACAAAAAATGAATAAGTTAATAAATAAAACAAAAGTCAAAACAAGGAATTATTAAGTTCATAAATAAAACAAATGTCAAAACAAAACATGAATAAGTTAATAAATAAAACAAAAGTCAAAACAATAAATTATTAAGTTAATAAATAAAGCAAATGCAAAACAACAAATTAATAAGTTAATAAATAAAACAAATGTCAAAACAAAAAAATTAAAGTTAGTAAATAAAACAAAAGTGAAAAAAATAAATATTAATTTAATAAGTTAGATAAAAGTGAAAACAAGAAATTATTAAGTTAATAAATAAAACAAAAGTAAAAACAAGTGTCAAAAAAACGATTAAATTACTAAATAAAACAAAAGTCAAACAAGAAATTATTAAGTTAATAAATAAAACAAATGTCAAAACAAAAATGAATAGTTTAAAAGAATAAATAAAACAAAAGTAAAAACAAAAAATTTTTAAGTTAATAAATAAAACCAAAATCAAAACAATAAATTATTAAGTTAATAAATAAAACAAATGCAAACCAAACTAGTAAAGGTGTTGTCTACACCTTAAAGCTGCATATATACTACACCTTAAAGCCTACACCTTAAAGCTGCATATATACTCGTATATATAAGATATATAAGATAAACTATAATTATAGCTGCTTAACTATTTCTGTGCGTTACAAACACCGGTACTAAGTGCGTTTACTCTCAAAATTTAGGTGTAGGGTATAAACATATATTGCAATACTGGGTGGATGGGTAAAAAGGAGGCGTGGCCCGCCAATTTTTTTCCCAACAGAACATTATTGGTTCACAAACTACAATATTATGTACACCATTATTCAGGAAACTTATATACTTTTCAATACAATCTATGTAAAACCCTCCATGACTTATGTAAACTAAAAGTGGGCGGATCACGCCCATATTTGGTATATTAACTGGAAGCATTAGTCTAAACCTACATATAAAATTTTCTTGTCTTCTCTCAAAAAGTGATGCTGATATGGCATTTTTTAACAGGCAAAACAGAGGTACCTGTACTCTCGATATAAAAAGTAGGCGTGATCCTTGGGCGATTTTGCCCATTTTCAATACGAAACACCCCAACATAGCAGCGAATATTTTTGCCAAATTTCATTTTGAAATCTTCATCCGTTCTCCTGTGATCGTGATTTCAACGGACAGACAGACAGACAGACAGACGGACAGACATCGTTATTTCAATTCTGGTGGTGATGCTATATATATATAGCATCAGGTGGTGAAGAATATATATACTTTTCCATACCTATCTTGTCTAGTTCTATGCGTTACACACTCCGGTAGAAAGTGAATATACCCTCAACCTTAAGGTGTAGGTTATAAAAATGAACAAGTTCATAAATAAAACAAAAGTCAAAAGAAGAAATTATTAAGTTAATAAATAAAACAAATGCCAAAACAAACTAGTAAGGGTACCTTCGGTCAGACCGAAGCTTGTATACCCTACATCCCAGCAACCTTTATTATACATATTTAGTAAGTTATAAAAAGTAGGCGTGTCACTCCGCCGATTTTCCCCATTTTCAATACAGAGTTATCTATGATGGCAGAGAATATTCGTACCGAATTTCAAGTCAATTCTTCCAACCGTTATTCTGGAATTGCGGTTTATATCTGTTGAAAAATCTGGCAACACGAATACTTTATTAATAAGTACACACTATTCACATTAATATATTCTTCTCTTGTTATACACATTATTAACGCAGTTCAAAATATATACTGAAGCAAAGCAGACGTGTTTTATTTTTTGGCTCACAAAGGTTATGGGCCCAGGTACAGTCGCGATTAAAACATTTGAATATTAACTATATATACATATTAAAATGGCTACAATGTATAGTATCGAGAAACTCGATGATAACAATTACGACTCATGGGCTATTCAAATGGCCGGCGTTTTAGTGCATCAAGAATTATGGAATGTGGTGAATGGAAAGTCCATTAAAACTGAGGGCATGAGTGAGGAGCTTCTACAAAGCTGGACGACAAAAGACGAGAAAGCTCTGGCTACGATAGTGTTGAGTGTGAAGCCAACCCAATTGTTGCATATAAAAAATTGTGTATCATCCGCTGTTGCCTGGAAGCGATTACAAGAAATTTATCAGCCTACAGGGCCAGCTAGGCAGGTGTCTTTATACAAAAAATTGCTAAGTTTAAAAATGTCTGAATTTGAGGAAGTAGCGCAATATCTTAACAAGTTTTCCGAGATTGTGGAGAAATTGGCAGAGTCTAAAGTCGAAATGTCTGAAAAATTATTGGTCATAATCCTTTTGTCAAGCCTTCCTCATGAGTATGACAATTTCGTAGTGGCCGTAGAAGCAAGGGACGCGTTGCCAACTCTAAGCGCATTGAAAGTCCGGATTTTAGAGGAAGGTGAACGCAGAGCACAGAAAAATCGTCGATGAATAACAGGAAGTATCGACTCCTGGTAGCAGAGCAAGGTGTTGGAATTAATTCATACGGACGTTTGCGGACCTTTTCCTATTCAATCAATTGGAGGGAGTCGATACTTCCTGTTATTCATCGACGATTTTTCGCGAAAAACATTTGTTTACTTCTTAAAGTCTAAAAGCGAAGTTCTGGACAAATTTGTGGCGTTCAAAACCATGGTCGAACGAGCTACCAATAAATGCATAAAATCGTTAAGAAGCGATAATGGTCGCGAATACGTAAATGCTGCTTTTGACAAATTTTTACAAACGCATGGTATACAGAGACAACTCACAGTACCGTACACGCCTCAACAAAATGGTGTTGCCGAAAGGGCAAATCGAACCATTGTCGAAATGGCCAGATGTATGCTGTTGCAATCCAATATTGGTCAGTTTTTGTGGGCAGAAGCAGTAGCAAGTGCTGTTTATATACGGAATAGATCACCCAACAAAACACTTAAAAACAAAACTCCATACGAAGCATGGTCGGGCTACAAGCCTGTAGTACGTCACCTCAGGATTTTTGGTTCGGTTGCAGTTGTCTTAGACAAGACCGCGAAAGGAAAATTTCAGCCAAAAGGCAAGGAAATGAGGATGGTGGGTTACTCCTTAACCTCTAAAGCTTATCGTCTGTATGATCCAGTAGTGCGAAAAATAGTTGAAGGCCGAGATGTGTTATTCAACGAAGACTGCGGTCAATCAGCAGTGCGCATAGACACTGAAAACCAAGGTGACCTTAATTCGAATATTTTTGATCTTCTTAATATACTTCCAGAGAAAATAGAGCAACCATGTGAAGTCACTAATAATGTTAATGATGGCGCTGATAAGGAAAACGTATTATCAGATCAGTTTGAATCTGCGGAATCAGTGAACGACAGTGAGGAAGAAAATATAACTTCACGTGAAGAACAAGGTGAAATAATTTTCGGGAGAGGCAGGCCAAAAATTATTCGTGATGGAAAAGTTGGTCGTCCCAGAAAACAAAAGAATATGATCAATATAGTTCAAAGGGCAGCAGATATTGCAATTCCAAACTCAGTTACAGAGGCATTAAATGGTGCGTGTTGCACACAATGGAAGAACGCTATGAAAGACGAATTTAAGTCTTTGATTGCTAACAACACATGGAAATTAGTTAATTTGCCAAAAGGTGAGCGGCCGATCGGATGCAAATGGGTATTTAATGTTAAGAAGAACAAAAATGGAAACATCGAGCGATTCAAAGCTAGATTGGTAGCGAAGGGATGCAGTCAACGATACGGAGTTAATTACACTGAAACTTTTTCTCCGGTGGTGAGATATGCCACAATACGAATGATAATCGCCTTGGCTGTTGAGCACAAGCTTCACTTGCACCAAATAGACGTTTCAACTGCTTATTTAAACAGCGACCTGCATGATGATGTTTTCATGGCGCAGCCGGAAGAGTTCATTGACAGTAAACACAAAGACAAAGTCTTAAAACTTAACAAGTCTATATACGGTTTAAAACAGAGTGGTAGGGAGTGGAATCAACGGCTAGATGAGGTTTTGAAGTTGATCGGGTTTTCGCCATGTCAAAGCGAACCCTGCGTGTACACGAGACATAGAAACGGCAAGTATAACATTATTGCAGTGTATGTAGACGACATACTTTTAGCTAGCACTGATGAATCTGAACTTTTTGAGATAAAAAGTAAGATTGCTGATTATTTTAATATAACAGACAAAGGACCTATACATCATTTCTTAGGCATAGAAGTGGAGCGTAAGGGAAAAACTGGTCCAATTGCCATCGGTCAACAACAATTTGTTTACGAGCTTTTGGAACGATTTCAAATGCAAAATTGCCGTCCTGTTTCTACGCCATTAGATAACGGATTTCAAATCAAATGTTCAAATACGGACTGTAAACCAGTAAACGCAACTACATATCAATCGATGATTGGTTCTCTAATGTATCTCGCAGTTAGTACGCGCCCAGATATAATCCATTCCGTCTGCAAATTGGCGCAACGTAACTCAGACCCACATATTGAACATCAAAAAGCAGCCAAACATATCCTACGTTATTTGAGTAAAACCGCAAATTTGAAGCTACACTATTATAGAACTGGACAACCACTTCAGGGATTTGCAGATGCTGATTGGGGTGGAGATCCAACGGATCGAAAGTCATTCTCTGGCTTCGCGTTTATTCTTAGTGGCAGCGTATTTAGCTGGCAATCGAAAAAGCAGAGTTGTGTTGCCTTGAGCAGCACGGAGGCAGAGTACGTAGCGCTTTCTGAAGCAACGAAGGAAGCTTTATATCTAAGGAAACTCTTTCAAGAGATTGGTTTTGTGAAGGCATCAATACCTGTGACGATTAGCGGCGACAACATAAGTGCACAACAGCTCGTAAAGAATTCAATCTATCATGCGCGCAGCAAGCACATTGACATTAGATATCACCATATCCGGGAGGCTTACGAAAAAAATGAGATTTCCCTAAAATATGTGGATACTAACAATATGTTAGCCGATATATTAACTAAAAATTTATCGAAGGAAAAACACCTAAAATTTTTGAATATGTTAGGGCTGGCGTGACTTGTAACATTAATTGATTTCTTTTTGTAATGAATTTTCTATTTTGTATTAATAAAGCATTGGTTTTGAGGGGCTGTGTTGAAAAATCTGGCAACACGAATACTTTATTAATAAGTACACACTATTCACATTAATATATTCTTCTCTTGTTATACACATTATTAACGCAGTTCAAAATATATACTGAAGCAAAGCAGACGTGTTTTATTTTTTGGCTCACAATATCAATGTCATATGTTCGTGGGCGGACACGCCCATTTTTTTTAAAAATTTAATCTACCTGTACCGATGTATTCGGAAACAAAATTGAAGCTCAAAACTAAGTCTACAAGTTGAAATATTGTTAAAAGAATTAGTATTTGTTAAAAAAGTAGGCGTGGCGCTGCACCGATTTATCCCATTTTCAATCCCACAGAGTTTCGGATGACAAAGAATATACGTGCAAAATTTCATCGCGATAGCTTCATTCGTTCTCCTGTAATCGTGATTTCCACAGACAGACAGACAGACAGACAGACAGACAGACAGACAGACTACGGACATGGCTAAATCGACTCAGGAGGTGACACTGATCAAGAATATATATACTTTTCCATACCTGCCACGCCTCCTTTAATGCGTTACACACGGAAGCACAAAGTGAATATACCCTCATTCCTTCGGATGTAGGGTATAAAAATGAATACGTTACTAAATAAAACAAAAGTCAAAGCAAGAAATTATTAAGTTATTAAATAGAACAAAAGTCAAAACCAGAAATTGTTAAGCTAATAAATTAAACAAAAATTAAGCAAAAACAATTGTCAAAACAAAAACTAAATAAATTCATAAATAAAACAAATGTAAGACTAGTAAAGGTGTTGTCTACAGCCGGGCTGTAGCCGAAATACCCTACACCTTAAAGCTGCATATATACTCGCATATATATTTAAAAGTGGTGCGATATAATATACTCGTATATATATATAATATATATATTATATATCTAATAATAAATATACAATATATATATAATAATAATAATAAAAAAAAAAATTTTTTAAAAATGGGCGGATCACGCCCATATTTGGTATATTAACTGGAAGCATTAGTCTAAACCTACATATAAAGTTTTCTTGTCTTCTCTCAAAAAGTGGGCTGATATGGCCTTTTTTAATAGGCAAAACAGAGGTACCTTCACTCTCAATATAAAAAGTAGGCGTGATTCTTGGGCGATTTTGCCCATTTTCAATACGAAACACCCCAACATAGCAACGAATATTTTTCCCAAATTTCATTTTGAAATCTTAATCCGTTCTCCTGTGATCGTGATTTCAACGGACAGACAGACAGACGGACAGACATCGTTATTTCAATTTTGCTGGTGATGCTGATCAAGAATATATATACTTTTCCATACCTATCTTGTCTAGTTCTATGCGTTACACACTCCGGTAGAAAGTGAATATACCCTCAACCTTAAGGTGTAGGGTATAATAATAAGTTAATAAAAACTAGTAAGGGTACCTTCGGTCAGACCGAAGCTTATATACCCTACATCCCAGCAACCTTTATTATACATATTTATACATATTTCCGATTTATTTAAATAGTCCGATTTTCTTAAATTTCCGTATCAAAATGTTCGTGGGCGGACACGCCCATTTTTTTTAAAAATTTAATCTACCTGTACCGATGTATTCGGAAACAAAATTGAAGCTCAAAACTAAGTCTACAAGTTGAAATATTGTTAAAAGAATTAGTATTTGTTAAAAAAGTAGGCGTGGCGCTGCACCGATTTATCCCATTTTCAATCCCACAGAGTTTCGGATGACAAAGAATATACGTGCAAAATTTCATCGCGATAGCTTCATTCGTTCTCCTGTAATCGTGATTTCCACAGACAGACAGACAGACAGACAGACAGACTACGGACATGGCTAAATCGACTCAGGAGGTGACACTGATCAAGAATATATATACTTTTCCATACCTGCCACGCCTCCTTTAATGCGTTACACACGGAAGCACAAAGTGAATATACCCTCATTCCTTCGGATGTTGGGTATAAAAATGAATAAGTTAATAAATAAAACAGAAGTCAAAACAAGAAATTATTAAGTTAATAAATAAAACAAAACTCAAAACAATAAATTATTAAGTTAATAAATAAAACAAATGTCAAAACAAAAGAAGAATAAGTTATATTTTCTCTATATTGAACAAATGTCAAAACAAACTAGTAAGGGTACCTTCGGTCAGACCGAAGCTTATATACCCTACATCCCAGCAACCTTTATTATACATATTTAGTAAGTTTTAAAAAGTAGGCGTGTCACTCCGCCGATTTTCCCCATTTTCAATACAGAGTTATCTATGATGGCAGAGAATATTCGTACCGAATTTCAAGTCAATTCTTCCAACCGTTATTCTGGAATTGCGGTTTATATCAATGTCATATGTTCGTGGGCGGACACGCCCATTTTTTTTATTAAAAATTTAATCTACCTGTACCGATGTATTCGGAAACAAAATTGAAGCTCAAAACTAAGTCTACAAGTTGAAATATTGTTAAAAGAATTAGTATTTGTTAAAAAAGTAGGCGTGGCGCTGCACCGATTTATCCCATTTTCAATCCCACAGAGTTTCGGATGACAAAGAATATACGTGCAAAATTTCATCGCGATAGCTTCATTCGTTCTCCTGTAATCGTGATTTCCACAGACAGACAGACAGACTACGGACATGGCTAAATCGACTCAGGAGGTGACACTGATCAAGAATATATATACTTTTCCATACCTGCCACGCCTCCTTTAATGCGTTACACACGGAAGCACAAAGTGAATATACCCTCATTCCTTCGGATGTAGGGTATAAAAATGATTAACCTAATGAATAAAACGAAAACTAACTATAAATGGCAAAACAAAAAATGAATAAGTTCATAAATAAAACAAAAGTCAAAACAAGAAATTATTAAGTTAATAAATGAAACAAATGTCTAAACAAAAAATGAATAAGTTAATAAATAAAACAAAAGTCAAAACAAAAAATGATTAACCTAATGAATAAAACAAATGGCAAAACAAACTAGTAAGGGTACCTTCGGTCAGACCGAAGATAAAATACCCTACATCCCAGCTACCTTTATTATACATATTTAGTAAGTTATAAAAAGTAGGCGTGTCACTCCGCCGATTTTCCCCATTTTATCTACCTGTACCGATGTATTCGGAAACAAAATTGAAGCTCAAAACTAAGTCTAAAAGTTGAAATATTGTTAAAAGAATTAGTATTTGTTAAAAACGTAGGCGTGGCGCTGCACCGATTTATCCCATTTTCAATCCCACAGAGTTTCGGATGACAAAGAATATACGTGCAAAATTTCATCGCGATAGCTTCATTCGTTCTCCTGTAATCGTGATTTCCACAGACAGACAGACAGACAGACTACGGACATGGCTAAATCGACTCAGGAGGTGACACTGATCAAGAATATATATACTTTTCCATACCTGCCACGCCTCCTTTAATGCGTTACACACGGAAGCACAAAGTGAACATACCCTCATTCCTTCGGATGTAAGGTATAACTAGTAAGGGTACCTTCGGTCAGACCGAAGCTTATATACCCTACATCCCGCCGATTTTCACCATTTTCAATACAGAGTTATCTATGATGGCAGAGAATATTCGTACCGAATTTCAAGTCAATTCTTCCAACCGTTATTCTGGAATTGCGGTTTATATCAATGTCATATGTTCGTGGGCGGACACGCCCATTTTTTTTAAAAATTTAATCTACCTGTACCGATGTATTCGGAAACAAAATTGAAGCTCAAAACTAAGTCTACAAGTTGAAATATTGTTAAAAGAATTAGTATTTGTTAAAAAAGTAGGCGTGGCGCTGCACCGATTTATCCCATTTTCAATCCCACAGAGTTTCGGATGACAAAGAATATACGTGCAAAATTTCATCGCGATAGCTTCATTCGTTCTCCTGTAATCGTGATTTCCACAGACAGACAGACAGACAGACAGACAGACAGACAGACAGACAGACAGACAGACAGACAGACAGACAGACAGACTACGGACATGGCTAAATTGACTCAGGAGGTGACACTGATCAAGAATATATATACTTTTCCATACCTGCCACGCCTCCTTTAATGCGTTACACACGGAAGCACAAAGTGAATATACCCTCATTCCTTCGGATGTAGGGTATAAAAATGAATAATTTCATAAATAAAACAAAAGTAAAAGAAAGAAATTATTAAGTTCATAACTAAAACAAATGTCAAAACAAAAAATTAATACGTTAATAAATAAAACAAATGTCAAAACAAAAAATGAATAAGTTAATAAATAAAGCAAAAGTCAAAACAAGAAATTATTAAGTTAATAAATAAAACAAATCTTAAAACACAAAATGAATAAGTTAATAAATAAAACAAATGTCAAAACAAAAAATGAATAAGTTAATAAATAAACCAAAAGTCAAAACAAGGAATTATTAAGTAAATAAATGAAACGAATGTCAAAACAAAAAATTAATAACTTAATAAGTAAGTTAATAAATAAAAAAATGTTAAAACACAAAATGAATAAGTTAAATAATAAACCAAAAGTCAAAACAAGGAATTATTAAGTAAATAAATGAAACGAATGTCAAAACAAAAAATTAATAACTTAATGAATAAAACAAAAGTCAAAACAAGAAATTATTAAGTTAATAAATAAAAAAAATGTTAAAACACAAAATGAATAAGTTAATAAATAAAACAAAAGTAAAAGAAAGGAATTATTAAGTTCATAACTAAAACCAATGTCAAAACAAAAAATGAATAAGTTAATAAATAAAACAAATGTCAAAACAAAAAATGAATAAGTTAATAAATAAACCAAAAGTTAAAAAAAGGAATTATTAAGTAAATAAGTGAAACAAATGTCAAAACAACAAGCTAATAACTTAATGAATAAAACAAGAAATTAATAAGTTAATAATTAAAACAAATGTTAAAACACAAAATGAATAAGTTAATAAATAAAACAAATGGCAAAACAAAAGAAGAATAAGTTATTAAATCAAACGAATGGCAAAACAAAAACTTACTAAATTAATAAATGAAACAAATGTCTAAACAAAAAATAAATAAGTTAATAAATAAAACAAAACTCAAAACAAGGAATTATTAAGTTAATAAATAAAACAAATGTTAAAACACAAAATTAGTAAGTTAATAAATAAAACAAATGTCAAAACAAAAGAAGAATAAGTTATTAAATCAAACAAATGGCAAAACAAAAACTCACTTAGTTAAATGAAACAAATGTCTAAACAAAAAATGAATAAGTTGTAACGATAAATTTTGCTGATAAAATTTAACGTTCATACAAAGAAGTACACTTAGCATCAAAGTCAAGGACAAAGCACAGCAAACTCGTTTTCGCAAAGTAAATAGAGAAAACTAGTCAAACGAGTTTGCTGGATAGCTCGTAAACACTGGAAGCGACGAACATGTCGCATAATTTCCAGCGAACAAGTCCGAAGTTCGGCGAAAGCTTTAAAGCTCCTCACAGAATGAGGAGCAAAGTATAAAAGAGCGCGCACTGAGTACATCGAGACGGTCGTTTAGAAACCACACCCGTGGACAGTCGTTCAGAAACCACACCCGTGGACAGTCGTTCAGGAACCACACCCGTGAACAGTAATTTCGAAACCACACCATAAGGACTCGCAGTCAGCATCGCAAGGACCTCAAGTCGGCATCGCAAGGACTCGCAGTCAGCATCGCAAGGACCTCAAGTCGGCATCGCAAGGACTCGCAGTCAGCATCGCAAGGACCTCAAGTCGGCACCGCAAGGACTCGTAGTCAACATCGCAAGGACCTCACCCGACGTCGCAGTCAACATCTCAGTCGACGTCGCAGTCAACGTCTCAGTCGACGTCGCAGTCAACGTCTCAGCCGACGTCGCAGTCATCGTCTCAGTTTACGCCGCCGCAACTACGCCGCCGCGTCACAAATCTACAACATCCGCTACAACTTCGTGGAGGTTTAAATCAGGTGAGAAAACATAAGAAACTTCGTTTCTTGCAAGAGTCTGCAAGCGTTGCAAGCAAGGTCTGTTGGGTTTTTACTCCGCGACAGTAGGACGGCCGGTCTGTTGGGTTTTTACTCCGCGGCTATTTACACTTAACGCCCTGTCGGTCTGTTGGGTTTTTACTCCGCGACAGTAGGACAGTCGGTATGTTGGCTTTTTACTCCGCGGCTATTTACATTTAACGCCCTGTCGGTCTGTTGGGTTTTTACTCCGCGACAGTAGGACGGCCGGTCTGTTGGGTTTGTACTCCGCGGCTATTTACATTTAACGCCCTGTCGGTCTCTTGGGTTTTTACTCCGCGACAGTAGGACGGCCGGTCTGTTGGGTTTTTACTCCGCGGCTATTTACACTTAACGCCCTGTCGGTCTGTTGGGTTATACTCCGCGACAGTAGGACGGCCGGTCTGTTGGGTTTTTACTCCGCGGCTATTTACACTTAACGCCCTGTCGGTCTGTTGGGTTTTTACTTCGCGACAGTAGGACGGCCGGTCTGTTGGGTTTTTACTCCGCGGCTATCTATATTCAACGTCCCGTCGGCCTGTTGGGTTATACCCCGCGACAGTGGACACACTAATCAAAGTCTCTTTTCAGCATAGATTTGTAAGATAACCAAATAATCGACATGCTCTTAATCACAACCTCTGTTTCAGCCTAACGATCATAAACTTTGTTTCAGGCTCTTAATCATAAACTTTGTTTCAGCCTAACGATCATAAACTTTCTTTCAGGCTCTTAATCATAAACTCTGTTTCAGCCTAACGATTGTAAACTTGTTATATAAAACTTATCTTAGCTAAAACGTAACTATAAGCATATTTCAAACTATTGTAATTTCTGTCAAGATTTAAGTAAATAAAGTTGTTAATATCGAAATCGGTGTATTGCGTTCAAATTAATAAATAACTGGACGAGACCTTGGACTGGACTGAGTGATATCCAGGCGAGAGAGGAAAAGCATCGTTACAGTGGCGCCCCAACAGGGACCTAGTGCACCGAATATTTAATAACTTGCGAACAACGAATTAAACAAGGATCGAAAAAATGTCGAAGCGTTCATGGATATACACCTTGCGTAAAGACGAACTGATCGAATACGCCAAGGAGTTCGAATTAGACGAAACAGGAAACGCCGATGAACTAAGAAAGCAGTTCGTCGCTTTCGTAATAGCAGCTGAAAAGGATCCTGTGGTACACGCGCGCTTGCTGGAATTAGAGGCAGCGCACACCGCGGCCCGAGGGCCATCACCGACATGCCAGCCACGATCAGGAGATGATCGGAACGAGACGCAGCCTAGATCAGCTTCACCTAAGCTAAGTGAAAAAGAATTTCACCTAACGATACCTGCAGCTAGCGAACACATCCTCGCCGAACCCAGGCGGAGTTCGATATACACGAGACCACGGGAAATGACGATGGACCTAGCAAGCATCATAGACAAAGTTCGAAAATGGAACGTCCGATACGACGGTGGCAAGGACCCGTTACTTTTTATTGAAAGGGTCGAAGAATTGACCGGAGTTTACCGGTTACCCATAGACAATTTACCTCAGATGATGCCGGAACTACTTCGCGATCGTGCACTCACATGGCTAAGAAATAATCAACGCGACTGGGGAAGCTGGAACAACTTCAAAACAGCGTTCCTTAAATTCCTTTTATCGAGCAGGTACTTCGAACAAATGGAGGACCGAATTCGAATGCGCACGCAGCGACAGCGAGAATCTTTCAAAGATTTTGTATTGGACATCTGCGATCTTATGCGAACAGCGAACTTCACAGAGGCGCAAAAACTAGAACGAGTGTTTCGAAATTCGCGACAAGAATTTCAACTTTATATAAAGAGGAGGGACTTTTCGAGCCTCGACGAATTAGTCAGTCTAGCGGAGGACTTAGAATGTATCCAGGGGAAGCCAGACGAGACGATGCGCCAGAGCAGTCGCCCACATGATGAACCTCGACAACCTGCACCAAGAGCACGTTACGAAAACAGGCCACCAACGAACAGAGTACACAACGAAAAAAGAGGCACATGGGAATCACGATACCTGAAGCACGACCCATCAACACCATCACCGCGTGCCGACGCTGCGGCCAAGATGGACACCACCAGAGAAACTGTCGAAATCCGCAACGGTTATTTTGTTGGACGTGCGGAAAACTAGGAGTTCGGAGCATCGATTGCTGCTATCGCCGTCCTAGTGGACGACAGGAGAACCATCAGGGAAACGAAGAGCGCCCCCGCCAGATCCGAGACGGGACCAGGGCAGACATCCTCTCGGAAAAACTAGAAGTGTTATGCTGCCATAAGGGCCAACTGATAGCAAAGATCAAGGTTGAAGGACGATGGGTAGATGCAACAGTGGACACTGGAGCAACACGCAGCTTTGTTAGCACTCGAATGGAGCAGTCCCTCGGAATAGACCGAAAACCGCTCACGGCGCCGCGATACATACGGATGGCCGATGGTTCACAGGGAACAGTGACGCATTATCTCGACACGCTACTCAGTTTAGGGCAGGACACGATTCGTACCATGTTGCTTATTCTTCCAGGTGCAGTGGACGACTTACTCCTGGGAATGGATTTCCTTGCAAACGTTGGCGCCAGCTTGACTTGCGGAGAGTTTACTTTGAACTTGCGAGATGCTTACCAACAAGCAGAGACGATTACAATTAATACATGCGCCGACAGCGAAGGAGATGAGAAGGAGAATCAGCGAACTTCCGACGACAAAGAAATCGCCCTGCGGAAGGAATTAGCAATATTTAAAAGACTAGAAGACCCAGCGAACATGACTTCCCATACAATCACGATGAATGATGACAACAAAATCAAACAGCGCTACGTTTCTAGGAAACCAACCGCGCAGGAGATTATTCACAAAGACGGAGACGAACTAATTCAAAAGGGATGCACTGAACCATCGAACGCCATCGCCAACGCCGTAGGAGACAGCATGACTCAACCAACATGCTCATGGACCAAAAGACGACTACAAGAGATCAGAGAGAAGCCGGAAAAATTTCCTGACTACAGAATAGAGGGAGGCCAGCTGTACAGACACATCCAAAGTCAGCTTGGCAACGATGACAACGCACCGTGGAAACTCTGCGTTCCTGCATACCTACGCGCACGCATTCTTCACGAGAATCACGACACCCCGACTGCAGGTCACCTAGGAATCCGAAAAACAACAGCACGAGTTATGAATCGCTACTATTGGCCAGGTATGATGCGCGATATTAGCCTCTACGTCCGCCGTTGCGACTCATGTCAACGGTATAAAACACAACAACGACAGCAGGCAGGTAAGATGTTGACGCAGCTAGCAGAGGAGCCCTGGGCAATCGTGTGTGCCGATTTCGTCGGTCCACTGCCACGCTCCGTACATGGAAATACGTCATTATTAATCTTCTTCGACAAGTTCACGAAATGGACTGAAATAATACCACTTCGGAAAGCCACTGGCGATAACTTACTAAAATGATTTAGAGAGCGGATTCTAGCGAGATTTGGCGTGCCTAAAGTACTCGTCACCGACAACGGAAAGCAGTTTAAAAGTAAACACTTCAAAGATTTTCTTGCAGACATTGGAGTCAAACACCAGTTCACCGCGCCTTATACACCACAAGAAAATCCCACGGAAAGCGTCAACAAGACAGTGAAGACTATGATCGCACAGCTAACAGCCGGAGAACAGCGCAAATGGGACGAAAGCTTACCAGAGGTAATGCTCGCTATAAACTCTTGCAGGTCAGATACGACGGGCTTCAGCCCTGCATTCCTGGTTCAAGGACGGGAACCGCGACTGCCAGCAGCGCTATTTGATGAGGAGACGCAAGGAACTGGACAACCGGAACAGAGCGGCAACACGAGAGCAAAACAACTACGAGAAGTCTTCGAAATTGTACGAGGCAGACAGGCACAAGCAACAGCTGACCAAGCCAGATACTACAATCTGAGGCGTCGACAGTGGTCACCCAAGATTGGAGAATTGGTGTTAGCCAAACAACACAATTTATCGAAAGAAATTGATTACTTCGCTGCAAAGCTCGCACCCAAGTACAAAGGACCCTTCAGAGTAATATCATTTATATCACCGGTCATTGCAAGGATAAAAGATTTAAAACATGCCAAAATGCACACGGTTCACGTTAGCGAGTTAAAACCGTATGTCACCGTCGATACAAGTGGACAGCGCAAACAGACGCCACAGCAGTAATTACAAACACTCAAAGAAAACACATGCCGCGGGAGCAACCACAATTGTCATGAATGGCACAACAAACATTTATTTAATTTCATGTTGTCATCCCAAATTTCTATATTACTCGTTTCCTTTAGATATTACATCACCACCGTTAATCAAACTACGATTTTATGAGTTATAGTGGCTTAGTACAATTGCAAACCAATTCCGAGGAAAATGCAGACAACTCGGTTACCGCGGCGATTAGCGACAAACGAGAGCAACAAATCAAGCAAAACGAGAGCAACAAATCAAGCAAAACGAAGCAACAGATTCCAGCACGCCGAAATATATTCAGAGGAATCGCCGCCTGCAGAAGACGCCGATTTCCTACAGGGGTAATGCACAATGCTTTAGAAGAGGAAAAAAATTATGAAACAACACGAGCAAATCAACATCACAACTCGACCAAAGGATAACGGAAACTTCCCCCTCACAGTACACGACCCTGAAAATTTAAGTGCATAAACGAAACAGTGTTAATGCATTCGAACCTCAACACCTCAATACAAGAAACAACAAATTCCTGTTAATCAACGAACCAAAAAACATATAGCGAAGAAAAATTTCTTCACAGAATTGAACGCTACACACAACGCAACGCTGCCTCACAGCTCGCCGCTGACCTCACGCATAGAAGCAAAACGTCGAAACATGACATCACCATAAGCACAACTAACGAACGGACTATTTTCATTCACACAAAAACCGAAGGCATTTTAATGAGCGAAGAATCCATGCCAGCGCAGATTATCAGCCACCTGGAGAAGGCCACGAAACACCGCTGCATTCATTACTGCAGTCCTCCGCCACGCCCCCCGAAATAAGGGGGAAATGTAACTTATCGTTATTTTGCTGATAAAATTTAACGTTCATACAAAGAAGTACACTTAGCATCAAAGTCAAGGACAAAGCACAGCAAACTCGTTTTCGCAAAGTAAATAGAGAAAACTAGTCAAACGAGTTTGCTGGATAGCTCGTAAACACTGGAAGCGACGAACATGTCGCATAATTTCCAGCGAACAAGTCCGAAGTTCGGCGAAAGCTTTAAAGCTCCTCACAGAATGAGGAGCAAAGTATAAAAGAGCGCGCACTGAGTACATCGAGACGGTCGTTTAGAAACCACACCCGTGGACAGTCGTTCAGAAACCACACCCGTGGACAGTCGTTCAGGAACCACACCCGTGAACAGTAATTTCGAAACCACACCATAAGGACTCGCAGTCAGCATCGCAAGGACCTCAAGTCGGCATCGCAAGGACTCGCAGTCAGCATCGCAAGGACCTCAATTCGGCATCGCAAGGACTCGCAGTCAGCATCGCAAGGACCTCAAGTCGGCACCGCAAGGACTCGTAGTCAACATCGCAAGGACCTCACCCGACGTCGCAGTCAACGTCTCAGTCGACGTCGCAGTCAACGTCTCAGTCGACGTCGCAGTCAACGTCTCAGTCGACGCCGCAGTCAACGTCTCAGTCGACGTCGCAGTCAACGTCTCAGCCGACGTTGCAGTCAACGTCTCAGCCGACGTCGCAGTCAACGTCTCAGTCGACGTCGCAGTCAACGTCTCAGCCGACGTCGCAGTCAACGTCTCAGCCGACGTCGCAGTCAACGTCTCAGTCGACGTCGCCGACAACATCTCAGTCGACGTCGCAGTAAACGTCTCAGTCGACGTCGCAGTCAACGTCTCAGCCGACGTCGCAGTCATCGTCTCAGTTTATTGGTATTAACGATTTCGATATTAACAACTTTATTTACTTAAATCTTGACAGAAATTACAATAGTTTGAAATATGCTTATAGTTACGTTTTAGCTAAGATAAGTTTTATATAACAAGTTTACAATCGTTAGGCTAAAACAGAGTTTATGATTAAGAGCCTGAAACAAAGTTTATGATCGTTAGGCTGAAACAGAGTTTATGATTAAGAGCCTGTTAATTATTAACTTATTCATTTTTTGTTTTGACATTGGTTTTAGTTATGAACTTAATAATTTCTTTCTTTTACTTTTGTTTTATTTATGAACTCATTCATTTTTTGTTTTATTTATTAGGTTAATAATTTTTTATTTTGACTTTTGTTTTATTTATTAACTTATTCATTTTGTGTTTTAACATTTTTTTTATTTATTAACTTAATAATTTCTTGTTTTGTCTTTTGTTTTATTCATTAAGTTATTAATTTTTTGTTTTGACATTTGTTTCATTTATTTACTTAATAATTCATTTTTTTGACTTTTGGTTTATTTATTAACTTATTCATTTTTATACCCTACACCTTAAGGTTGAGGGTATATTCACTTTCTACCGGAGTGTGTAACGCATAGAACTAGACAAGATAGGTATGGAAAAGTATATATATTCTTGATCAGCATCACCACCAGAGTTGAAATAACGATGTCTGTCCGTCTGTCTGTCTGTCTGTCTGTCCGGTGAAATCACGATCACAGGAGAACGGATTAAGATTTCAAAATGAAATTTGGCAAAAATATTCGTTGCTATGTTGGGGTGTTTCGTATTGAAAATGGGCAAAATCGCCCAAGGATCACGCCTACTTTTTATATCGAGAGTGCAGGTACCTCTGTTTTGCCTATTAAAAAAGGCCATATCAGCATCACTTTTTGAGAGAAGACAAGAAAATTTTATATGTAGGTTTAGACTAATGCTTCCAGTTAATATGATAAATATGGGCGTGAACCGCCCACTTTTAAAAAAAAATTTTTTGTTTTTATTATTATTATTATATATATATTGTATATTTATTATTAGATATATAATATATATATTGTATATATATACGTGTATATTATATCGCACCACTTTTAAATATATATACGAGTATATATGCAGCTTTAAGGTGTAGGGTATTTCGGCTACAGCCCGGCTGTAGACAACACCTTTACTAGTTTGTTTTGACATTTGTTTTATTTATTAACATTCATTTTTATACCCTACACCTTAAGGTTGAGGGTATATTCACTTTCTACCGGAGTGTGTAACGCATAGAACTAGACAAGATAGGTATGGAAAAGTATATATATTCTTGATCAGCATCACCACCGAAGTTGAAATAACGATGTCTGTCCGTCTGTCTGTCTGTCTGTCTGTCCGTTGAAATCACGATCACAGGAGAACGGATTAAGATTTCAAAATGAAATTTGGCAAAAATATTCGTTGCTATGTTGGGGTGTTTCGTATTGAAAATGGGCAAAATCGCCCGAGGACCACACCTACTTTTTATATCGAGAGTGCAGGTACCTCTGTTTTGCCTATTAAAAAAGGCCATTTCAGCATCACTTTTTGAGAGAAGACAAGAAAATTTTATATGTAGGTTTAGACTAATGATTCCAGTTAATATGCCAAATATGGGCGTGATCCGCCCACTTTAAAAAAAAAAATTTTGTTTTTATTATTATTATTATATATATATTGTATATTTATTATTAGATATATAATATATATATTGTATATATATATTGTATATATATATACGAGTATATTATATCGCACCACTTCTTAATATATATACGAGTATATATGCAGCTTTAAGGTGTAGGGTATTTCGGCTACAGCCCGGCTGTAGACAACACCTTTACTAGTTTGTTTTGACATTTGTTTTAGTTATGAACTTAATAATTCCTTGTTTTGACTTTTGGTTTATTTATTAACTTTGTAACGATGCTTTTCCTCTCTCGCCAGTCCAAGGTCTCGTCCAGTTATTTATTAATTTGAACGCAATACACCGATTTCGATATAACCAACTTTATTTACTTAAATCTTGACAGAAATTACAATAGTTTGAAATATGCTTATAGTTACGTTTTAGCTAAGATAAGTTTTATATAACAAGTTTACAATCGTTAGGCTGAAACAGAGTTTATGATTAAGAGCCTGAAACAAAGTTTATGATCGTTAGGCTGAAACAGAGTTTATGATTAAGAGCCTGTTAATTATTAACTTATTCATTTTTATACCCTACAACTTAAGGTTGAGGGTATATTCACTTTCTACCGGAGTGTGTAACGCATAGAACTAGACAAGATAGGTATGGAAAAGTATATATATTCTTGATCAGCATCACCACCGAAATTGAAATAACGATGTCTGTCCGTCTGTCTGTCTGTCCGTTGAAATCACGATCACAGGAGAACGGATTAAGATTTCAAAATGAAATTTGGCAAAAATATTCGTTGCTATGTTGGGGTGTTTCGTATTGAAAATGGGCAAAATCGCCCAAGTACCACGCCTACTTTTTATATCGAGAGTGCAGGTACCTCTGTTTTGCCTATTAAAAAAGGCCATATCAGCATCACTTTTTAAGAGAAGACAAGAAAATTTTATATGTAGGTTTAGACTAATGCTTCCAGTTAATATGCCAAATGTGGGCGTCATCCGCCCACTTTAAAAAAAAAAATTGTTTTTATTATTATTATTATATATATATAGTATATTTATTATTAGATATATAATATATATATTGTATATATATACGAGTATATTATATCGCACCACTTCTAAATATATATACGAGTTTATATGCAGCTTTAAGGTGTAGGGTATTTCGGCTACAGCCCGGCTGTAGACAACACCTTTACTAGTTTGTTTTGACATTGGTTTTAGTTATGAACTTAATAATTTCTTTCTTTTACTTTTGCTTTATTTATGAACTCATTCATTTTTTGTTTTATTTATTAGGTTAATAATTTTTTATTTTGACTTTTGTTTTATTTATTAACTTATTCATTTTGTGTTTTAACATTTTTTTTATTTATTAACTTAATAATTTCTTGTTTTGTCTTTTGTTTTATTCATTAAGTTATTAATTTTTTGTTTTGACATTTGTTTCATTTATTTACTTAATAATTCCTTTTTTTGACTTTTGGTTTATTTATTAACTTATTCATTTTTTGTTTTGACATTTGTTTTATTTATTAACTTATTCATTTTTTGTTTTGACATTTGTTTTAGTTATGAACTTAATAATTCCTTGTTTTGACTTTTGGTTTATTTATTAACTTTGTAACGATGCTTTTCCTCTCTCGCCTGGATATCACTCAGTCCAGTCCAAGGTCTCGTTCAGTTATTTATTAATTTGAACGCAATACACCGATTTCGATATTAACAACTTTATTTACTTAAATCTTGACAGAAATTGCAATAGTTTGAAATATGCTTATAGTTACGTTTTAGCTAAGATAAGTTTTATATAACAAGTTTAAAATCGTTAGGCTGAAACAGAGTTTATGATTAAGAGCCTGAAACAAAGTTTATGATCGTTAGGCTGAAACAGAGTTTATGATTAAGAGCCTGAAACAAAGTTTATGATCGTTACGCTGAAACAGAGGTTGTGATTAAGAGCATGTCGATTATTTGGTTATCTTACAAATCTATGCTGAAAAGAGACTTTGATTAGTGTGTCCACTGTCGCGGGGTATAACCCAACAGGCCGACGGGACGTTGAATATAGATAGCCGCGGAGTAAAAACCCAACAGACCGGCCGTCCTACTGTCGCGAAGTAAAAACCCAACAGACCGACAGGGCGTTAAGTGTAAATAGCCGCGGAGTAAAAACCCAACAGACCGGCCGTCCTACTGTCGCGGAGTATAACCCAACAGGCCGACGGGACGTTGAATATAGATAGCCGCGGAGTAAAAACCCAACAGACCGGCCGTCCTTCTGTCGCGGAGTAAAAACCCAACAGACCGACAGGGCGTTAAGTGTAAATAGCCGCGGAGTAAAAACCCAACAGACCGGCCGTCCTACTGTCGCGGAGTAAAAACCCAACAGACCGACAGGGCGTTGTAACTATGCAGTTACGCTTGCAAGAAACGACGTTTCTTATGTTTTCTCACCTGATTTAAACCTCCACGAAGTTGTAGCGGATGTTGTAGATTTGTGACGCAGCGGCGTAGTTGCGGCGGCGTAAACTGAGACGATGACTGCGACGTCGGCTGAGACGTTGACTGCGACGTCGACTGAGACGTTTACTGCGACGTCGACTGAGATGTCTCAAAGAAGTAAATAAAGTTGTTAATATCGAAATCGGTGTATTGCGTTCAAATTAATAAATAACTGAACGAGACCTTGGACTGGACTGAGTGATATCCAGGCGAGAGAGGAAAAGCATCGTTACAAAGTTAATAAATAAACCAAAAGTCAAAACAAGGAATTATTAAGTTCATAACTAAAACAAATGTCAAAACAAAAAATGAATAAGTTAATAAATAAAACAAATGTCAAAACAAAAAATGAATAAGTTAATAAATAAACCAAAAGTCAAAAAAAGGAATTATTAAGTAAATAAATGAAACAAATGTCAAAACAAAAAATTAATAACTTAATGAATAAAACAAAAGACAAAACAAGAAATTATTAAGTTAATAAATAAAAAAAATGTTAAAACACAAAATGAATAAGTTAATAAATAAAACAAAAGTCAAAATAAAAAATTATTAACCTAATAAATAAAACAAAAAATGAATGAGTTCATAAATAAAGCAAAAGTAAAAGAAAGAAATTATTAAGTTCATAACTAAAACCAATGTCAAAACAAACTAGTAAAGGTGTTGTCTACAGCCGGGCTGTAGCCGAAATACCCTACACCTTAAAGCTGCATATAAACTCGTATATATATTTAGAAATGGTGCGATATAATATACTCGTATATATATACAATATATATATACAATATATATATTATATATCTAATAATAAATATACAATATATATATAATAATAATAAAAACAAAATTTTTTTTTTTAAAGTGGGCGGATCACGCCCATATTTGGCATATTAACTGGAATCATTAGTCTAAACCTACATATAAAATTTTCTTGTCTTCTCTCAAAAAGTGATGCTGAAATGGCCTTTTTTAATAGGCAAAACAGAGGTACCTGCACTCTCGATATAAAAAGTAGGTGTGGTCCTCGGGCGATTTTGCCCATTTTCAATACGAAACACCCCAACATAGCAACGAATATTTTTGCCAAATTTCATTTTGAAATCTTAATCCGTTCTCCTGTGATCGTGATTTCAACGGACAGACAGACAGACGGACAGACATCGTTATTTCAATTTCGGTGGTGATGCTGATCAAGAATATATATACTTTTCCATACCTATCTTGTCTAGTTCTATGCGTTACACACTCCGGTAGAAAGTGAATATACCCTCAACCTTAAGTTGTAGGGTATAAAAATGAATAAGTTAATAATTAACAGGCTCTTAATCATAAACTCTGTTTCAGCCTAACGATCATAAACTTTGTTTCAGGCTCTTAATCATAAACTCTGTTTCAGCCTAACGATTGTAAACTTGTTATATAAAACTTATCTTAGCTAAAACGTAACTATAAGCATATTTCAAACTATTGTAATTTCTGTCAAGATTTAAGTAAATAAAGTTGGTTATATCGAAATCGGTGTATTGCGTTCAAATTAATAAATAACTGGACGAGACCTTGGACTGGCGAAGAGGAAAAGCATCGTTACAAAGTTAATAAATAAACCAAAAGTCAAAACAAGGAATTATTAAGTTCATAACTAAAACAAATGTCAAAACAAACTAGTAAAGGTGTTGTCTACAGCCGGGCTGTAGCCGAAATACCCTACACCTTAAAGCTGCATATATACTCGTATATATATTAAGAAGTGGTGCGATATAATATACTCGTATATATATATACAATATATATATACAATATATATATTATATATCTAATAATAAATATACAATATATATATAATAATAATAAAAACAAAATTTTTTTTTTTAAAGTGGGCGGATCACGCCCATATTTGGCATATTAACTGGAATCATTAGTCTAAACCTACATATAAAATTTTCTTGTCTTCTCTCAAAAAGTGATGCTGAAATGGCCTTTTTTAATAGGCAAAACAGAGGTACCTGCACTCTCGATATAAAAAGTAGGTGTGGTCCTCGGGCGATTTTGCCCATTTTCAATACGAAACACCCCAACATAGCAACGAATATTTTTGCCAAATTTCATTTTGAAATCTTAATCCGTTCTCCTGTGATCGTGATTTCAACGGACAGACAGACAGACAGACAGACGGACAGACATCGTTATTTCAACTTCGGTGGTGATGCTGATCAAGAATATATATACTTTTCCATACCTATCTTGTCTAGTTCTATGCGTTACACACTCCGGTAGAAAGTGAATATACCCTCAACCTTAAGGTGTAGGGTATAAAAATGAATAAGTTAATAAATAAAACAAATGTCAAAACAAACTAGTAAAGGTGTTGTCTACAGCCGGGCTGTAGCCGAAATACCCTACACCTTAAAGCTGCATATATACTCGTATATATATTTAAAAGTGGTGCGATATAATATACACGTATATATATACAATATATATATTATATATCTAATAATAAATATACAATATATATATAATAATAATAATAAAAACAAAAAATTTTTTTTTAAAAGTGGGCGGTTTACGCCCATATTTATCATATTAACTGGAAGCATTAGTCTAAACCTACATATAAATTTTTCTTGTCTTCTCTCAAAAAGTGATGCTGATATGGCCTTTTTTAATAGGCAAAACAGAGGTACCTGCACTCTCGATATAAAAAGTAGGCGTGATCCTTGGGCGATTTTGCCCATTTTCAATACGAAACACCCCAACATAGCAACGAATATTTTTGCCAAATTTCATTTTGAAATCTTAATCCGTTCTCCTGTGATCGTGATTTCACCGGACAGACAGACAGACAGACAGACGGACAGACATCGTTATTTCAACTCTGGTGGTGATGCTGATCAAGAATATATATACTTTTCCATACCTATCTTGTCTAGTTCTATGCGTTACACACTCCGGTAGAAAGTGAATATACCCTCAACCTTAAGGTGTAGGGTATAAAAATGAATAAGTTAATAAATAAACCAAAAGTCAAAAAAATGAATTATTAAGTAAATAAATGAAACAAATGTCAAAACAAAAAATTAATAACTTAATGAATAAAACAAAAGACAAAACAAGAAATTATTAAGTTAATAAATAAAAAAAATGTTAAAACACAAAATGAATAAGTTAATAAATAAAACAAAAGTCAAAATAAAAAATTATTAACCTAATAAATAAAACAAAAAATGAATGAGTTCATAAATAAAACAAAAGTAAAAGAAAGAAATTATTAAGTTCATAACTAAAACCAATGTCAAAACAAAAAATGAATAAGTTAATAATTAACAGGCTCTTAATCATAAACTCTGTTTCAGCCTAACGATCATAAACTTTGTTTCAGGCTCTTAATCATAAACTCTGTTTTAGCCTAACGATTGTAAACTTGTTATATAAAACTTATCTTAGCTAAAACGTAACTATAAGCATATTTCAAACTATTGTAATTTCTGTCAAGATTTAAGTAAATAAAGTTGTTAATATCGAAATCGGTGTATTGCGTTCAAATTAATAAATAACTGGACGAGACCTTGGACTGGCGAGAGAGGAAAAGCATCGTTACAAAGTTAATAAATAAACCAAAAGTCAAAACAAGGAATTATTAAGTTCATAACTAAAACAAATGTCAAAACAAAAAATGAATAAGTTAATAAATAAACCAAAAGTCAAAAAAAGGAATTATTAAGTAAATAAATGAAACAAATGTCAAAACAAAAAATTAATAACTTAATGAATAAAACAAAAGACAAAACAAGAAATTATTAAGTTAATAAATAAAAAAAATGTTAAAACACAAAATGAATAAGTTAATAAATAAAACAAAAGTCAAAATAAAAAATTATTAACCTAATAAATAAAACAAAAAATGAATGAGTTCATAAATAAAACAAAAGTAAAAGAAAGAAATTATTAAGTTCATAACTAAAACCAATGTCAAAACAAAAAATGAATAAGTTAATAAATAAAACAAATGTCAAAACAAAAAATGAATAAGTTAATAAATAAACCAAAAGTTAAAACAAGGAATTATTAAGTAAATAAGTGAAACAAATGTCAAAACAACAAGCTAATAACTTAATGAATAAAACAAGAAATTAATAAGTTAATAAATAAAACAAATGTTAAAACACAAAATGAATAAGTTAATAAATAAAACAAAAGTCAAAACAAGAAATTATTAAGTTAATAAATAAAACAAATGTTAAAACACAAAACGAATGAGTTAATAAATCAAACAAATGGCAAAACAAAAGAAGAATAAGTTATTCAATCAAACGAATGGCAAAACAAAAACTTACTAAGTTAATAAATAAAACAAATGTCTAAACAAAAAATGAATAAGTTCATAAATAAAACAAAACCCAAACAAGGAATTATTAAGTTAATAAATAAAACAAATGTTAAAACACAAAATTAGTAAGTTAATAAATAAAACAAATGTCAAAACAAAAGAAGAATAAGTTATTAAATCAAACTAATGGCAAAACAAAAACTTAGTAAGTTAATAAATGAAACAAATGTCTAAACAAGAAATGAATAAGTTAATAAATAATACAAAAGTCAAAACAAGGAATTATTAAGTTAATAAATAAAACAAATGTTAAAACACAAAATTAGTAAGTTAATAAATAAAACAAATGTCAAAACAAAAGAAGAATAAGTTATTAAATCAAACAAATGGCAAAACAAAAACTTACTAAGTTAATAAATGAAACAAATGTCTAAACAAGAAATGAATAAGTTAATAAATAATACAAAAGTCAAAACAAGAAATTATTAAGTTAATAAATAAAACAAATGTTAAAACACAAAATTAGTAAATTAATAAATAAAACAAATGTCAAAACAAAAGAAGAATAAGTTATTAAATCAAACAAATGGCAAAACAAAAACTTACTAAGTTAATAAATGAAACAAATGTCTAAACAAGAAATGAATAAGTTAATAAGTAATGCAAAAGTCAAAACAAGAAATTATTAAGTTAATAAATAAAACAAATGTTAAAACACAAAATTAGTAAGTTAATAAATAAAACAAAAGTCAAAACAAAAGAGTATTAAGTTAATAAATAAAAGAAAAATTATAAAGCAGATGTCAAAACAAAAAAATCTTTAAGGTAATAAATAAAACAAAAGTCATAACAACAAATAGAAAGCTAAAAAATTTAACAAATGTTTATTAAATTAAATTGAATTAATTGAAATTATTAGATAATAAATAAAACAAAAGTAAAAACAAGTGTCAAAAAAACGATTAAATTACTAAATAAAACAAAAGTCAAACAAGAAATTATTAAGTTAATAAATAAAACAAATGTCAAAACAAAAATGAATAGTTTAAGAGAATAAATAAAACAAAAGTAAAAACAAGAAACTATTAAGTTAATAAATAAATAAAAGTAAAAACGAGAAATTATTAAGCTAATAAATAAAATAAAAGTCAAAACAAGAAATTATAAAGTTAATAAATAAAACAAATGGCAAAAAAAAAAATTAATAAGTTAGTAAATAAAACAAAAGTGAAAAAAAGAAATATTAATTTAATAAATTAAATAAAAGTGAAAACAAGAAATTATTCAATTAATAAATAAAACAAAAGTAAAAACAAATGTCAAAAAAACGATTAAATTACTAAATAAAACAAAAGTCAAACAAGAAATTATTAAGTTAATAAATAAAACAAATGTCAAAAAAAAATTAATAGTTTAAAAGAATAAATAAAAAAATGTCAAAACAAAAAATGAATAAGTTAATGAATAAAACAAATGTTAAAACACAAAATGAATAAGTTAATAAATAAATCAAATGTCAAAACAAAAAAAGAACAGGCTAATAAATAAAACAAATGTCAAAACAAAAGAGTATTAAGTTAATAAATAAAACAAAAATTATAAACAAATGTCAAAACAAAAAAAATCATAAAGGAATAAATAAAACAAAAGTCATAACAAGAAATAGAAAGCTAAAAAATTAAACAAATGTTTATTAAATTAAATTGAATTAATTGAAATTATTAGTTTATAAATAAAACAAAAGTAAAAAAAAAACTATTAAGTTAATAAATAAATAAAAGTAAAAACAAGAAATTATTAAGCTAATAAATAAAACAAATGTCAAAACAAAAAATTATTAACTTAATGAATTAAACAAATGTCAAAACAAAAAAATGATTAAGTTAATAAATAACACAAATGTCAAAACAAAAAATTAGTAAGTTCATAAATAAACCAAAAGTCAAAACAAGAAATTATTAAGTCAATGACGTAAACAAATTCCAAACCAAATATGAATAAGTTAATAAAAAAAATAAAATTCAAAACAAAAGAGTATTAAGTTAATAAATAAAGCAAAAATTATAAAGCAGATGTCAAAACAAAAAATCATTAAGGTAATAAATAAAACAAATTCAAAACAAGAAATAGAAAGCTAATAAATTAAACAAATGTTTATTAAATTAAATTGAATTAATTGAATTAATTCAAAAAAGAAACTATTAAGTTAATAAATAAATAAAAGTAAAAACAAGAAATTATTAAGTTAATAAATAGAACAAATGTCAAAACAAAAAATGATTAACTTAATGAATTAAACAAATTTCGAAACAAAAAATGAATAAGTAATAAATAAAACAAATGTCAAACCAAAAAATGAATAAGTTAATAAATGAAACAAATGTCAAAACAAAATGAATAAGTTAATAAATAAAACAAAAGTCAAAGCAAGAAATTATTAAGTTATTAAATAGAACAAAATTCAAAACCAGAAATTATTAAGTTAATAAATTAAACAAAAATTAAGCAAAAACAATTGTCAAAACAAAAATGGAATAAGTTCATAAATAAAACAAATGTAAAAAAAAATAATAAGTTAATAAACAAAACAAATGTCAAAACAAAAAATTATTAACATAATGAATTAAACAAATTTCAAAACAAAACAAATGTCGAAACAAAAAATGAATAACTTAATAAATAAAACAAATGTCAAAAAAAAAAAATTATTAATTTAATGAATTAAACAAATTTATTTATTTATTTTTATTTATATATTTGAAACAAATGCAAAATAAGAGCAAAGCTTTTTTACGCACAATAAGTATGCTTATACCAGACCCATCATTACATAATTAAAATAAAATACAAATGTAAATGAATGTAAATTTAACAATTGTCAAAACAAAAACTGAATAAGTTCATAAATAACACAAATGTCAAAAAAAATAATAAGTAAATAAATAAAACAAATGTCAAAACAAAAAATTATTAACATAATGAAGTTAACAAATTTCAAAACAAAATATGAATAATTTAATAAATAAAACAAAAGTCAAAACAAGAAATTATTAAGTTAATACCATACACAAATATTAGAAAAAAACAAATGTCAAAACAAAAAAGCAATAAGGTCATAGATAAAACAAAGGTCAAAACAAGAAATTATGAAGTTAATAAATAAAACAAATGGCAAAACCAAAAATTAATAAGTTAATAAATAAAACAAAAGTCAAAACAAGAAATTATTAAGTTAATAAATAAAACCAAACTCAAAACAATAAATTATTAAGTTAATAAATAAAACAAATGCAAACCAAAAAATTAATAAGTTAATAAATGAAACAAATGTCAGAACAAAAATGAATAAGTTAATCAATAAAACAAATGTCTAAACAAATAATGAATAAGTTAATGAATAAACCAAAAATCAAAACAAAAAATTATTAAGTTAATAAATAAAATAAAAGTCAAAACAAGAAATTATGAAGTTAATAAATAAAACAAATGGCAAATGTTAAAACACAAAATGAATAAGTTAATAAATAAAACTAATGTCAAAACAAAAAAAGAATAAGTTAATAAATAAAACAAAAGTAAGTAAAAACAAGAAATTATTAAGTTAATAAATAAAACCAATGGCAAAAAAAAAATTAATAGTTAAAAAGAATAAATAAAACAAAATTAAAAACAAGAAATTATTAAGTTAATAAATAAAACAAATGTTAAAACACAAAATGAATAAGTTAATAAATAAAACTAATGTCAAAACAAAAAAAGAATAAGTTAATAAATAAAACAAAAGTAAAAACAAGAAATTATTAAGTTAATAAAATAAACAAATGTCAAAACAAAAAATGAATAAGCTAATAAATAAAACAAATGTCAAATCAAAAAAAGAATAAGTTAATAAATAAAACAAATGTTAAAACACAAAATGAATAAGTTAATAAATCAAACAAATCACAAAACAAAAGAATAATAAGTTAATAAATCAAACAAATGGCAAAACAAAAACTTAATAAGTTAATAAATGAAACAAATGTCTAAACAAAAAATGAATAAGTTAATAAATAAAACAAAAGTCAAAACAAAAAATTATTAACCTAATGAATAAAACAAAAAATGAATAAGTTCATAAATAAAACAAAAGTAAAAGAAAGAAATTATTAAATTCATAACTAAAACCAATGTCAAAACAAAAAATGAATAAGGTTATAAATAAACCAGATGTCAAAACAAAAAATTAATAAGTTAATAAATAAACCAAAAGTTAAAACAAGGAATTATTAAGTAAATAAGTGAAACAAATGTCAAAACAACAAACTAATAACTTAATAAATAAAACAAGAAATTAATAAGTTAATAAATAAAACAAATGTTAAAACACAAAATGAATAAGTTAATAAATAAAACAAAAGTCAAAACAAGAAATTATTAAGTTAATAAATAAAACAAATGTTAAAACACAAAATAAATGAGTTAATAAATCAAACAAATGGCAAAACAAAAGAAGAATAAGTTATTAAATCAAACAAATGGCAAAACAAAAACTTAATAAGTTAATAAATGAAACAAATGTCTAAACAAAAAATGAATAAGTTAATAAATAAAACAAAAGTCAAAACAAAAAATGATTAACCTAATGAATAAAACGAAAACTAACTATAAAAGGCAAAACAAAAAATGAATAAGTTCATAAATAAAACAAAAGTCAAAACAAGAAATTATTAAGTTAATAAATGAAACAAATGTCTAAACAAAAAATGAATAAGTTAATAAATAAAACAAAAGTCAAAACAAAAAATGATTAACCTAATGAATAAAACAAATGGCAAAACAAAAAATGAATAATTTCATAAATAAAACAAAAGTAAAAGAAAGAAATTATTAAGTTCATAACTAAAACAAATGTCAAAACAAACTAGTAAAGGTGTTGTCTACAGCAGGGCCGTAGCCGAAATACCCTACACCTTAAAGCTGCATATATACTCGTATATATATACAATATATATATTATATATCTAATAATAAATATACAATATATATATAATAATAATAATAAAAACAAAAAAATTTTTTTTAAGTGGGCGGATCACGAAAAATATTTGGCATATTAACTGGAAGCATTAGTCTAAACCTACATATAAAATTTTCTTGTCTTCTCTCAAAAAGTGATGCTGATATGGCCTTTTTTAATAGGCAAAACAGAGGTGCCTGCACTCTCGATATAAAAAGTAGGCGTGGTCCTTGGGCGATTTTGCCCATTTTCAATACGAAACACCCCAACATAGCAACGAATATTTTTGCCAAATTTCATTTTGAAATCTTAATCCGTTCTCCTGTGATCGTGATTTCAACGGACAGACAGACAGACGGACAGACATCGTTATTTCAATTTCGGTGGTGATGCTGATCAAGAATATATATACTTTTCCATACCTATCTTGTCTAGTTCTATGCGTTACACACTCCGGTAGAAAGTGAATATACCCTCAACCTTAAGCTGTAGGGTATAAAAATGAATACGTTAATAAATAAAACAAATGTCAAAACAAAAAATTAATAAGTTAATAAATAAAGCAAAAGTCAAAACAAGAAATTATTAAGTTAATAAATAAAACAAATCTTAAAACACAAAATGAATAAGTTAACAAGCAATACTCAAAAAAAAAAAAAAAGCAATTTTGTTTACTATTATTTAGTCTTGGAAAATTTAATTTCTATTATAAACGACTGTTGAATTGTTTGTAGAATTTTTGCATCGTTAAAAGAAGAGCGTAAACAATCTTTTCATTATCCTAGTTAAAAGGAACATAATTAACAGAGCAATTTAATAATAATGACAAATGTAGTTCCTGTGGATAGGTTTTACACTAATTTCTGTTGTTGTCATCGTCAATGTTTTACAAAAAAACGCGAGTACATATTGCAAAAGAAAAACGAAACAGAAAACTAGTAAAGGTGTTGTCTACAGCCGGGCTGTAGCCGAAATACCCTACACCTTAAAGCTGCATATATACTCGTATATATATTTAGAAGTGGTGCGATATAATATACTCGTATATACATATATACAATATATATATTATATATCTAATAATAAATATACAATACATATATATAATAATAATAATAAAAACAAAAAAAATTTTTTTTAAAGTGGGCGGATCACGCCCATATTTGGCATATTAACTGGAAGCATTAGTCTAAACCTACATATTAAATTTTCTTGTCTTCTCTCAAAAAGTGATGCTGATATGGCCTTTTTTAATAGGCAAAACAGAGGTACCTGCACTCTCGATATAAAAAGTAGGTGTGGTCCTCGGGCGATTTTGCCCATTTTCAATACGAAACACCCCAACATAGCAACGAATATTTTTGCCAAATTTCATTTTGAAATCTTAATCCGTTCTCCTGTGATCGTGATTTCAACGGACAGACAGACAGACGGACAGACATCGTTATTTCAATTTCGGTGGTGATGCTGATCAAGAATATATATACTTTTCCATACCTATCTTGTCTAGTTCTACGCGTTACACACTCCGGTAGAAAGTGAATATACCCTCAACCTTAAGGTGTAGGGTATAATAAATAAAACAAATGTCAAAACAAACTAGTAAGGGTACCTTCGGTCAGACCGAAGCTTATATACCCTACATCCCGCCGATTTTCACCATTTTCAATACAGAGTTATCTATGATGGCAGAGAATATTCGTACCGAATTTCAAGTCAATTCTTCCAACCGTTATTCTGGAATTACGGTTTATATCAATGTCATATGTTCGTGGGCGGACACGCCCATTTTTTTTAAAAATTTAATCTACCTGTACCGATGTATTCGGAAACAAAATTGAAGCTCAAAACTAAGTCTACAAGTTGAAATATTGTTAAAAGAATTAGTATTTGTTAAAAAAGTAGGCGTGGCGCTGCACCGATTTATCCCATTTTCAATCCCACAGAGTTTCGGATGACAAAGAATATACGTGCAAAATTTCATCGCGATAGCTTCATTCGTTCTCCTGTAATCGTGATTTCCACAGACAGACAGACAGACAGACAGACAGACAGACAGACAGACAGACAGACAGACAGACAGACAGACAGACTACGGACATGGCTAAATCGACTCAGGAGGTGACACTGATCAAGAATATATATACTTTTCCATACCTGCCACGCCTCCTTTAATGCGTTACACACGGAAGCACAAAGTGAATATACCCTCATTCCTTCGGATGTAGGGTATAAAAATGAATAAGTTAATAAATAAAACAGAAGTCAAAACTAGTAAGGGTACCTTCGGTCAGACCGAAGCTTATATACCCTACATCCCGCCGATTTTCACCATTTTCAATACAGAGTTATCTATGATGGCAGAGAATATTCGTACCGAATTTCAAGTCAATTCTTCCAACCGTTATTCTGGAATTGCGGTTTATATCAATGTCATATGTTTGTGGGCGGACACGCCCATTTTTTTTAAAAATTTAATCTACCTGTACCGATGTATTCGGAAACAAAATTGAAGCTCAAAACTAAGTCTACAAGTTGAAATATTGTTAAAAGAATTAGTATTTGTTAAAAAAGTAGGCGTGGCGCTGCACCGATTTATCCCATTTTCAATCCCACAGAGTTTCGGATGACAAAGAATATACGTGCAAAATTTCATCGCGATAGCTTCATTCGTTCTCCTGTAATCGTGATTTCCACAGACAGACAGACAGACAGACAGACAGACAGACAGACAGACAGACAGACAGACTACGGACATGGCTAAATCGACTCAGGAGGTGACACTGATCAAGAATATATATACTTTTCCATACCTGCCACGCCTCCTTTAATGCGTTACACACGGAAGCACAAAGTGAATATACCCTCATTCCTTCGGATGTAGGGTATAACAAGAAATTATTAAGTTAATAAATAAAACAAAACTCAAAACAATAAATTATTAAGTTAATAAATAAAACAAATGCAAAACAAAACTAGTAAAGGTGTTGTCTACAGCCCGGCTGTAGCCGAAATACCCTACACCTTAAAGCTGCATATATGTATACTCGTATATATATTTAGAAGTGGTGCGATATAATATACTCGTATATATGTATATATATATTATAATATATATATACTGCGTCCTTGCAGTATACTGCGTCCTTGCAATATTGTCTCGCTGACGCTCAATTTCTCTATATTGAAGATAAAATTATTATTTACAAAATTAGATAAACTGCCTAAAAGTGGGTGTGACACGCCCATTTTTCATCCAACAAAATAATATTAATTCCAAAGCTTATATGTATCCTATTAATCAGCAAAATTTGTATAATTATCAATACAACCCCTTTAGAACCTCCATGACCTACGTAAACTCAAAGTGGGCGGCCCACGCCCAAATTCGGAAGATAAACTATAATTATAGCTGCTTAACTATTTTTGTGCGTTACAAACACCGGCACTAGGTGCGTTTACTCTCAAAATTTAGGGGTAGGGTATAAAAATATATTGCAAAACTGGGTGGATGGGTAAAAAGGAGGCGTGGCCCGCCCATTTTTTCCCAACAGAATATTTTTGATTCACAAAATACAATATTATGTACACCATTATTCAGGAATCTTATATACTTTTCAATACAATCCATGTAAAACCCTCCATGACCTATGTAAACTAAAAGTGGGCGGATCACGCCCATATTTGCCATATTAACTGAAAGCATTAGTCTAAACCTACATATAAAATTTTCTTGTCTTCTCTCAAAAAGTGATGCTGATATGGCCTTTTAATAGGCAAAACAGAGGTACCTGCACTCTCGATATAAAAAGTAGGCGTGGTCCTTGGGCGATTTTGCCCATTTTCAATACGAAACACCCCAACATAGCAACGAATATTTTTGCCAAATTTAATTTTGAAATCTTAATCCGTTCTCCTGTGATCGTGATTTCAACGGATAGACAGACAGACAGACAGACCTGTCCACAATAACATCGTTATTTCAATTTTAGTGGTGATGCTGATCAAGAATATATATACTTTTCCATACCTATCTGGTCTAGTTCTATGCGTTACACACTCCGGTAGAAAGTGAATATACCCTCAACCTTAAGGTGTAGGGTATAAAAATTAATAAGTGATTAAATGAAGCAAATGTCAAAACAAACTAGTAAGGGTACCTTCGGTCAGACCGAAGCTTATATACCCTACATCCCAGCAACCTTTATTATACATATTTAGTAAGTTATAAAAAGTAGGCGTGTCACTCCGCCGATTTTCCCCATTTTCAATACAGAGTTATCTATGATGGCAGAGAATATTCGTACCGAATTTCAAGTCAATTCTTCCAACCGTTATTCTGGAATTGCGGTTTATATCAATGTCATATGTTCGTGGGCGGACACGCCCATTTTTTTAAAAAATTTAATCTACCTGTACCGATGTATTCGGAAACAAAATTGAAGCTAAAAACTAAGTCTACAAGTTGAAATATTGTTAAAAGAATTAGTATTTGTTAAAAAAGTAGGCGTGGCGCTGCACCGATTTATCCCATTTTCAATCCCACAGAGTTTCGGATGACAAAGAATATACGTGCAAAATTTCATCGCGATAGCTTCATTCGTTCTCCTGTAATCGTGATTTCCACAGACAGACAGACAGACAGACAGACAGACTACGGACATGGCTAAATCGACTCAGGAGGTGACACTGATCAAGAATATATATACTTTTCCATACCTGCCACGCCTCCTTTAATGCGTTACACACGGAAGCACAAAGTGAATATACCCTCATTCCTTCGGATGTAGGGTATAAAAATGAATAAGTTAATAAATAAAGCAAAAGTCAAAACAAGGAATTATTAAGTTCATAAATAAAACAAATGTAAAAAAAATGAATAAATTAATAAATAAAACAAATGTCAAAAGAAAAAATGAATAATTTAATAAATAAACCAAAAGTCAAAACAGGAATTATTAAGTAAATAAATGAAACGAATGACAAAACAAAAAATTAATAACTTAATAAGTAAGTTAATAAATAACTAGTAAGGGTACCTTCGGTCAGACCGAAGCTTATATACCCTACATCCCAGCAACCTTTATTATACATATTTAGTAAGTTATAAAAAGTAGGCGTGTCACTCCGCCGATTTTCCCCATTTTCAATACAGAGTTATCTATGATGGCAGAGAATATTCGTACCGAATTTCAAGTCAATTCTTCCAACCGTTATTCTGGAATTGCGGTTTATATCAATGTCATATGTTCGTGGGCGGACACGCCCATTTTTTTTAAAAATTTAATCTACCTGTACCGATGTATTCGGAAACAAAATTGAAGCTCAAAACTAAGTCTACAAGTTGAAATATTGTTAAAAGAATTAGTATTTGTTAAAAAAGTAGGCGTGGCGCTGCACCGATTTATCCCATTTTCAATCCCACAGAGTTTCGGATGACAAAGAATATACGTGCAAAATTTCATCGCGATAGCTTCATTCGTTCTCCTGTAATCGTGATTTCCACAGACAGACAGACAGACAGACAGACAGACAGACAGACAGACAGACAGACAGACTACGGACATGGCTAAATCGACTCAGGAGGTGACACTGATCAAGAATATATATACTTTTCCATACCTGCCACGCCTCCTTTAATGCGTTACACACGGAAGCACAAAGTGAATATACCCTCATTCCTTCGGATGTAGGGTATAAAAAAAATGTTAAAACACAAAATGAATAAGTTAAACTAGTAAAGGTGTTGTCTACAGCCGGGCTGTAGCCGAAATACCCTACACCTTAAAGCTGCATATATACTCGCATATATATTTAGAAGTGGTGCGATATAATATACTCGTATATATGTACAATATATATATTATATATCTAATAATAAATATACAATATATATATAATAATAATAAAATTTTTTTTTTTTTTAAAGTGGGCGGATCACGCCCATATTTGGCATATTAACTGGAAACATTAGTCTAAACCTACATATAAAATTTTCTTGTCTTCTCTCAAAAAGTGATGCTCATATGGCCTTTTTTAATAGGCAAAACAGAGATACCTGCACTCTCGATTTAAAAAGTAGGCGTGGTCCTTGGGCGATTTTGCGCATTTTCAATACGAAACACCCCAACATAGCAACGAATATTTTTGCCAAATTTAATTTTGAAATCTTAATCCGTTCTCCTGTGATCGTGATTTCAACGGACAGACAAACAGACAGACATCGTTATTTCAATTTCGGTGGTGATGCTGATCAAGAATATATATACTTTTCCATACCTATCTTGTCTAGTTCTATGCGTTACACACTCACGTAGAAAGTGAATATACCCTCAACCTTAAGGTGTAGGGTATAATAATAAACCAAAAGTCAAAACAGGGAATTATTAAGTAAATAAATGAAACGAATGGCAAAAAAAAAAATTTATAACTTAATGAATAAAACAAAAGTCAAAACAAGAAATTATTAAGTTAATAAATAAAAAAAATGTTAAAACACAAAATGAAAAGTTAATAAATAAAACAAAAGTCAAAACAAGAAATTATTAAGTTAATAAATAAAACAAATGTTAAAACACAAAATAAATGAGTTAATAAATCAAACAAATGGCAAAACAAAAGAAGAATAAGTTATTAAATCAAACAAATGGCAAAACAAAAACTTAATAAGTTAATAAATGAAACAAATGTCTAAACAAAAAATGAATAAGTTAATAAATAAAACAAAAGTCAAAACAAACTAGTAAGGGTACCTTCGGTCAGACCGAAGCTTATATACCCTACATCCCAGCAACCTTTATTATACATATTTAGTAAGTTTTAAAAAGTAGGCGTGTCACTCCGCCGATTTTCCCCATTTTCAATACAGAGTTATCTATGATGGCAGAGAATATTCGTACCGAATTTCAAGACAATTCTTCCAACCGTTATTCTGGAATTGCGGTTTATATCAATGTCATATGTTCGTGGGCGGACACGCCCATTTTTTTTTAAAATTTAATCTACCTGTACCGATGTATTCGGAAACAAAATTGAAGCTCAAAACTAAGTCTACAAGTTGAAATATTCTTTAAAAGAATTAGTATTTGTTAAAAAAGTAGGCGTGGCGCTGCACCGATTTATCCCATTTTCAATCCCACAGAGTTTCGGATGACAAAGAATATACGTGCAAAATTTCATCGCGATAGCTTCATTCGTTCTCCTGTAATCGTGATTTCCACAGACAGACAGACAGACAGACAGACAGACTACGGACATGGCTAAATCGACTCAGGAGGTGACACTGATCAAGAATATATATACTTTTCCATACCTGCCACGCCTCCTTTAATGCGTTACACACGGAAGCACAAAGTGAATATACCCTCATTCCTTCGGATGTAGGGTATAAAAATGATTAACCTAATGAATAAAACGAAAACTAACTATAAATGGCAAAACAAAAAATGAATAAGTTCATAAATAAAACAAAAGTCAAAACAAGAAATTATTAAGTTAATAAATAAAACAAATCTTAAAACACAAAATGAATAAGTTAATAAATAAAACAAATGTCAAAACAAAAAATGAATAAGTTAATAAATAAAACAGAAGTCAAAACAAGAAATTATTAAGTTAATAAATAAAACAAAACTCAAAACAATAAATTATTAAGTTAATAAATAAAACAAATGCAAAACAAAACTAGTAAGGGTACCTTCGGTCAGACCGAAGCTTATATACCCTACATCCCGCCGATTTTCACCATTTTCAATACAGAGTTATCTATGATGGCAGAGAATATTCGTACCGAATTTCAAGTCAATTCTTCCAACCGTTATTCTGGAATTGCGGTTTATATCAATGTCATATGTTCGTGGGCGGACACGCCCATTTTTTTTATTAAAAATTTAATCTACCTGTACCGATGTATTCGGAAACAAAATTGAAGCTCAAAACTAAGTCTACAAGTTGAAATATTGTTAAAAGAATTAGTATTTGTTAAAAAAGTAGGCGTGGCGCTGCACCGATTTATCCCATTTTCAATCCCACAGAGTTTCGGATGACAAAGAATATACGTGCAAAATTTCATCGCGATAGCTTCATTCGTTCTCCTGTAATCGTGATTTCCACAGACAGACAGACAGACAGACAGACAGACAGACAGACAGACAGACAGACAGACAGACAGACAGACAGACAGACAGACAGACTACGGACATGGCTAAATCGACTCAGGAGGTGACACTGATCAAGAATATATATACTTTTCCATACCTGCCACGCCTCCTTTAATGCGTTACACACGGAAGCACAAAGTGAATATACCCTCATTCCTTCGGATGTAGGGTATAACTAGTAAAGGTGTTGTCTACAGCCGGGCTGTAGCCGAAATACCCTACACCTTAAAGCTGCATATATGTATACTCGTATATATATTTAGAAGTGGTGCGATATAATATACTCGTATATATGTATATATATATTATAATATATATATACTGCGTCCTTGCAGTATACTACGTCCTTGCAATATTGTCTCGCTGACGCTCAATTTCTCTATATTGAAGATAAAATTATTATTTACAAAATTAGATAAACTGCCTAAAAGTGGGTGTGGCACGCCCATTTTTCATCCAACAAAATAATATTAATTCCAAAGCTTATATGTATCCTATTAATCAGCAAAATTTGTATAATTATCAATACAACCCCTTTAGAACCTCCATGACCTACGTAAACTCAAAGTGGGCGGCTCACGCCCAAATTCGGAAGATAAACTATAATTATAGCTGCTTAACTATTTTTGTGCGTTACAAACACCGGCACTAGGTGCGTTTACTCTCAAAATTTAGGGGTAGGGTATAAAAATATATTGCAAAACTGGGTGGATGGGTAAAAAGGAGGCGTGGCCCGCCATTTTTTCCCAACAGAATATTTTTGATTCACAAACTACAATATTATGTACACCATTATTCAGGAATCTTATATACTTTTCAATACAATCCATGTAAAACCCTCCATGACCTATGTAAACTAAAAGTGGGCGGATCACGCCCATATTTGCCATATTAACTGGAAGCATTAGTCTAAACCTACATATAAAATTTTCTTGTCTTCTCTCAAAAAGTGATGCTGATATGGCCTTTTAACAGGCAAAACAGAGGTACCTGCACTCTCGATATAAAAAGTAGGCGTGGTCCCTGGGCGATTTTGTCCATTTTCAATACGAAACACCCCAACATAGCAACGAATATTTTTGCCAAATTTAATTTTGAAATCTTAATCCGTTCTTCTGTGATCGTGATTTCAACGGACAGACAGACATCGTTATTTCAATTTCGGTGGTGATGCTGATCAAGAATATATATACTTTTCCATACCTATCTTGTCTAGTTCTATGCGTTACACACTCCGGTAGAAAGTGAATATACCCTCAACCTTAAGTTGTAGGGTATAAAAATGAATACGTTAATAAATAAAACAAATGTCAAAACAAAAAATTAATAAGTTAATAAATAAAGCAAAAGTCAAAACAAGAAATTATTAAGTTAATAAATAAAACAAATCTTAAAACACAAAATGAATAAGTTAACAAGCAATACTCAAAAAAAAAAAAAAAGCAATTTTGTTTACTATTATTTAGTCTTGGAAAATTTAATTTCTATTATAAACGACTGTTGAATTGTTTGTAGAATTTTTGCATCGTTAAAAGAAGAGCGTAAACAATCTTTTCATTATCCTAGTTAAAAGGAACATAATTAACAGAGCAATTTAATAATAATGACAAATGTAGTTCCTGTGGATAGGTTTTACACTAATTTCTGTTGTTGTCATCGTCAATGTTTTACAAAAAAACGCGAGTACATATTGCAAAAGAAAAACGAAACAGAAAACTAGTAAAGGTGTTGTCTACAGCCGGGCTGTAGCCGAAATACCCTACACCTTAAAGCTGCATATATACTCGTATATATATTTAGAAGTGGTGCGATATAATATACTCGTATATACATATATACAATATATATATTATATATCTAATAATAAATATACAATACATATATATAATAATAATAATAAAAACAAAAAAAATTTTTTTTAAAGTGGGCGGATCACGCCCATATTTGGCATATTAACTGGAAGCATTAGTCTAAACCTACATATTAAATTTTCTTGTCTTCTCTCAAAAAGTGATGCTGATATGGCCTTTTTTAATAGGCAAAACAGAGGTACCTGCACTCTCGATATAAAAAATAGGCGTGGTCCTTGGGCGATTTTGCCCATTTTTAATACGAAACACCCCAACAAAGCAACGAATATTTTTGCCAAATTTCATTTTGAAATCTTAATCCGTTCTCCTGTGATCGTGATTTCAACGGACAGACAGACAGACAGACAGACGGACAGACATCGTTATTTCAATTTCGGTGGTGATGCTGATCAAGAATATATATACTTTTCCATACCTATCTTGTCTAGTTCTACGCGTTACACACTCCGGTAGAAAGTAAATATACCCTCAACCTTAAGGTGTAGGGTATAATAAATAAAACAAATGTCAAAACAAACTAGTAAGGGTACCTTCGGTCAGACCGAAGCTTATATACCCTACATCCCGCCGATTTTCACCATTTTCAATACAGAGTTATCTATGATGGCAGAGAATATTCGTACCGAATTTCAAGTCAATTCTTCCAACCGTTATTCTGGAATTACGGTTTATATCAATGTCATATGTTCGTGGGCGGACACGCCCATTTTTTTAAAAATTTAATCTACCTGTACCGATGTATTCGGAAACAAAATTGAAGCTCAAAACTAAGTCTACAAGTTGAAATATTGTTAAAAGAATTAGTATTTGTTAAAAAAGTAGGCGTGGCGCTGCACCGATTTATCCCATTTTCAATCCCACAGAGTTTCGGATGACAAAGAATATACGTGCAAAATTTCATCGCGATAGCTTCATTCGTTCTCCTGTAATCGTGATTTCCACAGACAGACAGACAGACAGACAGACAGACAGACAGACAGACAGACAGACAGACAGACAGACAGACAGACTACGGACATGGCTAAATCGACTCAGGAGGTGACACTGATCAAGAATATATATACTTTTCCATACCTGCCACGCCTCCTTTAATGCGTTACACACGGAAGCACAAAGTGAATATACCCTCATTCCTTCGGATGTAGGGTATAAAAATGAATAAGTTAATAAATAAAACAGAAGTCAAAACTAGTAAGGGTACCTTCGGTCAGACCGAAGCTTATATACCCTACATCCCGCCGATTTTCACCATTTTCAATACAGAGTTATCTATGATGGCAGAGAATATTCGTACCGAATTTCAAGTCAATTCTTCCAACCGTTATTCTGGAATTGCGGTTTATATCAATGTCATATGTTTGTGGGCGGACACGCCCATTTTTTTTAAAAATTTAATCTACCTGTACCGATGTATTCGGAAACAAAATTGAAGCTCAAAACTAAGTCTACAAGTTGAAATATTGTTAAAAGAATTAGTATTTGTTAAAAAAGTAGGCGTGGCGCTGCACCGATTTATCCCATTTTCAATCCCACAGAGTTTCGGATGACAAAGAATATACGTGCAAAATTTCATCGCGATAGCTTCATTCGTTCTCCTGTAATCGTGATTTCCACAGACAGACAGACAGACAGACAGACAGACAGACAGACAGACAGACAGACAGACAGACAGACAGACAGACAGACTACGGACATGGCTAAATCGACTCAGGAGGTGACACTGATCAAGAATATATATACTTTTCCATACCTGCCACGCCTCCTTTAATGCGTTACACACGGAAGCACAAAGTGAATATACCCTCATTCCTTCGGATGTAGGGTATAACAAGAAATTGTTAAGTTAATAAATAAAACAAAACTCAAAACAATAAATTATTAAGTTAATAAATAAAACAAATGCAAAACAAAACTAGTAAAGGTGTTGTCTACAGCCGGGCTGTAGCCGAAATACCCTACACCTTAAAGCTGCATATATGTATACTCGTATATATATTTAGAAGTGGTGCGATATAATATACTCGTATATATGTATATATATATTATAATATATATATACTGCGTCCTTGCAGTATACTGCGTCCTTGCAATATTGTCTCGCTGACGCTCAATTTCTCTATATTGAAGATAAAATTATTATTTACAAAATTAGATAAACTGCCTAAAAGTGGGTGTGACACGCCCATTTTTCATCCAACAAAATAATATTAATTCCAAAGCTTATATGTATCCTATTAATCAGCAAAATTTGTATAATTATCAATACAACCCCTTTAGAACCTCCATGACCTACGTAAACTCAAAGTGGGCGGCCCACGCCCAAATTCGGAAGATAAACTATAATTATAGCTGCTTAACTATTTTTGTGCGTTACAAACACCGGCACTAGGTGCGTTTACTCTCAAAATTTAGGGGTAGGGTATAAAAATATATTGCAAAACTGGGTGGATGGGTAAAAAGGAGGCGTGGCCCGCCCATTTTTTCCCAACAGAATATTTTTGATTCACAAAATACAATATTATGTACACCATTATTCAGGAATCTTATATACTTTTCAATACAATCCATGTAAAACCCTCCATGACCTATGTAAACTAAAAGTGGGCGGATCACGCCCATATTTGCCATATTAACTGAAAGCATTAGTCTAAACCTACATATAAAATTTTCTTGTCTTCTCTCAAAAAGTGATGCTGATATGGCCTTTTAATAGGCAAAACAGAGGTACCTGCACTCTCGATATAAAAAGTAGGCGTGGTCCTTGGGCGATTTTGCCCATTTTCAATACGAAACACCCCAACATAGCAACGAATATTTTTGCCAAATTTAATTTTGAAATCTTAATCCGTTCTCCTGTGATCGTGATTTCAACGGATAGACAGACAGACAGACAGACCTGTCCACAATAACATCGTTATTTCAATTTTAGTGGTGATGCTGATCAAGAATATATATACTTTTCCATACCTATCTGGTCTAGTTCTATGCGTTACACACTCCGGTAGAAAGTGAATATACCCTCAACCTTAAGGTGTAGGGTATAAAAATTAATAAGTGATTAAATGAAGCAAATGTCAAAACAAACTAGTAAGGGTACCTTCGGTCAGACCGAAGCTTATATGCCCTACATCCCAGCAACCTTTATTATACATATTTAGTAAGTTATAAAAAGTAGGCGTGTCACTCCGCCGATTTTCCCCATTTTCAATACAGAGTTATCTATGATGGCAGAGAATATTCGTACCGAATTTCAAGTCAATTCTTCCAACCGTTATTCTGGAATTGCGGTTTATATCAATGTCATATGTTCGTGGGCGGACACGCCCATTTTTTTAAAAAATTTAATCTACCTGTACCGATGTATTCGGAAACAAAATTGAAGCTAAAAACTAAGTCTACAAGTTGAAATATTGTTAAAAGAATTAGTGTTTGTTAAAAAAGTAGGCGTGGCGCTGCACCGATTTATCCCATTTTCAATCCCACAGAGTTTCGGATGACAAAGAATATACGTGCAAAATTTCATCGCGATAGCTTCATTCGTTCTCCTGTAATCGTGATTTCCACAGACAGACAGACAGACAGACAGACAGACTACGGACATGGCTAAATCGACTCAGGAGGTGACACTGATCAAGAATATATATACTTTTCCATACCTGCCACGCCTCCTTTAATGCGTTACACACGGAAGCACAAAGTGAATATACCCTCATTCCTTCGGATGTAGGGTATAAAAAAAATGTTAAAACACAAAATGAATAAGTTAAACTAGTAAAGGTGTTGTCTACAGCCGGGCTGTAGCCGAAATACCCTACACCTTAAAGCTGCATATATACTCGCATATATATTTAGAAGTGGTGCGATATAATATACTCGTATATATGTACAATATATATATTATATATCTAATAATAAATATACAATATATATATAATAATAATAAAATTTTTTTTTTTTTAAAAGTGGGCGGATCACGCCCATATTTGGCATATTAACTGGAAACATTAGTCTAAACCTACATATAAAATTTTCTTGTCTTCTCTCAAAAAGTGATGCTCATATGGCCTTTTTTAATAGGCAAAACAGAGATACCTGCACTCTCGATTTAAAAAGTAGGCGTGGTCCTTGGGCGATTTTGCGCATTTTCAATACGAAACACCCCAACATAGCAACGAATATTTTTGCCAAATTTAATTTTGAAATCTTAATCCGTTCACCTGTGATCGTGATTTCAACGGACAGACAAACAGACAGACATCGTTATTTCAATTTCGGTGGTGATGCTGATCAAGAATATATATACTTTTCCATACCTATCTTGTCTAGTTCTATGCGTTACACACTCACGTAGAAAGTGAATATACCCTCAACCTTAAGGTGTAGGGTATAATAATAAACCAAAAGTCAAAACAGGGAATTATTAAGTAAATAAATGAAACGAATGGCAAAAAAAAAAATTTATAACTTAATGAATAAAACAAAAGTCAAAACAAGAAATTATTAAGTTAATAAATAAAAAAAATGTTAAAACACAAAATGAAAAGTTAATAAATAAAACAAAAGTCAAAACAAGAAATTATTAAGTTAATAAATAAAACAAATGTTAAAACACAAAATAAATGAGTTAATAAATCAAACAAATGGCAAAACAAAAGAAGAATAAGTTATTAAATCAAACAAATGGCAAAACAAAAACTTAATAAGTTAATAAATGAAACAAATGTCTAAACAAAAAATGAATAAGTTAATAAATAAAACAAAAGTCAAAACAAACTAGTAAGGGTACCTTCGGTCAGACCGAAGCTTATATACCCTACATCCCAGCAACCTTTATTATACATATTTAGTAAGTTTTAAAAAGTAGGCGTGTCACTCCGCCGATTTTCCCCATTTTCAATACAGAGTTATCTATGATGGCAGAGAATATTCGTACCGAATTTCAAGTCAATTCTTCCAACCGTTATTCTGGAATTGCGGTTTATATCAATGTCATATGTTCGTGGGCGGACACGCCCATTTTTTTTAAAAATTTAATCTACCTGTACCGATGTATTCGGAAACAAAATTGAAGCTCAAAACTAAGTCTACAAGTTGAAATATTGTTAAAAGAATTAGTATTTGTTAAAAAAGTAGGCGTGGCGCTGCACCGATTTATCCCATTTTCAATCCCACAGAGTTTCGGATGACAAAGAATATACGTGCAAAATTTCATCGCGATAGCTTCATTCGTTCTCCTGTAATCGTGATTTCCACAGACAGACAGACAGACAGACAGACAGACTACGGACATGGCTAAATCGACTCAGGAGGTGACACTGATCAAGAATATATATACTTTTCCATACCTGCCACGCCTCCTTTAATGCGTTACACACGGAAGCACAAAGTGAATATACCCTCATTCCTTCGGATGTAGGGTATAAAAATGATTAACCTAATGAATAAAACGAAAACTAACTATAAATGGCAAAACAAAAAATGAATAAGTTCATAAATAAAACAAAAGTCAAAACAAGAAATTATTAAGTTAATAAATGAAACAAATGTCTAAACAAAAAATGAATAAGTTAATAAATAAAACAAAAGTCAAAACAAAAAATGATTAACCTAATGAATAAAACAAATGGCAAAACAAAAAATGAATAATTTCATAAATAAAACAAAAGTAAAAGAAAGAAATTATTAAGTTCATAACTAAAACAAATGTCAAAACAAAAAATTAATACGTTAATAAATAAAACAAATGTCAAAACAAAAAATGAATAAGTTAATAAATAAAGCAAAAGTCAAAACAAGAAATTATTAAGTTAATAAATAAAACAAATCTTAAAACACAAAATGAATAAGTTAATAAATAAAACAAATGTCAAAACAAAAAATGAATAAGTTAATAAATAAAACAGAAGTCAAAACAAGAAATTATTAAGTTAATAAATAAAACAAAACTCAAAACAATAAATTATTAAGTTAATAAATAAAACAAATGCAAAACAAAACTAGTAAGGGTACCTTCGGTCAGACCGAAGCTTATATACCCTACATCCCGCCGATTTTCACCATTTTCAATACAGAGTTATCTATGATGGCAGAGAATATTCGTACCGAATTTCAAGTCAATTCTTCCAACCGTTATTCTGGAATTGCGGTTTATATCAATGTCATATGTTCGTGGGCGGACACGCCCATTTTTTTTATTAAAAATTTAATCTACCTGTACCGATGTATTCGGAAACAAAATTGAAGCTCAAAACTAAGTCTACAAGTTGAAATATTGTTAAAAGAATTAGTATTTGTTAAAAAAGTAGGCGTGGCGCTGCACCGATTTATCCCATTTTCAATCCCACAGAGTTTCGGATGACAAAGAATATACGTGCAAAATTTCATCGCGATAGCTTCATTCGTTCTCCTGTAATCGTGATTTCCACAGACAGACAGACAGACAGACAGACAGACAGACAGACAGACAGACAGACAGACAGACAGACAGACAGACAGACAGACAGACAGACAGACAGACAGACTACGGACATGGCTAAATCGACTCAGGAGGTGACACTGATCAAGAATATATATACTTTTCCATACCTGCCACGCCTCCTTTAATGCGTTACACACGGAAGCACAAAGTGAATATACCCTCATTCCTTCGGATGTAGGGTATAAAAATGAATAATTTCATAAATAAAACAAAAGTAAAAGAAAGAAATTATTAAGTTCATAACTAAAACAAATGTCAAAACAAAAAATTAATACGTTAATAAATAAAACAAATGTCAAAACAAAAAATGAATAAGTTAATAAATAAAGCAAAAGTCAAAACAAGAAATTATTAAGTTAATAAATAAAACAAATCTTAAAACACAAAATGAATAAGTTAATAAATAAAACAAATGTCAAAACAAGAAATGAATAAGTTAATAAATAAAACAGAAGTCAAAACAAGAAATTATTAAGTTAATAAATAAAACAAAACTCAAAACAATAAATTATTAAGTTAATAAATAAAACAAATGCAAAACAAAACTAGTAAAGGTGTTGTCTACAGCCGGGCTGTAGCCGAAATACCCTACACCTTAAAGCTGCATATATACTCGTATATATATTTAGAAGTGGTGCGATATAATATACTCGTATATATATACAATATATATATTATATATCTAATAATAAATATACAATATAAATATAATAATAATAATAAAAACAAAAAAATTTTTTTAAAGTGGGCGGATCACGCCCATATTTGCCATATTAACTGGAAGCATTAGTCTAAACCTACATATAAAATTTTCTTGTCTTCTCTCAAAAAGTGATGCTGATATGGCCTTTTTTAATAGGCAAAACAGAGGTGCCTGCACTCTCGATATAAAAAATAGGCGTGGTCCTTGGGCGATTTTGCCCATTTTCAATACGAAACACCCCAACATAGCAACGAATATTTTTGCCAAATTTCATTTTGAAATCTTAATCCGTTCTCCTGTGATCGTGATTTCAACGGACAGACAGACAGACAGACAGACGGACAGACATCGTTATTTCAATTCTGGTGGTGATGCTGATCAAGAATATATATACTTTTCCATACCTATCTTGTCTAGTTCTATGCGTTACACACTCCGGTAGAAAGTGAATATACCCTCAACCTTAAGGTGTAGGGTATAACTAGTAAGGGTACCTTCGGTCAGACCGAAGCTTATATACCCTACATCCCGCCGATTTTCACCATTTTCAATACAGAGTTATCTATGATGGCAGAGAATATTCGTACCGAATTTCAAGTCAATTCTTCCAACCGTTATTCTGGAATTGCGGTTTATATCAATGTCATATGTTCGTGGGCGGACACGCCCATTTTTTTTATTAAAAATTTAATCTACCTGTACCGATGTATTCGGAAACAAAATTGAAGCTCAAAACTAAGTCTACAAGTTGAAATATTGTTAAAAGAATTAGTATTTGTTAAAAAAGTAGGCGTGGCGCTGCACCGATTTATCCCATTTTCAATCCCACAGAGTTTCGGATGACAAAGAATATACGTGCAAAATTTCATCGCGATAGCTTCATTCGTTCTCCTGTAATCGTGATTTCCACAGACAGACAGACAGACAGACAGACAGACAGACAGACAGACAGACAGACAGACAGACAGACAGACAGACAGACAGACAGACAGACAGACAGACAGACAGACAGACAGACAGACAGACAGACAGACAGACAGACAGACTACGGACATGGCTAAATCGACTCAGGAGGTGACACTGATCAAGAATATATATACTTTTCCATACCTGCCACGCCTCCTTTAATGCGTTACACACGGAAGCACAAAGTGAATATACCCTCATTCCTTCGGATGTAGGGTATAACTAGTAAAGGTGTTGTCTACAGCCGGGCTGTAGCCGAAATACCCTACACCTTAAAGCTGCATATATGTATACTCGTATATATATTTAGAAGTGGTGCGATATAATATACTCGTATATATGTATATATATATTATAATATATATATACTGCGTCCTTGCAGTATACTACGTCCTTGCAATATTGTCTCGCTGACGCTCAATTTCTCTATATTGAAGATAAAATTATTATTTACAAAATTAGATAAACTGCCTAAAAGTGGGTGTGGCACGCCCATTTTTCATCCAACAAAATAATATTAATTCCAAAGCTTATATGTATCCTATTAATCAGCAAAATTTGTATAATTATCAATACAACCCCTTTAGAACCTCCATGACCTACGTAAACTCAAAGTGGGCGGCTCACGCCCAAATTCGGAAGATAAACTATAATTATAGCTGCTTAACTATTTTTGTGCGTTACAAACACCGGCACTAGGTGCGTTTACTCTCAAAATTTAGGGGTAGGGTATAAAAATATATTGCAAAACTGGGTGGATGGGTAAAAAGGAGGCGTGGCCCGCCATTTTTTCCCAACAGAATATTTTTGATTCACAAACTACAATATTATGTACACCATTATTCAGGAATCTTATATACTTTTCAATACAATCCATGTAAAACCCTCCATGACCTATGTAAACTAAAAGTGGGCGGATCACGCCCATATTTGCCATATTAACTGGAAGCATTAGTCTAAACCTACATATAAAATTTTCTTGTCTTCTCTCAAAAAGTGATGCTGATATGGCCTTTTAACAGGCAAAACAGAGGTACCTGCACTCTCGATATAAAAAGTAGGCGTGGTCCCTGGGCGATTTTGTCCATTTTCAATACGAAACACCCCAACATAGCAACGAATATTTTTGCCAAATTTAATTTTGAAATCTTAATCCGTTCTTCTGTGATCGTGATTTCAACGGACAGACAGACATCGTTATTTCAATTTCGGTGGTGATGCTGATCAAGAATATATATACTTTTCCATACCTATCTTGTCTAGTTCTATGCGTTACACACTCACGTAGAAAGTGAATATACCCTCAACCTTAAGGTGTAGGGTATAATAATAAACCAAAAGTCAAAACAAGGAATTATTAAGTAAATAAATGAAACGAATGGCAAAACAAAAAATTTATAACTTAATGAATAAAACAAAAGTCAAAACAGAAATTATTAAGTTAATAAATAAAAAAAATGTTAAAACACAAAATGAATAAGTTAATAAATAAAACAAAAGTCAAAACAAGAAATTATTAAGTTAATAAATAAAAAAAACGTTAAAACACAAAATGAATAAATTAATAAATAAAACAAAAGTCAAAATAAAAAATTATTAACCTAATGAATAAAACAAAAAATGAATAAGTTCATAAATAAAACAAAAGTAAAAGAAAGGAATTATTAAGTTCATAACTAAAACCAATGTCAAAACAAAAAATGAATAAGTTAATAAATAAAACAAATTCAAAATAAGAAATAGAAAGCTAATAAATTAAACAAATGTTTATTAAATTAAATTGAATTAATTGAATTAATTCAAAAAAGAAATTATTAAGTTAATAGTATATATTATATTTAAAACAAATGTCAAAACAAAAAATGATTAACTTAATGAATTAAACAAATTTCAAAACAAAATATGAATAATTTAATAAATAAAACAAAAGTCAAAACAAGAAATTATTAAGTTAATACCATACACAAATATTAGAAAAAAACAAATGTCAAAACAAAAAACCAATAAGGTCATAAATAAAACAAAGGTCAAAACAAGAAATTATGAAGTTAATAAATAAAACAAATGGCAAAATCAAAAATTAATAAGTTAATAAATAAAACAAAAGTCAAAACAAGAAATTATTAAGTTAATAAATAAAACCAAACTCAAAACAATAAATTATTAAGTTAATAAATAAAACAAATGCAAACCAAAAAATTAATAAGTTAATAAATGAAACAAATGTCAAAACAAAAATGAATAAGTTAATCAATAAAACAAATGTCTAAACAAATAATGAATAAGTTAATGAATAAACCAAAAGTCAAAACAAAAAATTATTAAATTAATAAATAAAATAAAAGTCAAAACAAGAAATTATGAAGTTAATAAATAAAACAAATGGCAAATGTTAAAACAAAAAATGAATAAGTTAATAAATAAACCAAATGTCAAAACAAAAAATAAATAAGTTAATAAATAAACCAAAAGTTAAAACAAGGAATTATTAAGTAAATAAGTGAAACAAATGTCAAAACAACAAACTAATAACTTAATGAATAAAACAAGAAATTAATAAGTTAATAAAGAAAACAAATGTTAAAACACAAAATGAATAAGTTAATAAATAAAACAAAAGTAAAAACAAGAAATTATTAAGTTAATAAATAAAACAAATGGCAAAAAAAAAAAATTAATAGTTAAAAAGAATAAATAAAACAAAAGTAAAAACAAGAGATTATTAAGTTAATAAATAAAACAAATGTTAAAACACAAAATAAATAAGTTAATAAATAAAACTAATGTCAAAACAAAAAAAGAATAAGTTAATAAATAAAACAAAAGTAAAAACAAGAAATTATTAACCTAATGAATAAAACAAAAAATTAATAAGTTCATAAATAAAACAAAAGTAAAAGAAAGAAATTATTAAATTCATAACTAAAACCAATGTCAAAACAAAAAATGAATAAGTTAATAAATAAACCAAATGTCAAAACAAAAAATAAATAAGTTAATAAATAAACCAAAAGTTAAAACAAGGAATTATTAAGTAAATAAGTGAAACAAATGTCAAAACAACAAACTAATAACTTAATGAATAAAACAAGAAATTAATAAGTTAATAAATAAAACAAATGTTAAAACACAAAATGAATAAGTTAATAAATAAAACAAAAGTCAAAACAAGAAATTATTAAGTTAATAAATAAAACAAAGGTTAAAACACAAAATAAATGAGTTAATAAATCAAACAAATGGCAAAACAAAAGAAGAATAAGTTATTAAATCAAACGAATGGCAAAACAAAAACTTACTAAGTTAATAAATGAAACAAATGTCTAAACAAAAAATAAATAAGTTAATAAATAAAACAAAACTCAAAACAAGGAATTATTAAGTTAATAAATAAAACAAATGTTAAAACAAAAAATTAATAACTTAATGAATAAAACAAAAGTCAAAACAAGAAATGAATAAGTTAATAAATAATACAAAAGTCAAAACAAGAAATTATTAAGTTAATAAATAAAACAAATGTTAAAACACAAAATTAGTAAGTTAATAAATAAAACAAATGCCAAAACAAAAGAAGAATAAGTTATTAAATCAAACAAATGGCAAAACAAGAAATTATTAAGTTAATAAATAAAACAAATCTTAAAACACAAAATGAATAAGTTCATAAATAAAACAAATGTCAAAACAAAAAATGAATAAGTTAATAAATAAAACAGAAGTCAAAACAAGAAATTATTAATAAATAAAACAAAACTCAAAACAATAAATTATTAAGTTAATAAATAAAACAAATGCAAAACAAAACTAGTAAAGGTGTTGTCTACAGCCGGGCTGTAGCCGAAATACCCTACACCTTAAAGCTGCATATATGTATACTCATATATATATTTAGAAGTGGTGCGATATAATATACTCGTATATATGTATATATATATTATAATATATATATACTGCGTCCTTGCAGTATACTGCGTCCTTGCAATATTGTCTCGCTGACGCTCAATTTCTCTATATTGAAGGTACCAATGAGCAAAAATTTGGCATGGAGTACAAAATTAGATAAACTGCCTAAAATTGGGTGTGGCACGCCCATTTTTCATCCAACAAAATAATATTAATTCCAAAGCTTATATGTATCCTATTAATCAGCAAAATTTGTATAATTATCAATACAACCCCTTTAGAATCTCCATGACCTACGTAAACTCAAAGTGGGCGGCTCACGCCCAAATTCGGAAGATAAACTATAATTATAGCTGCTTAACTATTTTTGTGCATTACAAACACCGGCACTAGGTGCGTTTACTCTCAAAATTTAGGGGTAGGGTATAAAAATATATTGCAAACATGGGTGGATGGGTAAAAAGGAGGCGTGGCCCCCCATTTTTTCCCAACAGAATATTTTTGATTCACAAACTACAATATTATGTACACCATTATTCAGGAATCTTATATACTTTTCAATACAATCCATGTAAAACCCTCCATGACCTATGTAAACTAAAAGTGGGCGGATCACGCCCATATTTGCCATATTAACTGGAAGCATTAGTCTAAACCTACATATAAAATTTTCTTGTCTTCTCTCAAAAAGTGATGCTGATATGGCCTTTTAATAGGCAAAACAGAGGTACCTGCACTCTCGATATAAAAAGTAGGCGTGGTCCTTGGGCGATTTTGCCCATTTTCAATACGAAACACCCCAACATAGCAACGAATATTTTTGCCAAATTTAATTTTGAAATCTTAATCCGTTCTCCTGTGATCGTGATTTCAACGGATAGACAGACAGACAGACAGACCTGTCCACAATAACATCGTTATTTCAATTTTAGTGGTGATGCTGATCAAGAATATATATACTTTTCCATACCTATCTGGTCTAGTTCTATGCGTTACACACTGCGGTAGAAAGTGAATATACCCTCAACCTTAAGGTGTAGGGTATAAAAATTAATAAGTGATTAAATTAAGCAAATGTCAAAACAAAAAATGAATAAGTTAATAAATAAAGCAAAAGTCAAAACAAGGAATTATTCAGTTCATAAATAAAACAAATGTAAAAAAAATGAATAAATTAATAAATAAAACAAATGTCAAAACAAAAAATGAATAATTTAATAAATAAAACAGAAGTTAAAACAAGAAATTATTAAGTTAACAAATGAAACAAAACTCAAAACAATAAATTATTAAGTTAATAAATAAAACAAATGTCAAAACAAAAGAAGAATAAGTTATATTTTCTCTATATTGAACAAATGTCAAAACAAAAAATGAATAAGTTAATAAATAAACCAAAAGTCAAAACAGGAATTATTAAGTAAATAAATGAAACGAATGTCAAAACAAAAAATTAATAACTTAATAAGTAAGTTAATAAATAAAAAAAATGTTAAAACACAAAATGAATAAGTTAAACTAGTAAAGGTGTTGTCTACAGCCGGGCTGTAGCCGAAATACCCTACACCTTATAGCTGCATATATACTCGCATATATATTTAGAAGTGGTGCGATATAATACACTCGTATATATGTACAATATATATATTATATATCTAATAATAAATATACAATATATATATAATAATAATAATAAAAAATTTTTTTTTTTTAAAGTGGGCGGATCACGCCCATATTTGGCATATTAACTGGAAGCATTAGTCTAAACCTACATATAAAATTTTCTTGTCTTCTCTGAAAAAGTGATGCTCATATGGCCTTTTTTAATAGGCAAAACAGAGGTACCTGCACTCTCGATTTAAAAAGTAGGCGTGGTCCTTGGGCGATTTTGCGCATTTTCAATACGAAACACCCCAACATAGCAACGAATATTTTTGCCAAATTTCATTTTGAAATCTTAATCCGTTCTCCTGTGATCGTGATTTCAACGGATAGACAGACAGACAGACATCGTTATTTCAATTTCGGTGGTGATGCTGATCAAGAATATATATACTTTTCCATACCTATCTGGTCTAGTTCTATGCGTTACACACTCCGGTAGAAAGTGAATATACCCTCAACCTTAAGGTGTAGGGTATAAAAATTAATAAGTGATTAAATGAAACAAATGTCAAAACAAAAAATGAATAAGTTAATAAATAAAGCAAAAGTCAAAACAAGGAATTATTAAGTTCATAAATAAAACAAATGTAAAAAAATTAATAAATTAATAAATAAAACAAATGTCAAAACAAAAAATGAATAAGCTAATAAATAAAACAGAAGTCAAAACAAGAAATTATTAAGTTAATAAATGAAACAAAACTCAAAACAATAAATTATTAAGTTAATAAATAAACAAATGTCAAAACAAAAGAAGAATAAGTTATATTTTCTCTATATTGAACAAATGTCAAAACAAAAAATGAATAAGTTAATAAATAAAACAAATGTCAAAACAAAAAATTAATAAGTTAATAAATAAACCAAAAGTCAAAACAGGAATTATTAAGTAAATAAATGAAACGAATGTCAAAACAAAAAATTAATAACTTAATAAGTAAGTTAATAATTAAAAAAAATGTTAAAACACAAAATGAATAAGTTAAATAATAAACCAAAAGTCAAAACAAGGAATTATTAAGTAAATAAATGAAACGCATGTCAAAACAAAAAATTAATAACTTAATGAATAAAACAAAAGTCAAAACAAGAAATTATTAAGTTAATAAATAAAAAAAATGTTAAAACACAAAATGAATAAGTTAATAAATAAAACAAAAGTCAAAATAAAAAATTATTAACCTAATGAATAAAACAAAAAATGAATAAGTTCATAAATAAAACAAAAGTAAAAGAAAGGAATTATTAAGTTCATAACTAAAACCAATGTCAAAACAAAAAATGAATAAGTTAATAAATAAAACAAATTCAAAACAAGAAATAGAAAGCTAATAAATTAAACAAATGTTTATTAATTTAATTGAATTAATTGAATTAATTCAAAAAAGAAAGTTAATAAAGAAATAAAAGTAAAAACAAGAAATTATTAAGTTAATAAATAAAACAAATGTCAAAACAAAAAATGATTAACTTAATGAATTAAACAAATTTCGAAACAAAAAATGAATAAGTAATAAATAAAACAAATGTCAAACCAAAAAATGAATAAGTTAATACATGAAACAAAAGTCAAAACAAGAAATTATTAAGTTAATAAATAAAACAAAGGTTAAAACACAAAATAAATGAGTTAATAAATCAAACAAATGGCAAAACAAAAGAAGAATAAGTTATTAAATCAAACGAATGGCAAAACAAAAACTTACTAAGTTAATAAATGAAACAAATGTCTAAACAAAAAATAAATAAGTTAATAAATAAAACAAAACTCAAAACAAGGAATTATTAAGTTAATAAATAAAACAAATGTTAAAACAAAAAATTAATAACTTAATGAATAAAACAAAAGTCAAAACAAGAAATGAATAAGTTAATAAATAATACAAAAGTCAAAACAAGAAATTATTAAGTTAATAAATAAAACAAATGTTAAAACACAAAATTAGTAAGTTAATAAATAAAACAAATGCCAAAACAAAAGAAGAATAAGTTATTAAATCAAACAAATGGCAAAACAAAAACTTAATAAGTTAATAAATAAAACAAATGTCTAAACAAAAAATGAATAAGTTAATAAATAAAACAAAAGTCAAAACAAAAAATGATTAACCTAATGAATAAAACTAAAACTAACTATAAATGGCAAAACAAAAAATGAATAAGTTCATAAATAAAACAAAAGTCAAAACAAGAAATTATTAAGTTAATAAATGAAACAAATGTCTAAACAAAAAATGAATAAGTTAATAAATAAAACAAAAGTCAAAACAAAAAATGATTAACGTTCATTAATGATTAAAATTAATCATTAATGATTTAAATGATTAAATGATTAATAATTTCATAAATAAAACAAAAGTAAAAGAAAGAAATTATTAAGTTCATAACTAAAACAAATGTGAAAACAAAAAATGAATACGTTAATAAATAAAACAAATGTCAAAACAAAAAATGAATAAGTTAATAAATAAAGCAAAAGTCAAAACAAGAAATTATTAAGTTAATAAATAAAACAAATCTTAAAACACAAAATGAATAAGTTCATAAATAAAACAAATGTCAAAACAAAAAATGAATAAGTTAATAAATAAAACAGAAGTCAAAACAAGAAATTATTAATAAATAAAACAAAACTCAAAACAATAAATTATTAAGTTAATAAATAAAACAAATGCAAAACAAAACTAGTAAAGGTGTTGTCTACAGCCGGGCTGTAGCCGAAATACCCTACACCTTAAAGCTGCATATATGTATACTCATATATATATTTAGAAGTGGTGCGATATAATATACTCGTATATATGTATATATATATTATAATATATATATACTGCGTCCTTGCAGTATACTGCGTCCTTGCAATATTGTCTCGCTGACGCTCAATTTCTCTATATTGAAGGTACCAATGAGCAAAAATTTGGCATGGAGTACAAAATTAGATAAACTGCCTAAAATTGGGTGTGGCACGCCCATTTTTCATCCAACAAAATAATATTAATTCCAAAGCTTATATGTATCCTATTAATCAGCAAAATTTGTATAATTATCAATACAACCCCTTTAGAATCTCCATGACCTACGTAAACTCAAAGTGGGCGGCTCACGCCCAAATTCGGAAGATAAACTATAATTATAGCTGCTTAACTATTTTTGTGCATTACAAACACCGGCACTAGGTGCGTTTACTCTCAAAATTTAGGGGTAGGGTATAAAAATATATTGCAAACATGGGTGGATGGGTAAAAAGGAGGCGTGGCCCCCCATTTTTTCCCAACAGAATATTTTTGATTCACAAACTACAATATTATGTACACCATTATTCAGGAATCTTATATACTTTTCAATACAATCCATGTAAAACCCTCCATGACCTATGTAAACTAAAAGTGGGCGGATCACGCCCATATTTGCCATATTAACTGGAAGCATTAGTCTAAACCTACATATAAAATTTTCTTGTCTTCTCTCAAAAAGTGATGCTGATATGGCCTTTTAATAGGCAAAACAGAGGTACCTGCACTCTCGATATAAAAAGTAGGCGTGGTCCTTGGGCGATTTTGCCCATTTTCAATACGAAACACCCCAACATAGCAACGAATATTTTTGCCAAATTTAATTTTGAAATCTTAATCCGTTCTCCTGTGATCGTGATTTCAACGGATAGACAGACAGACAGACAGACCTGTCCACAATAACATCGTTATTTCAATTTTAGTGGTGATGCTGATCAAGAATATATATACTTTTCCATACCTATCTGGTCTAGTTCTATGCGTTACACACTGCGGTAGAAAGTGAATATACCCTCAACCTTAAGGTGTAGGGTATAAAAATTAATAAGTGATTAAATTAAGCAAATGTCAAAACAAAAAATGAATAAGTTAATAAATAAAGCAAAAGTCAAAACAAGGAATTATTCAGTTCATAAATAAAACAAATGTAAAAAAAATGAATAAATTAATAAATAAAACAAATGTCAAAACAAAAAATGAATAATTTAATAAATAAAACAGAAGTTAAAACAAGAAATTATTAAGTTAACAAATGAAACAAAACTCAAAACAATAAATTATTAAGTTAATAAATAAAACAAATGTCAAAACAAAAGAAGAATAAGTTATATTTTCTCTATATTGAACAAATGTCAAAACAAAAAATGAATAAGTTAATAAATAAACCAAAAGTCAAAACAGGAATTATTAAGTAAATAAATGAAACGAATGTCAAAACAAAAAATTAATAACTTAATAAGTAAGTTAATAAATAAAAAAAATGTTAAAACACAAAATGAATAAGTTAAACTAGTAAAGGTGTTGTCTACAGCCGGGCTGTAGCCGAAATACCCTACACCTTATAGCTGCATATATACTCGCATATATATTTAGAAGTGGTGCGATATAATACACTCGTATATATGTACAATATATATATTATATATCTAATAATAAATATACAATATATATATAATAATAATAATAAAAAATTTTTTTTTTTTAAAGTGGGCGGATCACGCCCATATTTGGCATATTAACTGGAAGCATTAGTCTAAACCTACATATAAAATTTTCTTGTCTTCTCTCAAAAAGTGATGCTCATATGGCCTTTTTTAATAGGCAAAACAGAGGTACCTGCACTCTCGATTTAAAAAGTAGGCGTGGTCCTTGGGCGATTTTGCGCATTTTCAATACGAAACACCCCAACATAGCAACGAATATTTTTGCCAAATTTCATTTTGAAATCTTAATCCGTTCTCCTGTGATCGTGATTTCAACGGATAGACAGACAGACAGACATCGTTATTTCAATTTCGGTGGTGATGCTGATCAAGAATATATATACTTTTCCATACCTATCTGGTCTAGTTCTATGCGTTACACACTCCGGTAGAAAGTGAATATACCCTCAACCTTAAGGTGTAGGGTATAAAAATTAATAAGTGATTAAATGAAACAAATGTCAAAACAAAAAATGAATAAGTTAATAAATAAAGCAAAAGTCAAAACAAGGAATTATTAAGTTCATAAATAAAACAAATGTAAAAAAATTAATAAATTAATAAATAAAACAAATGTCAAAACAAAAAATGAATAAGCTAATAAATAAAACAGAAGTCAAAACAAGAAATTATTAAGTTAATAAATGAAACAAAACTCAAAACAATAAATTATTAAGTTAATAAATAAACAAATGTCAAAACAAAAGAAGAATAAGTTATATTTTCTCTATATTGAACAAATGTCAAAACAAAAAATGAATAAGTTAATAAATAAAACAAATGTCAAAACAAAAAATTAATAAGTTAATAAATAAACCAAAAGTCAAAACAGGAATTATTAAGTAAATAAATGAAACGAATGTCAAAACAAAAAATTAATAACTTAATAAGTAAGTTAATAATTAAAAAAAATGTTAAAACACAAAATGAATAAGTTAAATAATAAACCAAAAGTCAAAACAAGGAATTATTAAGTAAATAAATGAAACGCATGTCCAAACAAAAAATTAATAACTTAATGAATAAAACAAAAGTCAAAACAAGAAATTATTAAGTTAATAAATAAAAAAAATGTTAAAACACAAAATGAATAAGTTAATAAATAAAACAAAAGTCAAAATAAAAAATTATTAACCTAATGAATAAAACAAAAAATGAATAAGTTCATAAATAAAACAAAAGTAAAAGAAAGGAATTATTAAGTTCATAACTAAAACCAATGTCAAAACAAAAAATGAATAAGTTAATAAATAAAACAAATTCAAAACAAGAAATAGAAAGCTAATAAATTAAACAAATGTTTATTAATTTAATTGAATTAATTGAATTAATTCAAAAAAGAAAGTTAATAAATAAATAAAAGTAAAAACAAGAAATTATTAAGTTAATAAATAAAACAAATGTCAAAACAAAAAATGATTAACTTAATGAATTAAACAAATTTCGAAACAAAAAATGAATAAGTAATAAATAAAACAAATGTCAAACCAAAAAATGAATAAGTTAATACATGAAACAAAAGTCAAAACAAGAAATTATTAAGTTAATAAATAAAACAAAGGTTAAAACACAAAATAAATGAGTTAATAAATCAAACAAATGGCAAAACAAAAGAAGAATAAGTTATTAAATCAAACGAATGGCAAAACAAAAACTTACTAAGTTAATAAATGAAACAAATGTCTAAACAAAAAATAAATAAGTTAATAAATAAAACAAAACTCAAAACAAGGAATTATTAAGTTAATAAATAAAACAAATGTTAAAACAAAAAATTAATAACTTAATGAATAAAACAAAAGTCAAAACAAGAAATGAATAAGTTAATAAATAATACAAAAGTCAAAACAAGAAATTATTAAGTTAATAAATAAAACAAATGTTAAAACACAAAATTAGTAAGTTAATAAATAAAACAAATGCCAAAACAAAAGAAGAATAAGTTATTAAATCAAACAAATGGCAAAACAAAAACTTAATAAGTTAATAAATAAAACAAATGTCTAAACAAAAAATGAATAAGTTAATAAATAAAACAAAAGTCAAAACAAAAAATGATTAACCTAATGAATAAAACTAAAACTAACTATAAATGGCAAAACAAAAAATGAATAAGTTCATAAATAAAACAAAAGTCAAAACAAGAAATTATTAAGTTAATAAATGAAACAAATGTCTAAACAAAAAATGAATAAGTTAATAAATAAAACAAAAGTCAAAACAAAAAATGATTAACGTTCATTAATGATTAAAATTAATCATTAATGATTTAAATGATTAAATGATTAATAATTTCATAAATAAAACAAAAGTAAAAGAAAGAAATTATTAAGTTCATAACTAAAACAAATGTGAAAACAAAAAATGAATACGTTAATAAATAAAACAAATGTCAAAACAAAAAATGAATAAGTTAATAAATAAAGCAAAAGTCAAAACAAGAAATTATTAAGTTAATAAATAAAACAAATCTTAAAACACAAAATGAATAAGTTCATAAATAAAACAAATGTCAAAACAAAAAATGAATAAGTTAATAAATAAAACAGAAGTCAAAACAAGAAATTATTAATAAATAAAACAAAACTCAAAACAATAAATTATTAAGTTAATAAATAAAACAAATGCAAAACAAAACTAGTAAAGGTGTTGTCTACAGCCGGGCTGTAGCCGAAATACCCTACACCTTAAAGCTGCATATATGTATACTCATATATATATTTAGAAGTGGTGCGATATAATATACTCGTATATATGTATATATATATTATAATATATATATACTGCGTCCTTGCAGTATACTGCGTCCTTGCAATATTGTCTCGCTGACGCTCAATTTCTCTATATTGAAGGTACCAATGAGCAAAAATTTGGCATGGAGTACAAAATTAGATAAACTGCCTAAAATTGGGTGTGGCACGCCCATTTTTCATCCAACAAAATAATATTAATTCCAAAGCTTATATGTATCCTATTAATCAGCAAAATTTGTATAATTATCAATACAACCCCTTTAGAATCTCCATGACCTACGTAAACTCAAAGTGGGCGGCTCACGCCCAAATTCGGAAGATAAACTATAATTATAGCTGCTTAACTATTTTTGTGCATTACAAACACCGGCACTAGGTGCGTTTACTCTCAAAATTTAGGGGTAGGGTATAAAAATATATTGCAAACATGGGTGGATGGGTAAAAAGGAGGCGTGGCCCCCCATTTTTTCCCAACAGAATATTTTTGATTCACAAACTACAATATTATGTACACCATTATTCAGGAATCTTATATACTTTTCAATACAATCCATGTAAAACCCTCCATGACCTATGTAAACTAAAAGTGGGCGGATCACGCCCATATTTGCCATATTAACTGGAAGCATTAGTCTAAACCTACATATAAAATTTTCTTGTCTTCTCTCAAAAAGTGATGCTGATATGGCCTTTTAATAGGCAAAACAGAGGTACCTGCACTCTCGATATAAAAAGTAGGCGTGGTCCTTGGGCGATTTTGCCCATTTTCAATACGAAACACCCCAACATAGCAACGAATATTTTTGCCAAATTTAATTTTGAAATCTTAATCCGTTCTCCTGTGATCGTGATTTCAACGGATAGACAGACAGACAGACAGACCTGTCCACAATAACATCGTTATTTCAATTTTAGTGGTGATGCTGATCAAGAATATATATACTTTTCCATACCTATCTGGTCTAGTTCTATGCGTTACACACTGCGGTAGAAAGTGAATATACCCTCAACCTTAAGGTGTAGGGTATAAAAATTAATAAGTGATTAAATTAAGCAAATGTCAAAACAAAAAATGAATAAGTTAATAAATAAAGCAAAAGTCAAAACAAGGAATTATTCAGTTCATAAATAAAACAAATGTAAAAAAAATGAATAAATTAATAAATAAAACAAATGTCAAAACAAAAAATGAATAATTTAATAAATAAAACAGAAGTTAAAACAAGAAATTATTAAGTTAACAAATGAAACAAAACTCAAAACAATAAATTATTAAGTTAATAAATAAAACAAATGTCAAAACAAAAGAAGAATAAGTTATATTTTCTCTATATTGAACAAATGTCAAAACAAAAAATGAATAAGTTAATAAATAAACCAAAAGTCAAAACAGGAATTATTAAGTAAATAAATGAAACGAATGTCAAAACAAAAAATTAATAACTTAATAAGTAAGTTAATAAATAAAAAAAATGTTAAAACACAAAATGAATAAGTTAAACTAGTAAAGGTGTTGTCTACAGCCGGGCTGTAGCCGAAATACCCTACACCTTATAGCTGCATATATACTCGCATATATATTTAGAAGTGGTGCGATATAATACACTCGTATATATGTACAATATATATATTATATATCTAATAATAAATATACAATATATATATAATAATAATAATAAAAAATTTTTTTTTTTTAAAGTGGGCGGATCACGCCCATATTTGGCATATTAACTGGAAGCATTAGTCTAAACCTACATATAAAATTTTCTTGTCTTCTCTCAAAAAGTGATGCTCATATGGCCTTTTTTAATAGGCAAAACAGAGGTACCTGCACTCTCGATTTAAAAAGTAGGCGTGGTCCTTGGGCGATTTTGCGCATTTTCAATACGAAACACCCCAACATAGCAACGAATATTTTTGCCAAATTTCATTTTGAAATCTTAATCCGTTCTCCTGTGATCGTGATTTCAACGGATAGACAGACAGACAGACATCGTTATTTCAATTTCGGTGGTGATGCTGATCAAGAATATATATACTTTTCCATACCTATCTGGTCTAGTTCTATGCGTTACACACTCCGGTAGAAAGTGAATATACCCTCAACCTTAAGGTGTAGGGTATAAAAATTAATAAGTGATTAAATGAAACAAATGTCAAAACAAACTAGTAAAGGTGTTGTCTACAGCCGGGCTGTAGCCGAAATACCCTACACCTTAAAGCTGCACATATACTCGTATATATATTTAGAAGTGGTGCGATATAATATACTCGTATATATATAAAATATATATATTATATATCTAACAATAAATATACAATATATATATATAATAATAATAATAAAAACAAAAAATTTTTTTTAAAAGTGGGCGGATCACGCCCATATTTGGCATATTAACTGGAAGCATTAGTCTAAACCTACATATAAAATTTTCTTGTCTTCTCTCAAAAAGTGATGCTGATATGGCCTTTTTTAATAGGCAAAACAGAGGTACCTGCACTCTCGATATAAAAAGGAGGCGTGGTTCTTGGGCGATTTTGCCCATTTTCAATACGAAACACCCCAACATAGCAACGAATATTTTTGCCAAATTTCATTTTGAAATCTTAATCCGTTCTCCTGTGATCGTGATTTCAACGGACAGACAGACAGACAGACAGACGGACAGACATCGTTATTTCAATTCTGGTGGTGATGCTGATCAAGAATATATATACTTTTCCATACCTATCTTGTCTAGTTCTATGCGTTACACACTCCGGTAGAAAGTGAATATACCCTCAACTTTAAGTTGTAGGGTATAAAAATGAATAAGTTAATAAATAAAGCAAAAGTCAAAACAAGGAATTATTAAGTTCATAAATAAAACAAATGTAAAAAAATTAATAAATTAACTAGTAAGGGTACCTTCGGTCAGACCGAAGCTTATATACCCTACATCCCGCCGATTTTCACCATTTTCAATACAGAGTTATCTATGATGGCAGAGAATATTCGTACCGAATTTCAAGTCAATTCTTCCAACCGTTATTCTCGAATTGCGGTTTATATCAATGTCATATGTTCGTGGGCGGACACGCCCATTTTTTTTAAAAATTTAATCTACCTGTACCGATGTATTCGGAAACAAAATTGAAGCTCAAAACTAAGTCTACAAGTTGAAATATTGTTAAAAGAATTAGTATTTGTTAAAAAAGTAGGCGTGGCGCTGCACCGATTTATCCCATTTTCAATCCCACAGAGTTTCGGATGACAAAGAATATACGTGCAAAATTTCATCGCGATAGCTTCATTCGTTCTCCTGTAATCGTGATTTCCACAGACAGACAGACAGACAGACAGACAGACAGACAGACAGACAGACAGACAGACAGACAGACAGACAGACAGACAGACTACGGACATGGCTAAATCGACTCAGGAGGTGACACTGATCAAGAATATATATACTTTTCCATACCTGCCACGCCTCCTTTAATGCGTTACACACGGAAGCACAAAGTGAATATACCCTCATTCCTTCGGATGTAGGGTATAAAAACAAAAATTTTTTTTTAAGTGGGCGGATCACGCCCATATTTGGCAAATTAACTGGAAGCATTAGTCTAAACCTACATATAAAATTTTCTTGTCTTCTCTCAAAAAGTGATGCTGATATGGCCTTTTTTAATAGGCAAAACAGAGGTAGCTGCACTCTCGATATAAAAAGTAGGTGTGGTCCTCGGGCGATTTTGCCCATTTTCAATACGAAACACCCCAACATAGCAACGAATATTTTTGCCAAATTTCATTTTGAAATCTTAATCCGTTCTCCTGTGATCGTGATTTCAACGGACAGACAGACAGACAGACAGACGGACAGACATCGTTATTTCAACTTCGGTGGTGATGCTGATCAAGAATATATATACTTTTCCATACCTATCTTGTCTAGTTCTATGCGTTACACACTCCGGTAGAAAGTGAATATACCCTCAACCTTAAGGTGTAGGGTATAATAAATAAAACAAATGTCAAAACAAAAAATGAATAAGCTAATAAATAAAACAGAAGTCAAAACAAGAAATTATTAAGTTAATAAATGAAACAAAACTCAAAACAATAAATTATTAAGTTAATAAATAAACAAATGTCAAAACAAAAGAAGAATAAGTTATATTTTCTCTATATTGAACAAATGTCAAAACAAAAAATGAATAAGTTAATAAATAAAACAAATGTCAAAACAAAAAATTAATAAGTTAATAAATAAACCAAAAGTCAAAACAGGAATTATTAAGTAAATAAATGAAACGAATGTCAAAACAAAAAATTAATAACTTAATAAGTAAGTTAATAATTAAAAAAAATGTTAAAACACAAAATGAATAAGTTAAATAATAAACCAAAAGTCAAAACAAGGAATTATTAAGTAAATAAATGAAACGCATGTCCAAACAAAAAATTAATAACTTAATGAATAAAACAAAAGTCAAAACAAGAAATTATTAAGTTAATAAATAAAAAAAATGTTAAAACACAAAATGAATAAGTTAATAAATAAAACAAAAGTCAAAATAAAAAATTATTAACCTAATGAATAAAACAAAAAATGAATAAGTTCATAAATAAAACAAAAGTAAAAGAAAGGAATTATTAAGTTCATAACTAAAACCAATGTCAAAACAAAAAATGAATAAGTTAATAAATAAAACAAATTCAAAACAAGAAATAGAAAGCTAATAAATTAAACAAATGTTTATTAATTTAATTGAATTAATTGAATTAATTCAAAAAAGAAAGTTAATAAATAAATAAAAGTAAAAACAAGAAATTATTAAGTTAATAAATAAAACAAATGTCAAAACAAAAAATGATTAACTTAATGAATTAAACAAATTTCGAAACAAAAAATGAATAAGTAATAAATAAAACAAATGTCAAACCAAAAAATGAATAAGTTAATACATGAAACAAAAGTCAAAACAAGAAATTATTAAGTTAATAAATAAAACAAAGGTTAAAACACAAAATAAATGAGTTAATAAATCAAACAAATGGCAAAACAAAAGAAGAATAAGTTATTAAATCAAACGAATGGCAAAACAAAAACTTACTAAGTTAATAAATGAAACAAATGTCTAAACAAAAAATAAATAAGTTAATAAATAAAACAAAACTCAAAACAAGGAATTATTAAGTTAATAAATAAAACAAATGTTAAAACAAAAAATTAATAACTTAATGAATAAAACAAAAGTCAAAACAAGAAATGAATAAGTTAATAAATAATACAAAAGTCAAAACAAGAAATTATTAAGTTAATAAATAAAACAAATGTTAAAACACAAAATTAGTAAGTTAATAAATAAAACAAATGCCAAAACAAAAGAAGAATAAGTTATTAAATCAAACAAATGGCAAAACAAAAACTTAATAAGTTAATAAATAAAACAAATGTCTAAACAAAAAATGAATAAGTTAATAAATAAAACAAAAGTCAAAACAAAAAATGATTAACCTAATGAATAAAACTAAAACTAACTATAAATGGCAAAACAAAAAATGAATAAGTTCATAAATAAAACAAAAGTCAAAACAAGAAATTATTAAGTTAATAAATGAAACAAATGTCTAAACAAAAAATGAATAAGTTAATAAATAAAACAAAAGTCAAAACAAAAAATGATTAACGTTCATTAATGATTAAAATTAATCATTAATGATTTAAATGATTAAATGATTAATAATTTCATAAATAAAACAAAAGTAAAAGAAAGAAATTATTAAGTTCATAACTAAAACAAATGTGAAAACAAAAAATGAATACGTTAATAAATAAAACAAATGTCAAAACAAAAAATGAATAAGTTAATAAATAAAGCAAAAGTCAAAACAAGAAATTATTAAGTTAATAAATAAAACAAATCTTAAAACACAAAATGAATAAGTTCATAAATAAAACAAATGTCAAAACAAAAAATGAATAAGTTAATAAATAAAACAGAAGTCAAAACAAGAAATTATTAATAAATAAAACAAAACTCAAAACAATAAATTATTAAGTTAATAAATAAAACAAATGCAAAACAAAACTAGTAAAGGTGTTGTCTACAGCCGGGCTGTAGCCGAAATACCCTACACCTTAAAGCTGCATATATGTATACTCATATATATATTTAGAAGTGGTGCGATATAATATACTCGTATAATACGAATATTTTTGATTCACAAACTACAATATTATGTACACCATTATTCAGGAATCTTATATACTTTTCAATACAATCCATGTAAAACCCTCCATGACCTATGTAAACTAAAAGTGGGCGGATCACGCCCATATTTGCCATATTAACTGGAAGCATTAGTCTAAACCTACATATAAAATTTTCTTGTCTTCTCTCAAAAAGTGATGCTGATATGGCCTTTTAATAGGCAAAACAGAGGTACCTGCACTCTCGATATAAAAAGTAGGCGTGGTCCTTGGGCGATTTTGCCCATTTTCAATACGAAACACCCCAACATAGCAACGAATATTTTTGCCAAATTTAATTTTGAAATCTTAATCCGTTCTCCTGTGATCGTGATTTCAACGGATAGACAGACAGACAGACAGACCTGTCCACAATAACATCGTTATTTCAATTTTAGTGGTGATGCTGATCAAGAATATATATACTTTTCCATACCTATCTGGTCTAGTTCTATGCGTTACACACTGCGGTAGAAAGTGAATATACCCTCAACCTTAAGGTGTAGGGTATAAAAATTAATAAGTGATTAAATTAAGCAAATGTCAAAACAAAAAATGAATAAGTTAATAAATAAAGCAAAAGTCAAAACAAGGAATTATTCAGTTCATAAATAAAACAAATGTAAAAAAAATGAATAAATTAATAAATAAAACAAATGTCAAAACAAAAAATGAATAATTTAATAAATAAAACAGAAGTTAAAACAAGAAATTATTAAGTTAACAAATGAAACAAAACTCAAAACAATAAATTATTAAGTTAATAAATAAAACAAATGTCAAAACAAAAGAAGAATAAGTTATATTTTCTCTATATTGAACAAATGTCAAAACAAAAAATGAATAAGTTAATAAATAAACCAAAAGTCAAAACAGGAATTATTAAGTAAATAAATGAAACGAATGTCAAAACAAAAAATTAATAACTTAATAAGTAAGTTAATAAATAAAAACTAGTAAAGGTGTTGTCTACAGCCGGGCTGTAGCCGAAATACCCTACACCTTAAAGCTGCATATATACTCGTATATATATTTAGAAGTGGTGCGATATAATATACTCGTATATATATACAATATATATATTATATATCTAATAATAAATATACAATATATATACATATATAATAATAATAAAAACAAAAAAAATTTTTTTAAAAGTGGGCGGATCACGCCCATATTTGGCACATTAACTGGAAGCAGTAGTCTAAACCTACATATAAAATTTTCTTGTCTTCTCTTAAAAAGTGATGCTGATATGGCCTTTTTTAATAGGCAAAACAGAGGTACCTGCACTCTCGATATAAAAAGTAGGCGTGGGCCTTAAGCGATTTTGCCCATTTTCAATACGAAACACCCCAACATAGCAACGAATATTTTTGCCAAATTTCATTTTGAAATCTTGATCCGTTCTCCTGTGATCGTGATTTCAACGGACAGACAGACAGACAGACAGACGGACAGACATCGTTATTTCAATTCTGGTGGTGATGCTGATCAAGAATATATATACTTTTCCATACCTATCTTGTCTAGTTCTATGCGTTACACACTCCGGTAGAAAGTGAATATACCCTCAACCTTAAGGTGTAGGGTATAAAAATGTTAAAACACAAAATGAATAAGTTAAACTAGTAAAGGTGTTGTCTACAGCCGGGCTGTAGCCGAAATACCCTACACCTTATAGCTGCATATATACTCGCATATATATTTAGAAGTGGTGCGATATAATACACTCGTATATATGTACAATATATATATTATATATCTAATAAAAAATATACAATATATATATAATAATAATAATAAAAATTTTTTTTTTTTAAAGTGGGCGGATCACGCCCATATTTGGCATATTAACTGGAAGCATTAGTCTAAACCTACATATAAAATTTTCTTGTCTTCTCTCAAAAAGTGATGCTCATATGGCCTTTTTTAATAGGCAAAACAGAGGTACCTGCACTCTCGATTTAAAAAGTAGGCGTGGTCCTTGGGCGATTTTGCGCATTTTCAATACGAAACACCCCAACATAGCAACGAATATTTTTGCCAAATTTCATTTTGAAATCTTAATCCGTTCTCCTGTGATCGTGATTTCAACGGATAGACAGACAGACAGACATCGTTATTTCAATTTCGGTGGTGATGCTGATCAAGAATATATATACTTTTCCATACCTATCTGGTCTAGTTCTATGCGTTACACACTCCGGTAGAAAGTGAATATACCCTCAACCTTAAGGTGTAGGGTATAAAAATTAATAAGTGATTAAATGAAACAAATGTCAAAACAAAAAATGAATAAGTTAATAAATAAAGCAAAAGTCAAAACAAGGAATTATTAAGTTCATAAATAAAACAAATGTAAAAAAAATTAATAAATTAATAAATAAAACAAATGTCAAAACAAAAAATGAATAAGCTAATAAATAAAACAGAAGTCAAAACAAGAAATTATTAAGTTAATAAATGAAACAAAACTCAAAACAATAAATTATTAAGTTAATAAATAAAACAAATGTCAAAACAAAAGAAGAATAAGTTATATTTTCTCTATATTGAACAAATGTCAAAACAAAAAATGAATAAGTTAATAAATAAAACAAATGTCAAAACAAAAAATTAATAAGTTAATAAATAAACCAAAAGTCAAAACAGGAATTATTAAGTAAATAAATGAAACGAATGTCAAAACAAAAAATTAATAACTTAATAAGTAAGTTAATAATTAAAAAAAATGTTAAAACACAAAATGAATAAGTTAAATAATAAACCAAAAGTCAAAACAAGGAATTATTAAGTAAATAAATGAAACGCATGTCAAAACAAAAAATTAATAACTTAATGAATAAAACAAAAGTCAAAACAAGAAATTATTAAGTTAATAAATAAAAAAAATGTTAAAACACAAAATGAATAAGTTAATAAATAAAACAAAAGTCAAAATAAAAAATTATTAACCTAATGAATAAAACAAAAAATGAATAAGTTCATAAATAAAACAAAAGTAAAAGAAAGGAATTATTAAGTTCATAACTAAAACCAATGTTAAAACAAAAAATGAATAAGTTAATAAATAAAACAAATTCAAAACAAGAAATAGAAAGCTAATAAATTAAACAAATGTTTATTAATTTAATTGAATTAATTGAATTAATTCAAAAACGAAAGTTAATAAATAAATAAAAGTAAAAACAAGAAATTATTAAGTTAATAAATAAAACAAATGTCAAAACAAAAAATGATTAACTTAATGAATTAAACAAATTTCGAAACAAAAAATGAATAAGTAATAAATAAAACAAATGTCAAACCAAAAAATGAATAAGTTAATACATGAAACAAATGTCAAAACAAAAAATGAATAAGTTAATAAATAAAACAAAAGTCAAAGCAAGAAATTATTAAGTTATTAAATAGAACAAAAGTCAAAACCAGAAATTATTAAGTTAATAAATTAAACAAAAATTAAGCAAAAACAATTGTCAAAACAAAAATGGAATAAGTTCATAAATAAAACAAATGTAAAAAAAAATAATAAGTTAATGAACAAAACAAATGTCAAAACAAAAAATTATTAACATAATGAATTAAACAAATTTCAAAACAAAACAAATGTCAAAACAAAAAATGAATAACTTAATAAATAAAACAAATGTCAAAACAAAAAATTATTAATTTAATGAATTAAACAAATTTATTTATTTTATTTATTTCTTTTTATTTATTTATTTGAAACAAATGCACAATAAGAGCAAAGCTTTTTTACGCACAATAAGTATGCTTATACCAGACCTGTTACCACCGTTCCTAGCGGGGCACCGACAGAACCGGTTCTTGCTAGTCTAATCCATGTTCTTGCCTTTCTGCGAGTATACACAAATTGTAAACTTCAGTTCTCTTTTATACTTTGAATACGCCAGTACGACTAATAAAAGTTGAATAAACAAAATTATTGAATAAATGAATACATATATATTTGACTAACTCTTACTATTTTATTTTTGCCAATTTTGAAGAATTCTTCTTGAGTTGCGTAAGCGCTAGAGAGAACTCACGTTTTGTAAACCTTTGAATTTACAAAATCTTTTATTATTACTGGCAGCGTGGTTCGCGCTATAAATGCTTATATACGCGGTTCGCGAAGTAACCTCAAAACGCCGTTAAAAATTAAGGTATACTAAGCCGACTTGGTTAAAAAACAACATAACTCGACAAGTTGCGTAACCAAGAATTAACATGAACACGTGCTTCGAATGTGACAAAGAAGATGAGGATGGTATGATAAAGTGCAGCCGTTGCGCTAAGAGCTATCATTTTCAATGCGTCGGAGTTAATAGTGGACTAGACGACAAAAGCTGGAGTTGCGTCAATTGTACCACAGCGATAACCGTCCCCACAACGAGTGCTGCCGCTCCTCCAAAAATAACGCAATATGACACTGAAAGTAGAGCACACGGAATCGGACCACAAGCATCATCATCCCCAACAACAACACATCAATATCACACGTCGCAATTGCCAACGGTTACACATGCAAAACTACAGTCGATCAGGTGGAGTTCTGCAGACGGCTCAGGGAGTCCGTTAGAAGAATGCGGTACATCTATCCATCCAACACATACATCGTTAATCGGTAATACATATCGAAGTGTAGCTGCGCTGCCGACGTCTACTTGGACCCAGCAGTTACATGCAGCCACATCACAATCGTCAGCAACAATGTTTACAAACATTCCAAGGGAAGACAACGTCGCTCAACTTCCAGTTTCGCCGAACGCTACACAATTTCACATTCCAACCAACGAACACCGACTGATAATGACATTGAAAGCGTAAGAAGATGTGAATTACGGTTAGCTATGCTAGAAGAAGAGAGGGAAATTCATCAAAGTTATTTAGAAAAGAAGTACGAAATACTTTCGCAATCGCACGGTGTATCATTAGGAACTTTCGCTAACACAAGTACACAGTTGGCGCCTACTCCCGCACAGCTCGCAGCTAGACAATCTATCCCGAAAGAGTTGCCGCATTTTCATGGTGACCCAGAGGACTGGCCTTTATTCATATGCAGCTTCGAGACGAGCACAGAAGTGGCAGGGTACTCGCTTGTTGAAAATTTGATGCGTCTACAGGCGTGTTTAAAGGGCAAGGCCCGCGAAATGGTGAAAAGCAAGCTCACAATACCGTCGATGGTCCCGGAGATAATTCAGACACTAAGAATGTGCTTTGGCAGGCCAGAATTCATACTGGAGAGCCTCATAGAAAAGGTGAGAAAAGTACCGCCGTTGAAGGACAGGCTGGATGCGCTCATCGATTTCGCATTATGCGTACGCAACGTATATTCCACAATGGCGTCGTGTCATATGGATGCATATATGAATAACCCAATGCTTGTAAAGGAATTAGTGGAAAAATTACCGAATCAACACAAGCTGAACTGGGCCATGCATCCCAAAATCGACGGCGAACCATCAGTAAAAATTTTCAGCGACTGGCTTTATTCGCTTGCAGAGGCAGCCAGCCAAGGAGTTTCCCCCATAACGGCAAAGCGCAGCGGACTTATTAATACTCATGTGCAAGCGGTTAACACTCAACGAAATGCTACTTGTGCACACTGTAATGTTGAAGGTCACAAAATTACGAGTTGTGAGGCGTTTCAAAGTCTCAGCTTGGACCGCAGATGGGAGGTCGTGAGAGCCTTAAAATTATGTCGGCAGTGCTTAAAGATTCACCGTCGGCGTTGCTTTGTAACCAGTCCCTGCGGTGTGGAAAACTGCAGCGCTAAACATCATCAACTTCTTCATGGAAACGCAGCTTCGACTAACACAAGAGTATGCGCAGTCCCTTGTACAAGCGCAGCTGCAATGGTTTCGTAAACTCCCATAAAAAGGATCAACACGAAGATGACCTCTACTTCCGCATCCTACCGGTTCGTATTTACTCGGAAAACAATTACTTAGACACTTTTGCATTTTTAGATGAGGGTTCATCAGTTACACTAATGGAAGAAGCAATCTTCAACCAATTGAAATTAAAAGGTGTTCCGGAACCGTTGTGCCTTCGCTGGACCGGTGAAACAACGCGTGATGAAGAGTCATCAATGAGAACAACGCTTAGCATCTCTAACACCAAAGGCGGCGAACGTTTTACCATTAAAGGAGCCCACACTGTGACGACCCTAGGTCTTCCCACTCAATCTGTCGATATGGAAAAGATTACTCGAAAGTATCCATACCTAGCCGGATTGCCTATACAATCGTATGTAAAAGCAAAACCAACTATTCTTATTGGAACCGATAACTGGAAGCTAGCCGTGCCATTAAAAATACGCGAAGGAACCTGGTGCCAGCCAATAGCAACAAAAACCAGATTAGGGTGGGCAATACAAGGCCGCGGATCTGGTATACTCGCAAATTCATATTTAAATATACACACATGTGGGTGCTACAAGAAATATGAAGAACTGCACGACTTGGTGCGTGAACATTTTAAGCTCGAGTCACCGCAATCTTCAGAACTGACGTCAAAAGAAGATAAAAACGCCATGCAAATATTAGAATCGACATGCAAAAAGGTTGAGGGCCGATATGAAGCCGGCCTGTTGTGGCGGCTAGATCATCTGAATTTACCAAATAGCTACTCGATGGCATTTAAGCGCTCACTAAATTCAGCGATGCAGAAACAGATCGACAACCTGATGGAGAAGGGATACGCCACGAAGCTTAACTCAGAGCAACTGCAAATGTGCACCAGCCAGTATAGCTGGTATTTGCCAATATTCGTGACAAGGAATCCGAACAAACCCGAAAAATTAAGGCTTGTATGGGACGCCGCAGCTAAGGTCAGTGGCTTATCGTTAAACGATTTTATCTTATGCGGCCCAGATTTGTTGACTCCTTTAGTTGACGTACTATTAGCATTTCGAGTTGGTCGAGTTGCAATTTGCGCTGACATCGCCGAGATGTTCCATCAGATCAACGTGCGCAGCGAAGATATGCATGTTCAAAGATTCCTCTGGTGGGACAAAGATGATGCTCCAGATCAGCCAAGCGTATACGTCATGCGCGCATTAACATTCGGTATAAGTTGTGCTCCATGCATAGCTCATTATGTACGCAATAAAAATGCGGATACGTTCATCCAACAGTTTCCCCGAGCCGTCGAAGCTATTAAAAGGCACCATTACGTAGACGACTTCATAGACAGCACTGACAGTGAGCAAACGGCGTTAGAGTTAGCGGAAACGGTAAAGCACATTCATGCGTCAGCCGGCTTCAATCTTCGAAATTGGTCTTCAAACTCAGCAATCGTGCTTTCAAAATTAACAGAAACCGCCGTCAGGAATCAAAATGCAGTGCAGCTTAACGCAGAGGAAAAGATACTAGGGGTCTATTGGGATCCGAACAAGGATGTATTCAAATACGCACTTCGGTTTGTTAGACTACAACGCAACGTCTTAACAGACGATATAACACCGACGAAGCGTGAACTGCTTCAGGTGCTGATGTCGATTTTCGACCCTTTGGGATTTTTAGCTCACTACACAACTGCACTAAAAATTATATTGCAGGAAGTACGCTCTTGCGGGACTGGGATGAAGAACTCCCGCAAGAGCTGACCGTGCGATGGAAACAATGGAAGAAAATTTTGCCACAAATATACTTGGTCGAAATACCACGGTGCTATTCAGCCTCGCTGAATGATGCACAGGATATTCAGCTCCATACGTTTGTTGATGCCGGAGAATATGGATATGCAGCCGTAAGCTATTTGCGAATCAAAACCGGCGATAAGATTACCATATCTCTGGTAGCAGCCAAATCAAAAGTTTCACCGCTAAAACCTGTTTCAATTCCACGGCTGGAACTGCAGGCTTCGGTAACAGGCGTACGTCTGGCATCCAAAATACAGAGCATCCCTCGATTATCTACAACACGAAATGTATTTTGGACCGATTCTTCCACCGTATTGAAATGGCTTTCTATGGATCCTAGACGATTTCAACAATTCGTCATGTATCGAGTCGCTGAGATTCTAGAAAACTCGAACCTTGACCAGTGGAAATGGGTTCCATCTAAATCCAACCCGGCAGATCTTGCGACAAAATTCGAACCAAAAACGCAGTTTAATCTTTGGCTTGATGGTCCATCATTTCTATCAGCCGAAGAAAGCGAGTGGCCTCAGCGCCACGACTTTGGACCTTTGAATACCACCGAAATTAGGCATCATATGTTACATGTTCAAACTGGAAAGCAACATAAGCTCGCTATTAACACTGAGTACTTTTCGTACTGGAGGCGCTTGTACCGCGCAGTAGCCACCTTCATATTGTACGCCAAGAAGTTAGAAGCTAGAGTGCATCACGTGACTTCACCGGAAGGGGTAACGTTCGACATGATACAGGCGGCAAAAACAATGCTAATAAAACAAGCACAACTGCAGCAGTTCTCCAGCGAAATAGTTAACCTAAAAAATGGTAAGAACCTGGATAAAGACAGTACTCTAATATCTCTGAATGTATACATAGACAAGCTAGATATCATAAGAGTAAAAGGAAGGGGAGAGTTTCTTGGTTCGCAGGAGCCGATTGTGATGCCCCATAAACAGAACCTAACTTACTTAATCGTTAAAGACATACATGAAAAATACCGTCACCAATCTCACGAGACCGTACTCAACGAGATAAAAGGCAAATTTTACATACCACGTCTACGTGTCTTGTATCGAACAGTTCGAAATTCTTGTCAATATTGCAAAAATAAATGCGCATCACCGCTGGCCCCGCAGATGGCTGCACTACCTCTCGCGAGACTCGCAAGCTATGAGCGACCATTCAGCTACACCGGTATAGATTACTTCGGCCCAATGCTTAGTGCTGTTGGAAGGAGGCGAGAAAAGCGTTGGGGCGTAATATTTACATGCCTTACGATTCGTGCGGTGCATATCGAGATAGCACATAGTCTTGACACAAACTCGTGCATCCTGTGCTTTCGCAATTTTACTTCACGGCGAGGGATTCCTCGCGAAGTTTACACCGACAACGGTACGAATTTCAGAGCAACAGCAAAGACCTTACGTGAAGAAGGCAGGAACATTGACTATGCAACAGTCCAAGCCAAGTTCGACGATATAAAATGGCATTTTAATCCACCGGCAGCACCCCATATGGGCGGGGCATGGGAACGACTCATAAGGTCAATCAAAGCAGTTTTACAAACTATGCATCCTGAACCTATATTCAACGATGAAACACTTCGGAGTGCCCTTTTGGAAATTGAATTCATAATTAATTCCAGACCACTGACTTTTGTGTCTATGGAGTCATGCGATGACGAAGCAATTACTCCCAACCACTTGCTTATCGGATCGGCAAGTGGATATAAACCGCTAGGATGCACCTCTGATTTAAGACAGCGTTTTCGACAAACGCAATTGTACGCTGATCGATTTTGGCGAAGGTGGGTCAAGGAGTACAGGCCCACGCTAACTCGTAGGTCGAAATGGTTCATAAAGCAACCACCGCTAAAAATCGGCGACGTCGTCATTATCGTCGATGAAAATCAACCAAGGAATAGCTGGCCGAAAGGCATCGTCACGAGTGTCACTATGGCAAACGAAGGGCAAGTGCGGCGAGTTACGGTAAAGACACAATTCGGCATGTTGGAGCGACCTGCAGTGAAGCTGGCTGTTCTGGACGTTGGCAACCAACAGGAGTAAGCGCGTATAACTTGCTTACGAGGGGGAGACTGTTACCACCGTTCCTAGCGGGGCACCGACAGAACCGGTTCTTGCTAGTCTAATCCATGTTCTTGCCTTTCTGCGAGTATACACAAATTGTAAACTTCAGTTCTCTTTTATACTTTGAATACGCCAGTACGACTAATAAAAGTTGAATAAACAAAATTATTGAATAAATGAATACATATATATTTGACTAACTCTTACTATTTTATTTTTGCTAATTTTGAAGAATTCTTCTTGAGTTGCGTAAGCGCTAGAGCGAACTCACGTTTTGTAAACCTTTGAATTTACAAGACCCATCATTACATAATTAAAATAAAATACAAATGTAAATGAATGTAAATTTAACAAATGTCAAAAAAAAAAATGAATAAGTTAATAAATAACACAAATGTCAAAACAAAAAATTAGTAAGTTCATAAATAAAACAAAAGTCAAAACAAGGAATTATATAGTTAATAAAATAAAAAAAAATTAAGCAAAAACAATTGTCAAAACAAAAACTGAATAAGTTCATAAATAACACAAATGTCAAAAAAAAAATATAAAGTTAATAAATAAAACAAATGTCAAAACAAAAAATTATTAACGTAATGAAGTTAACAAATTTCAAAACAAAATATGAATAATTTAATAAATAAAACAAAAGTCAAAACAAGAAATTATTAAGTTAATACCATACACAAATATTAGAAAAAAACAAATGTCAAAACAAAAAAGCAATAAGGTCATAAATAAAACAAAGGTCAAAACAAGAAATGATGAAGTTAATAAATAAAACAAATGGCAAAACCAAAAATTAATAAGTTAATACATAAAACAAAAGTCAAAACAAGAAATTATTAAGTTAATAAATAAAACCAAACTCAAAACAATAAATTATTAAGTTAATAAATAAAACAAATGCAAACCAAAAAATTAATAAGTTAATACATGAAACAAATGTCAAAACAAAAAATGAATAAGTTAATAAATAAAACAAAAGTCAAAGCAAGAAATTATTAAGTTATTAAATAGAACAAAAGTCAAAACCAGAAATTATTAAGTTAATAAATTAAACAAAAATTAAGCAAAAACAATTGTCAAAACAAAAATGGAATAAGTTCATAAATAAAACAAATGTAAAAAAAAATAATAAGTTAATGAACAAAACAAATGTCAAAACAAAAAATTATTAACATAATGAATTAAACAAATTTCAAAACAAAACAAATGTCAAAACAAAAAATGAATAACTTAATAAATAAAACAAATGTCAAAACAAAAAATTATTAATTTAATGAATTAAACAAATTTATTTATTTTATTTATTTATTTTTATTTATTTATTTGAAACAAATGCACAATAAGAGCAAAGCTTTTTTACGCACAATAAGTATGCTTATACCAGACCTGTTACCACCGTTCCTAGCGGGGCACCGACAGAACCGGTTCTTGCTAGTCTAATCCATGTTCTTGCCTTTCTGCGAGTATACACAAATTGTAAACTTCAGTTCTCTTTTATACTTTGAATACGCCAGTACGACTAATAAAAGTTGAATAAACAAAATTATTGAATAAATGAATACATATATATTTGACTAACTCTTACTATTTTATTTTTGCCAATTTTGAAGAATTCTTCTTGAGTTGCGTAAGCGCTAGAGAGAACTCACGTTTTGTAAACCTTTGAATTTACAAAATCTTTTATTATTACTGGCAGCGTGGTTCGCGCTATAAATGCTTATATACGCGGTTCGCGAAGTAACCTCAAAACGCCGTTAAAAATTAAGGTATACTAAGCCGACTTGGTTAAAAAACAACATAACTCGACAAGTTGCGTAACCAAGAATTAACATGAACACGTGCTTCGAATGTGACAAAGAAGATGAGGATGGTATGATAAAGTGCAGCCGTTGCGCTAAGAGCTATCATTTTCAATGCGTCGGAGTTAATAGTGGACTAGACGACAAAAGCTGGAGTTGCGTCAATTGTACCACAGCGATAACCGTCCCCACAACGAGTGCTGCCGCTCCTCCAAAAATAACGCAATATGACACTGAAAGTAGAGCACACGGAATCGGACCACAAGCATCATCATCCCCAACAACAACACATCAATATCACACGTCGCAATTGCCAACGGTTACACATGCAAAACTACAGTCGATCAGGTGGAGTTCTGCAGACGGCTCAGGGAGTCCGTTAGAAGAATGCGGTACATCTATCCATCCAACACATACATCGTTAATCGGTAATACATATCGAAGTGTAGCTGCGCTGCCGACGTCTACTTGGACCCAGCAGTTACATGCAGCCACATCACAATCGTCAGCAACAATGTTTACAAACATTCCAAGGGAAGACAACGTCGCTCAACTTCCAGTTTTGCCGAACGCTACACAATTTCACATTCCAACCAACGGAACACCGACTGATAATGACATTGAAAGCGTAAGAAGATGTGAATTACGGTTAGCTATGCTAGAAGAAGAGAGGGAAATTCATCAAAGTTATTTAGAAAAGAAGTACGAAATACTTTCGCAATCGCACGGTGTATCATTAGGAACTTTCGCTAACACAAGTACACAGTTGGCGCCTACTCCCGCACAGCTCGCAGCTAGACAATCTATCCCGAAAGAGTTGCCGCATTTTCATGGTGACCCAGAGGACTGGCCTTTATTCATATGCAGCTTCGAGACGAGCACAGAAGTGGCAGGGTACTCGCTTGTTGAAAATTTGATGCGTCTACAGGCGTGTTTAAAGGGCAAGGCCCGCGAAATGGTGAAAAGCAAGCTCACAATACCGTCGATGGTCCCGGAGATAATTCAGACACTAAGAATGTGCTTTGGCAGGCCAGAATTCATACTGGAGAGCCTCATAGAAAAGGTGAGAAAAGTACCGCCGTTGAAGGACAGGCTGGATGCGCTCATCGATTTCGCATTATGCGTACGCAACGTATATTCCACAATGGCGTCGTGTCATATGGATGCATATATGAATAACCCAATGCTTGTAAAGGAATTAGTGGAAAAATTACCGAATCAACACAAGCTGAACTGGGCCATGCATCCCAAAATCGACGGCGAACCATCAGTAAAAATTTTCAGCGACTGGCTTTATTCGCTTGCAGAGGCAGCCAGCCAAGGAGTTTCCCCCATAACGGCAAAGCGCAGCGGACTTATTAATACTCATGTGCAAGCGGTTAACACTCAACGAAATGCTACTTGTGCACACTGTAATGTTGAAGGTCACAAAATTACGAGTTGTGAGGCGTTTCAAAGTCTCAGCTTGGACCGCAGATGGGAGGTCGTGAGAGCCTTAAAATTATGTCGGCAGTGCTTAAAGATTCACCGTCGGCGTTGCTTTGTAACCAGTCCCTGCGGTGTGGAAAACTGCAGCGCTAAACATCATCAACTTCTTCATGGAAACGCAGCTTCGACTAACACAAGAGTATGCGCAGTCCCTTGTACAAGCGCAGCTGCAATGGTTTCGTAAACTCCCATAAAAAGGATCAACACGAAGATGACCTCTACTTCCGCATCCTACCGGTTCGTATTTACTCGGAAAACAATTACTTAGACACTTTTGCATTTTTAGATGAGGGTTCATCAGTTACACTAATGGAAGAAGCAATCTTCAACCAATTGAAATTAAAAGGTGTTCCGGAACCGTTGTGCCTTCGCTGGACCGGTGAAACAACGCGTGATGAAGAGTCATCAATGAGAACAACGCTTAGCATCTCTAACACCAAAGGCGGCGAACGTTTTACCATTAAAGGAGCCCACACTGTGACGACCCTAGGTCTTCCCACTCAATCTGTCGATATGGAAAAGATTACTCGAAAGTATCCATACCTAGCCGGATTGCCTATACAATCGTATGTAAAAGCAAAACCAACTATTCTTATTGGAACCGATAACTGGAAGCTAGCCGTGCCATTAAAAATACGCGAAGGAACCTGGTGCCAGCCAATAGCAACAAAAACCAGATTAGGGTGGGCAATACAAGGCCGCGGATCTGGTACACTCGCAAATTCATATTTAAATATACACACATGTGGGTGCTACAAGAAATATGAAGAACTGCACGACTTGGTGCGTGAACATTTTAAGCTCTAGTCACCGCAATCTTCAGAACTGACGTCAAAAGAAGATAAAAACGCCATGCAAATATTAGAATCGACATGCAAAAAGGTTGAGGGCCGATATGAAGCCGGCCTGTTGTGGCGGCTAGATCATCTGAATTTACCAAATAGCTACTCGATGGCATTTAAGCGCTCACTAAATTCAGCGATGCAGAAACAGATCGACAACCTGATGGAGAAGGGATACGCCACGAAGCTTAACTCAGAGCAACTGCAAATGTGCACCAGCCAGTATAGCTGGTATTTGCCAATATTCGTGACAAGGAATCCGAACAAACCCGAAAAATTAAGGCTTGTATGGGACGCCGCAGCTAAGGTCAGTGGCTTATCGTTAAACGATTTTATCTTATGCGGCCCAGATTTGTTGACTCCTTTAGTTGACGTACTATTAGCATTTCGAGTTGGTCGAGTTGCAATTTGCGCTGACATCGCCGAGATGTTCCATCAGATCAACGTGCGCAGCGAAGATATGCATGTTCAAAGATTCCTCTGGTGGGACAAAGATGATGCTCCAGATCAGCCAAGCGTATACGTCATGCGCGCATTAACATTCGGTATAAGTTGTGCTCCATGCATAGCTCATTATGTACGCAATAAAAATGCGGATACGTTCATCCAACAGTTTCCCCGAGCCGTCGAAGCTATTAAAAGGCACCATTACGTAGACGACTTCATAGACAGCACTGACAGTGAGCAAACGGCGTTAGAGTTAGCGGAAACGGTAAAGCACATTCATGCGTCAGCCGGCTTCAATCTTCGAAATTGGTCTTCAAACTCAGCAATCGTGCTTTCAAAATTAACAGAAACCGCCGTCAGGAATCAAAATGCAGTGCAGCTTAACGCAGAGGAAAAGATACTAGGGGTCTATTGGGATCCGAACAAGGATGTATTCAAATACGCACTTCGGTTTGTTAGACTACAACGCAACGTCTTAACAGACGATATAACACCGACGAAGCGTGAACTGCTTCAGGTGCTGATGTCGATTTTCGACCCTTTGGGATTTTTAGCTCACTACACAATTGCACTAAAAATTATATTGCAGGAAGTATGGCGCTCGCGCACTGACTGGGATGAAGAACTCCCGCAAGAGCTGACCGTGCGATGGAAACAATGGAAGAAAATTTTGCCACAAATATACTTGGTCGAAATACCACGGTGCTATTCAGCCTCGCTGAATGATGCACAGGATATTCAGCTCCATACGTTTGTTGATGCCGGAGAATATGGATATGCAGCCGTAAGCTATTTGCGAATCAAAACCGGCGATAAGATTACCATATCTCTGGTAGCAGCCAAATCAAAAGTTTCACCGCTAAAACCTGTTTCAATTCCACGGCTGGAACTGCAGGCTTCGGTAACAGGCGTACGTCTGGCATCCAAAATACAGAGCATCCCTCGATTATCTACAACACGAAATGTATTTTGGACCGATTCTTCCACCGTATTGAAATGGCTTTCTATGGATCCTAGACGATTTCAACAATTCGTCATGTATCGAGTCGCTGAGATTCTAGAAAACTCGAACCTTGACCAGTGGAAATGGGTTCCATCTAAATCCAACCCGGCAGATCTTGCGACAAAATTCGAACCAAAAACGCAGTTTAATCTTTGGCTTGATGGTCCATCATTTCTATCAGCCGAAGAAAGCGAGTGGCCTCAGCGCCACGACTTTGGACCTTTGAATACCACCGAAATTAGGCATCATATGTTACATGTTCAAACTGGAAAGCAACATAAGCTCGCTATTAACACTGAGTACTTTTCGTACTGGAGGCGCTTGTACCGCGCAGTAGCCACCTTCATATTGTACGCCAAGAAGTTAGAAGCTAGAGTGCATCACGTGACTTCACCGGAAGGGGTAACGTTCGACATGATACAGGCGGCAAAAACAATGCTAATAAAACAAGCACAACTGCAGCAGTTCTCCAGCGAAATAGTTAACCAAAAAAATGGTAAGAACCTGGATAAAGACAGTACTCTAATATCTCTGAATGTATACATAGACAAGCTAGATATCATAAGAGTAAAAGGAAGGGGAGAGTTTCTTGGTTCGCAGGAGCCGATTGTGATGCCCCATAAACAGAACCTAACTTACTTAATCGTTAAAGACATACATGAAAAATACCGTCACCAATCTCACGAGACCGTACTCAACGAGATAAAAGGCAAATTTTACATACCACGTCTACGTGTCTTGTATCGAACAGTTCGAAATTCTTGTCAATATTGCAAAAATAAATGCGCATCACCGCTGGCCCCGCAGATGGCTGCACTACCTCTCGCGAGACTCGCAAGCTATGAGCGACCATTCAGCTACACCGGTATAGATTACTTCGGCCCAATGCTTAGTGCTGTTGGAAGGAGGCGAGAAAAGCGTTGGGGCGTAATATTTACATGCCTTACGATTCGTGCGGTGCATATCGAGATAGCACATAGTCTTGACACAAACTCGTGCATCCTGTGCTTTCGCAATTTTACTTCACGGCGAGGGATTCCTCGCGAAGTTTACACCGACAACGGTACGAATTTCAGAGCAACAGCAAAGACCTTACGTGAAGAAGGCAGGAACATTGACTATGCAACAGTCCAAGCCAAGTTCGACGATATAAAATGGCATTTTAATCCACCGGCAGCACCCCATATGGGCGGGGCATGGGAACGACTCATAAGGTCAATCAAAGCAGTTTTACAAACTATGCATCCTGAACCTATATTCAACGATGAAACACTTCGGAGTGCCCTTTTGGAAATTGAATTCATAATTAATTCCAGACCACTGACTTTTGTGTCTATGGAGTCATGCGATGACGAAGCAATTACTCCCAACCACTTGCTTATCGGATCGGCAAGTGGATATAAACCGCTAGGATGCACCTCTGATTTAAGACAGCGTTTTCGACAAACGCAATTGTACGCTGATCGATTTTGGCGAAGGTGGGTCAAGGAGTACAGGCCCACGCTAAGTCGTAGGTCGAAATGGTTCATAAAGCAACCACCGCTAAAAATCGGCGACGTCGTCATTATCGTCGATGAAAATCAACCAAGGAATAGCTGGCCGAAAGGCATCGTCACGAGTGTCACTATGGCAAACGAAGGGCAAGTGCGGCGAGTTACGGTAAAGACACAATTCGGCATGTTGGAGCGACCTGCAGTGAAGCTGGCTGTTCTGGACGTTGGCAACCAACAGGAGTAAGCGCGTATAACTTGCTTACGAGGGGGAGACTGTTACCACCGTTCCTAGCGGGGCACCGACAGAACCGGTTCTTGCTAGTCTAATCCATGTTCTTGCCTTTCTGCGAGTATACACAAATTGTAAACTTCAGTTCTCTTTTATACTTTGAATACGCCAGTACGACTAATAAAAGTTGAATAAACAAAATTATTGAATAAATGAATACATATATATTTGACTAACTCTTACTATTTTATTTTTGCTAATTTTGAAGAATTCTTCTTGAGTTGCGTAAGCGCTAGAGCGAACTCACGTTTTGTAAACCTTTGAATTTACAAGACCCATCATTACATAATTAAAATAAAATACAAATGTAAATGAATGTAAATTTAACAAATGTCAAAAAAAAAATGAATAAGTTAATAAATAACACAAATGTCAAAACAAAAAATTAGTAAGTTCATAAATAAAACAAAAGTCAAAACAAGGAATTATATAGTTAATAAAATAAAAAAAAATTAAGCAAAAACAATTGTCAAAACAAAAACTGAATAAGTTCATAAATAACACAAATGTCAAAAAAAAAATATAAAGTTAATAAATAAAACAAATGTCAAAACAAAAAATTATTAACGTAATGAAGTTAACAAATTTCAAAACAAAATATGAATAATTTAACCCTATTCGTACCACGCTATTTGACTGACGTAAAGTACCAGGGTGTGACTTATAGTCACGTCCAATATGAACAAAATCTTTTTATTAATAATGCTTTCATTTGAATTTAATACTTAAGATTTATTTATTATTAAAAGGCAATGCTTTACGAAATATTTATCAATATGTAGTTTATTTATTGATCGTTGTTCGAAACCCAAATACGTTACTGTAAATTTCACGATATTTGTTGGGTAAAAAATTTGCAGGAATACATCTTTTGTTTTTGCGCAAAGTGCCAACCCAAGTAAGTTGCTTTGTTAACAAATTGGCTGCCAATTCATACCTTATAAATTAGTTATCGAAAGTTATATTTCTGTTAGTTCTTACGAATGCTTCACATAACTGCTCGACAATGCCCTACGCTAAATTGGTATTTCTATTACGTCCTTCCTAGTTCGGCTCTCACAGATCAACCATATTTTCATACCATATTTGTCTGGTTTCGATGGTATATATTGGCGAAAACTTGCTTTGCCGCTAAATGGTAACAGTTACTCGTCGATTGTTAAATTTGCCCCAGGAATTTAGCATAAATAGGAATATAGTCTCATAAATCTCTGATTGGTGCAAAATTGTCTTGTGATCTACGGAATGACCTTGTTAATTTGTCGTCAAAACGCAAGTATCGCGATATATTCATAAATCTTTGTTTCGACATACAGGCAGGAAGAAGTGGTAAACCACTTTGCAATCAGTCAAATTTCTTTTTTGCCTTCCTGCAAGTAGTAACAAACCAGTATAGGCGGTTGGAACTCAACACCATCCGTTTGCTTCCAGATTTTCCCTACATTTTCTTGAGCATTCAAATTTATATTTATATTATTTTAGTATACTCTACTATCAAATTAGTCAAAAAATAGACTAAATGCATCGATAGTGTTTTCAAGATGTTTCCCTGACGGTAGCACAACTTTATTTATGCTTCCCTTGAGCAAGTTATGAGCTGCACCTCTTCCCTGGGAATATGGATGTGCACTCGACATACACTATATAATACATATTCGCACTTGAGTTATTTTCTACATTTTCGATGCCTACAATCTCCGAATCTGTAAGTTCATCGCCCAATTCCGACAATGAAAAGTGCATTTCTTATAGCATTTTCCGTCAATCCTTTGCTTCTATACATTTTCTCTAAAACTAAGAGTATTAATATAAGTATATTATATATGTTGACGGCATAAATTTTTATTACATTTACAAATCTTTGAGATTTGAAACCAATATTTAACAAAAAGTACAATTACTGAAATCTCAACTTTGCTCTAATGACAGAATGAAAATTAAGATATTGCCACTGCCAAAAATTTCGCAAAAAACTGTCGCACGTGGTGCTTTTTAATATTTTGAAATAACGGAATCAAAAGTTCTAAAAGAAAGCTTTGACAACCGCTTTCGCAAAAAAAAAATACCCATTTTATGCTCATAATTCTTGGTGTGACTGAAAGTCACATCCCGGTACTTTACGCCATTCTATTACTTTTTTGCAAATATAATATAACTAACTAATATTAAAAAAATAAATTATATATTTTTTTATAGAAATATTATGAATAAAGGAATACATAAAGCCATGGCTTATAAAAATGAGGAATTTAAAAATTATTGCAATTTAAACAAAAAATGTGACTCAAAGTCACACCATGGTACGAATAGGGTTAATAAATAAAACAAAAGTCAAAACAAGAAATTATTAAGTTAATACCATACACAAATATTAGAAAAAAACAAATGTCAAAACAAAAAAGCAATAAGGTCATAAATAAAACAAAGGTCAAAACAAGAAATGATGAAGTTAATAAATAAAACAAATGGCAAAACCAAAAATTAATAAGTTAATACATAAAACAAAAGTCAAAACAAGAAATTATTAAGTTAATAAATAAAACCAAACTCAAAACAATAAATTATTAAGTTAATAAATAAAACAAATGCAAACCAAAAAATTAATAAGTTAATAAATGAAACAAATATGAAAACAAAAATGAATAAGTTAATCAATAAAACAAATGTCTAAACAAATAATGAATAAGTTAATGAATAAACCAAAAGTCAAAACAAAAAATTATTAAGTTAATAAATAAAATAAAAGTCAAAACAAGAAATTATGAAGTTAATAAATAAAACAAATGGCAAATGTTAAAACACAAAATGAATAAGTTAATAAATAAAACTAATCGCAAAACAAAAGAATAATAAGTTAATAAATCAAACAAATGGCAAAACAAAAACTTAATAAGTTAATAAATGAAACAAATGTCTAAACAAAAAATGAATAAGTTCATAAATAAAACAAAAGTAAAAGAAAGAAATTATTAAATTCATAACTAAAACCAATGTCAAAACAAAAAATGAATAAGTTAATAAATAAACCAAATGTCAAAACAAAAAATGAATAAGTTAATAAATAAACCAAAAGTTAAAACAAGGAATTATTAAGTAAATAAGTGAAAAAAATGCCAAAACAACAAACTAATAACTTAATGAATAAAACAAGAAATTAATAAGTTAATAAATAAAACAAATGTTAAAACACAAAATGAATAAGTTAATAAATAAAACAAAAGTCAAAACAAGAAATTATTAAGTTAATAAATAAAACAAATGTTAAAACACAAAATAAATGAGTTAATAAATCAAACAAATGCAAAACAAAAGAAGAATAAGTTATTAAATCAAACGAATGGCAAAACAAAAACTTACTAAGTTAATAAATGAAACAAATGTCTAAACAAAAAATGAATAAGTTAATAAATAAACCAAAAGTTAAAACAAGGAATTATTAAGTAAATAAGTGAAATAAATGTCAAAACAACAAACTAATAACTTAATTAATAAAACAAGAAATTAATAAGTTAATAAATAAAACAAATGTTAAAACACAAAATGAATAAGTTAATAAATAAAAGCAACAGTCAAAACAAGAAATTATTAAGTTAATAAATAAAACAAATGTTAAAACACAAAATAAATGAGTTAATAAATCAAACAAATGGCAAAACAAAAGAAGAATAAGTTATTAAATCAAACGAATGGCAAAACAAAAACTTACTAAGTTAATAAATGAAACAAATGTCTAAACAAAAAATAAATAAGTTAATAAATAAAACAAAACTCAAAACAAGGAATTATTAAGTTAATAAATAAAACAAATGTTAAAACAAAATTTTAATAACTTAATGAATAAAACAAATGTCAAAACAAAAAATGATTAACTTAATGAATTAAACAAATGTCAAAACAAAAATGAATTAGTTAATAACTAAAACAAATGTCAAAACAAAAAATGAATACGTTAATAAATAAAACAATAGTCAAAACAAGAAATTATGAAGTTAATAAATAAAACAAATGGCAAAACAAAAAATTAATAAATTAAAAAAAAAACAAATATCAAAACAAAAAAGGATAAGTTCCTAAATAAAAAAAAAGTAAAAACAAGAAATTATTAAGTTAATAAAAAAAAACAAAAGTCAAAACAAGAAACTATTAAGTTAATAAATAAAACAAATGGCAAAATAAAAATTTAAGATTTTAATAAATAAAACAAATGTAAAAAAATCAATAAGTTAATAAATAAAACAAAAGTAAAAACAAGTAATTATTAAGTAAATAAATAAAACAAATCTCAAAACAAAAAATTAATAAGTTAATCAATAAAACAAATGTCTAAACAAATAATGAATAGTTTAAAAGAATAAATAAAACAAAAGTAAAAACAAGAAATTATTAAGTTAATAAATAAAACAAATGTTAAAACACAAAATGAATAAGTTAATAAATAAAACTAATGTCAAAACAAAAAAAGAATAAGTTAATAAATAAAACAAAAGTGAAAACAAGAAATTATTAAGTTAATAAATAAAACAAAAGTAAAAACAAGTGTCAAAAAAACGATTAAATTACTAAATAAAACAAAAGTCAAACAAGAAATTATTAAGTTAATAAATAAAACAAATGTCAAAACAAAAATGAATAGTTTAAAAGAATAAATAAAACAAAAGTAAAAACAAGAAACTCTTAAGTTAATAAATAAATAAAAGTAAAAACAAGAAATTATTAAGCTAATAAATAAAATAAAAGTCAAAACAAGAAATTATAAAGTTAATAAATAAAACAAATGGCAAAAAAAAAATTAATAAGTTAGTAAATAAAACAAAAGTGAAAAAAAGAAATATTATTTTAATAAATTAAATAAAATCGAAAACAAGAAATTATTAAGTTAATAAATAAAACAAAAGTAAAAACAAGTGTCAAAAAAACGATTAAATTACTAAATAAAACAAAAGTCAAACAAGAAATTAATAAGTTAATAAATAAAACAAATGTCAAAACAAAAATGAATAGTTTAAAAGAATAAATAAAACAAAAGTAAAAACAAGAAATTATTAAGTTAATAAATAAAACAAATGTTAAAACACAAAATGAATAAGTTAATAAATAAAACTAATGTCAAAACAAAAAAAGAATAAGTTAATAAATAAAACAAAAGTGAAAACAACAAATTATTAAGTTAATAAATAAAACAAAAGTAAAAACAAGTGTCAAAAAAACGATTAAATTACTAAATAAAACAAAAGTCAAACAAGAAATTATTAAATTAATAAATAAAACAAATGTCAAAACAAAAATGAATAGTTTAACAGAATAAATAAAACAAAAGTAAAAACAAGAAACTATTAAGTTAATAAATAAATAAAAGTAAAAACAAGAAATTATTAAGCTAATAAATAAAACAAACGTCAAAACACAAAATGATTAATTTAATGAATTAAACAAATTTATTTATTTTATTTATTTATTTAAAACAAATATACAATAAGAGCAAAGCTCTTTTTACGCACAATAAGTATGCTTATACCAGACAAATCATTAAATAATTAAAATAAAATACAAATGAATGTAAATTAATGTAAATTTAACAAATGTCAAAACAAAAAAATGAATAAGTTATTAAATAAGTGTTAAAGAAGTAAAATGAATAAGTTATTAAATGAATAAGTTAATAAGTTATAAATATTAAGTTAATAAATTATACAAAAATTAAACAAAAACAATTGTCGAAACAAATACTGAATAAGTTAATAAATAAACAAAAGTTGAAACAAGAATTTATTAAGTTATTAAATTAAACAATAATTAAGTTAAACAAATGGCAAAACAAAAAATGAATAAGTTAATAAATAAAACAAAAGTCAAAACAAGATATAGTTAAGTTAATAAATTAAACAAATTTTTAACAAAAAATTAATAAAATAATAAATCAAACAAAAGTCAAAACAAGAAAGAATTAAGCTAATAAATATAACAAATGTCAAAACAAAAAATGATTAACTTAATGAATTAAACAAATGTCAAAACAAAAATGAATAAGTTAATAACTAAAACAAATGTCAAAACAAAACATGAATTAGTTAATAAAAAAAACAAAAGTCAAAACAAGAAATTATTAAGTTAATGAAGTAAACAAATTTCAAAACAAAATATGAATAAGTTAATAAATAAAACAAATGTCAAAACAAAAAATGAATACGTTAATAAATAAAACAATAGTCAAAACAAGAAATTATGAAGTTAATAAATAAAACAAATGGCAAAACAAAAAATTAATAAGTTAAAAAAAAACAAATATCAAAACAAAAAAGGATAAGTTCCTAAATAAAAAAAAAGTAAAAACAAGAAATTATTATGTTAATAAAAAAAACAAAAGTCAAAACAAGAAACTATTAAGTTAATAAATAAAACAAATGGCAAAATAAAAATTTAAGATTTTAATAAATAAAACAAATGTAAAAAAATCAATAAGTTAATAATAAAAACAAACAACGGTGGTAAACATTAGTAAAAGATGTAGGGTGAGATTAAGCGAATATAGTCCCTAGAGACCACTAGCCTCTAACTCATCAGGACCGTAGTACGTGGTGAGGAGCCACATCCTGCTCGAGGTGCCACTGCTTGTACAGAATACTACGGATCTAGACGTGGGAGTCGATAAACTGCCCCCCCCCCCCTAAACGCAGGGTGTTGCGCGACCCGTGCCCATGTGTGGTTCGCAGCCAGGGGGAATACCGGCTGTGTTATAACGGAGCCTCATCGATACCTGGCCACCTCGATGAGTAATGTTGACCTTACCATGTTATTGGGGGCTATGACATGGCGGACCTCAGTTCCCCCACACTCGTGGGAACAAAATGAACTCAACAAATAATAAAAAACAAAAACAACAAACAAACAAACAAACTTCAAAGGAGGATACAGACTTGGGGAGCGAAATAGCGACCCCCCTGTCGACATCTTCGCAGGACACTATTGGACTGGAGGTAGACGGGGAAAACGCTGTACAGGACTCAATAGACGACCTGTCGGATAACTCTATGGACCTGACGGATAACTCCATGGACTCGGACGTGACCATTATAGACCGTCCGTCTAATAGAAACATGGAGGGACCGGAGGGTGAAAAACCAAGAAAGAGGCTATCCGGTGCAGCCAGGCGTAAAGCCGCCAGGTTGAAGAAGTTGGCTGTGAAGCGGGGTAAAACCGATAGCCTCCCCAAGCCTAAAAAAACCCCAACAAATTCTTCGGGGAAAGGGGCCGTAGTAGAGGCTGCGTTTGTGGACTCTGCTAAAAGGCTCCGGTCACCCGAAGAATTAAAGATTAAACACCACGCGAAAAGACAGCGTCGTGATGTTACTAGCGGTACGCAGGGGACGGATGAAATCCGGAACGCCATTGAGAAACCAACCACCTCTAAGGCCTCACAAATCGGGCAGCGAAAGCAACCTAAGGAGCGAGGCGTGGTGGCTAAACGGGCCCTCTCTGATGGCAAGGGAATTCAATCCGATACCACCTATGCGGATGTCGCTAAAGACCAGGCTGATGACATAAGATGTCTCGCCATCATAGATGATAGTAAACCGGGAGGTAGAATTAATGATGAAAATCAGGGACGACTTGAGGAGGCATGGAATGACGCTCTTATGGACCTCATTCTTGCCTCTGATGATGGTAAACCGGTTTTTCAAATAGACTACTACCGGTTTGCTAAGGGTATATTCCTGGTAAGAGTAGCTACAGAGGGGTGTATTGACGGACTGCGCAGGATGGTGGGCAGTTTGCCGGAGCTCTGGGATGGAGCTCGCTTACGACTTGTCGCGAGGAAGGACATCCCTGAGCTCAGGAAATGTACTATTTTCCTGCGTGGGCACGTCACTAGGATACCCTCTGATACAATTTTGAAGCTGTTGGGCAAACAAAACGCGGGCTTAATGGTTGAGAACTGGGCGGTTTTCCGTAGGGAGGAATTGTCGGAAGGCAAACTTCTTATTGTGGGAATTGACCAGGACTCCCTGAAGACCTTGTGTGCCACTAGGGGGCGTGCGTTCTTGCTGTCAACTACCGTCACGGTGAAGATGAGGAGCAAGCTTCCCAGCAGGGATGCAGTAAATGCGACCACCAGGGGGGCGAAGGACTCAGATGAAGGCGGCGGGGCGACATCATCAGCGACGAGAGAGAATAAGGGTATTTCTAAAGAGGACCCTAACGTAGGAATAGAGATGGAGGAGGGGGCTGAAGAAGAGATCACCTCCTCACAGGAAGAGGATCTTCTATTGTCTCCGGTATGTTGATCACACAGATCAACTTGCACCGGAGTCGGGTGGCCTCACAGGCGCTACTCGATAGAATGATGGTAGGTAAGTGTGATGTTGCGCTAATACAGGAACCTTGGACAATTGATGACAAGGTTGTAGGATGGAGCAGCGTATCGTTCCAAACATTTTATTGCACAGGCTTGGGGAGACCCAGAACCTGTATTGTATGTAAAAAAGGTTATAACCTCGTCTCCTCCATAGGTCCTTCATCGGCCGACGTGGTGGTAGTGGAGGAAGTGGGATCCTCCCAACTGCTGGCCTTCCTATACCTACAGTATGATACGCCCAATCCACCACCTACGGGGGAGCTGGAAAAGCTGATGTCTTATGTGAGGAGATCAGGTAAGAGGATAGTCATAGGTTGTGACGCGAATTCGCACCATACTTCTTGGGGTAGCACAGGTTGTAATGGTAAATGTAAATGCCAATGATATGGTAGTTTTGAATAAAGGGTGCGCAGCAACCTTTATAAACAGAAATAGAAGGGAAGTCTTGGACTTAACTTTTTGCGATAAGAACACAGTGTGAAGGACTGGCATGTGTCTAAAGCACATACATTTTCAGACCACTTCTACATAAGTTTTAAGGTCACTGAGATAGAAAGGGTAACTCTTCTATACAGAAACAAAAAAGCCACAAATTGGCAAAAGTTTAGGGATCTGATGAATAATTGGATGCATCTCAATGACAGGGATCCGCTGACTAATTGTGGGGCGATAGAAAGGGAAACCTGCATTATTACTAAAGGGCTTATAAAGGCTTTCGAGGAATCATGTCCTTTAAGAAAGGTACGCTCGCCGAGGGATGGAACTTGGCTCACACCCGAGTTGAAAGACCTTCAAAGACATTCCCGAAGGCTTTTTAATCGCGCTAAAAGATTAAATACCAGCTATCTTTGGGATGAATACAAGGATACGCTAAAAATATACAAGAAAAAACTCCGGAGAGCTAAAAGAGACTCTTGGAGGGTTTTCTGTGAACAGGTTGACTCAGTTAATGATGTAGCAAAAGTCAAGAAATTTCTATCGAAGACTCATTCGCAACCTGGACTAGTGACAGGAAAGGACGGGGTTCCAGCAAGGAATGTAGAGGATTCGATACGAATACTTCTAAATGAGCATTTCCCAAACTGCTTTGGAGGAGAGACTTATCCACACAAGGTAGGTCGCGAGGACCGTATTTTGAGAGTAACGATAACAAGTCGTATGGTGGGGAAAGCTATTAATAGCTTTAAGCCCTTCAAGGCCGCTGGTGTGGACGGCATCTTCCCGGCAATGCTTCAGTGTTGCTAGGACGTGCTGGAGCACAGGCTCGCCTCACTTTTCACGGCCTGTATCCAAATGGGTTATACGCCGAAGGCTTGGAGACAGGCAAGGGTAGTGTTTATTCCCAAACCAGGGAAGGGAGACTACGCCTCGCCAAATTCATATAGACCAATTAGTCTAACATCCTTTTTGCTCAAGACTATGGAACGCATTTGCGATGACATAATCAAAGAGAGCATCCCGAGAAATAACCTGACTTTCAAGCAGCATGCTTATGTCAAGGGTAAATCGGTGGAAACCGCATTACAGGAATTAGTGTACATTATTGAGAAATCCTTAGATTCTAAGGAATACACTCTCGCTGCTTTTGTAGATATAGAGGGTGCTTTCAATAAAGTCACTACAGAAACCCTTATATCATCTTTGAGCTCCTTCAATGTGGACCGCTCCATACTTAGATGGATAGAACGCATGTTGAGTGACAGATATATTAGGTGTGAGCAATGTGGTATAGAGGTAAAAGGAAGGGTGTTGCAGGGGACCCCGCAGGGTGGTATTCTGTCACCACTGCTTTGGGTCACGGTTGTAAACAGCCTCCTAAAGAGGTTAACAAATGAGGGTTTTCGAGTCATATGCTATGCTGATGACATAGTAATTGTGGTGACTGGAAAGTATCCACAGTATCTGTCAAGGAGGATTCAGGAGGCACTGGGGTACGTAGTCGAGTGGGCTAAACCCAGGGGCCTTAACATCAATCCTGAAAAAACGGAACTATGCCTCTTCACAAGAAGAAGGAAGGTACCGAGTTTTACTCTACCAGTCCTAGAAGGCAAAGTGGTAAAGCTCAGAGACAAGGTTAAATATCTCGGAGTAATTCTGGATAAGAAACTTGATTGGAAAGAGCATATAAATAGCAGAGTAACAAAGGCATATATAATATGGGCCATCTGCAAAAGATGTATAGGTCCGAAATGGGGACTTAAACCTTTCATAGTCAATTGGCTATATCTGAGTGTAGTTCGCCCGGTACTCGCATACGCCTCTATAGTATGGTGGCACGCATTAAATATTAGGCGTAATGTGAAGCCAATAGAGAGAGTGCAGCGATCATGCTGCCTCGGTATTTGTGGAGCGATGGTCACTACCTCAACAAAGGCGATGGAGGCCATACTCGCCATTCGTCCTATAGATATACAAGTTAAGTATGAGGCTGCAGTTACAGCGGCAAGACTGAAGGTTTTGGGGTCTTGGTATTCGGATAGCCATATCACAAAACACCAGACCATACTCAATCTTGTGGACATAGAAACCTGCAATTGGGAGTGTGACCGTATTCCGGAAGTCTTGTCCATAACGCCAGTGGAGTCCACCATAAGTAGTAGAGCAGATTGGGTGACAGAGAAACTGGTTGATGTGGACCGAACCATCCACCTGTATGCGGATGGTTCGAAGATGGACGGTCGCACGGGGGCAGGGTTCATTTGTGCAAATAACAAATATGGAATAAGCATCAGGCTTCATAACTCCAACACGGTCTTTCAGGCCGAAATAGCTGGGATTATGGAGGGTGCTAAATGGTTATATAACAACAGAATTCCGGGGGAAAACTGTAAGATTTTTTCAGATAGTCAAGCGGCTATCAAGGCAATTACGAAGGACGTGGTGACCTCGGAGGTGGTACGAAGCTGCAAGAAGGCTTTAACACTTCTAGCTCAAGTGTACTCAGTGCACTTGATATGGGTGCCTGGACATCGTGATGTAGATGGCAATGAAGCGGCAGACGAACTTGCCCGAAAGGGAACCATGTTGGAACAGGTAACCTTGGCAGTTAGGAAGCCTTTTCAATACCTAACAAATGATATTGTGATATGGGCGGACAGACTGCACAGAGTAGCTTGGAGTGATTCAGAGGGCTCCAGGATAACTAAAGCGCTCTGGGGCAATCCCAATTCTGCCCAAGCTAATAAACTTCTGCAAAGAAGTAAAAGTGAGCTTAGGATACTGATAGGCATCCTGACAGGACACAATGAACTCAGGGGACACCTAAGGAAGTTTCGTACCCTGCAGTCAGACATTTGTAGATCCTGCCTGGAGGAGTCAGAAACGTTGGAGCATTACTTGTGTAACTGCCCTGCTTTTTGCAGGATCAGGCTGCACACTTTGGGCTCAGCATGGTTTTACACCCTTGAGGATGTGGGTAGGAAAGTATGGAGGGCGATAAATAGCTTCGTTCTTGGCACGGGGCTGTTTAGATGACCAACTTCATTCCCTTTCCGTTTTCTTCCCTTATCATGTTTCCCCCCCCCCCCCCCCCCCCCCCCCCCTCTTCCGGAGGCGCACAATGGGCCGTTTGGCCTAAGTGTATCCGACTGCTTGCGGTCGGATGGTTCCTAGGAGCCCCTCTCATTAACCTAACCTAACCTAACCTAATAAATAAAACAAAAATAAAAACAAATAGTTATTAAGTAAATAAATAAAACAAATGTCAAAACAAAAAATTAATAAGTTAATCAATAAAACAAATGTCTAAACAAATAATGAATAAGTTAATAAATAAAACAAAAGTCAAAACAAAAAATTATTAAGTTAATACATAAAATAAATGTCAAAACAAGAAATTATGAAGTTAATAAATAAAACAAATGGCAAAACAAAAAATTAATAAGTTAAAAAAATAAAACAAACGTCAAAACAAAAAATGAATAAGTTAGTAAATAAAACAAAAGTGAAAGCAAGAATTTATTAAGTTATTAAATACAACAAAAGTCAAAACCAGAAATTATTAAGTTAATAAATAAAACAAATGACAAAACAAAAACTTAATAAGTTAATAAACGAAACAACTTAATAAGTTAATAAACGAACAACTTAATAAGTTAATAAAACAAATGTTAAAACACAAAATGAATAAGTTAATAAAGAAAACTAATGTCAAAACAAAAAAAGAATAAGTTAATAAATAAAACAAAAGTAAAAACAAGAAAGTATTAAGTTAATAAAATAAACAAATGTCAAAACAAAAAATGAATAAGCTAATAAATAAAACAAATGTCAAATCAAAAAAAGAATAAGTTCATAAATAAAACAAAAGTAAAAGAAAGAAATTATTAAGTTCATAACTAAAACCAATGTCAAAACAAAAAATGAATAAGTTAATAAATAAACCAAATGTCAAAACAAAAAATGAATAAGTTAATAAATAAACCAAAAGTTAAAACAAGGAATTATTAAGTAAATAAGTGAAATGTCAAAACAACAAACTGATAACTTAATTAATAAAACAAGAAATTAATAAGTTAATAATAAAACAAATGTTAAAACACAAAATGAATAAGTTAATAAATAAAACAAAAGTCAAAACAAGAAATTATTAAGTTAATAAATAAAACAAATGTTAAAACACAAAATAAATGAGTTAATAAATCAAACAAATGGCAAAACAAAAGAAGAATAAGTTATTAAATCAAACGAATGGCAAAACAAAAACTTACTAAGTTAATAAATGAAACAAATGTCTAAATAAAAAATGAATAAGTTAATAAATAAACCAAAAGTAAAAACAAGGAATTATTAAGTAAATAAGTGAAATATATGTCAAAACAACAAACTAATAACTTAATTAATAAAACAAGAAATTAATAAGTTAATAAATAAAACAAATGTTAAAACACAAAATGAATAAGTTAATAAATAAAACAAAAGTCAAAACAAGAAATTATTAAGTTAATAAATAAAACAAATGTTAAAACACAAAATAAATGAGTTAATAAATCAAACAAATGGCAAAACAAAAGAAGAATAAGTTATTAAATCAAACGAATGGCAAAACAAAAACTTACTAAGTTAATAAATGAAACAAATGTCTAAACAAAAAATAAATAAGTTAATAAATAAAACAAAACTCAAAACAAGGAATTATTAAGTTAATAAATAAAACAAATGTTAAAACAAAATTTTAATAACTTAATGAATAAAACAAATGTCAAAACAAAAAATGATTAACTTAATGAATTAAACAAATGTCAAAACAAAAATGAATTAGTTAATAACTAAAACAAATGTCAAAACAAAACATGAATAAGTTAATAAAAAAAACAAAAGTCAAAACAAGAAATTATTAAGTTAATGAAGTAAACAAATTTCAAAACAAAATATGAATAAGTTAATAAATAAAACAAATGTCAAAACAAAAAATGAATACGTTAATAAATAAAACAATAGTCAAAACAAGAAATTATGAAGTTAATAAATAAAACAAATGGCAAAACAAAAAATTAATAAATTAAAAAAAAAAACAAATATCAAAACAAAAAAGAATAAGTTCCTAAATAAAAAAAAAGTAAAAACAAGAAATTATTAAGTTAATAAATAAAACAAAAGTAAAAACAAGTAATTATTAAGTAAATAAATAAAACAAATGTCAAAACAAAAAATTAATAAGTTAATCAATAAAACAAATGTCTAAACAAATAATGAATAAGTTAATAAATAAAACAAAAGTCAAAACAAAAAATTATTTAGTTAATACATAAAATAAATGTCAAAACAAGAAATTATGAAGTTAATAAATAAAACAAATGGCAAAACAAAAAATTAATAAGTTAAAAAAATAAAACAAATGTCAAAACAAAAAATGAATAAGTTAGTAAATAAAACAAAAGTGAAAGCAAGAATTTATTAAGTTATTAAATACAACAAAAGTCAAAACCAGAAATTATTAAGTTAATAAATAAAACAAATGACAAAACAAAAACTTTATAAGTTAATAAACGAAACAAATTTCTAAACAAAAAATGAAAAAGCTAATGAATAAAACAAATGTTAAAACACAAAATGAATAAGTTAATAAATAAAACAAAAGTCAAGACAAGAAATTGTTAAGTTAATAAATAAAACAAATGTCAAAACAAAAAATTAATAAGTTAATAAATAAAACAAAAGTCAAAACAAGAAATTATTAAGTTAAGAAATAAAACCAAACTCAACACAATAAATTATTAAGTTAATAAATAAAACAAATGTTAAAACACAAAATTAGTAAGTTAATAAATAAAACACATGTCAAAACAAAAGAAGAATAAATTATTAAATCAAACAAATGGCAAAACAAAAACTTACTTAGTTAAATGAAACAAATGTCTAAACAAAAAATGAATAAGTTAATAAATAAACCAAAAGTCAAAACAAGGAATTATTAAGTTCATAACTAAAACAAATGTCAAAACAAAAAATGAATAAGTTAATAAATAAAACAAATGTCAAAACAAAAAATGAATAAGTTAATAAATAAACCAAAAGTCAAAACAAGGAATTATTAAGTAAACAAATGAAACAAATGTCAAAACAAAAAATTAATAACTTAATGAATAAAACAAAAGTCAAAACAAGAAATTATTAAGTTAATAAATAAAAAAAATGTTAAAACACAAAATGAATAGGTTAATAAATAAAACAAAAGTCAAAATAAAAAATTATTAACCTAATAAATAAAACAAAAAATGAATAAGTTCATAAATAAAACAAAAGTAAAAGAAAGAAGTTATTAAGTTCATAACTAAAACCAATGTCGAAACAAAAAATGAATAAGTTAATAAATAAAACAAATGTCAAAACAAAATATGAATAAGTTAATAAATAAAACAAAAGTCAAAACAAAAGAGTATTAAGTTAATAAATAAAACAAAAATTATAAAGCAGATGTCAAAACAAAAATGAATAGTTTAAAAGAATAAATAAAACAAAAGTAAAAACAAGAAACTATTAAGTTAATAAATAAATAAAAGTAAAAACAAGAAATTATTAAGCTAATAAATAAAATAAAAGTCAAAACAAGAAATTATAAAGTTAATAAATAAAACAAATGGCAAAAAAAAAATTAATAAGTTAGTAAATAAAACAAAAGGGGAAAAAAGAAATATTAATTTAATAAATTAAATTTGTATTTGTATTTATTAATTCGCAATATTTTTATCATAGTTGTATTTTAACAGAAGCCCGCGAAGCCACAAAGCCTTGTCTGCAGGCAAAATTTAAATAATTCAATTGTAATACATTAACTCAAGGCTTATTAGTCTAGTTTTGATATGGTATATAGCTCAAACAATCTTAATCAATATATATATCTTATTTTGGAAGATATATATGTTTATAGATATGTATTGTGAAGTAGATGATGTGAAGTAGAGATTTCTTGCTATATGGATCCCAATTGGATAAAAAACTGTTTTAACCGCTTTCTCCTTGTGGTCCTATTCGATATGTCCAGAAGATCAACCGGCAAATCGTTTAGAATTCGAGGAATCATTGCTTTCAACGTATGCTTTCCGTAGTCGTTATAAAACTTTTCAGCCTTGTAACGGCCTTCTAGTCGTCTGCGCGTGCCATGCTCATGTGCGATTTCCACCCTGTACTGAGTTTCCTCGTAAAAAACATTTAATACGGTTGTTAGGAAAATTCCCTTAACACTCAGCACATTTAATTTCTGAGGTAGATTTGAATGCGTAGTGCCCAGATTAGCTTGTAATATCTTCTTTAGGGCATTATTTTGAGAATTTTGTAAAGTTCTGCAATGCGATGAGTAGCCCCATGCTGTTATTCCGTGTCGTATATATGACTCGGCTAGTGCATAATATGCTAGTCTTACTACCTTGTCGTTACAGCAGTTCCGCAAATGATGAAGCATGTATGCAGTCTTACGCAATTTTCATTTGACAGCGTCCACCTGCTCCTTCCACTTCAGATTATGATCCACAATAACTCCAAGGTACTTATGAGTTGTAACCTGACCAATTGTGGCTACACACGTATCATTTTCCATATTAATGAATTCGTTAGGTGCATTTTCATGTAAGCAGTCTAGGCTATGATATTTCAGCGCAATGTCATGATCTTGTATATACGATGGCTTTATATACATCACCTTTGTCTTGATGGCATTCATTACAAGGCCATTATCGTGCGACCACTTTTGTAAAATTTCGATTTCCCTTTGCATATAAAATATCGCTGTCTCCATAGTCCTATGCGTAACAACGACAGCAATGTCGTCAGCATAAGCAAAAGTTATGGAGTTTTGAAGCACCTTCAGCAAATCATTCGTATATAATATATACAAAAGTGGTCCAAGTTTTGATCCTTGTGGAACACCTTGTTGCAGAATAGCTTCATCACTAACGGTGGCTTCTATTTTCACCCTAAATGTTCTCCTTTCGAGATAGCTCTTGAACCAATCATAGCAGTTCCCCCTTATCCCTAAGTTGTATAATTTAGCTAGCAGCTTTTCATGGGGCAATGTGTCGAATGCTTTACTAAAGTCAACAAAGAGTACCAAACTGTGTAGACTTTTGCTCAAGTTCTCGTTCAATTTGCTTGCGAAATTACCTAACAGTTTATTAATGCTTTTATTTTTTTGAAATCCGAATTGAGATGGATGTATTATCTTGAACTTACAGCAGAAATCAGTTAATCTTCTCACCATGATCTCTTCCATAACCTTTTCCACAGCCGGCAGAATGGATATTGGTCTGTAGTTGGCGAAATCAGACTTTGTTCCACTTTTATATATTGGACGGATGATTGCAGTCTTTAAGATTTGCGGTACATTAGCTTGATTAAAGCTCAAATTTACCATAGCAGTTACTATAGGAGTCAATGTGTTCGCATGTTTTTTTAAATCCTTGGGCCTAACGCCATCATATCCCGGTCCTTTGCTTTTCAAGGAACTCAAAATATCATGACTTCTATTTCCGTAGCTCTTTCAATATATAACGAGTTTTGCAAACAATCAGAACGTTGACGTAGGGTTTTTACAGAACAAAAGTGATTTAATTTGTCAATATTATCCTTGAACGTATACGCAAAACTATTTACAATATGAGTGATTTGATCGGACTTGATATTTTTCATTATGATTGAATCTGGATTATTGCTTTTTTTCCAATAATTTCATTAATTAGCTGCCATATTTTCCTTCTATCATTGTTGATAACATAAAAAGCTTTGCGATAGTAATCATTTTTAGCGAAGAATAACTTTTTATTGACAGTATTCCTAAATGTTTTATATTCGCGTTCTCTGGTGGTATCTGTACGCTTATCTAACCATTTCTTGTACAGTCTATCTCTTTTTTTACAATCTTTTATCAATTTATTGTTCATCCATGGGTTTAATCTTCTCTTTTTATTAGTTTTGTTCAGGCAGGAGGCATTCTCGTAAATGGTCGTAAAAACTTTATGAAATTCTGTGTAGAGCTCATTAACATCCTTACATCTTAGTAGATTCGTCCAATTAATATTTGAGACTTGGATATTCACACTAATTGGCTAATTCCATAAGTTTGCTAATTATTTCCTTTCTTAAGTTATTATTTTCCTTTATACTGCAAACCAGCGCATAATGATCTGACACATTTAATTTCACCACCACTGTAAATGACTTCGCATCTCTAAATCTCACAAACATATGATCGATGTTCGTGTTTGTTCCTCTCGCGATATCAACTCTGGTGCTAAAATATTCATTCGTGTTTAAGAGGACATGCGAAGAGAGCATATCTAAATACAGTTCTTTCTGCTTGCAAGAACTATGCAAATCTATATTTATATCTCCCACTAACACACACCTGTGTTTTTTGTTTATTTGACATAATAGGTTATCTAGCTCAGCTATGAACTCATTTACTTTCGTTACGGGAGGACGATAAACTGCGAAGAGAGAGATCTGTGTATTTTAGCCTGTAACGAGTTTTTTGTCCTTAGGCTGGGATAAAACTCAGTCTGTCCAGGGTTCGTTAAAGGGGTCTCGCAACCCTCTAACATACAACGTATTCCCGAATTACTCACGACTGTCTTCGCGACAGTCTAGCACTGACTCTGTAAAGAGTTCAGCTCGGACGTTGTTTTATTGGTTTTTAATATTTTTTTATTCTTTTATTATTATTTGCTTAACAATTCTTATACTTATACTAATGCTTAACAATTTTTATACCTAAGAATACGTACAATGGGAGAGGGGGATAGAGTATCCCGCAGCAGAGGGCTGCACAATATTTATCACCTAGTCAAAGTACCAAGGGAGACGCGGTGAGTGGTAGGAAGCGTAACTACTTCTTTGGCAGAAGGCCTTTTAATATGCGGAAGGCGAGAGGTTTTTAATTAGAGTGAGAGCCAAAGTGCTACTCGGCAGATGGCCTTTAATGTATTTGGTGACGTCAGAGCGTCCACCAACAAAATAGTCTCTTGTTTGCTACCTTGTTTAGGTGCCCTACCTAGTTGGTGAGCAAATAGTGTTGCTCGCCGCTGGCCGAAGCCGATAGTGCCAGATAGTGCTGGACACTGGTGACCGAAGTCGATAGCAACTCGATAGTGCGGTTGCTGGTGGCCAAAGCCGATAGTGCCAGATAGTGCTGGACACTGGTGACCGGAGTCGATAGCAACTCGATAGTGCGGTTGCTGGTGGCCAAAGCCGATAGTGCCAGATAGTGCTGGACACTGGTGACCGAAGTCGATAGCAACTCGATAGTGCGGTTGCTGGTGGCCAAAGCCGATAGTGCCAGATAGTGCTGGACACTGGTGACCGAAGTCGATAGTGGAAGTTGGAAATGGTTTTCAAAAATACAAAAGTCTTAGCAGTTTCAATGCAAGCGACTTAGGATGGATTCCAACTTCTCCAACTGCTGTGCATTTTGAGCATCCTATACGTCGCGTGATGGTTGAACTGTTTGAGAATTCTAACCTCTGATTACGAATAAGCGGGAAAGCAAAAGCGAATAAAATGTCTTGCTCATGTGCCGTATGCTAGTGCATTCGAAACCCGTAGTTGGCGGATTTCGCAATTTGTTTAATATGTGCTTTTTTATGTTTTTATGTTTGTAATTAATTTTTATTAATTTATTTTATTAAAAAAAATAGAAAATATAATAAAATAAGAAATAATAATAAAAAAAAAGAATATGAAGAAATTGCTTGCCGCTGTTCGGTTTCGAACCGGCGTCCTTCGTGTTGGGAGTTTTCGTATGGTAGCTCAGAGAGCAGTGTTTGATGTATAAGAATAAGAATTGTAACTTGGCATCAATTATGCCTGTTACAGTCTATCCCGATTTCGGTTAAAAAAAAGAAATAGAAGAAAAAAAAGATTTAGAGTATATATATGTTTTTGGGTTTTTTTTTTTGTCCCTGTCTAAAGTAGTATTCAAAGTACATATTTTCTACTTAGTTTATTTTTATGTTTTAATAATAATCAAATAAAATGTTGTTCTCTTTTTGTATATGTTTGTGACATTATTTCGTGGTGTCACAATGTTTATAAATATGTAAATGCTGAAGTTTGTATATATAAAAAAAGTAAATGTGTAAATAAATTGGATGTAGGTACTTACATAAAGGTGTAAATAATATATATAAAAATAAAATATGTGGTAAATACTTATTATTTCTAGTTGTATTTGAAGGTGGTTTTTTTTTTTTCCTTTAGAAAGGCCGGACCTGAGAGTGGTTGCGATTGGTAGTGAAGATTCTCCATTGGTCTTGATGGCTGATCTTTGCCCAGCCGTTTTGTACGGTGACTGTGGCGGTGCCTTCTGGTAGGCGTATCACGAAGGTTCGTTTCTTCGATGTGCGTTGTGGTGGTATTTTTATTTGCTGAAGCCATCCTCTTTGTTTTTTTTGTCTGCCTTGGTGAGGAATGGTCTTCTTAGTCGATCTTGCTGGAGGTTTTAATGGTGGCACTGTTCTGACCCGTTCTGTTGTTGGTGCATATGGTCGTTGTGGTTGCGTGGGTCTTTGTATCTTTTTGCATGTGCCTAAGTGTCTAGCGGTAACGGCACCATGTTTCTCTTTCGGAGTTTTCTTTCGATCTTCCTTGCAGACGCATGATCGCCATTGTTTGGTATGCGGTCCGTCTGATGATCGGTTTTTTATGTATCGGTAGAGGTTGCCTCCTTTGGTCATGCGTTTTTGGCTATGACGGTTGCCTTGTTCCATTATTTGTTTTTGTTTCGGTGTGTTGCGTAGGTGGTGCCTTTGTTTAGAAGGTACGTCGTTGTTTACACGTATGGTCGGTTGTGTTATGTTACATTTTGTATGTATTTTCTTCATGCTATTCTTTGCTTTGCCTATCGATTGTTGGAGCTTTATTTGTTCCTTATTTTGATTAATGGAATAGAGAGCGAGGTTGTTATGTGCTGATCTCGGCTTTAGTTCGCACCCACCAACGCTGATGCGAATGCCGATTATTTCTAGAAAGTCCATGCCAAGTATTAAGTCTTCGGTTAATCCTGGCATGTATTGCAGGTGGTGATAATATATTTTATTATTTATTCTTATTTTTGTTTTTCCATAATTACGGACGGAAACGGTTTCCCCATTGGCTAATGCAATCGGTATATCTTCCGTGCAATTCAATGTAGTGGGATGGCTTAGTTTATTTTTGAGGTCATCTCCCATGAAGGTTAGAGAAGCTCCGGTATCAACTAAGGCATTAATTGTATATTCACCGCATTCTACCTGCATATAATATCGGGCAGGGACGGGTGGTATGTGTTTGTTTCTCGTTTGTTGACATTGGCAGTCACGAGATAGGTTTTCCATCTTCCCGTAGTTGGAGTAGCACAGCAGTTTCTTCGTCCGGCACTTCTCCTTGGGATGCCGTGGTTGTTGGCACGACCAGCAATGTGTGTTACGATCATAAGTGGAAGGCGATAAGTAATTGTTTGCATGACGATTTATTCTTGTTTCTTCATTTCTAAGTTGCTCATATTCTTCTGCTTGTGTCATTAATTCGTCGAGGTTGTTGAAGTCGTTGCGCTTGATGTACAGTCGATATTCGGGGCGTAGTCCTTCATATGCTCGCTCGATCTGTTGCTCACTATTCATGTGTGGGTGTTGTCTTATTAGTGTCATTAAGTGGAGAATATAATCCTTGGCGCGTTCGCGATTATTTTGTTTTCTCCGCATTATCTCTTCTTCTAGCCTGAGTAAATGTCTGGGTGGCTGGAAAAATGTTTTCGCTGCTGCTCGAAAGTCCGCCCATGTGTGAACTTCGCTTCTTTTGTATCGCCACCAGTCTCGTGCTCTGTCTTTGCAGATTTCGTTCAGTGGCAGCAGAAGGTGATCGTAATTTACTCCATAACAGTCAGCTAGTTCCTCTATTGTTTCTAGGAATTCATTTAATGGTCGATTCCCATTAAAAGACAGACCCCATTTTCTCACTGTGTTCATAACATCAATGTTAATGTTAGTGGTATGATTTGTGGGTGGTTGCCATGTACCAGTGGGCGTATCATTGCATGATTCTTGTGTCGGAGTATGCACAAGTGTTCTCTGTTTTTCTTCGTTGTCTCTCTTTTTTTTTGAGTGAACGTAGTTGCTAATTCGCTTTCGAATGTCTCTCATCGTACCATCAGTGGGTAGTCCCTTTTCATGTAAGTATTTTTCCAGCTCTTCTTTCTTTAGGTAGTAAACCCAGCTGGTCGACGTTTCGTCGATATCTTTAATTATTGTTGTTGTGGTGTGACTTTCTTCTGAAGAAGAATGTCCCTGTTCGGGCGCCATTTGTAACGAGTTTTTGGTCCTTAGGCTGGGATAAAACTCAGTCTGTCCAGGGTTCGTTAAAGGGGTCTCGCAACCCTCTAACATACAACGTATTCCCGAATTACTCACGACTGTCTTCGCGACAGTCTAGCACTGACTCTGTAAAGAGTTCAGCTCGGACGTTGTTTTATTGGTTTTTAATATTTTTTTATTCTTTTATTATTATTTGCTTAACAATTCTTATACTTATACTAATGCTTAACAATTTTTATACCTAAGAATACGTACAATGGGAGAGGGGGATAGAGTATCCCGCAGCAGAGGGCTGCACAATATTTATCACCTAGTCAAAGTACCAAGGGAGACGCGGTGAGTGGTAGGAAGCGTAACTACTTCTTTGGCAGAAGGCCTTTTAATATGCGGAAGGCGAGAGGTTTTTAATTAGAGTGAGAGCCAAAGTGCTACTCGGCAGATGGCCTTTAATGTATTTGGTGACGTCAGAGCGTCCACCAACAAAATAGTCTCTTGTTTGCTACCTTGTTTAGGTGCCCTACCTAGTTGGTGAGCAAATAGTGTTGCTCGCCGCTGGCCGAAGCCGATAGTGCCAGATAGTGCTGGACACTGGTGACCGAAGTCGATAGCAACTCGATAGTGCGGTTGCTGGTGGCCAAAGCCGATAGTGCCAGATAGTGCTGGACACTGGTGACCGGAGTCGATAGCAACTCGATAGTGCGGTTGCTGGTGGCCAAAGCCGATAGTGCCAGATAGTGCTGGACACTGGTGACCGAAGTCGATAGCAACTCGATAGTGCGGTTGCTGGTGGCCAAAGCCGATAGTGCCAGATAGTGCTGGACACTGGTGACCGAAGTCGATAGTGGAAGTTGGAAATGGTTTTCAAAAATACAAAAGTCTTAGCAGTTTCAATGCAAGCGACTTAGGATGGATTCCAACTTCTCCAACTGCTGTGCATTTTGAGCATCCTATACGTCGCGTGATGGTTGAACTGTTTGAGAATTCTAACCTCTGATTACGAATAAGCGGGAAAGCAAAAGCGAATAAAATGTCTTGCTCATGTGCCGTATGCTAGTGCATTCGAAACCCGTAGTTGGCGGATTTCGCAATTTGTTTAATATGTGCTTTTTTATGTTTTTATGTTTGTAATTAATTTTTATTAATTTATTTTATTAAAAAAAATAGAAAATATAATAAAATAAGAAATAATAATAAAAAAAAAAGAATATGAAGAAATTGCTTGCCGCTGTTCGGTTTCGAACCGGCGTCCTTCGTGTTGGGAGTTTTCGTATGGTAGCTCAGAGAGCAGTGTTTGATGTATAAGAATAAGAATTGTAACTTGGCATCAATTATGCCTGTTACAAGCCACTTATTGTAATGTGTATCGATTCAAAAGAGCGCACCTCCGGAAAAAGGACAGAATACGAAATGTGCTCTTTGATGTAGACTGCTATTCCACCACCTTTTTGTTTCTCACGGTTAATGAACTCAGCATTAAAACCCATTAGGAAATATAACTCATTCTCACCATCATCAATATTGGTTTCTGCCAAAATTATAATATCAAGATTATCAATTACTTCTTCTATTGCTGCTCGAAAGGCTAAAAAGTTCATCCTAAGCGATCTAATATTCAGAAAGCAGCAAGATATATCTCGATTATCAAAAGTTACGGTGTCTATATGTTTGAAATTGAAAGAGGATGTAGTGTGTAAATTATTCATATGTGTATGATGTAGTAATGATGTGTACTTAAGTATATAAAAATATTAAAAATGTATTAATCTCGCAACTATAATTAAATTATTGAGTTTATATCTTTTTCGGAGTTAATAACAATAATATTTGAAGTTTCTTGTTTCTTAGCTAATATAGATCCATCGCGAACCCAAATAAAATTCCAGCCAACCTGTTTTCCTTTTTTCTTTGCTAACCATAATAAGCGGCGCTTTGTTGCAGTGAGTTGTTCATTTATATAAATATTTTCATTTTTATTACTATACTCCTCTCCTAGACACTCAGTTTTGATCTTTTTCTTGCGTGCCTTCATTATTAGCTCTTTCTTTGCTTGTTTAGATGAGAGTCTAACAATTATTTTGTTTGTCTTTTCTCTTAAGCAATAGGCATCGATCACCTCTCTTTCTGATATATTTGCATCAGTTGCGCTGATTATGCTCTTAACAATGCTAATAACGTTTTCATTTTCCTTTTTTGGAACGTTCACTAGCTCCACATTGTTTTCTAATAAACGCTGCTCAATCGAACCAATTCTCTCTTCTAGCTGACCAATGCGTCTATCCTTCTCTTCGTTTTGCTCTGTTAATTTCGCAATTGTTAGTGTCATCTCGTTTAGCGACTCACTAATCTTAGTAACGGCGCTACTCATTTGCGTGATTTGCTCCAACATCTTCTTTATATTTTTCATGTCCCCTTTCAGCTCAGTGACGTCAGCTTGAATGTAACTTAGATCACAATAAAAGTGAAAACAAGAAATTATTAAGTTAATAAATAAAACAAAAGTAAAAACAAGTGCCAAAAAAAAACGATTAAATTACTAAATAAAACAAAAGTCAAACAAGAAATTATTAAATTAATAAATAAACCAAATGTCAAAACAAAAATGAATAGTTTAACAGAATAAATAAAACAAAAGTAAAAACAAGAAACTATTAAGTTAATAAATAAATAAAAGTAAAAACAAGAAATTATTAAGCTAATAAATAAAAGAAATGTCAAAACAAAAAATTATTAACTTAATGAATTAAACAAATGTCGAAACAAAAAATGAATAAGTTAATAAATAAAACAAATGTCAAAACAAAAAATGATTAACATAATGAATTAAAGAAATTTTAATACAAAACAAATGTCAAAACAAAAAATGAATAACTTAATAAATAAAACAAATGTGAAAACAAAAAATTATGAAGTAAATAAATAAAACAAACGTCAAAACACAAAATGATTAATTTAATGAATTAAACAAATTTATTTATTTTATTTATTTATTTTTATTTATTTATTTGAAACAAATGCACAATAAGAGCAAAGCTCTTTTTACGCACAATAAGTATGCTTATACGAGACAAATCATTAAATAATTAAAATAAAATAGAAATGAATGTAAATTAATGTAAATTTAACAAATGTCAAAACAAAAAAATGAATAAGTTATTAAATAAGTGTTAAAGAAGCAAAATGAATAAGTTATTAAATGAATAAGTTAATAAGTTATAAATATTAAGTTAATAAATTATACAAAAATTAAACAAAAACAATTGTCGAAACAAATACTGAATAAGTTAATAAATAAACAAAAGTTGAAACAAGAATTTATTAAGTTATTAAATTAAACAATAATTAGGTTAAACAAATGGCAAAACAAAAAATGAATAAGTTAATAAATAAAACAAAAGTCAAAACAAGATATAGTTAAGTTAATAAATTAAACAAATTTTTAACAAAAAATTAATAAAATAATAAATCAAACAAAAGTCAAAACAAGAAAGAATTAAGCTAATAAATATAACAAATGTCAAAACAAAAAATGAATAAGTTAGTAAATAAAACAAAAGTGAAAGCAAGAATTTATTAAGTTATTAAATACAACAAAAGCCAAACCAGAAATTATTAAGTTAATAAATAAAACAAATGACAAAACAAAAACCTAATAAGTTAACAAACGAAACAAATTTCTAAACAAAAAATGAATAAGCTAATGAATAAAACAAATGTTAAAACACAAAATGAATAAGTTTATAAATAAAACAAATGCCAAAACAAAAAAAGAATAAGTTAATAAATAAAACAAAAGTCAAGACAAGAAATTATTAAGTTAATAAATAAAACAAATGTCAAAACAAAAAATTAATAAGTTAATAAATAAAACAAAAGTCAAAACAAGAAATTATTAAGTTAATAAATAAAACCAAACTCAAAACAATAAATTATTAAGTTAATAAATAAAACAAATGCAAACCAAAAAATTAATAAGTTAATAAATGAAACAAATGTCAAAACAAAAAATGAATAAGTTAATAAATAAAACAAAAGTCAAAGCAAGAATTTATTAAGTTATTAAATACAACAAAAGTCAAAACCAGAAATTATTAAGTTAATAAATCAAACAAATGACAAAACAAAAACTTAATAAGTTAATAGACGAAACAAATTTCTAAACAAAAAATGAATAAGCTAATGAATAAAACAAATGTTGAAACACAAAATGAATAAGTTAATAAATAAAACAAATGTCAAAACAAAAAAAGAATAAGTTAATAAATCAAACAAATGACAAAACAAAAACTTAATAAGTTAATAAACGAAACAAATTTCTAAACAAAAAATGAATAAGTTAATAAATAAAACAAATGTCAAAACAAAAAAAGGATAAGTTAATAAATAAAACAAATGTCAAAACAAAAAATTATTAAGTTAATAAATAAAATAAAAGTCAAAACAAGAAATTATTAAGTTAATAAACAAAACAAATGGCAAAAAAAATATTAATAGTTAAAAAGAATAAATAAAACAAAAGTAAAAACAAGAAATTATTAAGTTAATAAATAAAACAAATGTTAAAACACAAAATGAATAAGTTAATAAATAAAACTAATGTCAAAACAAAAAAAGAATAAGTTAATAAATAAAACAAAAGTAAAAACAAGAAATTATTAAGTTAATAAAATAAACAAATGTCAAAACAAAAAATGAATAAGCTAATAAATAAAACAAATGTCAAATCAAAAAAAGAATAAGTTAATAAATAAAACAAATGTTAAAACACAAAATGAATATGTTAATAAATCAAACAAATCGCAAAACAAAAGAATAATAAGTTAATAAATCAAACAAATGGCAAAACAAGAACTTAATAAGTTAATAAATGAAACAAATGTCTAAACAAAAAATGAATAAGTTAATAAATAAAACAAAAGTCAAAACAAAAAATTATTAACCTAATGAATAAAACAAAAAATGAATAAGTTCATAAATAAAACAAAAGTAAAAGAAAGAAATTATTAAGTTCATAACTAAAACCAATGTCAAAACAAAAAATGAATAAGTTAATAAATAAACCAAATGTCAAAACATAAAATGAATGAGTTAATAAATCAAACAAATGGCAAAACAAAAGAAGAATAAGTTATTAAATCAAACGAATGGCAAAACAAAAACTTACTAAGTTAATAAATGAAACAAATGTCTAAACAAAAAATAAATAAGTTAATAAATAAAACAAAACTCAAAACAAGGAATTATTAAGTTAATAAATAAAACAAATGTTAAAACAAAATTTTATTAACTAAATGAATAAAACAAAAGTCAAAACAAGAAATGAATAAGTTAATAAATAATACAAAAGTCAAACCAAGAAATTATTAAGTTAATAAATAAAACAAATGTTAAAACACAAAATTAGTAAGTTAATAAATAAAACAAATGCCAAAACAAAAGAAGAATAAGTTATTAAATCAAACAAATGGCAAAACAAAAACTTAATAAGTTAATAAATGAAACAAATGTCTAAACAAAAAATGAATAATTTAATAAATAAAACAAAAGTCAAAACAAAAAATGATTAACCTAATGAATAAAACTAAAACTAACTATAAATGGCAAAACAAAAAATGAATAAGTTCATAAATAAAACAAAAGTCAAAACAAGAAATTATTAAGTTAATAAATGAAGCAAATGTCTAAACAAAAAATGAATAAGTTAATAAATAAAACAAAAGTAAAAACAAGAAATTATTAAGTTCATAAATAAAACAAATGTCAAAACAAAAAATGAATAAGTAAATAAATAAAACAAATGGCAAAACAAAAAATTACTGAGATAATAAATAAAACAAATGTCAAAACAAAAAATTAATAAGATAATAAATAAAACAAATGTCAAAGCCAAAAATAAATAAGTTAATAAATTAAACAAATGTCAAAACAAAAAATTAATAAGTTAATAAATAAAACAAATGTAAAAACAAATTCAAATTCAAATTTTGTTTATTGAGCCTTTTTCAAAACAAGTTATAAGTTATAAAATTCATATGAAAGTGTTAACAAAATTAAAGACTATAATGTATTATCTTCAAAACATAATTGAACAACAGTATCGTACTTAAATATATAAAGAGAAAGATTGAAGTTAACAAGAACATTAATGTGAATCGCTCTTGCTCCCGGAGCTTACAGTTATTGAGAGTATATCTCCTAACCTAAAATATAGACTTAATGCTAACTTAAATCTACGAAAAAACAAAAACAAAAAGCAGAGTAAACAAACCTCTTAAATACATTAAAGGCTAACCTCTATGGGAATCAGGGGTTGTATTCTTATAAAAATTATGACAGAGAGATGCATTTAAATCTAAATTAGCCGCAGCTTCATTAATGAAGCCAACAGGTGACAAATACCTTACATTTGAACAGCTAAACGCTCTCTGTTGGTTAAAGATATCAAGGATGCTGCTATTGACATGGCAAGAAATTCTATTGACAAAACGATTTAGAATATCCGAAATATAAAGGCCAATTGGAAATACTTTAGCTTCCGAATAAACGAACCGATTCGAGTAACGTTTTGTGGGAGATTGGAAATACAATGCCTTAAGACCTTTCGTTCCAAAATTTCAAATTCTCTAATGACCGAAGGAGAAACGTTAAACCAAATAGGAAAGCCATACAAGATTACAGGTCTAATACAGGTTTTATATAACAAGAGTTTTGTTTTCTTTGGTAAACTTTTGTTACAAAAAATACTTGAAAAGGTGCCCAACATTCTGTAAGCTTTTCTTAAAACAATTCTTGCATGTTTGTTAAATTTCAGAAGACTGTAAAAATTAATGCCACAAAACTTTCTGTTGACAAAGAAGCTCTTAAATAATTTAATAATTAAAGAATCGAAGCCAATTTGAAACATTTTAAAAAGGATTCCGTTATGGTAAGCATGATCAAAAGCCTTTTCAATGTCTAAGGAAATTGCAACGGTGCAATGCGAATCCGCAAGTTGGAAATATATCATTTTGAAATTTCAATAAAGCATCAACAGTTGAGTGACCTTTTTTGAAACCAAATTGCAAATTTGGAATATAAGAAGGATCTATCCCGACGTCCATAATTTTACGAATAACTTTTTCAAAAAATTTTCCAAGGTTAGATAACAAAGAAATTGGTCTCAGGTTATTTAACTCAAAACTGTTTGACTTTTTTTGAATTGGAATAATCTTGGAGATTTTCCACGCGTCAGTGAATTATTTAAACAATTATTAAAAACAATTGCAATAAACTGAAAAGCTTTCATAGGAAACTTTTTAATTAAGAAATTTGAAATCCCGTCTAGTCCAGAAGACTTTTTGCTATTCAATTCAACAACACAAGAAAGAACTTCGTCCAAATCAGTCAACTTAGGATGGTTGCATTCATTAAGTGCACTAAAATCATTACTGAAAATATGTGTGCTTTGTGATTCTTGAGCAAAAATATTTGTTAGTGTATTTTCTATAAAAGAAGTGTCCCTACCAAGAGGACAACCCATGTAAATATTCGAGAAATGAGCTAGCAAATGTTGCACTTTTTCATCGTTATTTTGAATATCGACGCCGTTAATTGAAAGATTGGTTGGTAGTGATTTTTTTTTCGATCCTATTAAATTATAGATTTGCTCATGCGCCCTTGGACCTGGCACAATTTTGCTAAGTTTATCGCTTAAAATTTTAGAATGTTCAATTTCCACTTGTTTTTTAATAATGATGCTCAACAATTGAATTTGCTTAGACAGGAGTAAGTATGTTTGCCAGCGATGTTTGATTTTGAACAGGTATTTTACATTGTCAGAGATAATAATTTTTTTATTTCCTCTAATAATTTTTTCAGAATGAATCGCAACTAATGAATTTAAAGAATTTGAAAACAGCGCTATGAAAGTATCTATTTCGTGATTACTTAAATTTCTATCAGAGGGAGGAAAATTGTCTAATAAATCATTAACAAAATCATTTCTAAACGTATCCCAATTGGTTCTTTTGAAGGTGGTGAAAAAACGCGGGGAATGAAGAACAAAGTCAAAATCCGTGAATCTTATACGCAATTTAAGAGGAAAATGATCCGAAAAGGAAGGAAGACTGGAAATTTCAAAATTTGGATTTGTGATATTTAAAAGATTTGAACTAATTAAGAAGTGGTCGAGAAAAGGTGAACCGTTAGGATAAGAAGGTGTCGAGTCCGATAATCTAGTGAAGCTGAGCACATTGTGTTGTAACCAAGTGAAAAGAGCATTACCATTCGTATTGTTTGAGGAGTCACCCCAGTCAGTGTTTTTTGATTTGAAGTCTCCTCCAACAATAGCTCCATCATAATTTTGAGAAAAGCGCGCAAAGTTTGATAGCCCATCGATAATTAAAGAATGTGGAAAATTACACGGAATATAAAAAGACCCGAACGAAGGTGACTATTATCACGAAGAAAACTCAAATCTTCCAGGTAAACTTTTTGATTAGCTCTTAAGTGAGATTCCTGTACGAACGCAACGTCAATATTATTTAGTTTTAATAATTGTATTAACTCTAATCTTCGGCTCAGTGACCTTACATTAAAAGAAAGAACATTAAGGAAATCACGGACCATAGGAATCGTTTACTTCTTGCAGAAGAGACAAGCAACGTTTTTTAGCTTCCACTTTAGTCAGCGATTTGTAATCTGATAAAAATAACGCAATTTTGTCTTCTAACGAAAACTCGACTGGTTGACACAGTGACTTGGCAATTTTTAAGAATTCCTGAATTAAAGCCGGTTTTGCGGTTTTCTTTGCTTCAGAAACTTTAAAGAGACTAGCAAAAGACTTGTTAGGATTTACAAACTTCGAATTGTTAATTGAAGTGACCACATTTGCTGAAGCCATCATTTTTCTATCAACAGATTCATTATTACGATTCTTTTTAGTTTCAACGAACTTCTTGTATACGGGACAACCTCTAAAACTAGAAGGATGACCAGACTGTTGGCAATTCACACAATAAGGCAAATTGTTCGCATTGGAAACAAACTTACAAGCTCCTGGTAAATGCGTTTGGTCGCATTTAACGCACGAAAAGGGTCTATTACAGTTATTGGACATGTGCCCCCATTTCTGGCAACGCCAACACTGCACTTCCTTCTTGGAACCTCTGGGAGATTCCCAAGTGATACGTTGATTAAGAAGAGATTTAAGACCCGAAATCTCATTCGGGGGCTTTCCTAAAATTAGTGTTACAAGAAATAAACCTGTCTCGAAGTTGTTTTTTCTCGAATTAACTGTTGAGAATTTTGAAACTTCGGAAATTGTATTTGGAACTAGCAACTCAATAGCAGCCTTGATATCTTCAATATCTGTTTTGTAATACAGACCTCGCAGAACTAGTCTAACGTGTTTAAGTTGTTTGGGAGTGTATGAGTATGACTCAACACTTTTTTCTCTTAAAAGTTTCATCATTTCAGTATGCGCCGAAGGATCTTTGAGGTACAATTTACTCTTAAATTTGCTTTTGTTCACAATTTTAAAAGTAACGTTTTTCTCAGTCAGTTGCTTAACTAAACTATTAATATCAACCCAATATAGAAAAATGGGTGGACAAAAAGAATTGTCTTTTTTAAGATTATTGGCCTTGAAACTCTTTTGATGGTCAATTTTTTTTGGCAAAACAGTAGTCGCATCAGGCTCGATGTTCAATTCTCCTAAAAGGGAAAAACGATTTTGAGAACTTATCTGTTTCTGCTGCGCTTGAGAATGAGAATCCCGATTGCTTGTGCCGAAAGACGACAAGTTCAATGTGATACCGCTTTCAGTCCTGCGACGCTTCACAACTTCCCTTTCGATATTGTCCTCTTTGTCATTGCTGTGCGCACTGAAACAATCCATTTCATACGGCAACTCAGACGAAATCGACGTCAAAAAATCTTGATGTCGAACAGAAGGTGGCCTCGAAGCAGTCGTTTGGTTGTTGAAAGCAAAGACATTGCTACACTGCAAAACCGGATCTTGGACAGAACTATGTCCCTCAGCACCGCCCTCAAAACATGCGCTCATGAGGCTCTGCCCCTGCGCCAAATTTTTCGCTGTTTTATCTGTAGGCACTTTGATTAAATTATTGTTGCCCAGCGAGGAGGGAGGGGAGGGAGGAGGAGGGGGGGGGGGGAGAGGGAGGAAGTCAAAACAAGAAATTATTAAGTTAATAAATAAAACAAATGCAAAACAAAACTAGTAAAGGTGTTGTCTACAGCCGGGCTGTAGCCGAAATACCCTACACCTTAAAGCTGCATATATGTATACTCGTATATATATTTAGAAGTGGTGCGATACAATATACTCGTATATATGTATATATATATTATAATATATATATACTGCGTCCTTGCAGTATACTGCGTCCTTGCAATATTGTCTCGCTGACGCTCAATTTCTCTATATTGAAGGTACCAATGAGCAAAAATTTGGCATGGAGTACAAAATTAAATAAACTATCTAAAAGTGGGTGTGGCACGCCCATTTTTCATCCAACAAAATAATATTAATTCCAAAGCTTATATGTATCCTATTAATCAACAAAATTTGTATAATTATCAATACAACCCCTTTAGAACCTCCATGACCTACGTAAACTCAAAGTGGGCGGCTCACGCCCAAATTCGGAAGATAAACTATAATTATAGCTGCTTAACTATTTTTGTGCGTTACAAACACCGGCACTAGGTGCGTTTACTCTCAAAATTTAGGGGTAGGGTATAAAAATATATTGCAAAACTGGGTGGATGGGTAAAAAGGCGGCGTGGCCTGCCCATTTTTCCCAACATCATATTTTTGGTTCACAAACTACATTATTATGTACACCATTATTCAGGAAACATATACTTTTCAATACAATCCATGTAAAACCCTCCATGACCTATGTAAACTATTAGTGGGCGGATCACGCCCATATTTGGCATATTAACTGAAAGCATTAGTCTAAACCTACATATAAAATTTTCTTGTCTTCTCTCAAAAAGTGATGCTGATATGGCCTTTTATTAGGCAAAACAGAGGTACCTGTACTCTCGATATAAAAAGTAGGCGTGGTCCTTGGGCGATTTTGCCCATTTTCAATACGAAACACCCCAACATAGCAACGAATATTTTTGCCAAATTTAATTTTGAAATCTTAATCCGTTCTCCTGTGATCGTGATTTCAACGGATAGACAGACAGACAGACAGACAGACCTGTCCACAATAACATCGTTATTTCAATTTTAGTGGTGATGCTGATCAAGAATATATATACTTTTCCATACCTATCTGGTCTAGTTCTATGCGTTACACACTCCGATAGAAAGTGAATATACCCTCAAACTTAAGGTGTAGGGTATAAAAATTAATAAGTGATTAAATGAAACAAATGTCAAAACAAACTAGTAAGGGTACCTTCGGTCAGACCGAAGCTTATATACCCTACATCCCGCCGATTTTCACCATTTTCAATACAGAGTTATCTATGATGGCAGAGAATATTCGTACCGAATTTCAAGTCAATTCTTCCAACCGTTATTCTGGAATTGCGGTTTATATCAATGTCATATGTTCGTGGGCGGACACGCCCATTTTTTTTAAAAATTTAATCTACCTGTACCGATGTATTCGGAAACAAAATTGAAGCTCAAAATAAAAATAATAAGTTTGAAATATTGTTAAAAGAATTAGTCTTTGTTAAAAAAGTAGGCGTGGCGCTGCACCGATTTATCCCATTTTCAATCCCACAGAGTTTCGGATGACAAAGAATATACGTGCAAAATTTCATCGCGATAGCTTCATTCGTTCTCCTGTAATCGTGATTTCCACAGACAGACAGACAGACAGACAGACAGACAGACAGACAGACAGACAGACTACGGACATGGCTAAATCGACTCAGGAGGTGACACTGATCAAGAATATATATACTTTTCCATACCTGCCACGCCTCCTTTAATACGTTACACACGGAAGCACAAAGTGAATATACCCTCATTCCTTCGGATGTAGGGTATAAAAATGAATAAGTTAATAAATAAAGCAAAAGTCAAAACAAGGAATTATTAAGTTCATAAATAAAACAAATGTAAAAAAAATGAATAAATTAATAAATAAAACAAATTGTCAAAACAAAAAATGAATAAGTTAATAAATAAAACAGAAGTCAAAACAAGAAATTATTAAGTTAATAAATAAAACAAAACTCAAAACAATAAATTATTAAGTTAATAAATAAAACAAATGTCAAAACAAAAGAAGAATAAGTTATATTTTCTCTATATTGAACAAATGTCAAAACAAAAAATGAATAAGTTAATAAATAAAACAAATGTCAAAACAAAAAATGAATAAGTTAATAAATAAACCAAAAGTCAAAACAAGGAATTCTTAAGTAAATAAATAAAACAAATGTTAAAACACAAAATTAGTAAGTTAATAAATAAAACAAATGTTAAAACACAAAATGAATAAGTTAATAAATCAAACATATCGCAAAACAAATGAATAATAAGTTAATAAATCAAACAATTGGCAAAACAAAAACTTAATAAGTTAATAAATGAAACAAATGTCAAAACAAAAAATGAATAAGTTAATAAATAAAACAAATGTCAAAACAAAAAATGAATAAGTTAATAAATAAACCAAAAGTCAAAACAAGGAATTCTTAAGTAAATAAATAAAACAAATGTTAAAACACAAAATTAGTAAGTTCATAAATAAAACAAATGTTAAAACACAAAATGAATAAGTTAATAAATCAAACAAATCGCAAAACAAAAGAATAATAAGTTAATAAATCAAACAATTGGCAAAACAAAAACTTACTAAGTTAATAAATGAAACAAATGTCTAAACAAGAAATGAATAAGTTAATAAATAATACAAAAGTCAAAATAAGGAATTATTAAGTAAATAAATAAAACAAATCTTAAAACACAAAATGAATAAGTTAATAAATAAAACAAATGTCAAATCAAAAAAAGAATATGTTAATAAATAAAACAAATGTCAAAACAAAAAATGAATAAGTTAATAAATGAAACAAATGTCAAAACAAAAAATGAATAAGCTAATAAATAAACCAAAAGTTAAAACAAGAAATTATTAAGTTAATAAATAAAACAAAACTCAAAACAATAAATTATTAAGTTAATAAATAAAACAAATGCCAAACCAAAAATTAATAAGTGATTAAATGAAAAAATGTCAAAACAAAAAATGAATGAGTTAATAAATAAAACAAAACTAAAAACAATAAATTATTATGTTAATAAATAAAACAAATGTTAAAACACAAAATTAGTAAGTTAATAAATAAAACAAATGTCAAAACAAAAGAAGAGTAAGTTATTAAATCAAACAAATGGCAAAACAAAAACTTACTAAGTTAATAAATGAAACAAATGTCTAAACAAGAAATGAATAAGTTAATAAATAATACAAAAGTCAAAACAAGGAATTAGTAAGTAAATAAATAAAACAAATCTTAAAACACAAAATGAATAAGTTATAATAATAAAACAAATGTCAAATCAAAAAAAGAATATGTTAGTAAATAAAACAAATGTCAAAACAAAAAATGAATAAGTTAATAAATGAAACAAATGTCAAAACAAAAAATGAATAAGCTAATAAATAAACCAAAAGTTAAAACAAGGAATTATTAAGTAAATAAGTGAAACAAATGTCAAAACAACAATCTAATAACTTAATGAATAAAACAAAAAAATTAATAAGTTAATAAATAAAACAAGTGTTAAAACATAAAATGAATGAATTAATAAATCAAACAAATGGCAAAATAAATGAAGAATAAGTTATTAAATCAAACGAATGGCAAAATAAAAACTTACTAAGTTAATAAATGAAACAAATGTCTAAACCAAAAATGAATAAGTTAATAAATAAAACAAAACTCAAAACAATGAATTATTAAGTTAATAAATAAAACAAATGTTAAAACACAAAATTAGTAAGTTAATAAATAAAACAAATGTCAAAACAAAAGAAGAATAAGTTATTAAATCAAACAAATGTCAAAACAAAAACTTACTAAGTTAATAAATGAAACAAATGTCTAAACAAGAAATGAATAAGTTAATAAATAATACAAAAGTCAAAACAAGGAATTATTAAGTAAATAAATAAAACAAATCTTAAAACACAAAATGAATAAGTTAATAAATAAAACAAATGTCAAATCAAAAAAAGATTATGTTAATAAATAAAACAAATGTCAAAACAAAAAATGAATAAGTTAATAAATGAAACAAATGTCAAAACAAAAAATGAATAAGCTAATAACCAAAAGTTAAAACAAGGAATTATTAAGGAATTAACAAATATCAAAACAACAAGCTAATAACTTAATGAATAAAACAAGAAATTAATAAGTTAATAAATAAAACACATGTTAAAACACAAAATGAATAAGTTAATAAATCAAACAAGTGGCAAAATAAAAGAAAAATAAGTTATTAAATCAAACGAATGGCAAAACAAAAACTTACTAAGTTAATAAATGAAACAAATGTCTAAACCAAAAATGAATAAGTTAATAAATAAAACAAAACTCAAAACAAGGAATTATTAAGTTAATAAATAAAACAAATGTTAAAACACAAAATTAGTAAGTTAATAAATAAAACAAATGTCAAATCAAAAAAAGAATATGTTAATAAATAAAACAAATGTCAAAACAAGAAATTTATTTAATTTTAATTTTAATTTAATTTTATTTAATTTTTAATTTAATTTTCATTTATTAAGTTAATAAATAAAACAAAACTCAAAACAATAAATTATTAAGTTAATAAATAAAACAAATGCAAAACAAAAAATTAATAAGTGATTAAATGAAAAAAATGTCAAAACAAAAAATGAATGAGTTAATAAATAAAACAAAACTCAAAACAATAAATTATTATGTTAATAAATAAAACAAATGCAAAACAAAAAATTAATAAGTGATTAAATGAAACAAATGTCAAAACAAAAAATGAATAAGTTAATAAATAAAGCAAAAGTCAAAACAAGGAATTATTAAGTTCATAGCTTATATGTATCCTATTAATCAGCAAAATTTGTATACTTATCAATACAACCCCTTTAGAACCTCCATGAACTACGTAAACTCAAAGTGGGCGGCTCACGCCCAAATTCGGAAGATAAACTATAATTATAGCTGCTTAACTATTTCTGTGCGTTACAAACACCGGCACTAAGTGCGTTTACTCTCAAAATTTAGGGGAAGGGTATAAAAATATATTGCAAAACTGGGTGGATGGGTAAAAAGGAGGCGTGGCCCGCCCATTTTTCCCAGCAGAATATTTTTGGTTCCCAAACTACATTATTATGTACACCATTATTCAGGAAACTTATATACTTTTCAATACAATCCATGTAAAACCCTCTATGACCTATGTAAACTATAAGTGGGCGGATCACGCCCATATTTGGCATATTAACTGAAAGCATTAGTCTAAACCTACATATAAAATTTTCTTGTCTTCTCTCAAAAAGTGATGCTGATATGGCCCTTTAATAGGCAAAACAGAGGTACCTGCACTCTCGATATAAAAAGTAGGCGTGGTCCTTGGAAGATTTTGCCCATTTTCAATACGAAACACCCCAACATAGCACCGAATATTTTTGCACAATTTAATTTTGAAATCTTAATCCGTTCTCCTGTGATCGTGATTTCAACGGACAGACAGACAGACAGACAGACAGACAGACAGACGCACAGATATCGTTATTTCAATTTTGGTGGTGATGCTGATCAAGAATATATATACTTTTCCATACCTATCTTGTCTAGTTCTATGCGTTACACACTCCGGTAGAAAGTGAATATACCCTCAAACTTAAGGTGTAGGGTATAAAAATTAATAAGTTATTAAATGAAACAAATGTCAAAACAAAAAATGAATAAGTTAATAAATAAAACAAAACTCAAAACAAGGAATTATTAAGTTAATAAATAAAACAAATGTCAAAACAAAAGAAGAATAAGTTATTAAATCAAACAAATGGCAAAACAAAAACTTACTAAGTTAATAAATGAAACAAATGTCTAAACAAGAAATAAATAAGTTAATAAATAATACAAAAGTCAAAACAAGGAATTATTAAGTTCATAAATACAACAAATGTCAAAAAAAAAGGAATAAATTAATAAATAAAACAAATGTCAAATCAAAAAAAGAATAAGTTAATAAATAAAACAAATGTTAAAACACAAAATGAATAAGTTAATAAATCAAACAAATCGCAAAACAAAAGAATAATAAGTTAATAAATCAAACAAATGGCAAAACAAAAACTTAATAAGTTAATAAATGAAACAAATGTCTAAACAAAAAATGAATAAGTTAATAAATAAAACAAAAGTCAAAACAAGAAATTATTAAGTTAATAAATAAAACAAATGTTAAAACACAAAATGAATAAGTTAATAATTAAAACAAAGGTCAAAACAAAAAAATGATTAACTTCATAAATAAAACAAATGGCAAAACAAAAAATTAATAATTTCAAAAAAAAAACAATTATCAAAACAAAAATTGAATAAGTTTATAAATAAAACAAAAGTAAAAGAAAGAAATTATTAAGTTCATATATAAAACAAGTGTCAAAAAAAAATGAATAAGTTCATAAATAAAACAAAAGCCAAAACAAGAAATTATTAAGTTAATAAATAAAACAAAAGTAAAAACTTGAAATTATTAAGGTTATAAATAAAACAAATGGCAAAAAAAATGAATAAGTTAATAAATAAAACAAAAGTCATAACAAGAAATTATTAAGTTAATAAATAAAACAAAAGTAAAAACAAGAAATTATTAATGTAATAAATAAAACAAATGGCAAAACAAAAAATGAATATGTTAATAAATAAAACAAAAGTCAAAACATGTTATTATTATGTTAATAAATAAAACAAATATTAAAACATAAAATGAATAAGTTAATAAATAAAACAAATGTCAAAACATAAAATGAATAAGTTAATAAATAAAACAAATGTCAAAACAAGAAATTATTAAGTTCATAAATGAAACAAGTGTCAAAAAAATGAACAAGTTCATAAATAAAACAAAAGCCACAATAAGAAATTATTAAGTTAATAAATAAAACAAAAGTAAAAACTTGAAATTATGAAGGTAATAAATAAAACAAATGGCAAAAAAAATTAATAAGTTAATAAATAAAACAAAAGTCATAACAAGAAATTATTAAGTTAATAAATAAAACAAAAGTCAAAACAAGAAATTATTAAGGTAATAAATAAAACAAATGGCAAAACAAAAAATGAATATGTTAATAAATAAAACAAAAGTCAAAACAAGTTATTATTGTGTTAATAAATAAAACAAATATTAAAACATAAAATGAATAAGTTAATAAATAAAACAAATGGAAAAACAAAAAATTAATAATTTTAAAAAAAAAACAAATATCAAAACAAAAAATGAATAAGTTTATAAATAAAACAAAAGTAAAAGAATGAAATTATTAAGTTCATATATAAAACAAGTGTCAAAAAAAAAATGAATAAGTTCATAAATAAAACAAAAGCCAAAACAAGAAATTATTAAGTTAATAAATAAAACAAAAGTAAAAACTTGAAATTATTAAGGTTATAAATAAAACAAATGGCAAAAAAATGAATAAGTTAATAAATAAAACAAAAGTCATAACAAGAAATTATTAAGGTAATAAATAAAACAAATGGCAAAAAAAATTAATAAGTTAATAACTAAAACAAAAGTCATAACAAGAAATTATTAAGGTAATAAATAAAACAAAAGTCAAAACAAGAAATTATTAAGGTAATAAATAGAACAAATGGCAAAACAAAAAATGAATATGTTAATAAATAAAACAAAAGTCCAAAAAAGTTGTTATTATGTTAATAAATAAAACAAATATTAAAACATAAAATGTTAAGCAGATCGTTGGCAACACATTCGATATCTGTTTAACAGATGACAGATCCACTGAACATTCACTTTTTGCTTTTGTTTCTTCCACTGAACATTATATTTGTACAATAAAATACTTTTCCTTCTTTTTGTAACCTAAACCAATCAAGACGTGTTTTTCTCTTAATCTTTTAATTTCGATTGGCATCCAATTAGTTATATATTAAATAACAAGTTTAACAGGTTATGGGCCCAGCTCCCTAATATAGAAAATCATTTAACCAAATCAGATTCATCAGATTTTCGTGGATTTACATCGGGTTCAAAGAAAATGGCTGCAATGTCTGCTGTAAGGTTTGAGTTATTGTCCAAAGACAATTACGACACGTGGAGCCTTCAAATTGAGGCACTTTTGACGAAAAACGATTTATGGGAATATGTAACGGGTGAAAAAATAAAACCCGAAGGAGAGGGCGCTATTGATTGGCAAGTAAAAGATAAAAAGGCTAAAGCGGACCTAGTTTTATCGATGCAACCATCAGAGTTGAAACAAATCCGAGGCTGTGCATCTGCACGTGACGTGTGGTTAAAGCTTGAATCGGTGTATGCTTCAAAGGGTCCTGCTCGAAAGGCTGCGTTGCTGAAGCAGCTGATGATTCTGAAACTTGAAGAAGGGGGTGATGTTCGGGAGCACATCGCCAAGTATTTCGACGCATGAAGGCATGAAAGTAGAAATTAATGGTGAGTTATTAACTATAATGCTGCTATATAGCCTCCCAACATCATTTGAAAACTTTCGGTGTGCGATTGAGTCGCGTGACAACTTACCTTCAGCGGAGACCCTCAAGATTAAAATTATAGAAGAATGTGATGCACGTAACCAGGTAAAGGGTGGAGCAGTAATAGCATTGGCAGCGAGACCTAATGAGAAAGAATTTAAGATAGAGGATCGATCTCTAAAATGTTTTAAGTGTGGTTCTCCAGGTCACAAAGCAAAGGACTGTACAGATAAGTTTAACAAGACAGCAGTTGTAAAATGCTTTAAATGTGGCAACAAGGGGCATAAGAGTAATGCGTGTTATACGAAGAAATTCGACTTAAATAAACTTAAGAAACATAGAGATGTCAATGTGTCTTTTGCAGCGAGTCACGTAGTTGCTAGAAAAAGTGTAGCTGATACGAGTGAAAAATATACATCTTGGTTGTTAGATAGTGGTTGCACTACGCATGTATGTGGAGATAGCAATCGATTCAAATCCTTAAATCAAGCTCCGGAAACAAGTTTAAACTTAGCAAATCACACAAGTGCCGAAGTGATTGGTAAAGGCATAGTACAGATGTCAGTTGAAGGTCAGAGAGGTGATGTGTCGCTAGAACTTAAGAACACGCTATTTGTTCCGGATCTCAGAGTCAATTTGATATCTGTAGCAAGAATCACCAATCAAGACTATGAGGTCAGTTTCCGTAAGAACAGTGCATGCATTAGAGATCACAATGGACAGATCTTGCTGATGGCTGTGAGAAAAGGTGATCTGTATTATATAGAAGAAAATCATTATTGCTTGGCTGCTAAATTGATGTCATCGAAAGTGAGTATTTGGCATGCCCGACTAGGACATCTAAACTCAAAAGACATGCTAAGGTTAAGTAGAAATGGGATTTTGCCTACTTTCAATGTAAGTGACATGAAGAGCATATCCAATTGCGAAGTGTGCATAAAAGGAAAGATGACTTCTAGACATTTCCCAAAGGGTCGAGAACCTACTTCGGATAAGTTGGAGATAATACATTCTGATGTTGTAGGTCCGTTCAGAACAGAGAGTACGGGACGCACAAAGTTTTTCGTCACATTTACCGATGACAAAACTCGTTATTGTTACGTGTATTTTTTGAGGCATAAAAGTGACGTATTTAATGCGTTTCTAAAATATCAAAAATTGGTTGAAAAGAGCAGTGGAAAAAGGATTAAACGTTTGCAATCTGATAATGGACGTGAGTATTGTAATACTATTTTTGATAATTATCTTGCGAAAGAAGGAATTGAGCGCAGATTAACAAATCCCCATACTCCGCAACAAAATGGAGTGGCGGAACGGCTCAATAGAACACTTATTGATATGGCCAGGTGTCTGTTGTTACAAGCAGGTTTAAGTTCATCGTTTTGGGCCGATGCTGTTGCAGCTGCTGCCTACATCCGCAATAGGTGTCCTACAAATGGTTTAGATGGGAACGTTCCATATGAGCTATGGTATGAGAAGAAACCGGAACTTAAACACCTACGAATTTTTGGATCTAAAGTGATGTTTCTGGATAAGAATCCGAACAAGGACAAGTTTTCCAAGCGTGCAATTGAAGGCATTTTTATCGGATATCCACTAGATAGAAAGGGATATAAACTATGGATTCCTGAGTTGCGAAAGTTGACCTGTTCGCGTGACGTCAGATTCTTAGAAGATACAACTGTGGATTCTTTTGAGATCGGCGATATTAATGATGTTTTTCCTTGCAATGACCAAGCAGACGAGGAAAATAACTGGATGCCTGTTCTGCTATCACCTGCTCATGAAGGTGAAAACGATGAAAGTCCAGATGAGGAAATTGTATCTACAAAACGGGGTCGTGGCCGACCAAGATTATTGAGAACCGGAAACAGAGGGCGTCCCAGAAAAATTTATAAGTCATGTGATTTGACTTCATCAACGTCCACACGTACACCAGGCGCTGTTTCTTGTCCTGAATTTAGTGATGCAGAAGATGAAGTTTTTGAAGACGCGCTGTTTGCTGGCATGGCCGAAATCAGTCTACAGGAGGCTTTAAATGGTGATGAAAAAGATGATTGGAAGAATGCTATTGAAACCGAAATAGTGAATCATCTGAAAAATGACACATGGGAAATTGTCGAGCAGAGTCCAGGTGAGAACATTATTGGTTGTCGTTTAGTGTTAGTCAATAAGTATAGCGCTGCCGGACAAATTGAAAAGCGCAAGGCTCGCCTAGTTGCAAAGGGTTATAGCCAGAAATATGGTGTTGATTATAATAATACATTCGCACCTGTTGCCAGATTAGAAACCGTTAGATTACTGCTAGCATTGTCAGTGCAGTTTGATTTGAAAATTTGGCAGTTTGATATAGTTGCTGCCTTTTTAAAGGGATCTCTTGAAGAGCATGTTTTGATGAAAATACCAGATTTCTTATCACATTTTTTGACGCGTATTAAGCTTAAATATGATAAGAATTGTCACATCGGTCGCAGAGCGACCAGAATGATGAAAGATTTAAAAAACGGTGGTAATTGTTGCAAGTTGAGAAAGGCTATCTACGGTTTAAAACAGGCAGGCCGCCAATGGTATTCAAAGATTAGCACAAAACTAATTGGTTTAGGATTAAATTGTATAGCGAATGAACCGTGCTTATTCTATCGACATTCTGGTGACAACCTACTGTTGATTGCGCTCTATGTTGATGACATGCTAGTTGCTGCAAAAGATGAGAATGAAATAAGTCGATTAAAAGATCAACTACTAGAAGAATTTGAACTGAAAGATTTGGGTTTGGCGAATTATTGTTTGGGACTAGAGATTAAACAAGATAATGGTACAGTTAAATTGAGCCAAACCAACTACATAAAGGAATTATTGAATAGATTTGGTATGAGTAAATGCAATCCGATTGCAACACCTGCAGAAATGAACACACATTTGAATGAATTTTCTGACACTTTTCTAGATAAGGATATTTATCCTTATAGAACTTTAATTGGTGCTTTGATGTACATATCCGTAGCAACGAGGCCAGATATCTCTAATATTGTAGCAAAGCTAGCACAGTTCGTAAATAAGCCAACAAAGGAAATTTGGACCTCTGCCAAAAGGGTTCTTAGATATCTCGCGGGGCAATCGGATGTAGGCTTAATGTACAGAAAAACTAACACATCTCTTCAAGGTTATACAGATGCTGATTGGGCAGGATGCCCACGTGACCGCAGATCGTATACGGGATATGCTTTCATTCTTAGTGGTGCTGCAATAACATGGAAATCCCAGAAACAAAGAACTGTTGCACTTTCTTCAACGGAGGCTGAATATATTAGCTTATCAGAAGCTGCTAAAGAAGCAATATATTTGCGGAATCTGCTATATGAACTAAATCTACTTCAGTTGCTAAACATTACTATATTTATTGACAATAGAGGAGCTCAATGCCTAGCTAGTGATCCAGTGTTCCATGCTCGTACTAAACATATCCACATGAGATATCATTTTGTACGTGAAGCACTTTCATCGGGAATGTTTAAAATTGAACATGTATCCAGTCAAGATATGGTAGCTGATATACTCACAAAGTCACTGGCGAGGACGAGCCATGATCGTTGCCGAGCTGGACTGGCGCTAACGTTAACTCACAATCTACGTGTTGAGAGGGCGTGTTAAGCAGATCGTTGGCAACACATTCGATATCTGTTTAACAGATGACAGATCCACTGAACATTCACTTTTTGCTTTTGTTTCTTCCACTGAACATTATATTTGTACAATAAAATACTTTTCCTTCTTTTTGTAACCTAAACCAATCAAGACGTGTTTTTCTCTTAATCTTTTAATTTCGATTGGCATCCAATTAGTTATATATTAAATAACAAGTTTAACATAAAATGAATAAGTTAATAAATAAAACAAATGGCAAAACAAAAAATTAATAATTTTTAAAAAAAAAACAAATATCAAAACAAAAAATGAATAAGTTTATAAATAAAACAAAAGTAAAAGAAAGAAATTATTAAGTTCATATATAAAACAAGTGTCAAAAAAAAATTAATAAGTTCATAAATAAAACAAAAGCCAAAACAAGAAATTATTAAGTTAATAAATAAAACAAAAGTAAAAACTTGAAATTATTAAGGTTATAAAAAAAACAAATGGCAAAAAAATGAATAAGTTAATAAATAAAACAAAAGTCATAACAAGAAATTATTAAGGTAATAAATAAAACAAATGGCAAAAAAAAATTAATAAGTTAATAACTAAAACAAAAGTCATAACAAGAAATTATTAAGGTAATAAATAAAACAAATGGCAAAAAAAATGAATAAGTTAATAAATAAAACAAAAGTCATAACAAGAAATTACTAAGGTAATAATTAAACCAAATGTTAAAACACAAAATGAATAAGTTAATAAATAAAACAAATGTCAAAACAAAAAAATGAATAAGTTAATAAATAAAACAAAAAAGAAAACAAGAAATTATTAAGTTCATAAATAAAACAAAATTCAAAGCAAGAAATTATTATGTTAATAAATAAAACAAATGTTAAAACATAAAATGAATAAGGTAATAAATAAAACAAATGTCAAAACAAGAAATTATTAAGTTCATAAATAAAACAAGTGTCAAAAAAATGAATAAGTTCATAAATAAAACAAAAGCCACAACAAGAAATTATTAAGTTAATAAATAAAACAAAAGTAAAAACTTGAAATTATGAAGGTAGTAAATAAAACAAATGGCAAAAAAAATTAATAAGTTAATAAATAAAACAAAAGTCATAACAAGAAATTATTAAGTTAATAAATAAAACAAAAGTCATAACAAGAAATTATTAAGGTAATAATTAAACCAAATGTTAAAACACAAAATGAAGAAGTTAATAAATAAAACAAATAACAAAACAAAAAAATGAATAAGTTAATAAATAAAACAAAAAACAAAACAAGATATTATTAAGTTCATAAATAAAACAAAAGTCAAAGCAAGAAATTATTAAGCTAATAAATAAATCAAATGGCAAACAAAACATTAATAAGATAAAAAAAAACAAATATCAAAACTAAAAATGATGAATTAATGAATAAAACAAATGGCAAAACAAAAAATTAATAATTTAAAAAATAAAACAAATGTCAAAACAAAAAATGAATAAGTTTATAAACAAAACAAAAGTAAAAGAAAGAAATGAATAGGTTTATAAATAAAACAAAAGCCAAAACAAGAAATTATTAAGTTAATAAATAAAACAAAAGTCAAAACAAGAAATTATTAAGTTAATAAATATAACAAAAAACAAAACAAGAAATTATTAAGTTAATAAATATAACAAAAGTCAAAACAAGAAATTTTTAAGTTAAAAAATAAAACAAAAGTCAAAACAAGAAATTATTAAGTTAATAAATAAAACATATGGCAAAACAAAAAATTAATAAGTTAAAAAAATAAAACAACTGTCAAAACAAAAAATGATAACTTAATGAATTAAACAAATTTCAAAACAAAAAATTAAGTTAACAAATTTCAAAAGGAAATATGAACAAGTTAATAAATAAAACAAAAGTCAAAACAAGAAATTATTAAGTTAATAATTAAACCAAATGTTAAAACACAAAATGTATAAGTTAATAAATAAAACAAATGTCAAAACAAAAAATGAATAAGTTAATAAATAAAACAAAAAACAAAACAAGAAATTATTAGATTAATAAATAAAACAAAAGTCGAAACAAGAAATTATTAAGTTAATAAATATAACAAAAGTCAAAACAAGAAATTTTTAAGTTAATAAATAAAACAAAAGTAAAAACAAGAAATTATTAAGTTAATAAATAAAACATATGGCAAAACAAAAAATTAATAAGTTAAAAAAATAAAACAACTGTCAAAACAAAAAATGATAACTTAATGAATTAAACAAATTTCAAAACAAAAAATTAAGTTAACAAATTTCAAAAGGAAATATGAACAAGTTAATAAATAAAACAAAAGTCAAAACAAGAAATTATTAAGTTAATAATTAAACCAAATGTTAAAACACAAAATGTATAAGTTAATAAATAAAACAAATGTCAAAACAAAAAATGAATAAGTTAATAAATAAAACAAAAAACAAAACAAGAAATTATTAAATTCATAAATAAAACAATTGTCAAAACAAGAAATTTTTAAGGTAATAAATAAAACAAATGGCAAAAAAAATAAATAAGTTAATAAATAAAACAAAAGTCAAAACAAGAAATTATTAAGTTAATAAATAAAACAAAAGTCAAATCAAGAAATTATTAAGTTATTAAATAAAACAAAAGTCAAAACAAGAAATTATTAAGGTAATAAATAAAAGAAATGGCAAAAAAAATAAAGAAGATAATAAATAAAACAAAAGTCAAAACAAGAAATTATTAAGTTAATAAATAAAACAAAAGTCAAAACAAGAAATTATTCAGCTAATAAATAAAATAAATGGCAAAAAATGAATAAGTTAATAAATAAAACAAAAGTCATAACAAGAAATTATTAAGTTAATAAATAAAGCAAAAGTAAAAACTTGAAATTATTAAGGTAATAAATAAAACAAATGGCAAAAAAAAATTAATAAGTTAATAACTAAAATTAATAAGAAAAGAATAAAATAAAACAAAAGTCATAACAAGAAATTATTAAGGTAATAAATAAAACAAAAGTAATAATAATAAATAAAAAAGTGTCAAAAAAATGAATAAGTTCATAAATAAAACAAAAGCCATAACAAGAAATTATTAAGTTCATAAATAAAACAAAAGTAAAAACTTGAAATTATTAAGGTAATAAATAAAACAAATGGCAAAAAAAATTAATAAGTTAATAAATAAAACAAAAGTCATAACAAGAAATTATTAAGTTAATAAATAAAACAAAAGTCATAACAAGAAATTATTAAGTTAATAAATAAAACAAAAGTCATAACAAGAAATTATTAAGGTAATAATTAAACCAAATGTTAAAACACAAAATGTATAAGTTAATAAATAAAACAAATGTCAAAACAAAAAAATGAATAAGTTAATAAATAAAACAAAAAACAAAATAACAAATTATTAAGTTCATAAATAAAACAAAAGTCAAAGCAAGAAATTATTAAGTTAATAAATAAATCAAATGGCAAACAAAACATTAATAAGATAAAAAAAAACAACTGTCAAAACAAAAAATTATAACTTAATGAATTAAACAAATTTCAAAACAAAATATTAAGTTAACAAATTTCAAAAGAAAATATGAACAAGTTAATAAATAAAACAAAAGTCATAACAAGAAATTATTAAGTTAATAAATAAAACAAAAGTCAAAACAAGAAATTATTAAGGTAATAAATAAAACAAAAAACAAAACAAGAAATTATTAAGTTAATAAATATAACAAAAGTCAAAACAAGAAATTTTTAAGTTAAAAAATAAAACAAAAGTCAAAACAAGAAATTATTAAGTTAATAAATAAAACATATGGCAAAACAAAACATTAATAAGTTGAAAAAATAAAACAACTGTCAAAACAAAAAATGATAACTTAATGAATTAAACAAATTTCAAAACAAAAAATTAAGTTAACAAATTTCAAAAGGAAATATGAACAAGTTAATAAATAAAATAAAAGTCAAAACAAGAAATTATTAAGTTAATAATTGAACCAAATGTTAAAACACAAAATGTATAAGTTAATAAATAAAACAAATGTCAAAACAAAAAAATGAATAAGTTAATAAATAAAACAAAAAACAAAACAAGAAATTATTAAACTCATAAATAAAACAAATGTCAAAACAAGAAATTTTTAAGGTAATAAATAAAACAAAAGTCATAACAAGAAATTATTAAGTTAATAAATAAAACAAAAGTCAAAACAAGAAATTATTAAGTTAATAAATAAAACATATGGCAAAACAAAAAATTAATAATTTAAAAAATAAAACAAATGTCAAAACAAAAAATGAATAAGTTTATAAATAAAACAAAAGTAAAAGAAAGAAATGAATAAGTTTATAAATAAAACAAAAGCCAAAACCAGAAATTATTAGATTAATAAATAAAACAAAAGTCAAAACAAGAAATTATTAAGTTAATAAATATAACAAAAGTCAAAACAAGAAATTTTTAAGTTAATAAATAAAACAAAAGTCAAAACAAGAAATTATTAAGTTAATAAATAAAACATATGGCAAAACAAAAAATTAATAAGTTAAAAAAATAAAACAACTGTCAAAACAAAAAATGATAACTTAATGAATTAAACAAATTTCAAAACAAAAAATTAAGTTAACAAATTTCAAAAGGAAATATGAACAAGTTAATAAATAAAACAAAAGTCAAAACAAGAAATTATTAAGTTAATAAATAAACCAAATGTTAAAACACAAAATGTGTAACTTAATAAATAAAATAAATTTCAAAACAAAAAATGAATAAGTTAATAAATAAAACAAAAAACAAAACAAGAAATTATTAAATTCATAAATAAAACAAATGTCAAAACAAGAAATTTTTAAGGTAATAAATAAAAGAAATGGCAAAAAAAAATAAATAAGTTAATAAATAAAACAAAAGTCAAAACAAGAAATTATTAAGTTAATAAATAAAACAAAAGTCAAATCAAGAAATGAATAAGTTAATAAATAAAACAAAAGTCATAACAAGAAATTATTAAGGTAATAAATAAAAGAAGTGTCAAAAAAATGAATAAGTTTATAAATAAAACAAAAGCCATAACAAGAAATTATTAAGTTCATAAATAAAACAAAAGTAAAAACTTGAAATTATTAAGGTAATAAATAAAACAAATGGCAAAAAAAATTAATAAGTTAATAAATAAAACAAAAGTCATAACAAGAAATTATTAAGTTAATAAATAATACAAAAGTCAAAACAAGAAATTATTAAGGTAATAAATAAAACAAATGGCAAAACAAAAAATGAATATGTTAATAAATAAAACAAAAGTCAAAACAAGTTATTATTATGTTAATAAATAAAACAAATATTAAAACATAAAATGAATAAGTTAATAAATAAAACAAAAGTCATAACAAGAAATTATTAAGTTAATAAATAATACAAAAGTCAAAATAAGAAATTATTAAGGTAATAAATAAAACGATTGGCAAAAAAAATTAATAAGTTAATAAATAAAACAAAAGTCATAACAAGAAATTATTTAGTTAATAAATAAAACAAAAGTCAAAACAAGAAATTATTAAGGTAATAAATAAAACAAAAAACAAAACAAGAAATTATTAAGTTCATAAATAAAACAAAAGTCAAAGCAAGAAAAGCCAAAACAAGAAATTATTAAGTTCATAAATAAAACAAAAGTAAAAACTTGAAATTATTAAGTTAATAAATAAAACAAATGGCAAAAAAAATTAATAAGTTAATAAATAAAACAAAAGTCATAACAAAAAATTATTAAGTTAATAAATAAAACAAAAGTCAAAACAAGAAATTATTAAGGTAATAAATAAAACAAAAAACAAAACAAGAAGTTATTAAGTTCATAAATAAAACAAAAGTCAAAGCAATAAATTATTAAGATAATAAATAAATCAAATGGCAAACAAAACTTTAATAAGATTAAAAAAAGCAAATATCGAAACTAAAAATAATGAATTAATGAATAAAACAAATGGCAAAACAAAAAAATTTTTTTTTTTTTATTTTATTTATTTTATTTATTTTTATTTGTTTCCAAAGATAACTTCACATTCAATATATAATTTAACATAATATAATATTTAACATATTTAACCTAAAATATATAATTTTCAATATAACATTTGAGTATATAACATTAAAGAATTTATGTGAGTTTTACTGATGCATTATCCCGCGAAGTCCTGTGGACTTGTCTGCAGGAATTTATATACATCTTGTAGTACATGCAATTTGTTGTGCCACTGCTTGCCAAATACCATTCGATCTTTCATTTATTGGTTTTATTCCTCGTCTTGGATTCAGACAGATTGTCATCCTCCATTGCTTAGCAAATAATCTTTAATGAGTTTCTTCCGCTGGAATATACTTTGCAGATTTGTCAGCTCTTTTGGTAGTCGGTTAAGCATCATGGGAACTAAGACATTAAGGGTGTTTTTTCCATAATCGTTGTGATATTGCTTTACTCTCAGTCTACCATCAGTTCTTCTTCAGGTCTCGTACGCGTGTTGAATCTCATTCCTGAATCTGTGGTCTCCATAAAATTCTGTCAGCACTGTATATTCAAAAATACTCTTCACGTTTAGTATATTTAAGTATTTTGGCAACGATGTTAAAGTATCTTGTGCATAATTTTTATTTTTATTTTTGGCCAATAGTTTTAATACATAATTTTGGTTTTTTTGCAACTGTTTGCATCTGATTGATGATCCCCATGCCGTGATCCCGTGCTTCAGGATAGATTCACAAAGCGCCGTATAAGCTTGCCTTAGCACTGGATATCTGCATGAACTACTAAGGTGATAAATAAAGTAGGACGCCTTGTTCAGTTTCTTTTGAAGCGACTCTATCTGGGCGTGCCAGTTAAGGTTGTCATCAACTATCACACCAAGGTACTTGTAAGTTTTGACCATTTCTATGGAAGTGCTGCAATTCTCATGCGCATGACTATCTTCATCGCTGCATGGATTCGCCTGAAGACATTTACGGTCATGGAATAAAATGCGGACTTCGGTGTATAGAAAATGAGGAGGTTTCACGTGCATTATTTTTGTTTTAGATACATTCAATATCAGCCCATTGTCATGTGACCATCTCGTAATTGCATTGAAATCCAACTGCATTCTTTCGATTGCAACATTTAAATCTAGGTTCGAGATCACAAGCGCGGTGTCATCAGTGTATGCAAATGCGTTACTGTAATTGATTGCTTTCAACATATCATTAGCGTAAATTATATACATTAAGGGTCCTAGCTTCGATCCTTGCGGTACACCATGCGAGACGCAAACTTCCTCACTAACTTATTTGGCAATTTTAACGCGGAAAGTTCTCATGTTCAAATAGTCTTTAAACCACAATAAAACTTCACCGCGAACCCCTGCACGTTCAAGCGATATAATTATTTTTTCGTGCGACAATGTGTCGAATGCCTTACTGAAGTCCAAAAATAGCGCTAAACTATGCTGACCCTTACTTAGACCCTCATTCAGATTGTTTGCAAAGTTTCCTAAAGCTTTATTGATTTTTTTCCCACTCTGATACCCATATTGGCTTGGATGTATTATCTTGTACTTCTCTATAAATTCCTTTAGTCTTCGGGATATTATTTCGTCCAGGATTTTTGTCAATACCGGGAGTATCGATATAGGACGATAATTATCAAGATTTGATTTAGCGCCAGTCTTATAAATTGGCCTTACAATCGATTGTTTAAGAGAGTTTGGTATCCTGTTATATTTCAAACTGAGGTTGATAAATTTTGATATGACAGGAATCAAAGTTTTAATGTTGTTTTTTAAATCCTTCGGTCTTATGCCGTCACTTCCTGGAGGTTTGTTGACATTCAAGCTTGCAATAATACTTTGTACCTTATCTTCAGTGGCTTCGCTTAAGTACATTGAGTTCGAGTTGGTGTTAGTAGTAGCGTGCAATGTCTTTATATGACAATCATGTACTGACTTTAATATGTTGTTTCGAAAATTCACCGCAAACGTATTTAATAAAGCAGTTATATTCTGATTCTCGAAGTTTTTTATTATGAAGTTGTCCAAATTTTGATTTTCTCTACCTAGGATTTCATTGATTGTCTGCCATGTTTTCTTGATATCGTATCGGTACTCGAAAAATTTTCCGTTGTAATATTTATTCTTTGCTTTCACTAACATTTTATTGACAGTATTTCTATATGTTTTATATTGTGCTCCCGTATCTTTGGCTTTAGGATTTTGGCGCCATTTTTTGTCAATTTCTGCACAGTGCTGTTAAATTAAAGCATTGTGGAACGCTGTATGCGGTTTCGACGAGGTACGGATATGTGGCCATTAAAACTAAAAAAGACAGTAGCTGGAATGTGGTACGTGAAGTAGGAGCCCTGTAGTCTATAGCACAGGAGGCCAGGATGTAATGATTATTATTGAAACTTTCTCTTGTTTTTAATTTGCGCTTGATAATTTTAATAAAATTATTAGACCAATGTTCTCGCTATTTAAATTCATTGTATACTTGTTGAAATATTGTACTTTAATTAACAGTGTTTCTATGATAAGTTTCTACAATCTTCTACTTACCTTTCTATATTTTTTCATTTCATGCTGTTTTTCTAGCCTTATGGCTTATCTATCTGTGAGTTTTGTGTGGCTTGTTACTTATGTTATTGTTAAATGCGTATGCTTCCTTAAACTGTGGTACATGGTGGTGTATTTTATCAGGCGTGGTGACTTAGCTACTGTCAGTGATGTCCGGTAACTCTAGCTCTGAGGACTCGGTATACCCTATGGTGCGTATTTTTTGCAAGCAGGCCAATGGCTTGAAGATTTGTCATATCAATGCCCAAAGCTTAACAAATAAAATTGATGAATTTAGACTAATCTTTGAACTTTCAGGTATGGATATAATTTGTGTCTCTGAAACTTGGTTCTTTGTGGCACAACCAGATGAATTGCTGCGATTGCATGGTTATCAGTTATTTAGGGCGGATAGATTGAGGCATGCAGGTGGAGTAGCGATTTATGTAAGGGAAGACATATGTTGTAAATTAAGGATCAGATCGCCTCCTGATGCGAATATGGAATTTTTTTTTGTTGAGATATCATCTGAAGTTGGAAAGTTGTTGTTGGGCTGTGCATATCGACCTAATAATCGGGTGAACATTGACCTTCTTGTTGAAACTATCGACAGTGTGGCAATAGCTTATCAAAATGTAATAGTAGTCGGTGATTTAAATTGTGATTTATTAATTAACCATAGCCTTATAGAACTTATGTCAAGTGTTGCCTTATATCCAGTCAATGTTACGATGCCAACCCATTTCACCACTACTAGTAAAACTTTACTTGATGTATTTTTTGTAAATGAAAGAAGTAAAATACTATTTTACAACCAGATTTCTGCGCCCAAGTTTTCTCACCATGACTTGCTGTTTCTAACTTTTAATTTTCCTCTGATGTATTGTACTCAGAGTTTTACTTATCGCAGTTTTAAAAATATTGACTATGCTGCTCTTTTGGCGGACGTTGAGAAAGTTGACTGGAATGTTATTTATAGGATGGCTGAGGTGAATGATCAATTGGAGTTTTTTAATAATGAGGTTGTTTCACTTTTTAATCGGCATGTACCCGAAAAAGTGAAGACCTTGTATAAACCTAATAAGCCTTGGTTTACTAACAACATCAAAAAATTGATGAAATGCCGTGACACTGCATTTAAGCGGTGGAAGCGTTTCAGACTTGCCGAGTTTTTCTTTGTTTTTGTTAAGCTCAAGAGAGAAGTTATCAAAGCTGTTAGAATAGCTAAATGTCGGTATTATACTAATTTGTTCACCTCAGCAACTGAAACTAAGCAGACATGGAGGCAATTACGTTCATTTGGTTTAATAAAAAATGTTGCATTGCCATCTAATGGTATGGACTTTGATTGCGATGAGCTTAATAACCGCTTTGTTAACATAATTGTCCCCTTCATACTGCTAGTTTTTATTTCAGATGCGTGGACCCTTATGAAGTTCTAAAGAGTTTACTGAAAGTTAAATCCAACGCGGTCGGACTTGATGGCATAAATCCATTTTTTTTGAAACTGTTGCTACCACGGTTGCTACAATTTATCATGCACATTTATAATACCATTATTACCACTTCTGTTTTTCCTAATGTATGGAAAACTGCTAAGGTTATACCAATACCTAAATCAGATAATGATTTCAGACCAATATCGATACTACCATTTTTGTCTAAGGCCTTTGAAGGTGTTTTGAGTGCTCAAATTTCGGATTTTTGTAAGGAAAACAGATTAATTTCTGAATTCCAATCAGGTTTTAGGGCTGGACATGGCTGCATAACTGCTTTGTGTGATGTTGTGGAGCAAGTTAGAGTTAATGTTGATGAAAGTCGTCTAACATTTCTAGTGTTACTTGATCACTCCAAGGCTTTCGACTCGGTTGATCATGAAATTCTTGCATCGAAGTTGTCGAATATATTTGGGTTTTCCCTGTCTGCTACGAACCTTATAAAATCGTATCTTTCAAGTCGTAAGCAAAAGGTATGTAATAATGGGGCTATATCACTACCGTTAACCTTGGCTCGAGGTGTTCCTCAAGGTTCAGTCTTGGGTCCTCTGCTTTTCACTTTATACATCAATGACTTACCGAGTGTACTTTCTTGTTGTAAAGTTCACATGGACGATGTACAATTAATCATTTCGTCCTCTATTGACTCTGTTCACTCGTGTATACATAATTTAAATAGAGAGTTGGATAAAGTTAACCTGTGGGCGCTTAAAAATGGTTCGTGCCTTAATCCTAAAAAGAGTAAATGCTTGGTTATTCATAGAAGAGTTTTTGATTTGACTTCACTGCCTACATTAAGTCTAAATGGAAGCTCTGTCGAATATGTTAAGAAGGCCAATAATTTGGGTGTACTCTTTAATAATGTGCTTTCGTGGAATGAACATATAAATGAAATGAAAGAAATAGTTAAGCAGCTATAATTATAGTTTATCTTCTGAATTTGGGCGTGAGCCGCCCACTTTGAGCTTACATAGGTCATGGAGTTTATATGCAGCATTAAGGTGTAGGGTATTTCGGCTACAGCCCGGCTGTAGATAATACCTTTACTAGTTCTATTTTTCTTTCTCTTCCAGGCTTTCTTCTTTTCTATGATTTTCTTACAACTGTTTTCTTTTTGACTTTCTGATTTTTCTGTCTTGACTTCTTTTACTTTCTACTATTATTCTACTTATTCACCTTATTTTCAGCTTATTATAATGTGTATAATGAAATATCAAACTGAATTTAAACTAAACTAATTTAATTTAATTTAATTATAATGCATAAGTAATATTCTTCATTCCATGTAATTGTATTATACAGCTTATAAGACTCTTAGTCTTGGAGTATAATGAATAGGAAATAAATAAATGAAATGAAATGAAATGAAATGAAATGTAAACAAAAACCAGAAATTATTAAGTTAATAAATCAAACAAATGTCAAAACAAACTAGTAAGGGTACCTTCGGTCAGACCGAAGCTTATATACCCTACATCCCAGCAACCTTTATTATACATATTTATACATATTTCCGATTTATTTAAATAGTCCGATTTTCTTAAATTTCCGTATCAAGAATTTGTTATAAAAAGTAGGCGTGTCACTCCGCCGATTTTCCCCATTTTCAATACAGAGTTATCTATGATGGCAGAGAATATTCGTACCGAATTTCAAGTCAATTCTTCCAACCGTTATTCTGGAATTGCGGTTTATATCAATGTCATATGTTCGTGGGCGGACACGCCCATTTTTTTTAAAAATTTAATCTACCTGTACCGATGTATTCGGAAACAAAATTGAAGCTCAAAACTAAGTCTACAAGTTGAAATATTGTTAAAAGAATTAGTATTTGTTAAAAAAGTAGGCGTGGCGCTGCACCGATTTATCCCATTTTCAATCCCACAGAGTTTCGGATGACAAAGAATATACGTGCAAAATTTCATCGCGATAGCTTCATTCGTTCTCCTGTAATCGTGATTTCCACAGACAGACAGACAGACAGACAGACAGACAGACAGACAGACAGACAGACTACGGACATGGCTAAATCGACTCAGGAGGTGACACTGATCAAGAATATATATACTTTTCCATACCTGCCACGTCTCTTTTAATGCGTTACACACGGAAGCACAAAGTGAATATACCCTCATTCCTTCGGATGTAGGGTATAAAAAAGAATAAGTTAATAAATCAAGCAAATGGCAACACAAAAACCTTATAAGTTGATAAATGAAACAAAAGTCTAAACAAACTAGTAAAGGTGTTGTCTACAGCCGGGATGTAGCCGAAATACCCTACACCTTAAAGCTGCATATATACTCGTATATATATTTAGAAGTGGTGCGATATAATATACTCGTATATATATACAATATATATATTATATATCTAATAATAAATATACAATATATATATATAATAATAATAATAACTAGTAAGGGTACCTTCGGTCAGACCGAAGCTTATATACCCTACATCCCAGCAACCTTTATTATATAAAAAAAAAAAAAAGTAGGCGTGTCACTCCGCCGATTTTCCTTTTCCCATTTTCAATACAGAGTTATCTATGATGGCAGAGAATATTCGTACCGAATTTCAAGTCAATTCTTCCAACCGTTATTCTGGAATTGCGGTTTATATCAATGTCATATGTTCGTGGGCGGACACGCCCATTTTTTTAAAAAATTTAATCTACCTGTACCGATGTATTCGGAAACAAAATTGAAGCTCAAAACTAAGTCTACAAGTTGAAATATTGTTAAAAGAATTAGTATTTGTTAAAAAAGTAGGCGTGGCGCTGCACCGATTTATCCCATTTTCAATCCCACAGAGTTTCGGATGACAAAGAATATACGTGCAAAATTTCATCGCGATAGCTTCATTCGTTCTCCTGTAATCGTGATTTCCACAGACAGACAGACAGACAGACAGACAGACAGACAGACAGACAGACAGACAGACAGACAGACAGACAGACAGACAGACAGACAGACAGACTACGGACATGGCTAAATCGACTCAGGAGGTGACACTGATCAAGAATATATATACTTTTCCATACCTGCCACGCCTCCTTTAATGCGTTACACACGGAAGCACAAAGTGAATATACCCTCATTCCTTCGGATGTAGGGTATAAAAACAAAAAATTTTTTTAAAAAGTGGGCGGATCACGCCCATATTTGGCATATTAACTGGAAGCATTAGTCTAAACCTACATATAAAATTTTCTTGTCTTCTCTCAAAAAGTGATGCTGATATGGCCTATTTTAATAGGCAAAACAGAGGTACCTGCACTCTCGATATAAAAAGTAGGCGTCGTCCTTGGGCGATTTTGCCCATTTTCAATACGAAACACCCCAACATAGCAACGAATGTTTTTGCCAAATTTCATTTTGAAATCTTAATCCGTTCTCCTGTGATCGTGATTTCAACGGACAGACAGACAGACAGACAGACGGACAGACATCGCTATTTCAATTTCGGTGGTGATGCTGATCAAGAATATATATACTTTTCCATACCTATCTTGTCTAGTTCTATGCGTTACACACTCCGGTAGAAAGTGAATATACCCTCAACCTTAAGGTGTAGGGTATAATGAATAAGTTAATACATGAAACCAAAGTCGAAACAAGAAATAAGTTAATAAATAAAACAAATGTCAAAACAAGAAATTATTATGTTAATAAATAAAACAAATGGCAAAACAAGAAATTATTAAGTTAATAAATAAAACAAAAGTCAAAACAAGAAATTATTAGGTTAATAATTAAAACAAATAGCAAAACAAAAAGTTAATAAGTTAAAAAAATAAAACAAATGTCAAAACAAATAATGAATAAGTTAATAAATAAAACAAAATTCAAAAGAAGAAATTATTAAGTTAATAAATAAAACAAATGGCAAAACAAAAAAATTAATAAGTTAAAAAAATAAAACAAATGTCAAATCGAAAAACGAATAAGATAATAAATAAAACAGAAGTCAAAACAAGAAATTAATAAGTTAATAAGAATAAGAAATAAAACAAATGTAAACAAAAATGAATAAGTTAATAAATAAAACCAAAGTCAAAACAAGAAATAAGTTAATAAATAAAACAAATGTCAAAACAAGAAGTTAATAAGTTAATAAATAAAACAAATGGCAAAATAAGATATTAATAAGTTAATAAATAAAACAAATCTCAAAACAAGAAATTATTAAGTTAATAAATAAAACAAGAGTCAAAACAAGAAATTATTAAGTTAATAAATAAAACAAATAGCAAAACAAAAAATTAATAAGTTGAAAAAATAAAACAAATGTCAAAACAAAAAATGAATAAGTTAATAAATAAAACAAAAGTAAAACAAGAAATTAATAAGTTAATAAATAAAACAAATGTAAACAAAAACTAGTAAGGGTACCTTCGGTCAGACCGAAGCTTATATACCCTACATCCCAGCAACCTTTATTATACATATTTATACATATTTCCGATTTATTTAAATAGTCCGATTTATTTAAATAGCAGCGTTGTTTCATCTTTTATCTTTCGGCAAAGTGTTTATTCCACTGCTAAATGGAAGTAGTCATGAGTGTGAAGCATTAGCTGTCGATATGAAAATAAACCATTAATAAACCCCCCTGAAGATATGAAATCGAGATAAGATATGAATGATGTGAAACTGAAATCTCAGCTCAAAATTGAGCTGACATTTTGAAAAGCACAGAAGAATTTGTTATAAAAAGTAGGCGTGTCACTCCGCCGATTTTCCCCATTTTCAATACAGAGTTATCTATGATGGCGGAGAATATTCGTACCGAATTTCTAGTCAATTCTTCCAACCGTTATTCTGGAATTGCGGTTTATATCAATGTCATATGTTCGTGGGCGGACACGCCCATTTTTCTTAAAAATTTAATCTACCTGTACCGATGTATTCGGAAACAAAATTGAAGCTCAAAACTAAGTCTACAAGTTGAAATATTTTTAAAAGAATTAGTATTTGTTAAAAAAGTAGGCGTGGCGCTGCACCGATTTATCCCATTTTCAATCCCACAGAGTTTCGGATGACAAAGAATATACGTGCAAAATTTCATCGCGATAGCTTCATTCGTTCTCCTGTAATCGTGATTTCCACAGACAGACAGACAGACAGACAGACAGACAGACAGACAGACAGACAGACAGACAGACAGACAGACAGACTACGGACATGGCTAAATCGACTCAGGAGGAGACACTGATCAAGAATATATATACTTTTCCATACCTGCCACGCCTCCTTTAATGCGTTACACACGGAAGCACAAAGTGATTATACCCTCATTCCTTCGGATGTAGGGTATAATGAATAAGTTAATACATGAAACCAAAGTCGAAATAAGAAATAAGTTAATAAACAAAACAAATGGCAAAACAAAAAATTATGAAGTTAAAAAAATAAAACAAATGGCAAAACAAGAAATTATTAAGGTAATAAATAAAACAAATGGCAAAACAAAAAATGAATAAGTTAAAAAAAAAACAAATATCAAAACAACAAATGAATAAGTTCACAAAAAAAAAACACAAGTAAAAACAAGAAATTATAAGAATAATAAGTTAATAAATAAAACAAAAGTCAAAACAAGAAATTAATAAGTTAATAAATAACACAAATGTAAACAAAAATGAATAATTTAGTAAATAAAACCAAGTCGAAACACGAAATAAGTTAATAAATAAAACAAATGTCAAAAAAAGAAATTAATAAGTTAATAAATAACACAAATGTAAACAAAAATGAATAATTTAGTAAATAAAACCAAGTCGAAACACGAAATAAGTTAATAAATAAAACAAATGTCAAAAAAAGAAATTAATAAGTTAATAAATAAAACAAATGGCAAAACAAGAAATTATTAAGTTAATAAATAAAACAAAAGTCAAAACAGGAAATTATTAAGGTAATAAATAAAACAAAAGTAAAAGAAAGAAATTATTAAGTTCATAAATAAAACAAATGCCAAAAAAATGAATAAGTTCATAAATAAAACAAATGCCAAAAAAATGAATAAGTTCATAAATAAAACAAGAAATTATTAAGTTAATAAATAAAACAAAATTCAAAACAAGAAATTATTAAGTTAATAAATAAAACAAATAGCAAAACAAAAAATTAATAAGTTAAAAAAATAAAACAAATGTCAAAACAACAAATGAATAAGTTCACAAAAAAAAACACAAGTAAAAACAAGAAATTATAAGAATAATAAGTTAATAAATAAAACAAAAGTCAAAACAAGAAATTAATAAGTTAATAAATAACACAAATGTAAACAAAAATGAATAATTTAGTAAATAAAACCAAGTCGAAACACGAAATAAGTTAATAAATAAAACGAATGTCAAAAAAAGAAATTAATAAGTTAATAAATAAAACAAATGGCAAAACAAGAAATTATTAAGTTAATAAATAAAACAAAAGTCAAAACAGGAAATTATTAAGGTAATAAATAAAACAAATAGCAAAACAAAAAATTAATAAGTTAAAAAAATAAAACAAATGTCAAAACAACAAATGAATAAGTTCACAAAAAAAAAACACAAGTAAAAACAAGAAATTATAAGAATAATAAGTTAATAAATAAAACAAAAGTCAAAACAAGAAATTAATAAGTTAATAAATAACACAAATGTAAACAAAAATGTATAATTTAGTAAATAAAACCAAGTCGAAACACGAAATAAGTTAATAAATAAAACGAATGTCAAAAAAAGAAATTAATAAGTTAATAAATAAAACAAATGGCAAAACAAGAAATTATTAAGTTAATAAATAAAACAAAAGTCAAAACAGGAAATTATTAAGGTAATAAATGAAACAAAAGTCAAAAGAAGAAATTATTAAGGTAATAAATAAAACAAATGGCAAAACAAAAAATGAATAAGTTAATAAATAAAACAGAAGTCAAAACAAGAAATTATTAAGTTAATAAATAAAACAAATGGCAAAACAAAAAATTATGAAGTTAAAAAAATAAAACAAATGGCAAAACAAAAAATGATAACTTAATGAATTAAACAAATTTCAAAACAAAAAATTAAGTTAACAAATTTCAAAAGGAAATATGAATACGTTAATAAATAAATCAAGAGTCAAAACAAGAAATTATTAAGTTAATAAATATAACAAAAGTCAAAACAAGAAATTATTAAGGTAATAAATAAAACAAAAGTCAAAACAAGAAATTATTAAGTTAATAAATAAAACAAATGGCAATACAAAAAATTATGAAGTTAAAAAAATAAAACAAATGGCAAAACAAAAAATGATAACTTATTGAATTAAACAAATTTCAAAACAAAAAGTTAAGTTAACAAATTTCAAAAGGAAATATGAATAAGTTAATAAATAAATCAAAAGTCAAAACAAGAAATTATTAAGTTAATAAATAAAACAAATGGCAAAAAAAAATTAATAAGTTAATAAATAAAACAAAAGTCATAACAAGAAATTATTAAGTTAATAAATAAAACAAATGGTAAAACAAAAAATTATGAAGTTAAAAAAATAAAACAAATGGCAAAACAAAAAATGATAACTTAATGAATTAAACAAATTTCAAAACAAAAAATTAAGTTACCAAATTTCAAAAGGAAATATGAATAAGTTAATAAATAAAACAAAAGTCAAAACAAGAAATTATTAAGTTAGTAAATAAAACAAATGGCAAAACAAAAAATTATTAAGGTAATAAATAAAACAAATAGCAAAACGAAAAATGAATAAGTTAATAAATAAAACAGAAGTCAAAACAAGAAATTATTAAGTTAATAAATAATACAAAAGTCAAAACAAGAAATTATTAAGGTAATAAATAAAACAAATGGCAAAACAAAAAATGAATATGTTAATAAAAACAAAAAAAAGTCAAAACAAGTTATTATTATGTTAATAAATAAAACAAATATTAAAACATAAAATGAATAAGTTAAAAAATAAAACAAAAGTCATAACAAGAAATTATTAAGTTAATAAATAATACAAAAGTCAAAACAAGAAATTATTAAGGTAATAAATAAAACAAATGGCAAAAAAAATTAATAAGTTAATAAATAAAACAAAAGTCATAACAAGAAATTATTAAGTTAATAAATAAAACAAAAGTCAAAACAAGAAATTATTAAGGTAATTGTTGGATGGCAGCACCGATACATAAGGAGTTAGGTGGCAACACCGAACACAGAATTCTTTAGTCGTAATTAAACATTCAACTAATAAACTACATTAGGTTATGGGCCCAGGATTGCCCAGTGTAATGGAACTCGTATTTGCAAAGATAAAGCCATTTGATGGCAAAAATTTCGACTCGTGGAAATATCGAGTATAAAATTTCCTTGAAGCACAAGGTGTGCTAGACGTTTTGGTTTCCGTTAAACCAGAAGAAGCTGCTGCGGCAGCATCGTGGACGGACAAAAACACTAAAGCCAAGAATTTGGTTATATCGTTGGTCGACGATAATCATTTGGAGTTTATCAAAGGCAAGGCAACTGCTAAGGAGATGTGGGACTCCTTAAATTCAGTTTTCTCGGGCACGAGCATGGCCAAGCAGAATATGCTTCGAACTCGTTTGGATCGTTTAAGATACGACATGAGTAGTGATATGAAGATTCATTTCACCAAATTCGATGAATGTATACGTGAATTAAGTGCGGCCGGCGCTAAAATTGAGCTAAACGAATGCATTTATTATTTGTTCAAAAGTTTTCCAGAGGAATTTCAACCGTTAATAACGGCACTGGAAAACTTGCAAGACGACACGTTGACCTTGGAATATGCAAAATCACGCTTACTTAATGAAGAAATGAGACAAAAAGCTATTAAGGACAACAACAATGTTGATTATAATCAAATTTCATATGCAGCTGTATTTTCGGGAGAATGCTTTAAATGCTCAAAAAGGGGACACAAGAGCTTCAATTGTCCGCAAAATAAAGCAAAAGGTGCAGGCAGAAAGAGAAACAAATACAACAGTCAAACCAAACGCGAGAGCAGCGCAACTGCTTTTATGATGGAGAGTGGTATTGCCAGACCGAACATATGGTACTTGGATTCAGGAAGTACACGTCATGTGACAAATAATTTGGCGTTATTGTCTAATGTTAGACAATTAGATCAACCATTGGAAATAAGCACTGCAGAAGAAGGAGGAAAAATAAAAGCAACACATGTTGGAGATTTTAAAGGATATACGCTTGTGAATGGAAAAACAAAGAACATAAGTGTGAAATGTGTTTATTATTCAAAAAAAATTAAGAGCAAATTTGCTATCGCTCAAATCACTCCAAGAAAAGGGGTTAAAATTGTTTTTTGTTGAAAATGGAAAGGTAATAATAAAGAAAAAATCTGAGACAGTAGCGTACGCAAATTTAATTAATAATTTGTATGAAATAGAGCTACATTTGGCTAATGAGAATATTTATATGAGCGATTCAAATAAGCTATGGCATCAACGGTTAGGTCATATAAACCAAGAATATTTGAGCCAACTGAAAGATAAGAATATGGTGACGGGATTTGGTAAAAATAGAGAAAAAGCTGACTGTGTACCATGTATAAAGGGGAAACAAGCTGAATCCCCATATCAAAAGCAAAGGCCAAAAACAACGAGAATTTTAGAAAGAATTCATACAGATGTCTGTGGACCAATTTCACCAGCCTCTCATGATGGCTACAAATATTTTGTGAGCTTTATAGATGACTACAGTCATTTTGCTTTTATATATTTGATTAAGCAAAAATCAGATGTGTTCGCGACTTTTAAGAAATTCGAAAAGGCAGTAACTGCAAAATTTAATAGCAAAATTGCACACTTACGATGTGATCAAGGCAGAGAATATTTGTCTAATGAACAGCAAAAGTTTTATGCAACGAATGGAATCCAATTGGAGACAACTGTTGGCTATTGCCCAAAGCAAAACGGCGTTGCAGAGCGCTTTAACCGGAGCGTTGTAGAAAAAGGTAGAGCTATGCTTATCGAATCAGGAATGAGAAATTATATGTGGGGCGAAGCCGTGTTAACAGCAACGTACCTTTTAAATCGAAGCCCTACAAAAAGTGTTGATAATAAAACACCAGCAGAAATTTGGTGTGGCATAAAGCCGGATATTAGCAAATTAAGAATTTTCGGATGTCAAGCGTATGTTCTGCAACCAAAGGAAAAACGAGCTAAATTCGATTCTAAAAGTAAATCAATGGTTATGGTTGGTTATGCAGTAAATGGTTATCGTTTATGGGATCTATCTACAAGAAAAATCACAATAGCGCGTAACGTGAGATTTGATGAAACCAAATTTCCTCTCAAGCACACTAAAGCTCGCAATACCGAGGATAAGGCACAGGATTGGTGTATTGCTAAGAGCACCACATATTCAGAAGGGGCAATTCCAATTGAGCCCAATGTTGACAACGAAAGCAATGATAATCAAGACGTCGCAGATGATAATCGTGAAAAGGCAGCGGACGACGAATCTGTAAATAGCAGTCGTGGTGACGCAGATTTTTTGTCAGCGAGTGATGAAGAGTCATCTGGCGCGCACTACGAACATTTTATTGGACCTGGAAGACAGAGTGTTCGGGTGCGCAAAGCCCCAGGCAAGTTACAGTATAATAATAATTTTGAGCAAATAAATCTTTCGGAGTTCAATGTTTCAGTGGAACCAAAAACCTTTAACGAATTACAAAGTAGGCCCGATGAAGTTTTTTGGCGTATAGCTATCGACGACGAAATAAGTTCCTTGGAGAAGAACAATACTTTTGAATTTGTTAAACGAACTCTTGACATGAAAGTAATAAGCTGTCGATGGGTTTTTAAACTGAAAACGGACAAGAATGGAGCACCCTGTACATATCGAGCACGACTTGTTGCCAGAGGATTTCAGCAACAATACAGTGTTGATTTCGAAGAAACATACACCCCAGTTGCTAAACTTGCAGCGATCCGCACAGTATTGTCAATTGCAGTCTACAAGGGTTACGAAATCACCCAAATGGATGTTAAGACGGCATTCCTAAATGGTGAGCTGAATGAAACCTATATGGAAGTACCCCAGGGTATGGACGCAAAGAGAGACCACGTGTTGAAGCTGCATAAATCTTTGTATGGGCTTAAGCAATCGCCTTTGTGCTGGTATAGAAAATTCCACGATGTTGCGTCAAAAATTGGTTTTATACGATCACAACATGATTATTGTATTTACGTTCGACAGCATAACAATTTAATCATTTACTTAGTGCTTTATGTGGATGATTTTTTGTTAGTTAGTGAAGATAAAAATCAACATAAAGAGATCAAGAATCTATTTGCTAAAGAATTCGAAATGAAAGAATCCTTAGAATTAGATCAATTTTTAGGCATAGGAATTAACTTTATAAAAGAAGAATATTGTTTAAAAATGTCACAAAAAAAGGCCATAATTCAGTTACTTGGTTTCCTAAATATGAAATATTGTAAAACTATAGCTACACCTATGCAAACAGGAATCAAGTTAACAAAAATTGAAAATTGTAAAAAACTTAATGTACCCTATAAAGAATTAATAGGAAAACTTATGTACATTATGCTAAGTAGTAGACCAGACATCTGCTTCGCCATATCTCAACTTAGTCGCTTCCAAGATACACCAGGTGAAGAACATTGGAAGGCTGCGAAACGAGTCGTGCGTTATTTGAAGGGAACAGCTGACAACGAATTGGTTTACAGAAAACATATCGACGCTAAACCTTTGGTAGGATTTGTAGATGCAGACTACGCATCAGACGAAAATGATCGCAAGTCTACAAGCGGTTTTTTGTTCAAAATATTCGGTAACGTAGTCAGTTGGACTTCAAAGAAACAGCAAGTAGTCGCTTGTTCAACCACTGAAGCCGAATATGTCGCCATGTCCTTGGCCTTACAAGAAGGTATATGGCTTCGTGGATTACTACAAGATTTGCATATAGAAGTCGATATCATCTATTTGCATGAAGATAATCAGAGCTGTATAAAAATGGCATCGAATATGGAGACTAAGCGTGTGAAACACATCGATGTAAGACACCATTTTATTCGCGAAAAGATCGCCAGCGGAGAGGTTCACTTGGACTATATCGACAGCGATAATCAAGAAGCAGATGTTCTGACTAAGCCGTTACCAAAGCAACAGTTTGCGAAACTTGTCCAAGGATTTGGGTTGATGCATCGAGAAGGGGTGTTGGATGGCAGCACCGATACATAAGGAGTTAGGTGGCAACACCGAACACAGAATTCTTTAGTCGTAATTAAACATTCAACTAATAAACTACATTAGTAATAAATAAAACAAAAAACAAAACAAGAAATTATTAAGTTCATAAATAAAACAAAAGTCAAAGCAAGAAATTATTAAGTTAATAAATAAAACAAAAGTCAAAACAAGAAATTATTAAGGTAATAAATAAAACAAAAAACAAAACAAGAAGTTATTAAGTTCATAAATAAAACAAAAGTCAAAGCAATAAATTATTAAGATAATAAATAAATCAAATGGCAAACAAAACTTTAATAAGATTAAAAAAAGCAAATATCGAAACTAAAAATAATAAATTAATGAATAAAACAAATGGCAAAACAAAAAAATTTTTTTTTTTTTTATTTTATTTATTTTATTTATTTTTATTTGTTTCCAAAGATAACTTCACATTCAATATATAATTTAACATAATATAATATTTAACATATTTAACCTAAAATATATAATTTTCAATATAACATTTGAGTATATAACATTAAAGAATTTATGTGAGTTTTACTGATGCATTATCCCGCGAAGTCCTGTGGACTTGTCTGCAGGAATTTATATACATCTTGTAGTACATGCAATTTGTTGTGCCACTGCTTGCCAAATACCATTCGATCTTTCATTTATTGGTTTTATTCCTCGTCTTGGATTCAGACAGATTGTCATCCTCATTGCTTAGCAAATAATCTTTAATGAGTTTCTTCCGCTGGAATATACTTTGCAGATTTGTCAGCTCTTTTGGTAGTCGGTTAAGCATCATGGGAACTAAGACATTAAGGGTGTTTTTTCCATAATCGTTGTGATATTGCTTTACTCTCAGTCTACCATCAGTTCTTCTTCAGGTCTCGTACGCGTGTTGAATCTCATTCCTGAATCTGTGGTCTCCATAAAATTCTGTCAGCACTGTATATTCAAAAATACTCTTCACGTTTAGTATATTTAAGTATTTTGGCAACGATGTTAAAGTATCTTGTGCATAATTTTTATTTTTATTTTTGGCCAATAGTTTTAATACATAATTTTGGTTTTTTTGCAACTGTTTGCATCTGATTGATGATCCCCATGCCGTGATCCCGTGCTTCAGCATAGATTCACAAAGCGCCGTATAAGCTTGCCTTAGCACTGGATATCTGCATGAACTACTAAGGTGATAAATAAAGTAGGACGCCTTGTTCAGTTTCTTTTGAAGCGACTCTATCTGGGCGTGCCAGTTAAGGTTGTCATCAACTATCACACCAAGGTACTTATAAGTTTTGACCATTTCTATGGAAGTGCTGCAATTCTCATGCGCATGACTATCTTCATCGCTGCATGGATTCGCCTGAAGACATTTACGGTCTTGGAATAAAATGCGGACTTCGGTGTATAGAAAATGAGGAGGTTTCACGTGCATTATTTTTGTTTTAGATACATTCAATATCAGCCCATTGTCATGTGACCATCTCGTAATTGCATTGAAATCCAACTGCATTCTTTCGATTGCAACATTTAAATCTAGGTTCGAGATCACAAGCGCGGTGTCATCAGTGTATGCAAATGCGTTACTGTAATTGATTGCTTTCAACATATCATTAGCGTAAATTATATACATTAAGGGTCCTAGCTTCGATCCTTGCGGTACACCATGCGAGACGCAAACTTCCTCACTAACTTATTTGGCAATTTTAACGCGGAAAGTTCTCATGTTCAAATAGTCTTTAAACCACAATAAAACTTCACCGCGAACCCCTGCACGTTCAAGCGATATAATTATTTTTTCGTGCGACAATGTGTCGAATGCCTTACTGAAGTCCAAAAATAGCTCTAAACTATGCTGACCCTTACTTAGACCCTCATTCAGATTGTTTGCAAAGTTTCCTAAAGCTTTATTGATTTTTTTCCCACTCTGATACCCATATTGGCTTGGATGTATTATCTTGTACTTCTCTATAAATTCCTTTAGTCTTCGGGATATTATTTCGTCCAGGATTTTTGTCAATACCGGGAGTATCGATATAGGACGATAATTATCAAGATTTGATTTAGCGCCAGTCTTATAAATTGGCCTTACAATCGATTGTTTAAGAGAGTTTGGTATCCTGTTATATTTCAAACTGAGGTTGATAAATTTTGATATGACAGGAATCAAAGTTTTAATGTTGTTTTTTAAATCCTTCGGTCTTATGCCGTCACTTCCTGGAGGTTTGTTGACATTCAAGCTTGCAATAATACTTTGTACCTTATCTTCAGTGGCTTCGCTTAAGTACATTGAGTTCGAGTTGGTGTTAGTAGTAGCGTGCAATGTCTTTATATGACAATCATGTACTGACTTTAATATGTTGTTTCGAAAATTCACCGCAAACGTATTTAATAAAGCAGTTATATTCTGATTCTCGAAGTTTTTTATTATGAAGTTGTCCAAATTTTGATTTTCTCTACCTAGGATTTCATTGATTGTCTGCCATGTTTTCTTGATATCGTATCGGTACTCGAAAAATTTTCCGTTGTAATATTTATTCTTTGCTTTCACTAACATTTTATTGACAGTATTTCTATATGTTTTATATTGTGCTCCCGTATCTTTGGCTTTAGGATTTTGGCGCCATTTTTTGTCAATTTCTGCACAGTGCTGTTAAATTAAAGCATTGTGGAACGCTGTATGCGGTTTCGACGAGGTACGGATATGTGGCCATTAAAACTAAAAAAGACAGTAGCTGGAATGTGGTACGTGAAGTAGGAGCCCTGTAGTCTATAGCACAGGAGGCCAGGATGTAATGATTATTATTGAAACTTTCTCTTGTTTTTAATTTGCGCTTGATAATTTTAATAAAATTATTAGACCAATGTTCTCGCTATTTAAATTCATTGTATACTTGTTGAAATATTGTACTTTAATTAACAGTGTTTCTATGATAAGTTTCTACAATCTTCTACTTACCTTTCTATATTTTTTCATTTCATGCTTTTTTTCTAGCCTTATGGCTTATCTATCTGTGAGTTTTGTGTGGCTTGTTACTTATGTTATTGTTAAATGCGTATGCTTCCTTAAACTGTGGTACATGGTGGTGTATTTTATCAGGCGTGGTGACTTAGCTACTGTCAGTGATGTCCGGTAACTCTAGCTCTGAGGACTCGGTATACCCTATGGTGCGTATTTTTTGCAAGCAGGCCAATGGCTTGAAGATTTGTCATATCAATGCCCAAAGCTTAACAAATAAAATTGATGAATTTAGACTAATCTTTGAACTTTCAGGTATGGATATAATTTGTGTCTCTGAAACTTGGTTCTTTGTGGCACAACCAGATGAATTGGTGCGATTGCATGGTTATCAGTTATTTAGGGCGGATAGATTGAGGCATGCAGGTGGAGTAGCGATTTATGTAAGGGAAGACATATGTTGTAAATTAAGGATCAGATCGCCTCCTGATGCGAATATGGAATTTTTTTTTGTTGAGATATCATCTGAAGTTGGAAAGTTGTTGTTGGGCTGTGCATATCGACCTAATAATCGGGTGAACATTGACCTTCTTGTTGAAACTATCGACAGTGTGGCAATAGCTTATCAAAATGTAATAGTAGTCGGTGATTTAAATTGTGATTTATTAATTAACCATAGCCTTATAGAACTTATGTCAAGTGTTGCCTTATATCCAGTCAATGTTACGATGCCAACCCATTTCACCACTACTAGTAAAACTTTACTTGATGTATTTTTTGTAAATGAAAGAAGTAAAATACTATTTTACAACCAGATTTCTGCGCCCCAGTTTTCTCACCATGACTTGCTGTTTCTAACTTTTAATTTTCCTCTGATGTATTGTACTCAGAGTTTTACTTATCGCAGTTTTAAAAATATTGACTATGCTGCTCTTTTGGCGGACGTTGAGAAAGTTGACTGGAATGTTATTTATAGGATGGCTGAGGTGAATGATCAATTGGAGTTTTTTAATAATGAGGTTGTTTCACCCGAAAAAGTGAAGACCTTGTATAAACCTAATAAGCCTTGGTTTACTAACAACATCAAAAAATTGATGAAATGCCGTGACACTGCATTTAAGCGGTGGAAGCGTTTCAGACTTGCCGAGTTTTTCTTTGTTTTTGTTAAGCTCAAGAGAGAAGTTATCAAAGCTGTTAGAATAGCTAAATGTCGGTATTATACTAATTTGTTCACCTCAGCAACTGAAACTAAGCAGACATGGAGGCAATTACGTTCATTTGGTTTAATAAAAAATGTTGCATTGCCATCTAATGGTATGGACTTTGATTGCGATGAGCTTAATAACCGCTTTGTTAACATAATTGTCCCCTTCATACTGCTAGTTTTTATTTCAGAAAGAGTTTAGTTTTTATTTCTAAAGAGTTTACTGAAAGTTAAATCCAACGCGGTCGGACTTGATGGCATAAATCCAGTTTTTTTGAAACTGTTGCTACCACGGTTGCTACAATTTATCACGCACATTTATAATACCATTATTACCACTTCTGTTTTTCCTAATGTATGGAAAACTGCTAAGGTTATACCAATACCTAAATCAGATAATGATTTCAGACCAATATCGATACTACCATTTTTGTCTAAGGCCTTTGAAGGTGTTTTGAGTGCTCAAATTTCGGATTTTTGTAAGGAAAACAGATTAATTTCTGAATTCCAATCAGGTTTTAGGGCTGGACATGGCTGCACAACTGCTTTGTGTGATGTTGTGGAGCAAGTTAGAGTTAATGTTGATGAAAGTCGTCTAACATTTCTAGTGTTACTTGATCACTCCAAAGCTTTCGACTCGGTTGATCATGAAATTCTTGCATCGAAGTTGTCGAATATATTTGGGTTTTCCCTGTCTGCTACGAACCTTATAAAATCGTATCTTTCAAGTCGTAAGCAAAAGGTATGTAATAATGGGGCTATATCACTACCGTTAACCTTGGCTCGAGGTGTTCCTCAAGGTTCAGTCTTGGGTCCTCTGCTTTTCACTTTATACATCAATGACTTACCGAGTGTACTTTCTTGTTGTAAAGTTCACATGTACGCTGACGATGTACAATTAATCATTTCGTCCTCTATTGACTCTGTTCACTCGTGTATACATAATTTAAATAGAGAGTTGGATAAAGTTAACCTGTGGGCGCTTAAAAATGGTTCGTGCCTTAATCCTAAAAAGAGTAAATGCTTGGTTATTCATAGAAGAGTTTTTGATTTGACTTCACTGCCTACATTAAGTCTAAATGGAAGCTCTGTCGAATATGTTAAGAAGGCCAATAATTTGGGTGTACTCTTTAATAATGTGCTTTCGTGGAATGAACATATAAATAGAAATATTGCGATCACTTATGCAAAACTACGGGTGCTTTGGTGTGCACATTTTTATACACCGTACAAGATTCGGCTTCTCCTTGCCAAAGTGTATTTGATGCCGTCGCTGTTGTATGGCTGTGAATTATTTGCGAACTGTGATTCACTTTGTAGGCGGAAACTCAATGTGATGTTTAATAGTATTGTGAGATACATCTTTGGGTTAAAACGGACAGACAGTGTATCTACGCATAGCAAAACTGTATATGGTGTTTCTTTCAATGACTTACTTGCTTACCGTGTTTTAATATTTTTCAATAAGTTGTTTAAGTCTGGTGTTCCGTCCTACTTGTATCGAAGGTTAACTTTTACCCAGTCTAACCGAATTTTTAATATTGTGCCATTTCGGTATTCCTGTCTGGTCTCAGAGCGTCAATTTTTTATTTATTCTGTTCGGCTTTGGAACACCTTGCCTGTTCATCTACGAAAACTAACCAGCATGCCGCAGTTCAGGAGGCTTATTTTACAGTATTTTTCTTCTACTCCTGCACAATCTCACAGATAGCTATTTTTTCTAGTTATTTTTCTATTTTTCTTTCTCTTCCAGGATTTCTTCTTTTCTATGATTTTCTTACAACTGTTTTCTTTTTGACTTTCTGATTTTTCTGTCTTGACTTCTTTTACTTTCTACTATTATTCTACTTATTCACCTTATTTTCAGCATATTATAATGTGTATAATGAAATATCAAACTGAATTTAAACTAAACTAATTTAATTTAATTTAATTATAATGCATAAGTAATATTCTTCATTCTATGTAATTGTATTATACAGCTTATAAGACTCTTAGTCTTGGAGTATAATGAATAGGAAATAAATAAATGAAATGAAATGAAATGAAATGAAATGTAAACAAAAATGAATAAGTTAATACATGAAACCAAAGTCGAAACAAGAAATAAGTTAATAAATAAAACAAATGTCAAAACAATAAATTAATATGTTAATAAATAAAACAAATGGCAAAACAAGAAATTATTAAGTTAATAAATAAAACAAAAGTCAAAACAAGAAATTATTAGGTTAATAATTAAAACAAATAGCAAAACAAAAAGTTAATAAGTTAAAAAAATAAAACAAATGTCAAAACAAATAATGAATAAGTTAATAAATAAAACAAAATTCAAAAGAAGAAATTATTAAGTTAATAAATAAAACAAATGGCAAAACAAAAAAATTAATAAGTAAAAAAAAAAACAAATGTCAAATCGAAAAATGAATAAGATAATAATTAAAACAGAAGTCAAAACAAGAAATTAATAAGTTAAGAAATAAAACAAATGTAAACAAAAATGAATAAGTTAATAAATAAAACCAAAGTCGAAACAAGAAATAAGTTAATAAATAAAACAAATGTCAAAACAAGAAATTAATAAGTTAATAAATAAAACAAATGGCAAAATAAGATATTAATAAGTTAATAAATAAAACAAATGGCAAAACAAGAAATTATTAAGTTAATAAATAAAACAAGAGTCAAAACAAGAAATTATTAAGTTAATAAATAAAACAAATAGCAAAACAAAAAATTAATAAGTTGATAAAATAAAACAAATGTCAAAACAAAAAATGAATAAGTTAATAAATAAAACAAAAGTAAAACAAGAAATTAATAAGTTAATAAATAAAACAAATGTAAACAAAAATGAATAAGTTAATACATGAAACCAAAGTCGAAACAAGAAATAAGTTAATAAATAAAACAAATGGCAAAACAAAAAATTATGAAGTTAAAAAAATAAAACAAATGGCAAAACAAGAAATTATTAAGTTAATAAATAAAACAAATGGCAAAACAAAAAATGAATAAGTTAAAAAAAAAAAACAAATATCAAAACAAAAAATGAATAAGTTTATAAATAAAACAAAAGTAAAAGAAAGAAATTATTAAGTTCATAAATAAAACAAATGCCAAAAAAATGAATAAGTTCATAAATAAAACAAGAAATTATTAAGTTAATAAATAAAACAAAATTCAAAACAAGAAATTATTAAGTTAATAAATAAAACAAATAGCAAAACAAAAAATTAATAAGTTAAAAAAATAAAACAAATGTCAAAACAACAAATGAATAAGTTCACAAAAAAAAAACACAAGTAAAAACAAGAAATTATAAGAATAATAAGTTAATAAATAAAACAAAAGTCAAAACAAGAAATTAATAAGTTAATAAATAACACAAATGTAAACAAAAATGAATAATTTAGTAAATAAAACCAAGTCGAAACACGAAATAAGTTAATAAATAAAACAAATGTCAAAAAAAGAAATTAATAAGTTAATAAATAAAACAAATGGCAAAACAAGAAATTATTAAGTTAATAAATAAAACTAAAGTCAAAACAGGAAATTATTAAGGTAATAAATAAAACAAAAGTCAAAACAAGAAATTATTAAGGTAATAAATAAAACAAATGGCAAAACAAAAAATGAATAAGTTAATAAATAAAACAGAAGTCAAAACAAGAAATTATTAAGTTAATAAACAAAACAAATGGCAAAACAAAAAATTATGAAGTTAAAAAAATAAAACAAATGGCAAAACAAAAAATGATAACTTAATGAATTAAACAAATTTCAAAACAAAAAATTAAGTTAACAAATTTCAAAAGGAAATATGAATACGTTAATAAATAAATCAAGAGTCAAAACAAGAAATTATTAAGTTAATAAATATAACAAAAGTCAAAACAAGAAATTATTAAGGTAATAAATAAAACAAAAGTCAAAACAAGAAATTATTAAGGTAATAAATAAAACAAATGGCAATACAAAAAATTATGAAGTTAAAAAAATAAAACAAATGGCAAAACAAAAAATGATAACTTATTGAATTAAACAAATTTCAAAACAAAAAGTTAAGTTAACAAATTTCAAAAGGAAATATGAATAAGTTAATAAATAAATCAAAAGTCAAAACAAGAAATTATTAAGTTAATAAATAAAACAAATGGCAAAAAAAATTAATAAGTTAATAAATAAAACAAATAGCAAAACGAAAAATGAATAAGTTAATAAATAAAACAGAAGTCAAAACAAGAAATTATTAAGTTAATAAATAAAACAAATGGCAAAACAAAAAATTATGAAGTTAAAAAAATAAAACAAATGGCAAAACAAAAAATGATAACTTAATGAATTAAACAAATTTCAAAACAAAAAATTAAGTTAACAAATTTCAAAAGGAAATATGAATAAGTTAATAAATAAATCAAAAGTCAAAACAAGAAATTATTAAGTTAATAAATAAAACGAATGGCAAAAAAAATTAATAAGTTAATAAATAAAACAAAAGTCATAACAAGAAATTATTAAGTTAATAAATAAAACAAATAGTAAAACAAAAAATTATGAAGTTAAAAAAATAAAACAAATGGCAAAACAAAAAATGATAACTTAATGAATTAAACAAATTTCAAAATAAAAAATTAAGTTACCAAATTTCAAAAGGAAATATGAATAAGTTAATAAATAAAACAAAAGTCAAAACAAGAAATTATTAAGCTAATAAATAAAACAAATGTTAAAACACAAAATGAATAAGTTAATAAATAAAACAAATGTCAAAACAATAAATGAACAAGTTTATAAACAAAACAAAAGTAAAAACAAGAAATTATTATGTTAATAAATAAAACAAAAGTCAAAAGAAGAAATTATTAAGTTAATAAATAAAACAAATGGCAAAACAAAAAAGAAGAGCCGCCGAGCGCTCGATGAAGGGTAGCTGGGCAATTGATGAAGAGTTGCTGAGCGATCAAGAAGAGCCATAAATCTGTCGATTAATAGTTGTTGAGCGATCAAGAAGGTACGCGAGCGTTCAGTGAAATTTCGCTGAGCTATAAATTTAGAGTCGCTGAGCGATCAATGAGTACTCGCTGTCCGATCAAGAAGAGCGATGAAGAGTCAAGAAGAGCCGCCAGCGATCAGTGAAGAGTCGCCGAGGCAATAAAGAAGAGCCCTAAGCGGCCAGTGAAGAGTCGCTGAAGCGATCAAGAAGACCCGCCTAGCGCTCGATGAAGAGTCGCTGGGCAATTGATGATGATTATCTGAGCGATTATTGAAGAGTCGCTGAGCGATCAAGAACCGCTAGCGGTCAGTGAAGAGTCGCTGAGGCAATCAAGAAGAGCCCCAAGCGGTCAGTGACGAGTCGATAAGCGATTAAGAAGAGCCGCAGCGGTCAATGAAGAGTGTCGGAGCGATCAAGAAGACCCGCAAGCGGTCAGTGAAGAGTCGCTAAAGCGATCAAGAAGAACCGGCTAGCGCTCGATGAAAAGTCGCAGTGAAGAGTCGCTAAGCGATCAATGAGTACTCGCTGAGCGATCAAAAAGAGCGTTGAAGAGTCGCTGAGCGATCAAGAAGAGTCGTAAATCGGTCGTTGAAGAGCAGTTAAGCGATCAAGAAGAGCCGCAATCAGTCGTTGAAGACTCGATGAGCGCTCAAGAGCATTGTTTTATGTTTGTATGGTCTATAGATTTGTGGTTTATTCTGGTCGGCTGGACTACACATGTTTGTAATGTGTGCCGATACATGTTTTTGTTATTCACCAAGTGATCGTTACACATTCTTCACGTTGTTAAATGGTCCCGTCTCATCTCTTCAGATAAGAGAATTCCATCCATCGATCGATTAAGTGAAGAGTCGCCGACGCAATCAGGAAGAGCCGCAAGCATTTAGAGAACAGTTGTCGAGGCGCTCAAGAAAAGCCGAAAGCGGTCATTTACGAGTCGCTGAGCGATCAATGTAGAGTCGCTGAGCGTTCAATGTAGAGTCGCTGAGCGATCAATGTAGAGTCGCTGAGCGATCAATGTAGAGTCGCTGAGCGATCAATGTAGAGTCGCTGAGCGATCAAGGAGAGTCGTTGAACGATCAAGGAGAGCCGTAAACGGTCGGTGAAGAGTCGCTGAGCGATTAAAAAGAGTCTTCTTGTACGTTTGTATGGTCTATATATGTGGTTTTTTCTGGTCGGCTGAACTAGACATGTGTGTCAATAGAGGATTTGGTTATTCTCGAAATTTCTTATGTTCGTCTGTTACTATGCTTATGGTTGTGTAGCTATGTTTAATATATAAAGCATATGTATATGAAGCTATTAAGGCTACGTTGGGTTTTGCTTTGCAGATTTATGGTCTATGGTTATGCGGAGTGTGATTTGCTCAGCGCAACTCTCGGCTTGAGTCAACGTATGACCCTTTCTTGGCAAGTTTATCAGCTAACTTTTTCCCGCCGATACCAAAGTGCCTTTTCACACACATGAGTGTGGCCTCGTTGGAACGAGCACACCCATTATATTTAAGTACACATTCTGATAACAGTTTTGATATAAATAACTCAATAAAACAAGAGTCTAAATCAAAACGTATTTTATAGTAAAAACAGAAGTTAAAACTAGTAAGGGTACCTTCGGTCAGATCGAAGCTTATATACCCTACATCCCAGCAACCTTTATTATACATATTTAGTAAGTTATAAAAAGTAGGCGTGTCACTCCGCCGATTTTCCCCATTTTCAATACAGAGTTATCTATGATGGCAGAGAATATTCGTACCGAATTTCAAGTCAATTCTTCCAACCGTTATTCTGGAATTGCGGTTTATATCAATGTCATGGGGGGTCAAATGGGTATAGGCATTCCAGGCAAAGTTACTGATTGCCTTCAACATGGCGAAGGCCAGTGCGATCCTGGCCCATGGCTGTACCAAGTCGACTCGCACCTCCAAGCGGAGACCCCTGGATGGCCAGCAAGCATCCGCTTGTTACGGTCAACTGACGCGAGCGGCGGCCTGGAAACAGGCGACGACGACAGGAAATGTACCGGAGAAAATGGAAATGTTTGGATATATTTGCTTTTGGGCTGACGGTTGCAGTATTCTGTTACTCTAGTAAGCAGAAGTGAAATTCTGCCGAAACGGCTTTCAGGCTAATGCTTCAACCGCCGCCGTCCCGTTAAAACCGTGGCGGGTCTTGAAGCACGTTCGAAGTTCGTCACCATTAAGTTGGTGGTGCAGGTCCAGTTGAGTATTCCTCCTGGTTAGCGCCTGTCCTGGCTCTGAACACTGAATCTCATAAGGATAAGTGTCAACCCTCGCGTGGCCTCCCTGCAAGCACAGATAAACACGGGGACAAATAAAGGGCGACTGCGCAACGAACGGAGATAGCGGCTTCAAGCGGGGACCCTTTTAACATAAAATGGAGATTACACAAACAAAAACCACAACAAAAAGCCAATCACAAACACCACGGCAGCAGGAGCCGCAGCGCTCCGTATCATTCGCGTAAGGTGGCGACTGCGACGAAGAGACTATTATTTTCCATAAGAGTAGTAGGCTGCAACGCTCACCGTTGCAGATAACAGCGGTGAATAGGCAATCGCCAAAAAAAGGGGTAGAGACACCAACGGGCAATAGTCGAACAATCGCAGAGATAGGTAGAAACATACAAAAGGGTAGCGCCACCAGCGCCCCTCGTACTTCAGAGATACTAGCCGACAGCATAAACAGATGCCCTCGTGAGGAGCTTATAGCTAAAAAGAAATCTGCAGAAGAGAAGGAGCTTCAAAAGTTACGAGGTGTACTCCGCAAAATGAAGAAAGTTTTCTTAAGACAGAAAAACGTAAGCATGGACCTGAGAGAGGGCGTTGCTGAGATGGATGAAATTCTGGACTTTGCTGAAAGCCATAGAAGAAGCTGGAAAGATGCAGAAAAGGTAACCGCTTCTAAAAAGGATTCTGAGCAGAGTAAACTAGCTGACACGAACCAGGAGACCCCAAGAGCCGCCACAAAACGAGGAGCTTCTAGCCCTGTTGACTCCGCAGGGAAAAAGTTCTGCGAAAACGAAACTGGCGGATGGAAGACCGTAGCTAGCACCAGAAAGAAGCGAACGCGAACCACAAAGGAAAACACCGAAGGAGCAGCATTAGACCATCGGAACCAACGTGACATCATACCAAGAACGCCTGCTGCAAATAAACACATAAAGAATGGGAAAAGAGAGCTTAAAGCACGGCCAGACGCCATACTTATCAAGCCGGAACAGGGGCACAGTTATGCTGACATCTTACGGAACCTCCGCACCAAGGTCAATGCAGAGGACGCAATGCCTAACGTAAGGACGATCAGGAAAACTAGAACGGGTGCACTCCTGCTGGAGCTTGAGAAAGGAGCCAAGGTGGAGAAAAAATTTAGCGAAGCTCTGAAGAAAAACCTGCAACAGATCGCGGTAATTACCGACTTAAAACAGAAGTCCACCGTGGAAATAAGAGACCTAGATTCCCTTACCGCCCAGGAAGAAGTCCTATGCGCTGTAGGTAAAATCCTGAGCAGTATACCTGATCAAACAAGTGTAAACATTACAGGGCCAGACAAGAGAGAACAGGTGAAGGCTTACGTCCATCTCCCAGCGGAATATGCAAGCACACTACTGAAAAGTGATCGTATTTTAATCGGTTGGATAAACTGTAGAATGAAGCTATATCAGGATATAAAGAGATGTTTCCGGTGCTTTGGACCCGATCACCAGGCATGGTGCTGTACTGGGCCAGATAGGAAAAATGTGTGCATTCGATGCGGACAGCCCGGGCATAAGCTAAAAGATTGCACAAACCCGCCTAAGTGCTGTCTCTGCAGTGACGCAGGATGTGAATATGTGGATCATATACCAGGGAGCAGCAGATGCATAGCATTTAGTAAAGCCAAATCTAAATGAAGATCCTGCAAGCTAATATGCATAGAAGTGCTACCGCCCACGCGCTCTTAGACCAACTTACACTAGAGCGGGACGCGGACACCATCATTATTAGCGAGCAATATAAAAAAAAATGTAATGGCAGATGGTTTGAGGACATCTCAGAAACAGCGGCTATATGGCTCACAACAAAATCAAAGTTTGTTGTCAAAGGCTCAGGCAGTGGTAACGGCTTTGTTTGTATTCGTGGGCGTCATTATACCTTGATAAGCTGTTATCTTACACCAAGCGACAACATGGAAGAATTTAAAGAGAAATTAAGTGTGATCGAGGATAAGGTTTTGGAAATAGGAGGCAAATGCGTTATAGCTGGTGACTTTAACTCCAAAGCTATAGAATGGGGATCGGGATCCACAAACACCCGTGGCAGATTCATCTTGGATATGGCTGCAAGGCTGGGACTCCTGGTTATTAACACGGGCTCTGTGCCCACCTTCCGGCGACCAGGTTGCGAAGGCACTATACCGGACATAACCCTAGTTTCTGAGGAATTGGCCCACGCTACTTCATCGTGGAAAGTTCTGGAAGATTACACAGGGAGCGATCACCAATATATCAGTTACAGAATCGTGGCTCCGGTAAATACCGCTCAGAGCTGGAATAAAAAAGGCACTCGTATATGGAACGCCTCAAAGTTAAATGCTGAAACTCTGCTTGCTGAGTTTGATTATAACATCTACAGAGCACAAAATGCCCGCGATGCAAGAAGCAAGGTGACAGCGACCATGCGATGCATTACCCGAGCCTGCAGTAAAGCTATGCCGCGATTAACGACTGGACGGTACAGGAAAAGCGCTTACTGGTGGACGAACGAAATCTCACAATTGCGAGCTAGATGTATGCATAGTAGAAGAATTTACACCAGAGCCAGACGAACGCACGCCGCAACAGCAGAGGGGGAAGAACTTAAGAAATTAAAGAAAGATCTAAAGCTCGCTATACGTACCAGCAAGAAAGAAAAATGGGAGGAACTCCGTCAGGACTTAAATAAAGACCCCTGGGGACTCGGATACAAACTTGTAGTGAAGAAGATTAGCGCTAGGTCCCCGCCAATCACACTCGACGCCAACGAGATGACCGGTATTGTCAACTCACTCTTCCCGTCGCATGATATAAGCTCACTTGGAGTAGAGACTACCAGGCAAGGAGATCTGCCCCCCTTCACAGAAGAAGAACTCAATCTAGCCGCCGGCACGCTAAAGAATAATAAGGCCCCGGGCATGGACGGCATCCCAGGGGAAGTTCTTAAACTGTTGGCTAACTCGCGCGCCACTGCACTGCTGGACATGTTTAATGCCTGCCTGATGGAAGGCTATTTCCCAGAGAAATGGAAGAGGCAGAAGTTAGTCCTTATCAGCAAAGGGAAAGCAAACACAGATTCCCCATCTGCGTACAGGCCACTATGTATGCTGGACACAGCAGGAAAGCTGCTCGAACGCCTACTAAAACCTAGACTGGAAGCAGCCATCGAAGCTGTAGGAGGACTCTCCAAAAAACAGTATGGTTTCAGACCAGGAAGGTCAACTCTTGGAGCTATAGAGGAAGTCAAAAACACCGTTGCAGAGGCACAGCGCAGAAATCATCATTCCAGGCGCATTGTTCTTCTCGCCACCCTTGATATCAAGAACGCTTTCAACAGCGCAAGGTGGGTAGACATCATAGATGCGCTTGAGAACAAGTTCCACATACCTTACTACTTAAGGAAAATAATGCGCAGCTATTTAAATGCTCGTAAACTTTACTATGAGACAAGCACAGGAGTCCTAAGCAAGGAGATCACTTCCGGGGTAGCTCAAGGATCCATTCTTGGTCCAGACCTTTGGAACGCTAACTACGATGGGATCTTCAAGATACAGATGCCAGACGACACCTTCCTGATAGGCTACGCTGACGATGTCGCAGCAGTCATTACCGCTAGAAGCTTGATCGACGCCCAAAGGAAACTGAACCAAGTAATGCTAAGAACCACAGCGTGGTTGGACTCCCACTGCCTTAGTCTGGCCACAGAGAAGACCGAGTTGCTTCTACTAACAAAACGGCATATGGAACTAGAAGTTGACTTCAGGGTCAGAGACGCTGTCATAAAAACGCAAAAGGTGGTCAAATATTTAGGGTTAAGATTAGACCCCAAACTATCGTACTGGGCACAAATCCAGCATGCGGCAAAAAAAGCCTCACAAATCACAGCACTAACTGGGAGGCTAATGGCCAATATCGGCGGCCCGACAGAAAAGAAGCGGAAGTTGCTCATGTCTGTGACGATATCTGCCCTACTTTACGGAAGTGAAATATGGTACAGCGCGCTCAAAGCAAAGAATCGCAGGAGAGTCCTGGCCCGGGTGCAGCGGACAGCCGCCCTGCGCGTTGCATGCTCATACCGTACAGTCTCAGAAGCTGCAATCTTAGTAATTAGTAGCAGTCCCCCAATAGATCTCTTGGCCAGCGAGCGAAAGAAGTTATGGGAACTAAGAAAAGAGAACGCCTCGACATCCGCAGTGGAGGAAGTCAAGCTGGAAACTATACAGCAATGGCAGTCTAGATGGAATACGGATACGCGCGGAAGATGGACCGCCAGACTCATCCCGGATCTGGCCACATGGATAAATAGAAATTTTGGAGAAGTAAATTACTACATCACGCAGATGCTGACTGGCCATGGGTATTTTCGTGGATACCTACATCGCATGGGTAAAGTTGACGGGCCCGAGTGCATATATTGCGATAGCGAATTCGACGATGCAGATCACACCTTCTTCGAATGTGACAAATGGCGAGTAGAGAGAAACTCCTTAGAAACGCTAGTCGGCCACCTTACCGCAGGTACGATAATCGATACCATGTTATCAAGCGAAGAAGATTGGCAACATATCGCCAGATATGTAGAGCTTGTATTACGCTCTAAAAAGCGGGACCTGGACGCAGGTGCAACGATAGAAGTCCAGTAGGACATAGCTGGAACCCCACCCTGAAGTAATACGAAAGTGGTCCCGGGGTGGAACGAGGTTCCGAAGGTTCGGGGAGGACGTTTTTAGTGCGTGCAAGCCGCACATACCGAGTCGTGACGACGGCATCGAGATGCGTTAGGCATTTTTTACCTCCTTACCGCAAAAAAAAAAAAAAAAAATATCAATGTCAGATGTTCGTGGGCGGACACGCCCATTTTTTTTTTAAATTTAATCTACCTGTACCGATGTATTCGGAAACAAAATTGAAGCTCAAAACTAAGTCTACAAGTTGAAATATTGTTAAAAGAATTAGTATTTGTTAAAAAAGTAGGCGTGGCGCTGCACCGATTTATCCCATTTTCAATCCCACAGAGTTTCGGATGACAAAGAATATACGTGCAAAATTTCATCGCGATAGCTTCATTCGTTCTCCTGTAATCGTGATTTCCACAGACAGACAGACAGACAGACAGACAGACAGACTACGGACATGGCTAAATCGACTCAGGAGGTGACACTGATCAAGAATATATATACTTTTCCATACCTGCCACGCCTCCTTTAATGCGTTACACACGGAAGCACAAAGTGAATATACCCTCATTCCTTCGGATGTAGGGTATAAAAAAAAGTAGTAAGGGTACCTTCGGTCAGACCGAAGCTTATATACCCTACATCCCAGCAACCTTTATTATACATATTTAGTAAGTTATAAAAAGTAGGCGTGTCACTCCGCCGATTTTCCCCATTTTCAATACAGAGTTATCTATGATGGCAGAGAATATTCGTACCGAATTTCAAGTCAATTCTTCCAACCGTTATTCTGGAATTGCGGTTTATATCAATGTCATATGTTCGTGGGCGGACACGCCCATTTTTTTTAAAAATTTAATCTACCTGTACCGATGTATTCGGAAACAAAATTGAAGCTCAAAACTAAGTCTACAAGTTGAAATATTGTTAAAAGAATTAGTATTTGTTAAAAAAGTAGGCGTGGCGCTGCACCGATTTATCCCATTTTCAATCCCACAGAGTTTCGGATGACAAAGAATATACGTGGAAAATTTCATCGCGATAGCTTCATTCGTTCTCCTGTAATCGTGATTTCCACAGACAGACAGACAGACAGACAGACAGACAGACAGAAAGACTACGGACATGGCTAAATCGACTCAGGAGGTGACACTGATCAAGAATATATATACTTTTCCATACCTGCCACGCCTCCTTTAATGCGTTACACACGGAAGCACAAAGTGAATATACCCTCATTCCTTCGAATGTAGGGTATAACTAGTAAGGGTACCTTCGGTCAGACCGAAGCTTATATACCCTACATCCCAGCAACCTTTATTATACATATTTAGTAAGTTATAAAAAGTAGGCGTGTCACTCCGCCGATTTTCCCCATTTTCAATACAGAGTTATCTATGATAGCAGAGAATATTCGTACCGAATTTCAAGTCAATTCTTCCAACCGTTATTCTGGAATTGCGGTTTATATCAATGTCATATGTTCGTGGGCGGACACGCCCATTTTTTTTAAAAATTTAATCTACCTGTACCGATGTATTCGGAAACAAAATTGAAGCTCAAAACTAAGTCTACAAGTTGAAATATTGTTAAAAGAATTAGTATTTGTTAAAAAAGTAGGCGTGGCGCTGCACCGATTTATCCCATTTTCAATCCCACAGAGTTTTGGATGACAAAGAATATACGTGCAAAATTTCATCGCGATAGCTTCATTCGTTCTCCTGTAATCGTGATTTCCACAGACAGACAGACAGACAGACAGACAGACTACGGACATGGCTAAATCGACTCAGGAGGTGACACTGATCAAGAATATATATACTTTTCCATACCTGCCACGCCTCCTTTAATGCGTTACACACGGAAGCACAAAGTGAATATACCCTCATTCCTTCGGATGTAGGGTATAAAAATGAATAATAAACTAGTAAGGGTACCTTCGGTCAGACCGAAGCTTATATACCCTACATCCCAGCAACCTTTATTATACATATTTATACATATTTCCGATTTATTTAAATAGTCCGATTTTCTTAAATTTCCGTATCAAAAATGGAATTGCGGTTTATATCAATGTCATATGTTCGTGGGCGGACACGCCCATTTTTTTTAAAAATTTAATCTACCTGTACCGATGTATTCGGAAACAAAATTGAAGCTCAAAACTAAGTCTACAAGTTGAAATATTGTTAAAAGAATTAGTATTTGTTAAAAAAGTAGGCGTGGCGCTGCACCGATTTATCCCATTTTCAATCCCACAGAGTTTCGGATGACAAAGAATATACGTGCAAAATTTCATCGCGATAGCTTCATTCGTTCTCCTGTAATCGTGATTTCCACAGACAGACAGACAGACAGACAGACAGACAGACAGACAGACAGACAGACTACGGACATGGCTAAATCGACTCAGGAGGTGACACTGATCAAGAATATATATACTTTTCCATACCTGCCACGCCTCCTTTAATGCGTTACACACGGAAGCACAAAGTGAATATACCCTCATTCCTTCGGATGTAGGGTATAATAAAACAAATGGCAAAACAAAAAATTAACTAGTAAGGGTACCTTCGGTCAGACCGAAGCTTATATACCCTACATCCCGCCGATTTTCACCATTTTCAATACAGAGTTATCTATGATGGCAGAGAATATTCGTACCGAATTTTAAGTCAATTCTTCCAACCGTTATTCTGGAATTGCGGTTTATATCAATGTCATATGTTCGTGGGCGGACACGCCCATTTTTTTAAAAAATTTAATCTACCTGTACCGATGTATTCGGAAACAAAATTGAAGCTCAAAACTAAGTCTACAAGTTGAAATATTGTTAAAAGAATTAGTATTTGTTAAAAAAGTAGGCGTGGCGCTGCACCGATTTATCCCATTTTCAATCCCACAGAGTTTCGGATGACAAAGAATATACGTGCAAAATTTCATCGCGATAGCTTCATTCGTTCTCCTGTAATCGTGATTTCCACAGACAGACAGACAGACAGACAGACAGACAAACAGACAGACAGACAGACAGACAGACTACGGACATGGCTAAATCGACTCAGGAGGTGACACTGATCAAGAATATATATACTTTTCCATACCTGCCACGCCTCCTTTAATGCGTTACACACGGAAGCACAAAGTGAATATACCCTCATTCCTTCGAATGTAGGGTATAAAAATGAATAAGTTCACAAAAAAAAAAACAAAAGTAACTAGTAAGGGTACCTTCGGTCAGACCGAAGCTTATATACCCTACATCCCAGCAACCTTTATTATAAAAAAAAAAAAAAGTAGGCGTGTCACTCCGCCGATTTTCCCCATTTTCAATACAGAGTTATCTATGATGGCAGAGAATATTCGTACCGAATTTCAAGTCAATTCTTCCAACCGTTATTCTGGAATTGCGGTTTATATCAATGTCATATGTTCGTGGGCGGACACGCCCATTTTTTTAAAAAATTTAATCTACCTGTACCGACGTATTCGGAAACAAAATTGAAGCTCAAAACTAGTAAGGGTACCTTCGGTCAGACCGAAGCTTATATACCCTACATCCCAGCAACCTTTATTATAAAAAAAAAAAAAGTAGGCGTGTCACTCCGCCGATTTTCCCCATTTTCAATACAGAGTTATCTATGATGGCAGAGAATATTCGTACCGAATTTCAAGTCAATTCTTCCAACCGTTATTCTGGAATTGCGGTTTATATCAATGTCATATGTTCGTGGGCGGACACGCCCATTTTTTTAAAAAATTTAATCTACCTGTACCGATGTATTCGGAAACAAAATTGAAGCTCAAAACTAAGTCTACAAGTTAAAATATTGTTAAAAGAATTAGTATTTGTTAAAAAAGTAGGCGTGGCGCTGCACCGATTTATCCCATTTTCAATCCCACAGAGTTTCGGATGACAAAGAATATACGTGCAAAATTTCATCGCGATAGCTTCATTCGTTCTCCTGTAATCGTGATTTCCACAGACAGACAGACAGACAGACAGACAGACAGACAGACAGACAGACAGACAGACAGACTACGGACATGGCTAAATCGACTCAGGAGGTGACACTGATCAAGAATATATATACTTTTCCATACCTGCCACGTCTCCTTTAATGCGTTACACACGGAAGCACAAAGTGAATATACCCTCATTCCTTCGGATGTAGGGTATAAAAACTAGTAAGGGTACCTTCGGTCAGACCGAAGCTTATATACCCTACATCCCAGCAACCTTTATTATAAAAAAAAAAAAAAGTAGGCGTGTCACTCCGCCGATTTTTCCCATTTTCAATACAGAGTTATCTATGATGGCAGAGAATATTCGTACCGAATTTCAAGTCAATTCTTCCAACCGTTATTCTGGAATTGCGGTTTATATCAATGTCATATGTTCGTGGGCGGACACGCCCATTTTTTTAAAAAATTTAATCTACCTGTACCGATGTATTCGGAAACAAAATTGAAGCTCAAAACTAAGTCTACAAGTTAAAATATTGTTAAAAGAATTAGTATTTGTTAAAAAAGTAGGCGTGGCGCTGCACCGATTTATCCCATTTTCAATCCCACAGAGTTTCGGATGACAAAGAATATACGTGCAAAATTTCATCGCGATAGCTTCATTCGTTCTCCTGTAATCGTGATTTCCACAGACAGACAGACAGACAGACAGACAGACAGACAGACAGACAGACAGACAGACAGACAGACAGACAGACAGACAGACAGACAGACAGACAGACTACGGACATGGCTAAATCGACTCAGGAGGTGACACTGATCAAGAATATATATACTTTTCCATACCTGCCACGTCTCCTTTAATGCGTTACACACGGAAGCACAAAGTGAATATACCCTCATTCCTTCGGATGTAGGGTATAAAAACTAGTAAGCTTCGGTCAGACCGAAGCTTATATACCCTACATCCCGCCGATTTTCACCATTTTCAATACAGAGTTATCTATGATGGCAGAGAATATTCGTACCGAATTTCAAGTCAATTCTTCCAACCGTTATTCTGGAATTGCGGTTTATATCAATGTTATATGTTCGTGGGCGGACACGCCCATTTTTTTTAAAAATTTAATCTACCTGTACCGATGTATTCGGAAACAAAATTGAAGCTCAAAACTAAGTCTACAAGTTGAAATATTGTTAAAAGAATTAGTATTTGTTAAAAAAGTAGGCGTGGCGCTGCACCGATTTATCCCATTTTCAATCCCACAGAGTTTCGGATGACAAAGAATATACGTGCAAAATTTCATCGCGATAGCTTCATTCGTTCTCCTGTAATCGTGATTTCCACAGACAGACAGACAGACAGACAGACTACGGACATGGCTAAATCGACTCAGGAGGTGACACTGATCAAGAATATATATACTTTTCCATACCTGCCACGCCTCCTTTAATGCGTTACACACGGAAGGACAAAGTGAATATACCCTCATTCCTTCGGATGTAGGGTATAAAAATAATCGATGTAAGCTTTTGGTATAAGTGTGTCAATAGCCTTTAAAGGAATGTGGGTTTCCTGAAGGCAAATAATATCAGGGTTAATGTCTTTGATAAGTAAGCAGAGCTCGCTATAATTATTATGATAACCTTTTATGGTCCATTGTATTATTTTGAGAGACATTCGCAATAAACAAGAGTTTATATATACCTAAGGAGAGATTTGTTATGCATATGGATCTAGATGACCAATATATTTAAATTTATTATGTATAGTCTTCATCAACCGGTTCTGACCTGTTGTCATCGGAGAGCGAAGAGAAATTCGTGTGTAGAAATTTAGCGTGAGAGGAAGCGTCTAGATGTTGTGTGTCGACTGTTGAGTTGTTACATAATTGTTCAAGAGCGGAAGCGGTTGTAATATTCCTAATGGGTGTTTTTTTGTTATTGGATATTGTTGATATTGTGGTCGGTAGAGGTGGGTTGTGGGCTATATGTCGCTTAACGAGAAGGCCTACACCTTGTTTAGCAGACTGAATATTAACTGAATTGGAACTAGTAAGGGTACCTTCGGTCAGACCGGAGCTTATATACCCTACATCCCGCCGATTTTCACCATTTTCAATACAGAGTTATCTATGATGGCAGAGAATATTCGTACCGAATTTCAAGTCAATTCTTCCAACCGTTATTCTGGAATTGCGGTTTATATCAATGTTATATGTTCGTGGGCGGACACGCCCATTTTTTTTAAAAATTTAATCTACCTGTACCGATGTATTCGGAAACAAAATTGAAGCTCAAAACTAAGTCTACAAGTTGAAATATTGTTAAAAGAATTAGTATTTGGTAAAAAAGTAGGCGTGGCGCTGCACCGATTTATCCCATTTTCAATCCCACAGAGTTTCGGATGACAAAGAATATACGTGCAAAATTTCATCGCGATAGCTTCATTCGTTCTCCTGTAATCGTGATTTCCACAGACAGACAGACAGACAGACAGACAGACAGACAGACAGACAGACAGACTACGGACATGGCTAAATCGACTCAGGAGGTGACACTGATCAAGAATATATATACTTTTCCATACCTGCCACGCCTCCTTTAATGCGTTACACACGGAAGCACAAAGTGAATATACCCTCATTCCTTCGGATGTAGGGTATAAAAATGAATAAGTTAATAAATAAAACAGAAGTCAAAACAAGAAATTAACAAGTTAATAAATAAAACAACTGTAAACAAAAACTAGTAAGGGTACCTTCGGTCAGACCGAAGCTTATATACCCTACATCCCGCCGATTTTCACCATTTTCAATACAGAGTTATCTATGATGGCAGAGAATATTCGTACCGAATTTCAAGTCAATTCTTCCAACCGTTATTCTGGAATTGCGGTTTATATCAATGTCATATGTTCGTGGGCGGACACGCCCATTTTTTTTAAAAATTTAATCTACCTGTACCGATGTATTCGGAAACAAAATTGAAGCTCAAAACTAAGTCTACAAGTTGAAATATTGTTAAAAGAATTAGTATTTGTTAAAAAAGTAGGCGTGGCGCTGCACCGATTTATCCCATTTTCAATCCCACAGAGTTTCGAATGACAAAGAATATACGTGCAAAATTTCATCGCGATAGCTTCATTCGTTCTCCTGTAATCGTGATTTCCACAGACAGACAGACAGACAGACAGACAGACAGACAGACAGACAGACAGACAGACAGACTACGGACATGGCTAAATCGACTCAGGAGGTGACACTGATCAAGAATATATATACTTTTCCATACCTGCCACGCCTCCTTTAATGCGTTACACACGGAAGCACAAAGTGAATATACCCTCATTCCTTCGGATGTAGGGTATAACTAGTAAGGGTACCTTCGGTCAGACCGAAGCTTATATACCCTACATCCCAGCAACCTTTATTATACATATTTATACATATTTCCGATTTATTTAAATAGTCCGATTTATTTAAATAGCAGCGTTGTTTCATCTTTTATCTTTCGGCAAAGTGTTTATTCCACTGCTAAATGGAAGTAGTCATGAGTGTGAAGCATTAGCTGTCGATATGAAAATAAACCATTAATAAACCCCCCTGAAGATATGAAATCGAGATAAGATATGAATGATGTGAAACTGAAATCTCAGCTCAAAATTGAGCTGACATTTTGAAAAGCACAGAAGAATTTGTTATAAAAAGTAGGCGTGTCACTCCGCCGATTTTCCCCATTTTCAATACAGAGTTATCTATGATGGCAGAGAATATTCGTACCGAATTTCAAGTCAATTCTTCCAACCGTTATTCTGGAATTGCGGTTTATATCAATGTCATATGTTCGTGGGCGGACACGCCCATTTTTTTTAAAAATTTAATCTACCTGTACCGATGTATTCGGAAACAAAATTGAAGCTCAAAACTAAGTCTACAAGTTGAAATATTGTTAAAAGAATTAGTATTTGTTAAAAAAGTAGGCGTGGCGCTGCACCGATTTATCCCATTTTCAATCCCACAGAGTTTCGGATGACAAAGAATATACGTGCAAAATTTCATCGCGATAGCTTCATTCGTTCTCCTGTAATCGTGATTTCCACAGACAGACAGACAGACAGACAGACAGACAGACAGACAGACAGACAGACAGACAGACAGACAGACAGACAGACAGACAGACAGACAGACAGACAGACAGACAGACAGACAGACAGACTACGGACATAGCTAAATCGACTCAGGAGGTGACACTGATCAAGAATATATATACTTTTCTATACCTGCCACGCCTCCTTTAATGCGTTACACACGGAAGCACAAAGTGAATATACCCTCATTCCTTCGGATGTAGGGTATAAAAATGAATAAGTTCACAAAAAAAAAAACAAAAGTAAAAACAAGAAATTATAAGAATAATAAGTTAATAAATAAAACAAAAGTCAAAACAAGAAATTAATAAGTTAATAAATAAAACAAATGTAAACAAAAACTAGTAAGGGTACCTTCGGTCAGACCGAAGCTTATATACCCTACATCCCAGCAACCTTTATTATAAAAAAAAAAAAAAGTAGGCGTGTCACTCCGCCGATTTTCCCCATTTTCAATACAGAGTTATCTATGATGGCAGAGAATATTCGTACCGAATTTCAAGTCAATTCTTCCAACCGTTATTCTGGAATTGCGGTTTATATCAATATCATATGTTCGTGGGCGGACACGCCCATTTTTTTAAAAAATTTAATCTACCTGTACCGATGTATTCGGAAACAAAATTGAAGCTCAAAACTAGTAAGGGTACCTTCGGTCAGACCGAAGCTTATATACCCTACATCCCAGCAACCTTTATTATACATATTTATACATATTTCCGATTTATTTAAATAGTCCGATTTTCTTAAATTTCCGTATCAAGAATTTGTTATAAAAAGTAGGCGTGTCACTCCGCCGATTTTCCCCATTTTCAATACAGAGTTATCTATGATGGCAGAGAATATTCGTACCGAATTTCAAGTCAATTCTTCCAACCGTTATTCTGGAATTGCGGTTTATATCAATGTCATATGTTCGTGGGCGGACACGCCCATTTTTTTTAAAAATTTAATCTACCTGTACCGATGTATTCGGAAACAAAATTGAAGCTCAAAACTAAGTCTACAAGTTGAAATATTGTTAAAAGAATTAGTATTTGTTAAAAAAGTAGGCGTGGCGCTGCACCGATTTATCCCATTTTCAATCCCACAGAGTTTCGAATGACAAAGAATATACGTGCAAAATTTCATCGCGATAGCTTCATTCGTTCTCCTGTAATCGTGATTTCCACAGACAGACAGACAGACAGACAGACAGACAGACAGACAGACAGACAGACAGACAGACTACGGACATGGCTAAATCGACTCAGGAGGTGACACTGATCAAGAATATATATACTTTTCCATACCTGCCACGCCTCCTTTAATGCGTTACACACGGAAGCACAAAGTGAATATACCCTCATTCCTTCGGATGTAGGGTATAAAAACTAGTAAGCTTCGGTCAGACCGAAGCTTATATACCCTACATCCCGCCGATTTTCACCATTTTCAATACAGAGTTATCTATGATGGCAGAGAATATTCGTACCGAATTTCAAGTCAATTCTTCCAACCGTTATTCTGGAATTGCGGTTTATATCAATGTTATATGTTCGTGGGCGGACACGCCCATTTTTTTTAAAAATTTAATCTACCTGTACCGATGTATTCGGAAACAAAATTGAAGCTCAAAACTAAGTCTACAAGTTGAAATATTGTTAAAAGAATTAGTATTTGTTAAAAAAGTAGGCGTGGCGCTGCACCGATTTATCCCATTTTCAATCCCACAGAGTTTCGGATGACAAAGAATATACGTGCAAAATTTCATCGCGATAGCTTCATTCGTTCTCCTGTAATCGTGATTTCCACAGACAGACAGACAGACAGACAGACTACGGACATGGCTAAATCGACTCAGGAGGTGACACTGATCAAGAATATATATACTTTTCCATACCTGCCACGCCTCCTTTAATGCGTTACACACGGAAGGACAAAGTGAATATACCCTCATTCCTTCGGATGTAGGGTATAAAAATAATCGATGTAAGCTTTTGGTATAAGTGTGTCAATAGCCTTTAAAGGAATGTGGGTTTCCTGAAGGCAAATAATATCAGGGTTAATGTCTTTGATAAGTAAGCAGAGCTCGCTATAATTATTATGATAACCTTTTATGGTCCATTGTATTATTTTGAGAGACATTCGCAATAAACAAGAGTTTATATATACCTAAGGAGAGATTTGTTATGCATATGGATCTAGATGACCAATATATTTAAATTTATTATGTATAGTCTTCATCAACCGGTTCTGACCTGTTGTCATCGGAGAGCGAAGAGAAATTCGTGTGTAGAAATTTAGCGTGAGAGGAAGCGTCTAGATGTTGTGTGTCGACTGTTGAGTTGTTACATAATTGTTCAAGAGCGGAAGCGGTTGTAATATTCCTAATGGGTGTTTTTTTGTTATTGGATATTGTTGATATTGTGGTCGGTAGAGGTGGGTTGTGGGCTATATGTCGCTTAACGAGAAGGCCTACACCTTGTTTAGCAGACTGAATATTAACTGAATTGGAACTAGTAAGGGTACCTTCGGTCAGACCGGAGCTTATATACCCTACATCCCGCCGATTTTCACCATTTTCAATACAGAGTTATCTATGATGGCAGAGAATATTCGTACCGAATTTCAAGTCAATTCTTCCAACCGTTATTCTGGAATTGCGGTTTATATCAATGTTATATGTTCGTGGGCGGACACGCCCATTTTTTTTAAAAATTTAATCTACCTGTACCGATGTATTCGGAAACAAAATTGAAGCTCAAAACTAAGTCTACAAGTTGAAATATTGTTAAAAGAATTAGTATTTGGTAAAAAAGTAGGCGTGGCGCTGCACCGATTTATCCCATTTTCAATCCCACAGAGTTTCGGATGACAAAGAATATACGTGCAAAATTTCATCGCGATAGCTTCATTCGTTCTCCTGTAATCGTGATTTCCACAGACAGACAGACAGACAGACAGACAGACAGACAGACAGACAGACAGACTACGGACATGGCTAAATCGACTCAGGAGGTGACACTGATCAAGAATATATATACTTTTCCATACCTGCCACGCCTCCTTTAATGCGTTACACACGGAAGCACAAAGTGAATATACCCTCATTCCTTCGGATGTAGGGTATAAAAATGAATAAGTTAATAAATAAAACAGAAGTCAAAACAAGAAATTAACAAGTTAATAAATAAAACAACTGTAAACAAAAACTAGTAAGGGTACCTTCGGTCAGACCGAAGCTTATATACCCTACATCCCGCCGATTTTCACCATTTTCAATACAGAGTTATCTATGATGGCAGAGAATATTCGTACCGAATTTCAAGTCAATTCTTCCAACCGTTATTCTGGAATTGCGGTTTATATCAATGTCATATGTTCGTGGGCGGACACGCCCATTTTTTTTAAAAATTTAATCTACCTGTACCGATGTATTCGGAAACAAAATTGAAGCTCAAAACTAAGTCTACAAGTTGAAATATTGTTAAAAGAATTAGTATTTGTTAAAAAAGTAGGCGTGGCGCTGCACCGATTTATCCCATTTTCAATCCCACAGAGTTTCGAATGACAAAGAATATACGTGCAAAATTTCATCGCGATAGCTTCATTCGTTCTCCTGTAATCGTGATTTCCACAGACAGACAGACAGACAGACAGACAGACAGACAGACAGACAGACAGACAGACAGACTACGGACATGGCTAAATCGACTCAGGAGGTGACACTGATCAAGAATATATATACTTTTCCATACCTGCCACGCCTCCTTTAATGCGTTACACACGGAAGCACAAAGTGAATATACCCTCATTCCTTCGGATGTAGGGTATAACTAGTAAGGGTACCTTCGGTCAGACCGAAGCTTATATACCCTACATCCCAGCAACCTTTATTATACATATTTATACATATTTCCGATTTATTTAAATAGTCCGATTTATTTAAATAGCAGCGTTGTTTCATCTTTTATCTTTCGGCAAAGTGTTTATTCCACTGCTAAATGGAAGTAGTCATGAGTGTGAAGCATTAGCTGTCGATATGAAAATAAACCATTAATAAACCCCCCTGAAGATATGAAATCGAGATAAGATATGAATGATGTGAAACTGAAATCTCAGCTCAAAATTGAGCTGACATTTTGAAAAGCACAGAAGAATTTGTTATAAAAAGTAGGCGTGTCACTCCGCCGATTTTCCCCATTTTCAATACAGAGTTATCTATGATGGCAGAGAATATTCGTACCGAATTTCAAGTCAATTCTTCCAACCGTTATTCTGGAATTGCGGTTTATATCAATGTCATATGTTCGTGGGCGGACACGCCCATTTTTTTTAAAAATTTAATCTACCTGTACCGATGTATTCGGAAACAAAATTGAAGCTCAAAACTAAGTCTACAAGTTGAAATATTGTTAAAAGAATTAGTATTTGTTAAAAAAGTAGGCGTGGCGCTGCACCGATTTATCCCATTTTCAATCCCACAGAGTTTCGGATGACAAAGAATATACGTGCAAAATTTCATCGCGATAGCTTCATTCGTTCTCCTGTAATCGTGATTTCCACAGACAGACAGACAGACAGACAGACAGACAGACAGACAGACAGACAGACAGACAGACAGACAGACAGACAGACAGACAGACAGACAGACAGACAGACAGACAGACAGACAGACAGACTACGGACATAGCTAAATCGACTCAGGAGGTGACACTGATCAAGAATATATATACTTTTCTATACCTGCCACGCCTCCTTTAATGCGTTACACACGGAAGCACAAAGTGAATATACCCTCATTCCTTCGGATGTAGGGTATAAAAATGAATAAGTTCACAAAAAAAAAAACAAAAGTAAAAACAAGAAATTATAAGAATAATAAGTTAATAAATAAAACAAAAGTCAAAACAAGAAATTAATAAGTTAATAAATAAAACAAATGTAAACAAAAACTAGTAAGGGTACCTTCGGTCAGACCGAAGCTTATATACCCTACATCCCAGCAACCTTTATTATAAAAAAAAAAAAAAGTAGGCGTGTCACTCCGCCGATTTTCCCCATTTTCAATACAGAGTTATCTATGATGGCAGAGAATATTCGTACCGAATTTCAAGTCAATTCTTCCAACCGTTATTCTGGAATTGCGGTTTATATCAATATCATATGTTCGTGGGCGGACACGCCCATTTTTTTAAAAAATTTAATCTACCTGTACCGATGTATTCGGAAACAAAATTGAAGCTCAAAACTAGTAAGGGTACCTTCGGTCAGACCGAAGCTTATATACCCTACATCCCAGCAACCTTTATTATACATATTTATACATATTTCCGATTTATTTAAATAGTCCGATTTTCTTAAATTTCCGTATCAAGAATTTGTTATAAAAAGTAGGCGTGTCACTCCGCCGATTTTCCCCATTTTCAATACAGAGTTATCTATGATGGCAGAGAATATTCGTACCGAATTTCAAGTCAATTCTTCCAACCGTTATTCTGGAATTGCGGTTTATATCAATGTCATATGTTCGTGGGCGGACACGCCCATTTTTTTTAAAAATTTAATCTACCTGTACCGATGTATTCGGAAACAAAATTGAAGCTCAAAACTAAGTCTACAAGTTGAAATATTGTTAAAAGAATTAGTATTTGTTAAAAAAGTAGGCGTGGCGCTGCACCGATTTATCCCATTTTCAATCCCACAGAGTTTCGGATGACAAAGAATATACGTGCAAAATTTCATCGCGATAGCTTCATTCGTTCTCCTGTAATCGTGATTTCCACAGACAGACAGACAGACAGACAGACAGACAGACAGACAGACAGACAGACAGACAGACAGACAGACAGACAGACAGACAGACAGACAGACTACGGACATGGCTAAATCGACTCAGGAGGTGACACTGATCAAGAATATATATACTTTTCCATACCTGCCACGCCTCCTTTAATGCGTTACACACGGAAGCACAAAGTGAATATACCCTCATTCCTTCGGATGTAGGGTATAACTAAGTCTACAAGTTGAAATATTGTTAAAAGAATTAGTATTTGTTAAAAAAGTAGGCGTGGCGCTGCACCGATTTATCCCATTTTCAATCCCACAGAGTTTCGGATGACAAAGAATATACGTGCAAAATTTCATCGCGATAGCTTCATTCGTTCTCCTGTAATCGTGATTTCCACAGACAGACAGACAGACAGACAGACAGACAGACAGACAGACAGACTACGGACATGGCTAAATCGACTCAGGAGGTGACACTGATCAAGAATATATATACTTTTCCATACCTGCCACGCCTTCTTTAATGCGTTACACACGGAAGCACAAAGTGAATATACCCTCATTCCTTCGGATGTAGGGTATAACTAGTAAGGGTACCTTCGGTCAGACCGAAGCTTATATACCCTACATCCCGCCGATTTTCACCATTTTCAATACAGAGTTATCTATGATGGCAGAGAATATTCGTACCGAATTTCAAGTCAATTCTTCCAACCGTTATTCTGGAATTGCGGTTTATATCAATGTCATATGTTCGTGGGCGGACACGCCCATTTTTTTTAAAAATTTAATCTACCTGTACCGATGTATTCGGAAACAAAATTGAAGCTCAAAACTAAGTCTACAAGTTGAAATATTGTTAAAAGAATTAGTATTTGTTAAAAAAGTAGGCGTGGCGCTGCACCGATTTATCCCATTTTCAATCCCACAGAGTTTCGGATGACAAAGAATATACGTGCAAAATTTCATCGCGATAGCTTCATTCGTTCTCCTGTAATCGTGATTTCCACAGACAGACAGACAGACAGACAGACAGACAGACAGACAGACAGACAGACAGACAGACAGACAGACAGACAGACAGACAGACAGACAGACAGACAGACAGACAGACTACGGACATAGCTAAATCGACTCAGGAGGTGACACTGATCAAGAATATATATACTTTTCTATACCTGCCACGCCTCCTTTAATGCGTTACACACGGAAGCACAAAGTGAATATACCCTCATTCCTTCGGATGTAGGGTATAAAAATGAATAAGTTCACAAAAAAAAAAACAAAAGTAAAAACAAGAAATTATAAGAATAATAAGTTAATAAAGAAAACAAAAGTCAAAACAAGAAATTAATAAGTTAATAAATAAAACAAATGTAAACAAAAACTAGTAAGGGTACCTTCGGTCAGACCGAAGCTTATATACCCTACATCCCAGCAACCTTTATTATAAAAAAAAAAAAAAAGTAGGCGTGTCACTCCGCCGATTTTCCCCATTTTCAATACAGAGTTATCTATGATGGCAGAGAATATTCGTACCGAATTTCAAGTCAATTCTTCCAACCGTTATTCTGGAATTGCGGTTTATATCAATGTCATATGTTCGTGGGCGGACACGCCCATTTTTTTAAAAAATTTAATCTACCTGTACCGATGTATTCGGAAACAAAATTGAAGCTCAAAACTAAGTCTACAAGTTGAAATATTGTTAAAAGAATTAGTATTTGTTAAAAAAGTAGGCGTGGCGCTGCACCGATTTATCCCATTTTCAATCCCACAGAGTTTCGGATGACAAAGAATATACGTGCAAAATTTCATCGCGATAGCTTCATTCGTTCTCCTGTAATCGTGATTTCCACAGACAGACAGACAGACAGACAGACAGACAGACAGACAGACTACGGACATGGCTAAATCGACTCAGGAGGTGACACTGATCAAGAATATATATACTTTTCCATACCTGCCACGCCTTCTTTAATGCGTTACACACGGAAGCACAAAGTGAATATACCCTCATTCCTTCGGATGTAGGGTATAACTAGTAAGGGTACCTTCGGTCAGACCGAAGCTTATATACCCTACATCCCGCCGATTTTCACCATTTTCAATACAGAGTTATCTATGATGGCAGAGAATATTCGTACCGAATTTCAAGTCAATTCTTCCAACCGTTATTCTGGAATTGCGGTTTATATCAATGTTATATGTTCGTGGGCGGACACGCCCATTTTTTTTAAAAATTTAATCTACCTGTACCGATGTATTCGGAAACAAAATTGAAGCTCAAAACTAAGTCTACAAGTTGAAATATTGTTAAAAGAATTAGTATTTGTTAAAAAAGTAGGCGTGGCGCTGCACCGATTTATCCCATTTTCAATCCCACAGAGTTTCGGATGACAAAGAATATACGTGCAAAATTTCATCGCGATAGCTTCATTCGTTCTCCTGTAATCGTGATTTCCACAGACAGACAGACAGACAGACAGACAGACTACGGACATGGCTAAATCGACTCAGGAGGTGACACTGATCAAGAATATATATACTTTTCCATACCTGCCACGCCTCCTTTAATGCGTTACACACGGAAGGACAAAGTGAATATACCCTCATTCCTTCGGATGTAGGGTATAAAAATAATCGATGTAAGCTTTTGGTATAAGTGTGTCAATAGCCTTTAAAGGAATGTGGGTTTCCTGAAGGCAAATAATATCAGGGTTAATGTCTTTGATAAGTAAGCAGAGCTCGCTATAATTATTATGATAACCTTTTATGGTCCATTGTATTATTTTGAGAGACATTCGCAATAAACAAGAGTTTATATATACCTAAGGAGAGATTTGTTATGCATATGGATCTAGATGACCAATATATTTAAATTTATTATGTATAGTCTTCATCAACCGGTTCTGACCTGTTGTCATCGGAGAGCGAAGAGAAATTCGTGTGTAGAAATTTAGCGTGAGAGGAAGCGTCTAGATGTTGTGTGTCGACTGTTGAGTTGTTACATAATTGTTCAAGAGCGGAAGCGGTTGTAATATTCCTAATGGGTGTTTTTTTGTTATTGGATATTGTTGATATTGTGGTCGGTAGAGGTGGGTTGTGGGCTATATGTCGCTTAACGAGAAGGCCTACACCTTGTTTAGCAGACTGAATATTAACTGAATTGGAACTAGTAAGGGTACCTTCGGTCAGACCGGAGCTTATATACCCTACATCCCGCCGATTTTCACCATTTTCAATACAGAGTTATCTATGATGGCAGAGAATATTCGTACCGAATTTCAAGTCAATTCTTCCAACCGTTATTCTGGAATTGCGGTTTATATCAATGTTATATGTTCGTGGGCGGACACGCCCATTTTTTTTAAAAATTTAATCTACCTGTACCGATGTATTCGGAAACTAAATTGAAGCTCAAAACTAAGTCTACAAGTTGAAATATTGTTAAAAGAATTAGTATTTGGTAAAAAAGTAGGCGTGGCGCTGCACCGATTTATCCCATTTTCAATCCCACAGAGTTTCGGATGACAAAGAATATACGTGCAAAATTTCATCGCGATAGCTTCATTCGTTCTCCTGTAATCGTGATTTCCACAGACAGACAGACAGACAGACAGACAGACAGACAGACAGACAGACAGACAGACAGACAGACAGACAGACAGACAGACAGACAGACTACGGACATGGCTAAATCGACTCAGGAGGTGACACTGATCAAGAATATATATACTTTTCCATACCTGCCACGCCTCCTTTAATGCGTTACACACGGAAGCACAAAGTGAATATACCCTCATTCCTTCGGATGTAGGGTATAATTAATAAGTTAATAAATAAAACCAAAGTCGAAACAAGAAATAAGTTAATAAATAAAACATATGTCAAAACAAGAAATTAATAAGTTAATAAATAAAACAAATGGCAAAACAAGAAATTATTAAGTTAATAAGTAAAACAAATAGCAAAACACAAAGTTAATAAGTTAAAAAAATAAAACAAATGTCAAAACAAATAATAAATAAGTTAATAAATAAAACAAAAGTCAAAGCAAGAAATTAATAACTTAAACTAGTAAAGGTGTTGTCTACAGCCGGGCTGTAGCCGAAATACCCTACACCTTAAAGCTGCATATATAAGATATATAAGATATATATGAGATATATAAGATAAACTATAAAATATATAAGATAAACTATAATTATAGCTGCTTAACTATTTCTGTGCGTTAAAAACACCGGTACTTGGACGGGTAAAAAGGAGGCATGGCCCATTTTTTTCCCAACAGAATATTATTGGTACACAAACTACAATATTATGTACACCATTATTCAGGAAACTTATATACTTTTCAATACAATCCATGTAGAACCCTCCATGACCTATGTAAACTAAAAGTGGGCGGATCACGTCCATATTTGGCATATTAACTGGAAGCATTAGTCTAAACCTACATATAAAATTTTCTTGTCTTTTCTCAAAAATTGATGCTGATATGGCCTTATTTAATACGCAAAACAGAGCTACCTTCACTCTCAATATAAAAAGTAGGCGTGGTCCTTGGGCGATTTTGCCCATTTTCAATACGAAACACCCCAACATAGCAACGAATATTTTTGCCAAATTTCATTTTGAAATCTTAATCCGTTCTCCTGTGATCGTGATTTCAACGGACAGACAGACAGACAGACAGACGGACAGACATCGTTATTTCAATTTTGGTGGTGATGCTGATCAAGAATATATATACTTTTCCATACCTATCTTGTCTAGTTCTATGCGTTACACACTCCGGTAGAAAGTGAATATACCCTCAACCTTAAGGTGTAGTGTATAAAAATAAAACACATGGCAAAACAAAAAATTATGAAGTTAAAAAAATAAAACAAATGGCAAAACAAGAAATTATTAAGGTAATAAATAAAACAAATGGCAAAACAAAAAATGAATAAATTTAAAAAATAAAACAAATAGCAAAACAAAAAGTTAATAATTTAAAAAATAAAACAAATGTCAAAACAAATAATGAAGAAGTTAATAAATAAAACAAAAGGCAAAAGAAGAAATTATTAAGTTAATAAATAAAACAAATGGCAAAACAAAAAATTAATAAGTTAAAAAAATAAAACAAATGTCAAAAGAAAAAATGAATAAGTTAATAAATAAAACAGAAGTCAAAACAAGAAATTAACAAGTTAATAAATAAAACAAATATAAACAAAAATTAATAAGTTCACAAAAAAAGGCACAAAAGTTAAAACAAGAAATTATAAGAATAATAAGTTAATAAATAAAACAAAAGTCGAAACAAGAAATAAGTTAATAAATAAAAAAAATGTCAAAACAAAATATGAATAAGTTATAAAAATAAAACAAATATCAAAACAAAAAATGAATAAGTTTATAAATAAAACAAAAGTAAAAGAAAGAAATTATTAAGGTAATAAATAAAACAAAAGTCAAAACAAGAAATTATTAAGGTAATAAATAAAACAAATGGCAAAACAAAAAATGAATAAGTTAATAAATAAAACAGAAGTCAAAACAAGAAATTATTAAGTTAATAAAAAAAACAAATGGCAAAACAAAAAATTATTAAGGTAATAAATAAAACAAATAGCAAAACAAAAAATGAATAAGTTAATAAATAAAACAGAAGTCAAAACAAGAAATTATTAAGTTAATAAATAAAACAAATGGCAAAACAAAAAATTATGAATTTAAAAAAATAAAACAAATGGCAAAACAAAAAATGATAACTTAATGAATTAAACAAATTTCAAAACAAAAAATTAAGTTAACAAATTTCAAAAGGAAATATGAATAAGTTAATAAATAAATCAAAAATCAAAACAAGGAATTATTAAGTTAATAAATAAAACAAATGGCAAAAAAAATTAATAAGTTAATAAATAAAACAAAAGTCAAAACAAGAAATTATTAAGTTATAAGTTAATAAATAAAACAAATGTCAAAACAAAAAATGAACAAGTTTATAAACAAAACAAAAGTAAAAACAAGAAATTATTATGTTAATAAATAAAACAAAAGTCAAAAGAAGAAATTATTAAGTTAATAAATAAAACAAGTGGCAAACTAAAAAAGAAGACCCGCCTAGCGCTCGATGAAGAGTCGCTGGGCAATTGATGAAGATTATCTGAGCGATTATTGAAGAGTCGCTGAGCGATCAAGAACCGCTAGCGGTCAGTGAAGAGTCGCCGAGGCAATCAAGAGGAGCCCCAAGCGGTCAGTGACGAGTCGATAAGCGATTAAGAAGAGCCGCAGCGGTCAATGAAGAGTGTCGGAGCGATCAAGAAGACCCGCAAGCGGTCAGTGAAGAGTCGCTAAAGCGATCAAGAAGAACCGCCTAGCGCTCGATGAAAAGTCGCAGTGAACAGTCGCTAAGCGATCAATGAGTACTCGCTGAGCGATCAAGAAGAGCGTTGAAGAGCAGTTAAGCGATCAAGAAGAGCCGCAATCAGTCGTTGAAGACTCGATGAACGCTCAAGAGCCTTATTTTATGTTTGTATGGTCTATATATTTGTGGTTTATTCTGGTCGGCTGGACTACACATGTTTGTAATGTGTGCCGATACAGGTTTTTGTTATTCACCAAGTGTTCGTTACACATTCTTTAGGTTGTTAAATGGTCCCGTCTCATCTCTGTAGATAAGAGAATTCCATCCATCGATCGACTAAGTGAAAAGTCGCAGAGGCAATCAGGAAGAGCCACAAGCATTTAGAGAACAGTCGTCGAGGCGATCAAGAAAAGTCGAAAGCGGTTATTTACGAGTCGCTGAGCGATCAATGTAGAGTCGATGAGCCGTCAATGTAGAGTCGCTGAGCGATCAATGTAGAGTCGCTGAGCGATCAATGTAGAGTGGCTGAGCGAACAAGGAGAGTCGTTGAACGATCAGGGAGAGCCGTAAACGGTCTGTGAAGAGTCGCTGAGCGATCAAAAAGAGTCTTCTTGTACGTTTGTACGGTTTATATATGTGGTTTTTTCTGGTCGGCTGAACTAGACATGTGTGTCAATAGAGGAGTTGGTTATTCTCGAAATTTCTTATGTTCGTCTGTTACTATGCTTATGGTTGTGTAGCTATGTTTAATATATAAAGCATATGTATATGAAGCTATTAAGGCTACGTTGGGTTTTGCTTTGCAGATTTATGGTCTATGGTTATGCGGAGTGTGATTTGCTCAGCGCAACTCTCGGCTTGAGTCAACGTATGACCCTTTCTTGGCAAGTTTATCAGCTAACTTTTTCCCGCCGATACCAAAGTGCCTTTTCACACTCATGAGTGTGGCCTCGTTGGAACGAGCACACCCATTAAATTTAAGTACACATTCTGATAACAGTTTTGATATAAATAACTCAATAAAAAAAGAGTCTAAATCAAAACGGATTTTATATTAAAAACAGAAGTTAAAACAAAAAATGAATAATAAATAAAACAAATGGCAAAACAAAAAATTAATAAGTTAAAAAAATAAAACAAATGTCAAAACAAAAAATGAATAAGTTCACAAAAAAAAAAACAAAAGTAAAAACAAGAAATCATCAAGTTAATAAATAAAACAAATGTTAAAACACAAAATGAATAAGTTAATAAATAAAACAAATGGCAAAACAAAAAATGAACAAGTTCATAAATAAAACAAACGTAAAAACAAGAAATTCTTATGTTAATAAATAAAACAAAAGTCAAAAGAAGAAATTATTAAGTTAATAAATAAAACAAATTGCAAAACAAAAAATTAATAAGTTAAAAAAATAAAACAAAAGTCAAAACAAAAGATGAATAAGTTAATAAATAAAACAAAAGTCAAAACAAGAAATTAATAAGTTAATAAATAAAACAAATGTAAACAAAAATGAATAAGTTAATAAATAAAACCAAAGCCGAAACAAGAAATAAGTTAATAAATAAAACAAATGTCAAAACAAGAAATTAATAAGTTAAAAAAATAAAACAAATGTCAAAACAAAAAATGAATAAGTTAATAAATAAAACAGAAGTCAAAACAAGAAATTAACAAGTTAATAAATAAAACAAATGTTTAAACACAAAATGAATAAGTTAATAAATAAAACAAATGGCAAAACAAGAAATTATTAAGTTAATAAATAAAACAAATAGCAAAACACAAAGTTAATAAGTTAAAAAAATAAAACAAATGTCAAAACAAATAAAAAATAAGTTAATAAATAAAACTAAAGTCAAAGCAAGAAATTAATAACTTAAAAAATAAAACAAATGGCAAAACAAAAAATTATGAAGTTAAAAAAATAAAACAAATGGCAAAACAAGAATTTTATTAAGGTAATAAATAAAACAAATAGCAAAATAAAAAAATGAATAAGTTTAAAAAATAAAACAAATAGCAAAATGAAAAGTTATTAATTTAAAAAAATAAAACAAATGTCAAAACAAAAAATGAATAAGTTCACAAAAAAAAAACAAAAGTAAAAACAAGAAATTATAAGAATAATAAGTTAATAAATAAAACAAATGTAAACAAAAATGAATAATTTAATAAATAAAACCAAAGTCGAAACAAGAAATAAGTTAATAAATAAAACAAATGTCAAAAAAAGAAATAAATAAGTTAATTTATAAAACAAATGGCAAAACAAGAAATTATTAAGTTAATAAATAAAACAAATAGCAAAACAAACTAGTAAGGGTACCTTCGGTCAGACCGAAGCTTATATACCCTACATCCCAGCAACCTTTATTATACATATTTAGTAAGTTATAAAAAGTAGGCGTGTCACTCCGCCGATTTTCCCCATTTTCAATACAGAGTTATCTATGATGGCAGAGAATATTCGTACCGAATTTCAAGTCAATTCTTCCAACCGTTATTCTGGAATTGCGGTTTATATCAATGTCATATGTTCGTGCGCGGACACGCCCATTTTTTTTAAAAATTTAATCTACCTGTACCGATGTATTCGGAAACAAAATTGAAGCTCAAAACTAAGTCTACAAGTTGAAATATTGTTAAAAGAATTAGTATTTGTTAAAAAAGTAGGCGTGGCGCTGCACCGATTTATCCCATTTTCAATCCCACAGAGTTTCGGATGACAAAGAATATACGTGCAAAATTTCATCGCGATAGCTTCATTCGTTCTCCTGTAATCGTGATTTCCACAGACAGACAGACAGACAGACAGACAGACAGACAGACAGCCAGACAGACAGACAGACAGACAGACAGACTACGGACATGGCTAAATCGACTCAGGAGGTGACACTGATCAAGAATATATATACTTTTCCATACCTGCCACGCCTCCTTTAATGCGTTACACACGGAAGCACAAAGTGAATATACCCTCATTCCTTCGGATGTAGGGTATAACAAGAAATTATTATGTTAATAAATAAAACAAAAGTCAAAAGAAGAAATTATTAAGTTAATAAATAAAACAAATGGCAAAACAAAAAAGAAGAGCCGCCGAGCGCTCGATGAAGAGTAGCTGGGCAATTGATGAAGAGTTGCTGAGCGATCAAGAAGAGCCATAAATCTGTCGATTAATAGTTGTTGAGCGATCAAGAAGGTACGCGAGCGTTCAGTGAAATTTCGCTGAGCGATAAATTTAGAGTCGCTGAGCGATCAATAAGTACTCGCTGACCGATCAAGAAGAGCGATGAAGAGTCGCTGAGCGATCAAGAAGAGCCGCCAGTGATTAGTGAAGAGTCGCCGAGGCAATAAAGAAGAGCCCTAAGCGGTCAGTGACGAGTCGATAAGCGATCAAGAAGAGCAGCAGCGGTGAGTGAAGGGTGTCGGAGCGATCAAGAAGACCCGCAAGCGGTCAGTGAAGAGTCGCTAAAGCGATCAAGAAGAACCGCTTAGCGCTCGATGAAAAGTCGCAGTGAAGAGTCGCTAAGCGATCAAGAAGAGTCTTCTTGTACGTTTGTATGGTCTATATATTCGTGGTTTATTCTGGTCGGCTGGACTACACATGTTTGTAATGTGTGCCGATACTGGTTTTTGTTATTCACCAAGTGATCGTTACACATTCTTCACGTTGTTAAATGGTCCCGTCTCATCTCTTCAGATAAGAGAATTCCATCCATCGATCGATTAAGTGAAGAGTCGCCGACGCAATCAGAAAGAGCCGCAAGAATTTAGAGAACAGTCGTCGAGGCGCTCAAGAAAAGCCGAAAGCGGTCATTTACGAGTCGCTGAGCGATCAATGTAGAGTCGCTGAGCGTTCAATGTAGAGTCGCTGAGCGATCAATGTATAGTCGCTGAGCGATTAATGTAGAGTCGCTGAGCGATCAAGGAGAGTCGTTGAACGATCAAGGAGAGCCGTAAACGGTCGGTGAAGAGTCGCTGAGCGATCAAAAAGAGTCGTCTTGTACGTTTGTATGGTCTATAGATTTGTGGTTTATTCTGGTCGGCTGGACTACACATGTTTGTAATGTGTGCCGATACAGGTTTTTGTTATTCACCAAGTGATCGTTACACATTCTTCACGTTGTTAAATGGTCCCGTCTCATCTCTTCAGATAAGAGAATTCCATCCATCGATCGATTAAGTGAAGAGTCGCCGACGCAATCAGGAAGAGCCGCAAGCATTTAGAAAACAGTCGTCGAGGCGCTCAAGAAAAGCCGAAAGCGGTCATTTACGAGTCGCTGAGCGATCAATGTAGAGTCGCTGAGCGTTCAATGTAGAGTCGCTGAGCGAACAATGTATAGTCGCTGAGCGATCAATGTAGAGTCGCTGAGCGATCAAGGAGAGTCGTTGAACGATCAAGGAGAGCCGTAAACGGTCGGTGAAGAGTCGCTGAGCGATCAAAAAGAGTCTTCTTGTACGTTTGTACGGCCTATATATGTGGTTTTTTCTGGTCGGCTGAACTAGACATGTGTGTCAATAGAGGTTTTGGTTATTCTCGAAATTTCTTATGTTCGTCTGTTACTATGCTTATGGTTGTGTAGCTATGTTTAATATATAAAGCATATGAATATGAAGCTATTAAGGCTACGTTGGGTTTTGCTTTGCAGATTTATGGTCTATGGTTATGCGGAGTGTGATTTGCTCAGCGCAACTCTCGGCTTGAGTCAACGTATGACCCTTTCTTGGCAAGTTTATCAGCTAACTTTTTCCCGCCGATACCAAAGTGCCTTTTCACACACATGAGTGTGGCCCCGTTGGAACGAGCACACCCATTAAATTTAAGTACATATTCTTATAACAGTTTCGATATAAATAACTCAATAAAACAAACAAATGGCAAAACAAAAAATTAATAAGTTAAAAAAATAAAACAAATGTCAAAACAAAAAATGAATAAGTTCACAAAAAAAAAAACAAAAGTAAAAACAAGAAATCATCAAGTTAATAAATAAAACAAATGTTAAAACACAAAATGAATAAGTTAATAAATAAAACAAATGGCAACACAAAAAATGAACAAGTTCATAAATAAAACAAACGTAAAAACAAGAAATTCTTATGTTAATAAATAAAACAAAAGTCAAAAGAAGAAATTATTAAGTTAATAAATAAAACAAATTGCAAAACAAAAAATTAATAAGTTAAAAAAATAAAACAAATGTCAAAACAAAAGATGAATAAGTTAATAAATAAAACAAAAGTCAAAATAAGAAATTAATAAGTTAATAAATAAAACAAATGTAAACAAAAATGAATAAGTTAATAAATAAAACCAAAGTCGAAACAAGAAATAAGTTAATAAATAAAACAAATGTCAAAACAAGAAATTAATAAGTTAAAAAAATAAAACAAATGTCAAAACAAAAAATGAATAAGTTAATAAATAAAACAGAAGTCAAAACAAGAAATTAACAAGTTAATAAATAAAACAAATGTTAAAACACAAAATGAATAAGTTAATAAATAAAACAAATGGCAAAACAAGAAATTATTAAGTTAATAAATAAAACAAATAGCAAAACACAAAGTTAATAAGTTAAAAAAATAAAACAAATGTCAAAACAAATAAAAAATAAGTTAATAAATAAAACTAAAGTCAAAGCAAGAAATTAATAACTTAAAAAATAAAACAAATAGCAAAATGAAAAGTTATTAATTTAAAAAAATAAAACAAATGTCAAAACAAAAAATGAATAAGTTCACAAAAAAAAACAAAAGTAAAAACAAGAAATTATAAGAATAATAAGTTAATAAATAAAACAAAAGTCAAAACAAGAAATTAATAAGTTAATAAATAAAACAAATGTAAACAAAAATGAATAATTTAATAAATAAAACCAAAGTCGAAACAAGAAATAAGTTAATAAATAAAACAAATGTCAAAAAAAGAAATTAATAAGTTAATTTATAAAACAAATGGCAAAACAAGAAATTATTAAGTTAATAAATAAAACAAATAGCAAAACAAAAAATGAACAACTTTATAAACAAAACAAAAGTAAAAACAAGAAATTATTATGTTAATAAATAAAACAAAAGTCAAAAGAAGAAATTATTAAGTTAATAAATAAAACAAATGGCAAAACAAAAAAGAAGAGCCGCCGAGCGCTCGATGAAGAGTAGCTGGGCAATTGATGAAGAGTTGCTGAGCGATCAAGAAGAGCCATAAATCTGTCGATTAATAGTTGTTGAGCGATCAAGAAGGTACGCGAGCGTTCAGTGAAATTTCGCTGAGCGATAAATTTAGAGTCGCTGAGCGATCAATGAGTACTCGCTGACCGATCAAGAAGAGCGATGAAGAGTCGCTGAGCGATCAAGAAGAGCCGCCAGTGATCAGTGAAGAGTCGCCGAGGCAATAAAGAAGAGCCCTAAGCGGTCAGTGACGAGTCGATAAGCGATCAAGAAGAGCAGCAGCGGTGAGTGAAGGGTGTCGGAGCGATCAAGAAGACCCGCAAGCGGTCAGTGAAGAGTCGCTAAGCCGATCAAGAAGAACCGCTTAGCGCTCGATGAAAAGTCGCAGTGAAGAGTCGCTAAGCGATCAAGAAGAGTCTTCTTGTACGTTTGTATGGTCTATATATTTGTGGTTTATTCTGGTCGGCTGGACTACACATGTTTGTAATGTGTGCCGATACAGGTTTTTGTTATTCACCAAGTGATCGTTACACATTCTTCACGTTGTTAAATGGTCCCGTCTCATCTCTTCAGATAAGAGAATTCCATCCATCGATCGATTAAGTGAAGAGTCGCCGACGCAATCAGGAAGAGCCGCAAGCATTTAGAGAACAGTCGTCGAGGCGCTCAAGAAAAGCCGAAAGCGGTCATTTACGAGTCGCTGAGCGATCAATGTAGAGTCGCTGAGCGTTCAATGTAGAGTCGCTGAGCGATCAATGTAGAGTCGCTGAGCGATAAATGTAAAGTCGCTGAGCGATCAAGGAGAGTCGTTGAACGATCAAGGAGAGCCGTAAACGGTCGGTGAAGAGTCGCTGAGCGATCAAAAAGAGTCTTCTTGTACGTTTGTATGGTCTATAGATTTGTGGTTTATTCTGGTCGGCTGGACTACACATGTTTGTAATGTGTGCCGATACAGGTTTTTGTTATTCACCAAGTGATCGTTACACATTCTTCACGTTGTTAAATGGTCCCGTCTCATCTCTTCAGATAAGAGAATTCCATCCATCGATCGATTAAGTGAAGAGTCGCCGACGCAATCAGGAAGAGCCGCAAGCATTTAGAACACAGTCGTCGAGGCGCTCAAGAAAAGCCGAAAGCGGTCAATTTCGAGTCGCTGAGCGATCAATGTAGAGTCGCTGAGCGTTCAATGTAGAGTCGCTGAGCGATCAATGTATAGTCGCTGAGCGATTAATGTAGAGTCGCTGAGCGATCAAGGAGAGTCGTTGAACGATCAAGGAGAACCGTAAACGGTCGGTGAAGAGTCGCTGAGCGATCAAAAAGAGTCTTCTTGTACGTTTGTACGGTCTATATATGTGGTTTTTTCTGGTCGGCTGAACTAGACATGTGTGTCAATAGAGGTTTTGGTTATTCTCGAAATTTCTTATGTTCGTCTGTTACTATGCTTATGGTTGTGTAGCTATGTTTAATATATAAAGCATATGAATATGAAGCTATTAAGGCTACGTTGGGTTTTGCTTTGCAGATTTATGGTCTATGGTTATGCGGAGTGTGATTTGCTCAGCGCAACTCTCGGCTTGAGTCAACGTATGACCCTTTCTTGGCAAGTGTATCAGCTAACTTTTTCCCGCCGATACCAAAGTGCCTTTTCACACACATGAGTGTGGCCCCGTTGGAACGAGCACACCCATTAAATTTAAGTACATATTCTTATAACAGTTTCGATATAAATAACTCAATAAAACAAGAGTCTAAATTAAAACGGATTTTATATTAAAAACAGAAGTTAAAACAAACTAGTAAGGGTACCTTCGGTCAGACCGAAGCTTATATACCCTACATCCCAGCAACCTTTATTATACATATTTAGTAAGTTATAAAAAGTAGGCGTGTCACTCCGCCGATTTTCCCCATTTTCAATACAGAGTTATCTATGATGGCAGAGAATATTCGTACCGAATTTCAAGTCAATTCTTCCAACCGTTATTCTGGAATTGCGGTTTATATCAATGTCATATGTTCGTGGGCGGACACGCCCATTTTTTTTAAAAATTTAATCTACCTGTACCGATGTATTCGGAAACAAAATTGAAGCTCAAAACTAAGTCTACAAGTTGAAATATTGTTAAAAGAATTAGTATTTGTCAAAAAAGTAGGCGTGGCGCTGCACCGATTTATCCCATTTTCAATCCCACAGAGTTTCGGATGACAAAGAATATACGTGCAAAATTTCATCGCGATAGCTTCATTCGTTCTCCTGTAATCGTGATTTCCACAGACAGACAGACAGACAGACAGACAGACAGACAGACAGACTACGGACATGGCTAAATCGACTCAGGAGGTGACACTGATCAAGAATATATATACTTTTCCATACCTGCCACGCCTCCTTTAATGCGTTACACACGGAAGCACAAAGTGAATATACCCTCATTCCTTCGGATGTAGGGTATAAAAATGAATAATAAATAAAACAAATGGCAAAACAAAAAATTAATAAGTTAAAAAAATAAAACAAATGTTAAAACACAAAATGAATAAGTTAATAAATAAAACAAATGGCAACACAAAAAATGAACAAGTTCATAAATAAAACAAACGTAAAAACAAGAAATTCTTATGTTAATAAATAAAACAAAAGTCAAAAGAAGAAATTATTAAGTTAATAAATAAAACAAATTGCAAAACAAAAAATTAATAAGTTAAAAAAATAAAACAAATGTCAAAACAAAAGATGAATAAGTTAATAAATAAAACAAAAGTCAAAATAAGAAATTAATAAGTTAATAAATAAAACAAATGTAAACAAAAATGAATAAGTTAATAAATAAAACCAAAGTCGAAACAAGAAATAAGTTAATAAATAAAACAAATGTCAAAACAAGAAATTAATAAGTTAAAAAAATAAAACAAATGTCAAAACAAAAAATGAATAAGTTAATAAATAAAACAGAAGTCAAAACAAGAAATTAACAAGTTAATAAATAAAACAAATGTTAAAACACAAAATGAATAAGTTAATAAATAAAACCAAAGTCGAAACAAGAAATAAGTTAATAAATAAAACAAATGTCAAAACAAGAAATTAATAAGTTAAAAAAATAAAACAAATGTCAAAACAAAAAATGAATAAGTTAATAAATAAAACAGAAGTCAAAACAAGAAATTAACAAGTTAATAAATAAAACAAATAGCAAAACACAAAGTTTATAAGTTAAAAAAATAAAACAAATGTCAAAACAAATAAAAAATAAGTTAATAAATAAAACTAAAGTCAAAGCAAGAAATTAATAACTTAAAAAATAAAACAAATGGCAAAACAAAAAATTATGAAGTTAAAAAAATAAAACAAATGGCAAAACAAGAAATTATTAAGGTAATAAATAAAACAAATGGCAAAACAAAAAATGAATAAGTTTAAAAAATAAAACAAATAGCAAAATGAAAAGTTATTAATTTAAAAAAATAAAACAAATGTCAAAACAAAAAATGAATAAGTTCACAAAAAAAAACAAAAGTAAAAACAAGAAATTATAAGAATAATAAGTTAATAAATAAAACAAAAGTCAAAACAAGAAATTAATAAGTTAATAAATAAAACAAATGTAAACAAAAATGAATAATTTAATAAATAAAACCAAAGTCGAAACAAGAAATAAGTTAATAAATAAAACAAATGTCAAAAAAAGAAATTAATAAGTTAATTTATAAAACAAATGGCAAAACAAGAAATTATTAAGTTAATAAATAAAACAAATAGCAAAACAAAAAATGAACAACTTTATAAACAAAACAAAAGTAAAAACTAGTAAGGGTACCTTCGGTCAGACCGAAGCTTATATAGCCTACATCCCGCCGATTTTCACCATTTTCAATACAGAGTTATCTATGATGGCAGAGAATATTCGTACCGAATTTCAAGTCAATTCTTCCAACCGTTATTCTGGAATTGCGGTTTATATCAATGTCATATGTTCGTGGGCGGACACGCCCATTTTTTTTAAAAATTTAATCTACCTGTACCGATGTATTCGGAAACAAAATTGAAGCTCAAAACTAAGTCTACAAGTTGAAATATTGTTAAAAGAATTAGTATTTGTTAAAAAAGTAGGCGTGGCGCTGCACCGATTTATCCCATTTTCAATCCCACAGAGTTTCGGATGACAAAGAATATACGTGCAAAATTTCATCGCGATAGCTTCATTCGTTCTCCTGTAATCGTGATTTCCACAGACAGACAGACAGACAGACAGACAGACAGACAGACAGACAGACAGACAGACAGACAGACAGACTACGGACATGCCTAAATCGACTCAGGAGGTGACACTGATCAAGAATATATATACTTTTCCATACCTGCCACGCCTCCTTTAATGCGTTACACACGGAAGCACAAAGTGAATATACCCTCATTCCTTCGGATGTAGGGTATAACAAGAAATTATTATGGTAATAAATAAAACAAAAGTCAAAAGAAGAAATTATTAAGTTAATAAATAAAACAAATGGCAAAACAAAAAAGAAGAGCCGCCGAGCGCTCGATGAAGAGTAGCTGGGCAATTGATGAAGAGTTGCTGAGCGATCAAGAAGAGCCATAAATCTGTCGATTAATAGTTGTTGAGCGATCAAGAAGGTACGCGAGCGTTCAGTGAAATTTCGCTGAGCGATAAATTTAGAGTCGCTGAGCGATCAATGAGTACTCGCTGACCGATCAAGAAGAGCGATGAAGAGTCGCTGAGCGATCAAGAAGAGCCGCCAGTGATCAGTGAAGAGTCGCCGAGGCAATAAAGAAGAGCCCTAAGCGGTCAGTGACGAGTCGATAAGCGATCAAGAAGAGCAGCAGCGGTGAGTGAAGGGTGTCGGAGCGATCAAGAAGACCCGCAAGCGGTCAGTGAAGAGTCGCTAAGCCGATCAAGAAGAACCGCTTAGCGCTCGATGAAAAGTCGCAGTGAAGAGTCGCTAAGCGATCAAGAAGAGTCTTCTTGTACGTTTGTATGGTCTATATATTTGTGGTTTATTCTGGTCGGCTGGACTACACATGTTTGTAATGTGTGCCGATGCAGGTTTTTGTTATTCACCAAGTGATCGTTACACATTCTTCACGTTGTTAAATGGTCCCGTCTCATCTCTTCAGATAAGAGAATTCCATCCATCGATCGATTAAGTGAAGAGTCGCCGACGCAATCAGGAAGAGCCGCAAGCATTTAGAAAACAGTCGTCGAGGCGCTCAAGAAAAGCCGAAAGCGGTCAATTTCGAGTCGCTGAGCGATCAATGTAGAGTCGCTGAGCGTTCAATGTAGAGTCGCTGAGCGATCAATGTATAGTCGCTGAGCGATTAATGTAGAGTCGCTGAGCGATCAAGGAGAGTCGTTGAACGATCAAGGAGAGCCGTAAACGGTCGGTGAAGAGTCGCTGAGCGATCAAAAAGAGTCTTCTTGTACGTTTGTACGGTCTATATATGTGGTTTTTTCTGGTCGGCTGAACTAGACATGTGTGTCAATAGAGGTTTTGGTTATTCTCGAAATTTCTTATGTTCGTCTGTTACTATGCTTATGGTTGTGTAGCTATGTTTAATATATAAAGCATATGAATATGAAGCTATTAAGGCTACGTTGGGTTTTGCTTTGCAGATTTATGGTCTATGGTTATGCGGAGTGTGATTTGCTCAGCGCAACTCTCGGCTTGAGTCAACGTATGACCCTTTCTTGGCAAGTGTATCAGCTAACTTTTTCCCGCCGATACCAAAGTGCCTTTTCACACACATGAGTGTGGCCCCGTTGGAACGAGCACACCCATTAAATTTAAGTACATATTCTTATAACAGTTTCGATATAAATAACTCAATAAAACAAGAGTCTAAATTAAAACGGATTTTATATTAAAAACAGAAGTTAAAACAAACTAGTAAGGGTACCTTCGGTCAGACCGAAGCTTATATACCCTACATCCCAGCAACCTTTATTATACATATTTAGTAAGTTATAAAAAGTAGGCGTGTCACTCCGCCGATTTTCCCCATTTTCAATACAGAGTTATCTATGATGGCAGAGAATATTCGTACCGAATTTCAAGTCAATTCTTCCAACCGTTATTCTGGAATTGCGGTTTATATCAATGTCATATGTTCGTGGGCGGACACGCCCATTTTTTTTAAAAATTTAATCTACCTGTACCGATGTATTCGGAAACAAAAATGAAGCTCAAAACTAAGTCTACAAGTTGAAATATTGTTAAAAGAATTAGTATTTGTCAAAAAAGTAGGCGTGGCGCTGCACCGATTTATCCCATTTTCAATCCCACAGAGTTTCGGATGACAAAGAATATACGTGCAAAATTTCATCGCGATAGCTTCATTCGTTCTCCTGTAATCGTGATTTCCACAGACAGACAGACAGACAGACAGACAGACAGACAGACAGACATACTACGGACATGGCTAAATCGACTCAGGAGGTGACACTGATCAAGAATATATATACTTTTCCATACCTGCCACGCCTCCTTTAATGCGTTACACACGGAAGCACAAAGTGAATATACCCTCATTCCTTCGGATGTAGGGTATAAAAATGAATAATAAATAAAACAAATGGCAAAACAAAAAATTAATAAGTTAAAAAAATAAAACAAATGTCAAAACAAAAAATGAATAAGTTCACAAAAAAAAAAACAAAAGTAAAAACAAGAAATCACCAAGTTAATAAATAAAACAAATGTTAAAACACAAAATGAAAAAGTTAATAAATAAAACAAATGGCAAAACAAACTAGTAAGGGTACCTTCGGTCAGACCGAAGCTTATATACCCTACATCCCAGCAACCTTTATTATACATATTTAGTAAGTTATAAAAAGTAGGCGTGTCACTCCGCCGATTTTCCCCATTTTCAATACAGAGTTATCTATGATGGCAGAGAATATTCGTACCGAATTTCAAGTCAATTCTTCCAACCGTTATTCTGGAATTGCGGTTTATATCAATGTCATATGTTCGTGGGCGGACACGCCCATTTTTTTTAAAAATTTAATCTACCTGTACCGATGTATTCGGAAACAAAATTGAAGCTCAAAACTAAGTCTACAAGTTGAAATATTGTTAAAAGAATTAGTATTTGTTAAAAAAGTAGGCGTGGCGCTGCACCGATTTATCCCATTTTCAATCCCACAGAGTTTCGGATGACAAAGAATATACGTGCAAAATTTCATCGCGATAGCTTCATTCGTTCTCCTGTAATCGTGATTTCCACAGACAGACAGACAGACAGACAGACAGACAGACAGACAGACAGACAGACTACGGACATGGCTAAATCGACTCAGGAGGTGACACTGATCAAGAATATATATACTTTTCCATACCTGCCACGCCTCCTTTAATGCGTTACACACGGAAGCACAAAGTGAATATAGCCTCATTTCTTCGGATGTAGGGTATAAAAATGAACAAGTTCATAAATAAAACAAAAGTAAAAACAAGAAATTCTTATGTTAATAAATAAAACAAAAGTCAAAAGAAAAAATTATTAAGTTAATAAATAAAACAAATTGCAAAACAAAAAATTAATAAGTTAAAAAAATAAAACAAATGTCAAAACAAAAGATGAATAAGTTAATAAATAAAACAAAAGTCAAAACAAGAAATTAAAAGGTTAATAAATAAAACAAATGTAAACAAAAATGAATAAGTTAATAAATAAAACCAAAGTCGAAACAAGAAATAAGTTAATAAATAAAACAAATGTCAAAACAAGAAATTAATAAGTTAATAAATAAAACAAATGGCAAAACAAGAAATTATTAAGTTAATAAATAAAACAAATAGCAAAACACAAAGTTAATAAGTTAAAAAAATAAAACAAATGTCAAAACAAATAAAAAATAAGTTAATAAATAAAACTAAAGTCAAAGCAAGAAATTAATAACTTAAAAAATAAAACAAATGGCAAAACAAAAAATTATGAAGTTAAAAAAATAAAACAAATGGCAAAACAAGAAATTATTAAGGTAATAAATAAAACAAATGGCAAAACAAAAAATGAATAAGTTTAAAAAATAAAACAAATAGCAAAACAAAAAGTTAATAATTAAAAAAAATAAAACAAATGTCAAAACAAATAATGAATAAGTTAATAAATAAAACAAAAGTCAAAAGAAGAAATTATTAAGTTAATAAATAAAACAAATGGCGAAACAAAAAATTAATAATTAAAAAAAATAAAACAAATGTCAAAACAAATAATGAATAAGTTAATAAATAAAACAAAAGTCAAAAGAAGAAATTATTAAGTTAATAAATAAAACAAATAGCAAAACAAAAAATTAATAAGTTAAAAAATAAAACAAATGTCAAAACAAACTAGTAAAGGTGTTGTCTACAGCCGGGCTGTAGCCGAAATACCCTACACCTTAAAGCTGCATATATACTCGTATATATAAGATATATAAGATAAACTATAATTATAGCAACAAACACCGCTACTAAGTGCGTTTACTTTCAAAATTTAGGTGTAGGGTATAAAAATATATAGCAAAACTGGTTGGATGGGTAAAAAGGAGGCGTGTCCCGCCCAATTTTTGTCCAAGAGAATATTATTGGTTCACAAACTACAATATTATGTACACCATTATTCAGGAAACTTATATACTTTTCAATAGAATCCATGTAAAACCCTCTATGACCTATGTAAACTAAAAGTGGGCGGATCACGGCCATATTTGGCATATTAACTGGAAGCATTAGTCTAAACCTACTTATAAAATTTTCTTGTCTTCTCTCAAAAAGTGATGCTGATATGGCCTTTTTTAATAGGCAAAACAGAGGTATCTGCACTCTCGATATAAAAAGTAGGCGTGATCCTTGGGCGATTTTGCCCATTTTCAATACGCAACATAGCAAAACACCCCAACATAGCAACGAATATTTTTGCCAAATTTCATTTTGAAATCTTAACCCGTTCTCCTGTGATCGTGATTTCAACGGACAGACAGACAGACAGACAGACGGACAGACATCGTTATTTCAATTTCGGTGGTGATGCTGATCAAGAATATATATACTTTTCCATACCTATCTTGTCTAGTTCTATGCGTTACACACTCCGGTAGAAAGTGAATATACCCTCAACCTTAAGGTGTAGGGTATAAAAATGAATAAGTTCACAAAAAAAAAACAAAAGTAAAAACAAGAAATTATAAGAATAATAAGTTAATAAATAAAACAAAAGTCAAAACAAGAAATTAATAAGTTAATAAATAAAACAAATGTAAACAAAAATGAATAATTTAATAAATAAAACCAAAGTCGAAACAAGAAATAAGTTAATAAATAAAACAAATGTCAAAAAAAGAAATTAATAAGTTAATAAATAAAACAAATGGCAAAACAAGAAATTATTAAGTTAATAAATAAAACAAATGGCAAAACAAAAAATGAATAAGTTAATAAATAAAACAGAAGTCAAAACAAGAAATTATTAAGTTAATAAATAAAACAAATGGCAAAACAAGAAATTATTAAGGTAATAAATAAAACAAATGGCAAAACAAAAAATGAATAAGTTAATAAATAAAACAGAAGTCAAAACAAGAAATTATTAAGTTAATAAATAAAACAAATGGCAAAACAAGAAATTATTAAGTTAATAAATAAAACAAATAGCAAAACAAAAAATGAATAAGTTAATAAATAAAACAGAAGTCAAAACAAGAAATTATTAAGTTAATAAATAAAACAAATGGCAAAACAAAAAATTATGAATTTAAAAAAATAAAACAAATGGCAAAACAAAAAATGATAACTTAATGAATTAAACAAATTTCTAAAAAAAAAAAAAATTAAGTTACCAAATTTCAAAAGGAAATATGAATAAGTTAATAAATAAAACAAAAGTCAAAACAAGAAATTATTAAGTTAATAAATAAAACAAATGTTAAAACACAAAATGAATAAGTTAATAAATAAAACAAATGTCAAAACAAACTAGTAAAGGTCTTGTCTACAGCCGGGCTGTAGCCGAAATACCCTCCACCTTAAAGCTGCATATATACTCCATGACCTATGTAAACTAAAAGTGGGCGGATCACGCCCATATTTGGCATATTAACTGGAAGCATTAGTGTAAACCTACATATAAAATTTTCCTGTCTTCTCTCAAAAAGTGATGCTGATATGGCCTTTTTTAATAGGCAAAACAGAGGTACCTGCACTCTCGATATAAAAAGTAGGCGTGATCCTTGGTCGATTTTGCCCATTTTCAATACGAAACACCTCAACATAGCAACGAATATTTTTGCCAAATTTCATTTTGAAATCTTATTCCGTTCTCCTGTGATCGTGATTTCAACGGACAGACAGACAGACAGACAGACGGACAGACATCGTTATTTCGATTTCGGTGGTGATGCTGATCAAGAATATATATACTTTTCCATACCTATCTCGTCTAGTTCTATGCGTTACACACTCCGGTAGAAAGTGAATATACCCTCAACTTTAAGGTGTAGGGTATAAAAATGAACAAGTTTATAAACAAAACAAAAGTAAAAACTAGTAAGGGTACCTTCGGTCAGACCGGAGCTTATATACCCTACATCCCGCCGATTTTCACCATTTTCAATACAGAGTTATCTATGATGGCAGAGAATATTCGTACCGAATTTCAAGTCAATTCTTCCAACCGTTATTCTGGAATTGCGGTTTATATCAATGTTATATGTTCGTGGGCGGACACGCCCATTTTTTTTAAAAATTTAATCTACCTGTACCGATGTATTCGGAAACAAAATTGAAGCTCAAAACTAAGTCTACAAGTTGAAATATTGTTAAAAGAATTAGTATTTGGTAAAAAAGTAGGCGTGGCGCTGCACCGATTTATCCCATTTTCAATCCCACAGAGTTTCGGATGACAAAGAATATACGTGCAAAATTTCATCGCGATAGCTTCATTCGTTCTCCTGTAATCGTGATTTCCACAGACAGACAGACAGACAGACAGACAGACAGACAGACAGACAGACAGACAGACAGACAGACAGACAGACAGACTACGGACATGGCTAAATCGACTCAGGAGGTGACACTGATCAAGAATATATATACTTTTCCATACCTGCCACGCCTCCTTTAATGCGTTACACACGGAAGCACAAAGTGAATATACCCTCATTCCTTCGGATGTAGGGTATAACAAGAAATTATTATGTTAATAAATAAAACAAAAGTCAAAAGAAGAAATTATTAAATTAATAAATAAAACAAATGGCAAAACAAAAAAGAAGACCCGCCTAGCGCTTGGCAATTGATGAAGATTATCTGGGCGATTATTGAAGAGTCGCTGAGCGATCAAGAACCGCTAGCGGTCAGTGAAGAGTCGCCGAGGCAATCAAGAGGAGCCCCAAGCGGTCAGTGACGAGTCGATAAGCGATTAAGAAGAGCCGCAGCGGTCAATGAAGAGTGTCGGAGCGATCAAGAAGACCCGCAAGCGGTCAGTGAAGAGTCGCTAAAGCGATCAAGAAGAACCGCCTAGCGCTCGATGAAAAGTCGCAGTGAACAGTCGCTAAGCGATCAATGAGTACTCGCTGAGCGATCAAGAAGAGCGTTGAAGAGCAGTTAAGCGATCAAGAAGAGCCGCAATCAGTCGTTGAAGACTCGATGAACGCTCAAGAGCCTTATGTTATGTTTGTATGGTCTATATATTTTGTGGTTTATTCTGGTCGGCTGGACTACACATGTTTGTAATGTGTGCCGATACAGGTTTTTGTTATTCACCAAGTGTTCGTTACACATTCTTTAGGTTGTTAAATGGTCCCGTCTCATCTCTGCAGATAAGAGAATTCCATCCATCGATTGACTAAGTGAAGAGTCGCAGAAGCAATCAGGAAGAGCCACAAGCATTTAGAGAACAGTCGTCGTGGCGATCAAGAAAAGTCGAAAGCGGTTATTTACGAGTCGCTGAGCGATCAATGTAGAGTCGATGAGCCATCAATGTAGAGTCGCTGACCGATCAATGTAGAGTCGCTGAGCGATCAAGGAGAGTCGTTGAACGATCAAGGAGAGCGGTAAACGGTCGGTGAAGAGTCGCTAAACGATCAAAAAGAGTGTGACGACCACAATTTGTACCCAAATTCTGGACACACATTTTTTTTAATAAGTCACACATGTCTATACATACATCATTCACATATATTGTCTTACAAATTATTTACACACAAATTTTCTAAATACTTACTCATAAAATAACGCGCTGAAGGTCGCATTGTATATTTTTCGTTTTCTCCTTTTATATACTAGTACGTAAGCTAATAAACGAATATTAAATGAATTTAAAACAAGTAACATAGATTTTAAGTTAAAACATGTAATTAGCACATAAGTAGTATATAAGCTATTCAATAAACAACAGAGAGAAAGAGGGAGGAAAAGAAACGACGCAGTAGCGTCACATCAAGCATTGCTGTGAACGCAACAGAACAGCATAAACGGACCGGTTTGAAAAGCATGCAGACAGTCAGTTGGAGAACAGCGCCGAGTACGGTCGCTTGCTTGGCTTCGCTAGCATTTTTACGCTTGCTCCGCTAGCCGCTGCTTCGTTGCTTCGCTATTCAATTTCTTCGTCACACTTAAATAGTCGATCAGAGGACTTCGTCACGTACAGTCACTTGCGCTCGCATTGCTAACTAATTGATTGTCACATTTCAACGCTTCAACAGTCAAGCAGAGGATTTCATCGAGTACAGTCGTTCGCTGTACTGCTTCTTCGTCGCATTGAAACACTTGAAAGAGTCGGAGCCGAGAATTTCATAGAGTACAGACGTTTGCTGTACTATTTCATTGTTACATTTCTACGCTTGAGGAGTCAAGCAGAGAACTTCGTCGAGTACAGACGCTTGCTGTGTTATTTCCTGAGCTCGTCGCAACGCTCGTGGAGTCTGCAGGAGAACTTCGTCGCATATAGTCGTTTGTTTTACACCGCCATCAATATCGACGTCACGTCGCAAAGCAAACAGTTTTATCAGAAGATCTCGTCGATTACAGTCGTTTTCGCTTGCTTAGCTGTGCTATTTCTTCGTCGCTCTGCAGAATCTGCGGAAAGTGAGCCATCCGTGTAATTATTCGAAGCCAGTTTTGAGCACATCGCCCAGTTGCTGCCTGACTTTAGACTTGACTCGACGCCTCACGCTGAACGTAGGGTACGTGAATCTCAAAGTATATAGACTCTAGTGGCCTTAGGGTACGTGAGTCTCTAAGTAATATAAGTTATACAGATTCTAGTGGCCTTAGAGTACGTGAATCTCAAAGTATATAGACTTTGAGTGGAGACTCTTTAGACTCTAGTGGCCTTAGGGTACGTGAGTCTCTAAGTAATATAAGTTATACAGATTCTAGTGGCCTTAGGGTACGTGAATCTCAAAGTATATAGACTCTAGTGGCCTTAGGGTACGTGAGTCTCTAAGTAATATAAGTTATACAGATTCTAGTGGCCTTAGGGTACGTGAATCTCAAAGTATATAGACTCTAGAGACCTTAGGGTACGTGAGTCTCTAAGTAATATAAGTTATACAGATTCTAGTGGCCTTAGGGTACGTGAATCTCCAAGTATACAGACTCTAGCCTTAGCCTTAGGGTACGTGAGCCTACTAAGAGCATACAAACCCGACCTACCCTACTGAAAACAAGGCAAGACAAAACAACGACGCCATCGTCAACCATCACAGCAGCACCCAGCACCACCCAGCATTCCAGACAACGACACTGAGTGATTCATCGTCCTGAGAGTGACGCCACGATCAACGGCGTGCATTCACCAGCCCCATCTGTAGACAGAGGACTACCTTTTCCGCAATAACGCTCGCGACAATAGCGTTTAGTCACGCCCTCAGTTTACGTATCAGCACCGGTATACTTCAACACACTGCTAAAACGTCACGCCCTACTTTCTCTCTGACTAGTTAAGATAATACTGTATGACAGAAATTTTAATTGTGAATAAAGAAACGATTTCACTTAGAGCGTCTCACCAAATAAATTTCTGTACCGAACGCCTGGATAGCCGACGAGCATACCCTGGCTATAAACCGGAGAAACCGGATCGTTACAGTGGCGCCCGAACAGGGACCCTCTAAGCATACAGTATTAATCAACTAGGAAGTGACTTCATCAGGATTTATTCTACCGTCACACGCTAACAATCGCATCATGGTACGAATAAGCTGGTTACGAAATGTTCGTAAAGAGGAGCTCCAGACATATGCTCAGGAATTCGGACTGGACACAGAAGGTAATGCTGAGGAAGTACGCAAACGTCTCGCCGAATTCGTAGGGAGCGACGACCATGCACCGGCAGTAGTTCAAAGATTGACGGAGTTGGAATTGAAACACAGGAGGGACGTTTCGCCAATTTCAGGAACCACAACTCCAGTCATCTCACCTGTAAGAATAGAGCCGACGCTCAAAGGCAATACAACCGCACAGTTACCGTCAACGTCGACAGCAAGTAATACGGAGCAAATCGCTGATTTTCCAGTAAGGCTACAGGTACCGCCGGTCGAAGACAAACCATTTTGTCAGTTACCTTCGGTATCAGCAACAAGCTACACAACTGTATTACCAGAGCAAATATCTCGGCCCTGGTCACCCCATACGACACGACCCGATGCAGCACCGACAACGTCAACGATAGCCGCTCTGATGGACCGAGTACGCAAGTGGGGCGTAAAGTACAACGGCGAGGGAAACCCACTGACATTCATCGAGAGAATAGAGGAACTCGTGGAAGCCTATGGATGTAACCCCGATCACATACCTAGAGCTCTACCCGAACTGCTTCAGGATCGTGCTTTGCAATGGTACCGAAGCAATAATTGCCGCTGGGAGCGGTGGAGTACTTTCAAGACTGACCTCGCAAAGTTCTTCCTACCACCACGATTCTTCGAGAGGTTGGAAGATGACGTCAGGGAACGACACCAGAGACCAGGCGAGCGCTTCAGAGATTATGTTCTCGCTATTCAGGGGCTAATGCGACATACCAACCGAACTCGGAGCGAAGAGTTGGAACGCATATACCGAAATAGCAGCCGAGAGATTCAGCTGTATGTCAAACGCAGCGAATTTCGAACATTGCGCGAGTTACTAGATCTCGTCGGTGACTACGAGAACTTGTTGAGCCCAGAAGTCGTTCCAGACCGACGAGTGAAGCAGCCAGGACAATCGATAATAAAACATCGGCAAGTGACCGAGCCAGAGGACGACGCACGGGTAGATATCAGCAGGGCTTGCAGACGTTGTGGCCAGGTGGGACACTTCCGGAATAGATGCCAAAATCCTGTTCTATACCACTGTTGGCAATGCGGTCGCCGGAACATCCGCACAATGGAATGCTGTAGAAAGGACCAGGGAAACGAACAGCGGCCCCGCACGAACCGAGGCGATGCGGAGGCGAAAAACAGGAACCCTCGGAGACAGTAAGCGAATTGCAACACACAGAACAACGCATTGTGGCCCGGGTAGTGCTAGACGATTGTATAATGGATGCGACAATCGACACAGGTGCAAGTAGGAGCTTAATCAGTGACTACTACGCACAAAAACTGGCAAATTCTCGTAACATAGTTCCCACGAAGGCTATCGTTAATATGGCAAATGGACAAATGGAGAAAATATCCGAGGCACTTGCAGTACGCGTCTCAGTCGGTAATAGGACGCATGACATGAATATTTTAATTCTTCCACAAGTGGTCGACGATCTTATCTTATGGTTAGACTTCCTCGCCGGAATCGGAGCCAAACTTCAATTCGCAGGTCTTACACTAGAGTTAACACCATCCGGCAACAGCAGTGAAAATACGCGGGTAGGGTTAATGCAACAATTGGAAGGTACTTCTTCAGGAGAAGGAAACATAGCCAGTTTCTTAGAATCCCAGCTCACAGCGAATGAAGCCGTCCAGGGCGTCACCGACATCACGGAGCATAAAATTATAATGCGAGATGAAAGACCAATTAAACAGCGATACTTTCCTCGCAACCCCGCCATGCAAAAGGCCATGCAAAAGGTAATTGACGACGAGATCGACGATCTCGTCAAGCGAGGATGCATCGAACCCTCGGCAAGCCCGTACAGCGCACCGATCGTGCTTGTTAAGAAGAAAACTGGACAGTGGAGGTTATGTGTGGACTACCGGCAGCTAAATGCCCAATCAATCCCCGACGCGTATCCCCTACCAAGGATTCAACACATCCTCGATAAGCTTCGTAACGCCAAGATCATAAGTACCATAGACCTAAAGAATGGGTACTGGCAAATCCCGATGGAACCTAGAAGTAGAGCTTACACCGCGTTTACAGTACCAGGAAGGGGGCTGTTCCAATGGAAAGTGATACCGTTCGGCTTACACTCTGCACCGGCGACTTTCCAACGTGCATTGGATAGCGTCATCGGGCACGATATGGAACCCTACGCATTCGGTTACCTCGATGACATTATAGTGGTCAGCACTAGCTTCGAGGAACACAAACGACACCTGACGGAAGTGTTTCGTCGTCTGCGACAGGCACGCTTACGAGTAAACCGGGAAAAAAGCGAATTTTTCCAGAAGGAGATTAAATACTTAGGCCACGTGGTTAGCGCTCAGGGTATACATACCGACCCGTCCAAGATAGCCGCCATCAGGGAATTAAAACCACCAACAAACGTACGCGAACTGCGAAGATTTCTCGGCATCATATCGTGGTACCGAAGGTTCGTACCCGATTTCGCCAAAATAACACACCCACTGACCACGCTATTGCGAAAAGGAAAGCATTTCAAATGGCTAACGGACCAGCAAAAGGCCTTCGAGTCCGTTAAACTGCTGCTCACAGAGGCTCCTATACTAGCTTGCCCAGATTTCCAAGAACGTTTCTACTTGCAAACCGACGCCTGTGACTACGGTATAGGTGCTGTCTTGACCCAAAACCGTGAAGGAGGAGAAAGAGTCATCGCATATGCCAGCCGACACCTGAATCGAGCGGAGACAAACTACACCGCTACCGAAAAGGAGTGTTTGGCTATCGTATGGGCGGTACGGAAAATGCGCCAGTATATTGAAGGGTACTCGTTTACCATTGTAACTGACCACCAAGCGCTGAAGTGGCTAAATTCCATCAATAATCCATCGGGACGAATTGCTCGTTGGGCCCTCGAGCTGCAACAGTATCGGTACGACGTACAGTACAGACGCGGTAAGCAAAACGTCGTAGCTGATGCCCTATCACGACAACAAGTCGAAGCAATGGAAGTCTGTGGAATACTTGTGAAAGAGGACGACAGTGGCCACTGCCGATGGTATGATAAACGGAAGAACGAAGTTCTCAGCGAACCCGAGAAATTGCCGGACTACTGCATGCAGAATGGACAGCTTTATCGTCATATCCCGCCGGTACCCGCCACTAGCGACAGCCCAGCCTGGAAACTGTGTGTACCTAGCCACTCACGGAAACGAGTGCTGAGAGAATGCCACGACGCACATATCGCCGCTGCGCATATAAAGGAGCGCACCACAGCAAACAGGATCACTAACGAACCAGATCTCGGAGCGAACAGACGCGAACGTAACATGGCAGAAAACGCTGACGACAAATTTGAACGCACAACGGCGAAGTTCCGAGAACACGTAGTTGAGGAACGAGAAAGGCAGCCTAGGACACAACTACTTGGCGCAGAGTGGGAGGCCACCGTAACCAACCCCATGGACAAGGTGCCACGGGTGACACTCAAAAGAGTAAGCGTGGTAATGGAGGAAGATGCTACCGTACCCCAACCGTTAACCGGAAAGCAACCACGAGTAGTCCTGCACCGTCTCTCAGAGGAGCCGGCAACAACATCAAGAGCACCTACCACGAGTTACGAACAAGACGAGGGGGAAGTCCCGCACAAACGACAGCGCCCTTCGATGACCGCCGCCCCTACCGCTCTCATCGACCTGATGGACAACGACTCCGAACTGTCTGATGAAGCGGGTTACCAGGATGGTGGCGACGTGCCGGCACCCCTCAGTGATGAAGAACACCACAGTCTGGACGCAGCTGAACCCTTCGACGGGGCCTCGCTCTTCGGCGAAACCATGGACCATCCATGCGCCGAAGAAAATACGGGCACAATGCACGAGCCAATGTCTGAGCATGGGGTTGCCCAGGAAGGTTCCGAACCTAGGGAAGACGACGCAGAGGAGGGTGAGTCTGAGTCCGAGGTCGACTTCCATTTCGAAGAGGTCTACGACGAAGGCGATGACGACATCGGTGGCCGAATAGATCGGGAGGTCCATCGCAGTCGCTGGTCAGCACCCGGAAGTATTTCCTTTTGTGTGGAAACAGAGACGGTCTACACAGTATACGACCCAAACTATCGGAGTGAGAACGCCGAGCTGAGCGCGCCAATAGTGGAATGTCCGCCGTATATAACAATACACCTATACTAACAATACACCTCCTCCGTTGCAATATTCGGTAGCTTTACAAAACAGCCCGTCCCGACAACAACCTGACGGAGAGACGCTCAGTGCACCGGAGATCCAAGAGTCGCCGCCCATTTCGCCGCTACCGCTCCCAACACCGTCACGCGAAGACATTCAGGCCCTCCTGGATTTGGTCATGGAAGACGTGAGTAATGTGACAGACGATTTAATCACGGCAGACGCGACAGCACAAGTAGAGGATCTGGTCGGGGATACACCATACCCAGAGGATCGAGCCGCTCTACATGAAGCCTTATACGCCTTGCAAGAAACACACGTTCCTGGTCGACGCCGGTACCAGAAGCGGACGATCAATGGGCACAGGTATACGTTAAAGATCTGCCGCCAAGGAATCACCTCATGGTACATCCAAAACTAATTTCCGTAAGGGGGGAGGTGGTGTGACGACCACAATTTGTACCCAAATTCTGGACACACATTTTTTTTAATAAGTCACACATGTCTATACATACATCATTCACATATATTGTCTTACAAATTATTTACACACAAATTTTCTAAATACTTACTCATAAAATAACGCGCTGAAGGTCGCATTGTATATTTTTCGTTTTCTCCTTTTATATACTAGTACGTAAGCTAATAAACGAATATTAAATGAATTTAAAACAAGTAACATAGATTTTAAGTTAAAACATGTAATTAGCACATAAGTAGTATATAAGCTATTCAATAAACAACAGAGAGAAAGAGGGAGGAAAAGAAACGACGCAGTAGCGTCACATCAAGCATTGCTGTGAACGCAACAGAACGGCATAAACGGACCGGTTTGAAAAGCATGCAGACAGTCAGTTGGAGAACAGCGCCGAGTACGGTCGCTTGCTTGGCTTCGCTAGTATTTTTACGCTTGCTCCGCTAGCCGCTGCTTCGTTGCTTCGCTATTCAATTTCTTCGTCACACTTAAATAGTCGATCAGAGGACTTCGTCACGTACAGTCACTTGCGCTCGCATTGCTAACTAATTGATTGTCACATTTCAACGCTTCAACAGTCAAGCAGAGGATTTCATCGAGTACAGTCGTTCGCTGTACTGCTTCTTCGTCGCATTGAAACACTTGAAAGAGTCAGAGCCGAGAATTTCATAGAGTACAGACGTTTGCTGTACTATTTCATTGTTACATTTCTACGCTTGAGGAGTCAAGCAGAGAACTTCGTCGAGTACAGACGCTTGCTGTGTTATTTCCTGAGCTCGTCGCAACGCTCGTGGAGTCTGCAGGAGAACTTCGTCGCATATAGTCGTTTGTTTTACACCGCCATCAATATCGACGTCACGTCGAAAAGCAAACAGTTTTATCAGAAGATCTCGTCGATTACAGTCGTTTTCGCTTGCTTAGCTGTGCTATTTCTTCGTCGCTCTGCAGAATCTGCGGAAAGTGAGCCATCCGTGTAATTATTCGAATCCAGTTTTGAGCACATCGCCCAGTTGCTGCCTGACTTTAGACTTGACTCGACGCCTCACGCTGAAAGTAGGGTACGTGAATCTCAAAGTATATAGACTCTAGTGGCCTTAGGGTAAGTGAGTCTCTAAGTAATATAAGTTATACAGATTCTAGTGGCCTTAGGGTACGTGAATCTCAAAGTATATAGACTCTAGTGGCCTTAGGGTACGTGAGTCTCTAAGTAATATAAGTTATACAGATTCTAGTGGCCTTAGGGTACGTGAATCTCAAAGTATATAGACTCTAGTGGCCTTAGGGTACGTGAGTCTCTAAGTAATATAAGTTATACAGATTCTAGTGGCCTTAGGGTACGTGAATCTCAAAGTATATAGACTCTAGTGGCCTTAGGGTACGTGAGTCTCTAAGTAATATAAGTTATACAGATTCTAGTGGCCTTAGGGTACGTGAATCTCAAAGTATATAGACTCTAGTGGCCTTAGGGTACGTGAATCTCCAAGTATACAGACTCTAGTGGCCTTAGGGTACGTGAGCCTACTAAGAGCATACAAACCCGACCTACCCTACTGAAAACAAGGCAAGACAAAACAACGACGCCATCGTCAACCATCACAGCAGCACCCAGCTCCACCCAGCATTCCAGACAACGACACTGAGTGATTCATCGTCCTGAGAGTGACGCCACGATCAACGGCGTGCATTCACCAGCCCCATCTGTAGACAGAGGACTACCTTTTCCGCAATAACGCTCGCGACAATAGCGTTTAGTCACGCCCTCAGTTTACGTATCAGCACCGGTATACTTCAACACACTGCTAAAACGTCACGCCCTACTTTCTCTCTGACTAGTTAAGATAATACTGTATGACAGAAATTTTAATTGTGAATAAAGAAACGATTTCACTTAGAGCGTCTCACCAAATAAATTTCTGTACCGAACGCCTGGATAGCCGACGAGCATACCCTGGCTATAAACCGGAGAAACCGGATCGTTACAGTGGCGCCCGAACAGGGACCCTCTAAGCATACAGTATTAATCAACTAGGAAGTGACTTCATCAGGATTTATTCTACCGTCACACGCTAACAATCGCATCATGGTACGAATAAGCTGGTTACGAAATGTTCGTAAAGAGGAGCTCCAGACATATGCTCAGGAATTCGGACTGGTACGCAACGTCTCGCCGAATTCGTAGGGAGCAACGACCATGCACCGGCAGTAGTTCAAAGATTGACGGAGTTGGAATTGAAACACAGGAGGGACGTTTCGCCAATTTCAGGAACCACAACTCCAGTCATCTCACCTGTAAGAATGGAGCCGACGCTCAAAGACAATACAACCGCACAGTTACCATCAACGTCGACAGCAAGTTATACGGAGCAAATCGCTGATTTTCCAGTAAGGCGATGTACATTGGCGATCAGCTGACGCAAACGAATCGTCATTTACTTTGGATGGCAAAAAATACAGCCAAGGAAAAAAATTGGAAATTTGTTTGGGTACGGTACGGAAAAATTTACGCTAAAAAACAGGAAAACGCTGCTGTTAGAATATTGGCAGAAAAAGACGTAAATTTAATTTTTTAAATAAGTTTGAGTAAACGCCAATCATATAAATTTTTAAGATGACCATAAATTTAACTACAGCAACCCATATTAGTTATAACTCCATAGATAAAAACAAATACAGTAACTACAATCTTTCATGCATCTACCTAAATATCAGGTCCCTGCGAAAAAACTTCCTGTCTTTTACATCAGCAATAGAAAACCTAATAGATATGCTTGATATAATTGTACTGGTAGAAACAAATATTTCTGATGAAGAGGAGGGGTTTTATTCGATTCCGGGTTTTAATATGGAATATCTAAATAGGCAGCGAAGACTTTCCATAATATCTGAAAGAGTCAATACGATACACGAGGGCAGGAGAATCTGGACTATGTATGGAATCCTTTGAGAGTATTCATGTATCATTGACGATCGATAGGAAAGCTTTTTCGCTAGTTGCTATATACAGACCGCCGTCTCAAAGTGTAAATGATTTAATTAGGGAGCTGGAACGCAAAATTGGCCGAATACACGCAGCTCAGGACATCGTATTAATAGGAGACATGAACATAAATTTGAATCTTCGTGACCATGCCACCAATTTAGAATATCTAAGTATGCTTGCGTCCAATGGTCTTATGAATTGTGTTATTGGAAATACTAGGGTTGACCTAAATAGAGAGACAGAATCGGCCATTGATCACTTATTTATGCGAGGCAGCGGATGCGATGTAGACGCGGCCGTCGTCACAACAAGCATCTCGGATCACTTCTCGTTGTGGTTTGCCGTAAAGTATTTTGAATTACCAAAAAATGATAGGATAATAGCTGATCATAGCATAATAGATGATCGAGAATTTAATGCGAAAATTCGGTCTACAAACTGGAATGAACTGATGAAATTTGAAAGTGTTGATACGCTCTGCGGCGCAATACAAACAACATTTAGTGACATCTACAATAGTTCACAGAGGAATATTAAGATATGTAAGAAACGGCGACCACATCCGTGGCTAAAAAATGATATACTTATCTGTTGCGAGCAACGTGACAAAATGTACAAAAAGTGGCGTAAAACCCAAAAGATAAAAGCCTGGAAAGACAATACAAATCATACAGAAATGAGGTTAACAGAATTCTGTTGAGAGCCAAGAATTATTATTATAGAGACAAATTTCAAAAGTTTAAGTATGACGCTAGGAAAACATGGCAAACTGTGAATGAAATCCTAGGCAGAAAAACACAAAATTTGGACGTCTTTGTACTGAACAATTTTGATAAGCAAAATTCAAACTTACCGGACGAGTTTGCGGAATGTTTTCGGAGTAATATAATTAACGCAGTACACGATTGCCAGATTGAAACATTGCAAACGAGAGCCGAATCAAATGCAAATTCGATGTACTTCAGTGACGCCACTATAGAAGAAGTGTTTGCTATTATCGCTAGTATGAACGCAAATAAAGCTCCAGGTTGTGACGGGATAAGACAAAAAGACCTGAAGAACAACAAAGAATTTCTTACACCAATAGTAACCAAACTTATAAATTTGAGTCTTAATACGGGGAAAGTACCGAAATCTCTAAAGCAGTCAATTGTAAGACCAATTTATAAAAAAGGCATGAAAACCGCAGTGGAAAACTATCGCCCAATTTCTATTCTACCATCACTGGAAAAAATTTTGGAGGAAATTATATGTCAAAGACTAAAAAGTTTCATAGCCAGATACAACATAATTCACCCATGTCAGTACGGGTATCAGAGTGGCAAAAATATCAACAAGCTTTTGGGTAATTTTGCAAATACTTTAAATGACAGCTTAAGTAAAGGTAATCACAGCCTAGCTTTATTCTTGGATTTTAGTAAGGCATTCGATACTCTTTCTCATGAGAAATTGATCGCATCATTAGAGCGCGTAGGGATTCGTGGCGAAGGTTTGATGTGGTTCAGAGACTATCTACACCTGAAGACTTTTCGCGTCAAAGTCGCCGGAAAATTCAGTCAAGAAACCGGAGTCTCACATGGTGTCCCACAGGGATCTAAATTAGGACCACTCATGTTTATTATATATACGAACAGCATGCTAAGGGCAATATGATACGGTAAAGCATTCGCTTACGCGGATGACACAGCATTGGTGGTTTCTAACGCAGACTTGAGTGTAGCTATAGAACAAGCGGATTTCACTGCTATCGCCAGATGGTCACACGACAACGGATTGCTGTTAAACGTATCGAAAACAAATATTATGCATATCAGACCACCGCATCTTTTGTATAGTCCAGTGGAAATCATATCGCACGACCGAGAATGCCTTCATGCAAATCATGGTGAAAGGGAAAACATTACGTGCGGCACGTGTAAGACACATATTGAATTGGTTAGAACTTATAAATATCTGGGAGTCATAGTTGATGAACATCTGAATTGGAACGCCCATATAGAGACGCTTCAAAAAAAAACCAACAAAATATATTATTTCCTCTACCATCTAAGCAAGCCATGCAGTTATCCGGTCCTCAAACAAATCTATCTAGCTATTTGCGAATCTACTCTTAGACACGGTATTACAGCATGGGGATCATCCATCAGATGTAAACAATTGCAGAAGAATCAAAATAATATCCTAAAAATCTTAGCCAAAAGGAAAAATGCCAACTTTTCACGTACGGACGCGATTTCATTGCCAAGCTATTTACGTGTATTGAACTTAGACGGCATCTGTAAATACACAACATTGATGGAGTTTTATGAAGACACTCGCTTTAGAAATACGATTCGACATTCATACGAAACAAGACGCAGGACAGAAGGCAGATACACAGTTCGACAATATCATAATGATTACGGAAAAAACACCCTTGACGTCACAATTCCCAGAATTCTTAATCAGCTTCCATTAGAGCTGCTTAGTATACCAACCATAAATCGGCGGAAAATGAGAATTAAGGAATATGTGATAAATCACGAAGATAGAAATTTCAGTTATACTTAAAACATATATACTTTGTTATTTTATATACTTTTTTAAAAAAGTTCAGTTATTTTTCTATAATTCTTCACATTTCACTTTAAAAAACTACACTTTTTCATATGATTTGGAGTTGCTATTGTATTTAAATTGGATTGCAATATAAGATAGTATGTCAAGTCGCATTACAATCTTTTGTTTTTGTATTTATCACTTAGATGTGTTTTTCAATCCTGCAAACAAGTCCTAAGGACTTCGCGGGATAACTAATTGAAACTGTAATTATGTACTATGTTTATCTTAAATAAATGAAATGAAATGAAATGTATTTTAGAATAAGTTTTATAGTTTTTCTATAAATTGATAAACAAGAGTTTTTGGTTATTTTTTTTTTTTTTTTTTTATTAAATTAAATTTTATATAAAAAAAAATACAATACAACTTAAAAAAACAAATAGCAAAACAAAAAATTAATAAGTTAAAAAAATAAAACAAATGTTAAAACAAAAAATGAATAAGTTCACAAAAAAAAAAAAAAGTAAAAACCAGAAATTATAAGAATAATAAGTAAATAAATAAAACAAAAGTCAAAACAAGAAATTAATAAGTTAATAAATAAAACAAGTGTAAACCAAAATGAATAATTTAATAAATAAAACCAAAGTCGAATCAAGAAATAGGTTAATAAATAAAACAAATGTCAAAAAAAGAAATTAATAAGTTAATAAATAAAACAAATGGCAAAACAAGAAATTATTAAGTTAATAAATAAAACAAATAGCAAAACAAAAAGTTAATAAGTTAAAAAAATAAAACAAATATCAAAACAAATAAAAAATAAGTTAATAAATAAAACAAAAGTCAAAGCAAGAAAATAATAACTTAAAAAATAAAACAAATGGCAAAACAAAAAATTATGAATTTAAAAAATTAAACAAATGGAAAAACAAGAAATTAGTAAGGTAATAAATAAAACAAATGGCAAAACAAAAAATGAATAAGTTTATAATTAAACAAAAGTAAAAGAAAGAAATTATTAAGTTCACAAATAAAACAAATGCCAAAAAAAATGAATAAGTTCATAAATAAAACAAGAAATTATTAAGTTAATAAATAAAACAAAAGGCAAAACAAGAAATTATTAAGTTAATAAATAAAACAAATAGCAAAACAAAAAATTAATAAGTTAAAAAAATAAAACAAATGTCAAAACAAGAAATTATTGTGTTAATAAATAAAACAAAAGTCAAAAGAAGAAATTATTAAGTTAATAAATAAAACAAATGGCAAAACCAAAAATTAATAAGTTAAAAAAATAAAACAAATGTCAAAACAAAAAATGAATAAGTTAATAAGCAAAACAAAAGTCAAAACAACAAATTAATAAGTTAATAAATAAAACAAATGTAAACAAAAATGAATAAGTTAATACATGAAACCAAAGTCGAAACAAGAAATAAGTTAATAAATAAAACAAATGTCAAAACAAGAAATTAATAACTTAATAAATAAAACAAATGGCATAACAAGAAATTATTAAGTTAGTAAATAAAACAGAAGTCAAAACAAGAAATTTATAAGTTAATAAATAAAACAGAAGTCAAAACAAGAAATTAATAAGTTAATAAATAAAACAAATGTAAACAAAAATAAATAAGTGAAAAACAACAAATTAATAAGTTAATAAATAAAACAAATGTAAACAAAAATGAATAAGTTAATACATGAAACCAAAGTCGAAACAAGAAATAAGTTAATAAATAAAACAAATGTCAAAACAAGAAATTAATAACTTAATAAATAAAACAAATGGCATAACAAGAAATTATTAAGTTAATAAATAAAACTGAAGTCAAAACAAGAAATTAATAAGTTAATAAATAAAACAGAAGTCAAAACAAGAAATTAATAAGTTAATAAATAAAACAAATGTAAACAAAAATGAATAAGTTAATAAATAAAACCAAAGTCGAAGCAAGAAATAAGTTAATAAATAAAACAAATGTCAAAACAAGAAATTAATAAGTTAATAAATAAAACAAATGGCAAAACAAGAAATTAATCAGTTAATAAATAAAACAAATGGCAAAACAAGAAATTATTAAGTTAATAAATAAAACAAAAGTCAAAACAAGAAATTATTAAGTTAATAAATAAAAAAATGGCAAAACAAAAAATTAATAAGTTAAAAAAATAAAACAAATGTCAAAACGAACAATGAATAAGTTAAAAAATAAAACAGAAGTCAAAACAAGAAATTAATAAGTTAATAAATAAAACAAATGTAAACAAAAATGAATAAGTTAATAAATAAAACCAAAGTCGAAACAAGAAATAAGTTAATAAATAAAACAAATGTCAAAACAAGAAATTAATAAATTAATAAATAAAACAAATGGCAAAACATGAAATTAATAAGTTAATAAATAAAACAAATGGCAAAACAAGAAATTATTAAGTTAATAAATAAAACAAAAGTCAAAAGAAGAAATTATTAAGTTAATAAATAAAACAAATGGCAAAACAAAAAATTAATAAGTTAAAAAAATAAAACAAATGTCAAAACAAAAAATCAATAAGTTAATAAATAAAACAAAAGTCAAAGCAAGAAATTAATAAGTTAATAAATAAAACAAATGTAAACAAAAATGAATAAGTTACTAAATAAAACAAATGTCAAAACAAGAAATTATTGTGTTAATAAATAAAACAAAAGTCAAAAGAAGAAACTTCTAAGTTAATAAATAAAACAAAAGTCAAAACAAGAAATTATTAAGTTAATAAATAAAACAAATAGCAAAACAAAAAATTAATAAGTTAAAAAAAATAAAACAAATGTCAAAACAAAAAATGAATAATTTCACAAAAAAAAAAACAAAAGTAAAAACAAGAAATTATAAGAATAATAAGTTAATAAATAAAACAAAAGTCAAAACAAGAAATTAATAAGTTAATAAATAAAACAAATGTAAACAAAAATGAATAATTTAATAAATAAAACCAAAGGCAAAACAAGAAATAAGTTAATAAATAAAACAAATGTCAAAAAAAGAAATTAATAAGTTAATAAATAAAACAAATGGCAAAACAAGAAATTAATAATTTCATAAATAAAACAAAATTCAAAATAAGAAATTATTAAGTTAATAAATAAAACAAAAGTCAAAACAAGAAATTATTAAGTTAATAATTAAAACAAATAGCAAAACAAAAAGTTAATAAGTTAAAAAAATAAAACAAATGTCAAAACAAATAATGAATAAGTTACTAAATAAACCAAAAGTCAAAAGAAGAAATTATTAAGTTAATAAATAAAACAAATGGCAAAACAAAAAATTAATAAGTTAAAAAAATAAAACAATTGTCAAAACGAAAAATGAATAAGTTAAAAAATAAAACAGAAGTCAAAACAAGAAATTAGTAAGTTAATAAATAAAACAAATGTAAACCAAAATAAATAAGTTAATAAATAAAACCAAAGTCGAAACAAGAAATAAGTTAATAAATAAAACAAATGTCAAAACAAGAAATTATTAAGTTAATAAATAAAACAAATGGCAAAACAACAAATTAATAAGTTAATAAATAAAACAAATGGCAAAACAAGAAATTATTAAGTTAATAAATAAAACAAATGTAAACAAAAATGAATAACTTAATAAATAAAACCAAAGTCGAAACAAGAAATAAGTTAATAAATAAAACAAATGGCAAAACCAAAAATTAATAAGTTAAAAAAATAAAACAAATGTCAAAACAAAAAATGAATAAGTTAATAAGCAAAACAAAAGTCAAAACAAGAAAATAATAAGTTAATAAATAAAACAAATGTAAACAAAAATGAATAAGTTAATACATGAAACCAAAGTCGAAACAAGAAATAAGTTAATAAATAAAACAAATGTCAAAACAAGAAATTAATAAGTTAATAAATAAAACAAATGGCATAACAAGAAATTATTAAGTTAATAAAGAAAACAGAAGTCAAAACAAGAAATTAATAAGTTAATAAATAAAACAAATGTAAACAAAAATGAATAACTTAATAAATAAAACCAAAGTCGAAACAAGAAATAAGTTAATAAATAAAACAAATGTCAAAACAAGAAATTAATAAGTTAATAAATAAAACAAATGGCAAAACAAGAAATTAATAAGTTAATAAATAAAACAAATGGCAAAACAAGAAATTATTAAGTTAATAAATAAAACAAAAGTCAAAACAAGAAATTATTAAGTTAATAAATAAAACAAATGTAAACAAAAATGAATAACTTAATAAATAAAACCAAAGTCGAAACAAGAAATAAGTTAATAAATAAAACCAAAGTCGAAAGAAGAAATAAGTTAATAAATAAAACAAATGTCAAAACAAGAAATTAATAAGTTAATAAATAAAACAAATGGCATAACAAGAAATTATTAAGTTAATAAAGAAAACAGAAGTCAAAACAAGAAATTAATAAGTTAATAAATAAAACAAATGTAAACAAAAATGAATAACTTAATAAATAAAACCAAAGTCGAAACAAGAAATAAGTTAATAAATAAAACCAAAGTCGAAAGAAGAAATAAGTTAATAAATAAAACAAATGTCAAAACAAGAAATTAATAAGTTAATAAATAAAACAAATGGCAAAACAAGAAACTAATAAGTTAATAAATAAAACAAATGGCAAAACAAGAAATTATTAAGTTAATAAATAAAACAAAAGTCAAAAGAAGAAATTATTTAGTTAATAAATAAAACAAATGGCAAAACAAATAATTAAATAGTTAAAAAAATAAAACAAATGTCAAAACAAAAAATGAATAAGTTAATAAATAAAACAAAAGTCAAAACAAGAAATTAATAAGTTAATAAATAAAACAAATGTAAACAAAAATGAATAAGTTAATAAATAAAACCAAAGTCGAAACAAGAAATAAGTTAATAAATAAAACAAATGTCAAAAAAAGAAATTAATAAGTTAATAAATAAAACAAATGGCAAAAAAAGAAATTATTAAGTTAATAAATAAAACAAATAGCAAAACAAAAAATTAATAAGTTAAAAAAATAAAACAAATGTCAAAACAAAAAATTAATAATTTCACAAAAAAAAACAAAAGTAAAAACAAGAAATTATAAGAATAATAAGTTAATAAATAAAATAAAAGTCAAAACAATAAATTAATAAGTTAATAAATAAAACAAATGTAAACAAAAATTAGTAATTTAATAAATAAAACCAAAGTCGAAACAAGAAATAAGTTAATAAATAAAACAAATGTCAAAACAAGAAATTAATAAGTTAATAAATAAAACAAATGGCAAAACAAGAAATTAATAAGTTAATAAATAAAACAAATGGCAAAACAAGAAATTATTAAGTTAATAAATAAAACAAAAGTCAAAACAAGAAATTATTAAGTTAATAAATAAAACAAATGGCAAAACAAAAAATTAATAAGTTAAAAAAATAAAACAAATGTCAAAACGAACAATGAATAACTTAAAAAATAAAACAAATGGCAAAACAAAAAATTATGAATTTAAAAAATTAAACAAATGGAAAAACAAGAAATTAGTAAGGTAATAAATAAAACAAATGGCAAAACAAAAAATGAATAAGTTTATAATTAAACAAAAGTAAAAGAAAGAAATTATTAAGTTCACAAATAAAACAAATGCCAAAAAAAATGAATAAGTTCATAAATAAAACAAGAAATTATTAAGTTAATAAATAAAACAAAAGGCAAAACAAGAAATTATTAAGTTAATAAATAAAACAAATAGCAAAACAAAAAATTAATAAGTTAAAAAAATAAAACAAATGTCAAAACAAGAAATTATTGTGTTAATAAATAAAACAAAAGTCAAAAGAAGAAATTATTAAGTTAATAAATAAAACAAATGGCAAAACCAAAAATTAATAAGTTAAAAAAATAAAACAAATGTCAAAACAAAAAATGAATAAGTTAATAAGCAAAACAAAAGTCAAAACAACAAATTAATAAGTTAATAAATAAAACAAATGTAAACAAAAATGAATAAGTTAATACATGAAACCAAAGTCGAAACAAGAAATAAGTTAATAAATAAAACAAATGTCAAAACAAGAAATTAATAACTTAATAAATAAAACAAATGGCATAACAAGAAATTATTAAGTTAGTAAATAAAACAGAAGTCAAAACAAGAAATTTATAAGTTAATAAATAAAACAGAAGTCAAAACAAGAAATTAATAAGTTAATAAATAAAACAAATGTAAACAAAAATGAATAAGTGAAAAACAACAAATTAATAAGTTAATAAATAAAACAAATGTAAACAAAAATGAATAAGTTAATACATGAAACCAAAGTCGAAACAAGAAATAAGTTAATAAATAAAACAAATGTCAAAACAAGAAATTAATAACTTAATAAATAAAACAAATGGCATAACAAGAAATTATTAAGTTAATAAATAAAACTGAAGTCAAAACAAGAAATTAATAAGTTAATAAATAAAACAGAAGTCAAAACAAGAAATTAATAAGTTAATAAATAAAACAAATGTAAACAAAAATGAATAAGTTAATAAATAAAACCAAAGTCGAAGCAAGAAATAAGTTAATAAATAAAACAAATGTCAAAACAAGAAATTAATAAGTTAATAAATAAAACAAATGGCAAAACAAGAAATTAATCAGTTAATAAATAAAACAAATGGCAAAACAAGAAATTATTAAGTTAATAAATAAAACAAAAGTCAAAACAAGAAATTATTAAGTTAATAAATAAAAAAATGGCAAAACAAAAAATTAATAAGTTAAAAAAATAAAACAAATGTCAAAACGAACAATGAATAAGTTAAAAAATAAAACAGAAGTCAAAACAAGAAATTAATAAGTTAATAAATAAAACAAATGTAAACAAAAATGAATAAGTTAATAAATAAAACCAAAGTCGAAACAAGAAATAAGTTAATAAATAAAACAAATGTCAAAACAAGAAATTAATAAATTAATAAATAAAACAAATGGCAAAACATGAAATTAATAAGTTAATAAATAAAACAAATGGCAAAACAAGAAATTATTAAGTTAATAAATAAAACAAAAGTCAAAAGAAGAAATTATTAAGTTAATAAATAAAACAAATGGCAAAACAAAAAATTAATAAGTTAAAAAAATAAAACAAATGTCAAAACAAAAAATCAATAAGTTAATAAATAAAACAAAAGTCAAAGCAAGAAATTAATAAGTTAATAAATAAAACAAATGTAAACAAAAATGAATAAGTTACTAAATAAAACAAATGTCAAAACAAGAAATTATTGTGTTAATAAATAAAACAAAAGTCAAAAGAAGAAACTTCTAAGTTAATAAATAAAACAAAAGTCAAAACAAGAAATTATTAAGTTAATAAATAAAACAAATAGCAAAACAAAAAATTAATAAGTTAAAAAAAATAAAACAAATGTCAAAACAAAAAATGAATAATTTCACAAAAAAGAAAACAAAAGTAAAAACAAGAAATTATAAGAATAATAAGTTAATAAATAAAACAAAAGTCAAAACAAGAAATTAATAAGTTAATAAATAAAACAAATGTAAACAAAAATGAATAATTTAATAAATAAAACCAAAGGCAAAACAAGAAATAAGTTAATAAATAAAACAAATGTCAAAAAAAGAAATTAATAAGTTAATAAATAAAACAAATGGCAAAACAAGAAATTAATAATTTCATAAATAAAACAAAATTCAAAATAAGAAATTATTAAGTTAATAAATAAAACAAAAGTCAAAACAAGAAATTATTAAGTTAATAATTAAAACAAATAGCAAAACAAAAAGTTAATAAGTTAAAAAAATAAAACAAATGTCAAAACAAATAATGAATAAGTTACTAAATAAACCAAAAGTCAAAAGAAGAAATTATTAAGTTAATAAATAAAACAAATGGCAAAACAAAAAATTAATAAGTTAAAAAAATAAAACAATTGTCAAAACGAAAAATGAATAAGTTAAAAAATAAAACAGAAGTCAAAACAAGAAATTAGTAAGTTAATAAATAAAACAAATGTAAACCAAAATAAATAAGTTAATAAATAAAACCAAAGTCGAAACAAGAAATAAGTTAATAAATAAAACAAATGTCAAAACAAGAAATTATTAAGTTAATAAATAAAACAAATGGCAAAACAACAAATTAATAAGTTAATAAATAAAACAAATGGCAAAACAAGAAATTATTAAGTTAATAAATAAAACAAATGTAAACAAAAATGAATAACTTAATAAATAAAACCAAAGTCGAAACAAGAAATAAGTTAATAAATAAAACAAATGGCAAAACCAAAAATTAATAAGTTAAAAAAATAAAACAAATGTCAAAACAAAAAATGAATAAGTTAATAAGCAAAACAAAAGTCAAAACAAGAAAATAATAAGTTAATAAATAAAACAAATGTAAACAAAAATGAATAAGTTAATACATGAAACCAAAGTCGAAACAAGAAATAAGTTAATAAATAAAACAAATGTCAAAACAAGAAATTAATAAGTTAATAAATAAAACAAATGGCATAACAAGAAATTATTAAGTTAATAAAGAAAACAGAAGTCAAAACAAGAAATTAATAAGTTAATAAATAAAACAAATGTAAACAAAAATGAATAACTTAATAAATAAAACCAAAGTCGAAACAAGAAATAAGTTAATAAATAAAACAAATGTCAAAACAAGAAATTAATAAGTTAATAAATAAAACAAATGGCAAAACAAGAAATTAATAAGTTAATAAATAAAACAAATGGCAAAACAAGAAATTATTAAGTTAATAAATAAAACAAAAGTCAAAACAAGAAATTATTAAGTTAATAAATAAAACAAATGTAAACAAAAATGAATAACTTAATAAATAAAACCAAAGTCGAAACAAGAAATAAGTTAATAAATAAAACCAAAGTCGAAAGAAGAAATAAGTTAATAAATAAAACAAATGTCAAAACAAGAAATTAATAAGTTAATAAATAAAACAAATGGCATAACAAGAAATTATTAAGTTAATAAAGAAAACAGAAGTCAAAACAAGAAATTAATAAGTTAATAAATAAAACAAATGTAAACAAAAATGAATAACTTAATAAATAAAACCAAAGTCGAAACAAGAAATAAGTTAATAAATAAAACCAAAGTCGAAAGAAGAAATAAGTTAATAAATAAAACAAATGTCAAAACAAGAAATTAATAAGTTAATAAATAAAACAAATGGCAAAACAAGAAACTAATAAGTTAATAAATAAAACAAATGGCAAAACAAGAAATTATTAAGTTAATAAATAAAACAAAAGTCAAAAGAAGAAATTATTTAGTTAATAAATAAAACAAATGGCAAAACAAATAATTAAATAGTTAAAAAAATAAAACAAATGTCAAAACAAAAAATGAATAAGTTAATAAATAAAACAAAAGTCAAAACAAGAAATTAATAAGTTAATAAATAAAACAAATGTAAACAAAAATGAATAAGTTAATAAATAAAACCAAAGTCGAAACAAGAAATAAGTTAATAAATAAAACAAATGTCAAAAAAAGAAATTAATAAGTTAATAAATAAAACAAATGGCAAAAAAAGAAATTATTAAGTTAATAAATAAAACAAATAGCAAAACAAAAAATTAATAAGTTAAAAAAATAAAACAAATGTCAAAACAAAAAATTAATAATTTCACAAAAAAAAACAAAAGTAAAAACAAGAAATTATAAGAATAATAAGTTAATAAATAAAATAAAAGTCAAAACAATAAATTAATAAGTTAATAAATAAAACAAATGTAAACAAAAATTAGTAATTTAATAAATAAAACCAAAGTCGAAACAAGAAATAAGTTAATAAATAAAACAAATGTCAAAACAAGAAATTAATAAGTTAATAAATAAAACAAATGGCAAAACAAGAAATTAATAAGTTAATAAATAAAACAAATGGCAAAACAAGAAATTATTAAGTTAATAAATAAAACAAAAGTCAAAACAAGAAATTATTAAGTTAATAAATAAAACAAATGGCAAAACAAAAAATTAATAAGTTAAAAAAATAAAACAAATGTCAAAACGAACAATGAATAAGTTAAAAAATAAAACAGAAGTCAAAACAAGAAATTAATAAGTTAATAAATAAAACAAATGTAAACAAAAATAAATAAGTTAATAAATAAAACCAAAGTCGAAAGAAGAAATAAGTTAATAAATAAAACAAATGTCAAAACAAGAAATTAATAAGTTAATAAATAAAACAAATGGCAAAACAAGAAACTAATAAGTTAATAAATAAAACAAATGGCAAAACAAGAAATTATTAAGTTAATAAATAAAACAAATGGCAAAACAAAAAATTAATAAGTTAAAAAAATAAAACAAATGTCAAAACGACCAATGAATAAGTTAATAAATAAAACAAAAGTCAAAACAAGAAATTAATAAGTTAATAAATAAAACAAATGTAAACAAAAATAAATAAGTTAATAAATAAAACCAAAGTCGAAAGAAGAAATAAGTTAATAAATAAAACAAATGTAAACAAAAATGAATAAGTTAATAAATAAAACCAAAGTCGAAACAAGAAATAAGTTAATAAATAAAACAAATGTCAAAAAAAGAAATTAATAAGTTAATAAATAAAACAAATGGCAAAAAAAGAAATTATTAAGTTAATAAATAAAACAAATAGCAAAACAAAAAATTAATAAGTTAAAAAAAATAAAACAAATGTCAAAACAAAAAATTAATAATTTCACAAAAAAAAAACAAAAGTAAAAACAAGAAATTATAAGAATAATAAGTTAATAAATAGAACAAAAGTCAAAACAATAAATTAATAAGTTAATAAATAAAACAAATGTAAACAAAAATGAGTAATTTAATAAATAAAACCAAAGTCGAAACAAGAAATAAGTTAATAAATAAAACAAATGTCAAAACAAGAAATTAATAAGTTAATAAATAAAACAAATGGCAAAACAAGAAATTAATAAGTTAATAAATAAAACAAATGGCAAAACAAGAAATTATTAAGTTAATAAATAAAACAAAAGTCAAAACAAGAAATTATTAAGTTAATAAATAAAACAAATGGCAAAACAAAAAATTAATAAGTTAAAAAAATAAAACAAATGTCAAAACGAACAATGAATAAGTTAAAAAATAAAACAGAAGTCAAAACAAGAAATTAATAAGTTAATAAATAAAACAAATGTAAACAAAAACAAATAAGTTAATAAATAAAACCAAAGTCGAAAGAAGAAATAAGTTAATAAATAAAACAAATGTCAAAACAAGAAATTAATAAGTTAATAAATAAAACAAATGGCAAAACAAGAAATTAATAAGTTAATAAATAAAACAAATGGCAAAACAAGAAATTATTAAGTTAATAAATAAAAGAAAAGTCAAAACAAGAAATTATTAAGTTAATAAATAAAACAAATGGCAAAACAAAAAATTAATAAGTTAAAAAAATAAAACAAATGTCAAAACGAACAGTGAATAAGTTAAAAAATAAAACAGAAGTCAAAACAAGAAATTAATAAGTTAATAAATAAAACAAATGTAAACAAAAATAAATAAGTTAATAAATAAAACCAAAGTCGAAAGAAGAAATAAGTTAATAAATAAAACAAATGTCAAAACAAGAAATTAATAAGTTAATAAATAAAACAAATGGCAAAACAAGAAACTAATAAGTTAATAAATAAAACAAATGGCAAAACAAGAAATTATTAAGTTAATAAATAAAACAAATGGCAAAACAAAAAATTAATAAGTTAAAAAAATAAAACAAATGTCAAAACGAACAATGAATAAGGTTAAAAATAAAACAGAAGTCAAAACAAGAAATTAATAAGTTAATAAATAAAACAAATGTAAACAAAAATAAATAAGTTAATAAATAAAACCAAAGTCGAAAGAAGAAATAAGTTAATAAATAAAACAAATGTCAAAACAAGAAATTAATAAGTTAATAAATAAAACAAATGGCAAAACAAGAAACTAATAAGTTAATAAATAAAACAAATGGCAAAACAAGAAATTATTGTGTTAATAAATAAAACAAATGAAAACAAAAATGAATAAGTTAATACATGAAACCAAAGTCGAAACAAGAAATAAGTTAATAAATAAAACAAATGTCAAAACAAGAAATTAATAAGTTAATAAATAAAACAAATGGCATAACAAAAAATTATTAAGTTAATAAATAAAACAGAAGTCAAAACAAGAAATTAATAAGTTAGTAAATAAAACAAATGTAAACAAAAATGAATAAGTTAATAAATAAAACCAAAGTCGAAACAAGAAATAAGTTAATAAATAAAACAAATGTCAAAACAAGAAATTAATAAGTTAATAAATAAAACAAATGGCAAAACAAGAAATTAATAAGTTAATAAATAAAACAAGTGGCAAAACAAGAAATTATTAAGTTAGTAAATAAAACAAAAGTCAAAACAAGAAATTATTAAGTTAATAAATAAAACAAATGGCAAAACAAAAAATTAATAAGTTAAAAAAATAAAACAAATGTCAAAACGAACAATGAATAAGTTAAAAAATAATACAGAAGTCAAAACAAGAAATTAATAAGTTAATAAATAAAACAAATGTAAACAAAAATGAATAAGTTAATAAATAAAACCAAAGTCGAAACAAGAAATAAGTTAATAAATAAAACAAATGTCAAAACAAGAAATTAATAAGTTAATAAATAAAACAAATGGCAAAAAAAGAAATTAGTAAGTTAATAAATAAAACAAATGGCAAAACAAGAAATTATTAAGTTAATAAATAAAACAAAAGTCAAAAGAAGAAATTATTAAGTTAATAAATAAAACAAATGGCAAAACAAAAAATTAATAAGTTAAAAAAATAAAACAAATGTCAAAACAAAAAATGAATAAGTTAATAAATAAAACAAAAGTCAAAACAAGAAATTAATAAGTTAATAAATAAAACAAATGTAAACAAAAATGAATAAGTTAATAAATAAAACCAAAGTCGAAACAAGAAATAAGTTAATAAATAAAACAAATGTCAAAACAAGAAATTAATAAGTTAATAAATAAAACAAATGGCAAAACAAGAAATTAATAAGTTAATAAATAAAACAAATGGCAAAACAAGAAATTATTAAGTTAATAAATAAAACAAAAGTCAAAAGAAGAAATTATTAAGTTAATAAATAAAACAAATGGTAAAACAAAAAATTAATAAGTTAAAAAAATAAAACAAATGTCAAAACAAAAAATGAATAAATTAATAAATAAAACAAAAGTCAAAACAAGAAATTAATAAGATAATAAATAAAACAAATGTAAACAAAAATGAATAAGTTAATACATGAAACCAAAGTTGAAACAAGAAATAAGTTAATAAATAAAACAAATGTCAAAACAAGAAATTAATAAGTTAATAAATAAAACAAATGGCATAACAAGAAATTATTAAGTTAATAAATAAAACAAAAGTCAAAACAAGAAATTATTAGGTTAATAAATAAAACAAATAGCAAAACAAAAAGTTAATAAGTTAAAAAAATAAAACAAATGTCAAAACAAATAATGAACAAGTTAATAAATAAAACAAAAGTCAAAGCAAGAAATTAATAAGTTATTAAATAAAACAAATGGCAAAACAAAAAATTAATAAGTTAAAAAAATAAAACAAATGTCAAAACGAACAATGAATAAGTTAAAAAATAAAACAGAAGTCAAAACAAGAAACTAATAAGTTAATAAATAAAACAAATGTAAACAAAAATGAATAAGTTAATATATGAAACCAAAGTCGAAACAAGAAATAAGTTAATAAATAAAACAAATGTCAAAACAAGAAATTAATAAGTTAATAAATAAAACAAATGGCAAAACAAGAAATTAATAAGTTAATAAATAAAACAAATGGCAAAACAAGAAACTATTAAGTTAATAAATAAAACAAAAGTCAAAGCAAGAAATTATTAAGTTAATAAATAAAACAAATGGCAAAACAAAAAATTAATAAGTTAAAAAAATAAAACAAATGTCAAAACGAACAATGAATAAGTTAAAAAATAAAACAGAAGTCAAAACAAGAAATTAATAAGTTAATAAATAAAACAAATGTAAACAAAAATGAATAAGTTAATAAATAAAACCAAAGTCGAAACAAGAAATAAGTTAATAAATAAAACAAATGTCAAAACAAGAAATTAATAAGTTAATAAATAAAACAAATGGCAAAACAAGAAATTAATAAGTTAATAAATAAAACAAATGGCAAAACAAGAAATTATTAAGTTAATAAATAAAACAAAAGTCAAAAGAAGAAATTATTAAGTTAATAAATAAAACAAATGGTAAAACAAAAAATTAATAAGTTAAAAAAATAAAACAAATGTCAAAACAAAAAATGAATAAATTAATAAATAAAACAAAAGTCAAAACAAGAAATTAATAAGATAATAAATAAAACAAATGTAAACAAAAATGAATAAGTTAATACATGAAACCAAAGTTGAAACAAGAAATAAGTTAATAAATAAAACAAATGTCAAAACAAGAAATTAATAAGTTAATAAATAAAACAAATGGCAAAACAAGAAATTAATAAGTTAATAAATAAAACAAATGTCAAAACAAGAAATTAATAAGTTAATAAATAAAACAAATGGCAAAACAAGAAATTAATAAGTTAATAAATAAAACAAATGGCAAAACAAGAAACTATTAAGTTAATAAATAAAACAAAAGTCAAAACAAGAAATTATTAAGTTAATAAATAAAACAAATGGCAAAACAAAAAATTAATAAGTTAAAAAAATAAAACAAATGTCAAAACGAACAATGAATAAGTTAATAAATAAAACAAAAGTCAAAACAAGAAATTAATAAGTTAATAAATAAAACAAATGTAAACAAAAATGAATAAGTTAATAAATAAAACCAAAGTCGAAACAAGAAATAAGTTAATAAATAAAACAAATGTCAAAACAAGAAATTAATAAGTTAAGTTTAAGTTTAAGTTTAAGTTTAAGTTAATAAATAAAACAAATGGCAAAACAAGAAATTAATAAGTTAATAAATAAAACAAATGGCAAAACAAGAAATTATTAAGTTAATAAATAAAACAAAAGTCAAAAGAAGAAATTATTAAGTTAATAAATAAAACAAATGGTAAAACAAAAAATTAATAAGTTAAAAAAATAAAACAAATGTCAAAACAAAAAATGAATAAATTAATAAATAAAACAAAAGTCAAAACAAGAAATTAATAAGATAATAAATAAAACAAATGTAAACAAAAATGAATAAGTTAATACATGAAACCAAAGTTGAAACAAGAAATAAGTTAATAAATAAAACAAATGTCAAAACAAGAAATTAATAAGTTAATAAATAAAACAAATGGCAAAACAAGAAATTAATAAGTTAATAAATAAAACAAATGTCAAAACAAGAAATTAATAAGTTAATAAATAAAACAAATGGCAAAACAAGAAATTAATAAGTTAATAAATAAAACAAATGGCAAAACAAGAAACTATTAAGTTAATAAATAAAACAAAAGTCAAAACAAGAAATTATTAAGTTAATAAATAAAACAAATGGCAAAACAAAAAATTAATAAGTTAAAAAAATAAAACAAATGTCAAAACGAACAATGAATAAGTTAATAAATAAAACAAAAGTCAAAACAAGAAATTAATAAGTTAATAAATAAAACAAATGTAAACAAAAATGAATAAGTTAATAAATAAAACCAAAGTCGAAACAAGAAATAAGTTAATAAATAAAACAAATGTCAAAACAAGAAATTAATAAGTTAAGTTTAAGTTTAAGTTTAAGTTTAAGTTAATAAATAAAACAAATGGCAAAACAAGAAATTAATAAGTTAATAAATAAAACAAATGGCAAAACAAGAAATTATTAAGTTAATAAATAAAACAAAAGTCAAAAGAAGAAATTATTAAGTTAATAAATAAAACAAATGGTAAAACAAAAAATTAATAAGTTAAAAAAATAAAACAAATGTCAAAACAAAAAATGAATAAATTAATAAATAAAACAAAAGTCAAAACAAGAAATTAATAAGTTAATAAATAAAACAAATGGCAAAACAAGAAATTAATAAGTTAATAAATAAAACAAATGGCAAAACAAGAAACTATTAAGTTAATAAATAAAACAAAAGTCAAAGCAAGAAATTATTAAGTTAATAAATAAAACAAATGGCAAAACAAAAAATTAATAAGTTAAAAAAATAAAACAAATGTCAAAACGAACAATGAATAAGTTAAAAAATAAAACAGAAGTCAAAACAAGAAATTAATAAGTTAATAAATAAAACAAATGTAAACAAAAATGAATAAGTTAATAAATAAAACCAAAGTCGAAACAAGAAATAAGTTAATAAATAAAACAAATGTCAAAACAAGAAATTAATAAGTTAATAAATAAAACAAATGGCAAAACAAGAAATTAATAAGTTAATAAATAAAACAAATGGCAAAACAAGAAATTATTAAGTTAATAAATAAAACAAAAGTCAAAAGAAGAAATTATTAAGTTAATAAATAAAACAAATGGTAAAACAAAAAATTAATAAGTTAAAAAAATAAAACAAATGTCAAAACAAAAAATGAATAAATTAATAAATAAAACAAAAGTCAAAACAAGAAATTAATAAGTTAAGTTTAAGTTTAAGTTTAAGTTTAAGTTAATAAATAAAACAAATGGCAAAACAAGAAATTAATAAGTTAATAAATAAAACAAATGGCAAAACAAGAAATTATTAAGTTAATAAATAAAACAAAAGTCAAAAGAAGAAATTATTAAGTTAATAAATAAAACAAATGGTAAAACAAAAAATTAATAAGTTAAAAAAATAAAACAAATGTCAAAACAAAAAATGAATAAATTAATAAATAAAACAAAAGTCAAAACAAGAAATTAATAAGATAATAAATAAAACAAATGTAAACAAAAATGAATAAGTTAATACATGAAACCAAAGTTGAAACAAGAAATAAGTTAATAAATAAAACAAATGTCAAAACAAGAAATTAATAAGTTAATAAATAAAACAAATGGCAAAACAAGAAATTAATAAGTTAATAAATAAAACAAATGTCAAAACAAGAAATTAATAAGTTAATAAATAAAACAAATGGCAAAACAAGAAATTAATAAGTTAATAAATAAAACAAATGGCAAAACAAGAAACTATTAAGTTAATAAATAAAACAAAAGTCAAAACAAGAAATTATTAAGTTAATAAATAAAACAAATGGCAAAACAAAAAATTAATAAGTTAAAAAAATAAAACAAATGTCAAAACAAAAAATGAATAAATTAATAAATAAAACAAAAGTCAAAACAAGAAATTAATAAGATAATAAATAAAACAAATGTAAACAAAAATGAATAAGTTAATACATGAAACCAAAGTTGAAACAAGAAATAAGTTAATAAATAAAACAAATGTCAAAACAAGAAATTAATAAGTTAATAAATAAAACAAATGGCAAAACAAGAAATTAATAAGTTAATAAATAAAACAAATGTCAAAACAAGAAATTAATAAGTTAATAAATAAAACAAATGGCAAAACAAGAAATTAATAAGTTAATAAATAAAACAAATGGCAAAACAAGAAATTATTGTGTTAATAAATAAAACAAAAGTCAAAAGAAGAATTTATTAAGTTAATAAATAAAACAAATGGCAAAACCAAAAATTAATAAGTTAAAAAAATAAAACAAATGTCAAAACAAAAAATGAATAAGTTAATAAGCAAAACAAAAGTCAAAACAAGAAATTAATAAGTTAATAAATAAAACAAATGTAAACAAAAATGAATAAGTTAATACATGAAACCAAAGTCGAAACAAGAAATAAGTTAATAAATAAAACAAATGTCAAAACAAGAAATTAATAAGTTAATAAATAAAACAAATGGCATAACAAGAAATTATTAAGTTAATAAATAAAACAAAAGTCAAAACAAGAAATTATTAGGTTAATAAATAAAACAAATAGCAAAACAAAAAGATAATAAGTTAAAAAAATAAAACAAATATCAAAACAAATAATGAACAAGTTAATAAATAAAACAAAAGTCAAAGCAAGAAATTAATAAGTTAAAAAATAAAACAAATGACAAAACAAAAAATGAATAAGTTAAAAAAATAAAACAAATGGCAAAACAAGAAATTATTAAGGTAATAAATAAAACAAATGGCAAAACAAAAAATGAATAAGTTTAAAAAATAAAACAAATAGCAAAACAAAAAGTTAATAAGTTAAAAAAATAAAACAAATGTCAAAACAAATAATGAATAAGTTAATAAATAAAACAAAAGTCAAAAGAAGAAATTAATAAGTTAATAAATAAAACAAATGGCAAAACAAAAAATTAATAAGTTAAAAAAATAAAACAAATGTCAAAACAAAAAATGAATAAGTTAAAAAATAAAACAGAAGTCAAAACAAGAAATTAATAAGTTAATAAATAAAACAAATGTAAACAAAAATGAATAAGTTAATAAATAAAACCAAAGTCGAAACAAGAAATAAGTTAATAAATAAAACAAATGTCAAAACAAGAAATTAATAAGTTAAGTTTAAGTTTAAGTTTAAGTTTAAGTTAATAAATAAAACAAATGGCAAAACAAGAAATTAATAAGTTAATAAATAAAACAAATGGCAAAACAAGAAATTATTAAGTTAATAAATAAAACAAAAGTCAAAAGAAGAAATTATTTAGTTAATAAATAAAACAAATGGTAAAACAAAAAATTAATAAGTTAAAAAAATAAAACAAATGTCAAAACAAAAAATGAATAAATTAATAAATAAAACAAAAGTCAAAACAAGAAATTAATAAGATAATAAATAAAACAAATGTAAACAAAAATGAATAAGTTAATACATGAAACCAAAGTTGAAACAAGAAATAAGTTAATAAATAAAACAAATGTCAAAACAAGAAATTAATAAGTTAATAAATAAAACAAATGGCAAAACAAGAAATTAATAAGTTAATAAATAAAACAAATGTCAAAACAAGAAATTAATAAGTTAATAAATAAAACAAATGGCAAAACAAGAAATTAATAAGTTAATAAATAAAACAAATGGCAAAACAAGAAATTATTGTGTTAATAAATAAAACAAAAGTCAAAAGAAGAATTTATTAAGTTAATAAATAAAACAAATGGCAAAACCAAAAATTAATAAGTTAAAAAAATAAAACAAATGTCAAAACAAAAAATGAATAAGTTAATAAGCAAAACAAAAGTCAAAACAAGAAATTAATAAGTTAATAAATAAAACAAATGTAAACAAAAATGAATAAGTTAATACATGAAACCAAAGTCGAAACAAGAAATAAGTTAATAAATAAAACAAATGTCAAAACAAGAAATTAATAAGTTAATAAATAAAACAAATGGCATAACAAGAAATTATTAAGTTAATAAATAAAACAAAAGTCAAAACAAGAAATTATTAGGTTAATAAATAAAACAAATAGCAAAACAAAAAGATAATAAGTTAAAAAAATAAAACAAATATCAAAACAAATAATGAACAAGTTAATAAATAAAACAAAAGTCAAAGCAAGAAATTAATAAGTTAAAAAATAAAACAAATGACAAAACAAAAAATGAATAAGTTAAAAAAATAAAACAAATGGCAAAACAAGAAATTATTAAGGTAATAAATAAAACAAATGGCAAAACAAAAAATGAATAAGTTTAAAAAATAAAACAAATAGCAAAACAAAAAGTTAATAAGTTAAAAAAATAAAACAAATGTCAAAACAAATAATGAATAAGTTAATAAATAAAACAAAAGTCAAAAGAAGAAATTAATAAGTTAATAAATAAAACAAATGGCAAAACAAAAAATTAATAAGTTAAAAAAATAAAACAAATGTCAAAACAAAAAATGAATAAGTTAAAAAATAAAACAGAAGTCAAAACAAGAAATTAATAAGTTAATAAATAAAACAAATGTAAACAAAAATGAATAAGTTAATAAATAAAACCAAAGTCGAAACAAGAAATAAGTTAATAAATAAAACAAATGTCAAAACAAGAAATTAATAAGTTAATAAATAAAACAAATGGCAAAACAAGAAATTAATAAGTTAATAAATAAAACAAATGGCAAAACAAGAAATTATTAAGTTTGTGACGACCTTTTTGCTCCGGGTTAGCCGTCGGTGCCAGGGTTCGTCAACAGAAATTTTTTCCTTAGCTCTTTCGAAATAACTTGGAGCGCAGTGTTCGCAGAATGCGACGACGGTGCGACGTCGTTGTTGTTACGACGTCCGTGAGAAAGCGTGGCGCAGATTTAACAGCCGTCAGCCTCAAAACAAAATGCTACGACGGTGCGACGTCGTTGTTGTTACGACGTCCGTGAGAAAGCGTGGCGCAGGTTTAACAGCCGTCAGCCTCAAAACAAAATGCGACGACGGTGCGACGTCGTTGTTGTTACGACGTCCGTGAGAAAGCGTGGCGCAGATTTAGCAGCCGTCAGCCTCAAAACAAAATGCGACGACGGTGCGACGTCGTTGTTGTTACGACGTCCGTGAGAAAGCGTGGCGCAGATTTAGCAGCCGTCAGCCTCAAAACAAAATGCGACGACGGTGCGACGTCGTTGTTGTTACAACGCCCGTGAGACGGCGTGGCGCAGATTTAACAGCCGTCAGACTAAAGGAATCACTCTGACTGCACAATCAACGCATACAAAGCGCAACTACGACGCGACGTCGGGGTTATTACAATGTCCGTGAATAACGCGCGGCGCAGATTTAACAGCCGTCAGACTAAAGAAATCACTCTGACTGCCAAATCAACGCAGGCAAAGCTTTAACCACGACGCGACGCAGATGCTATTGCAACCTGTGCAGATTTTCCAGTCGTCAGACTAAAGAATCTCTCTGACTGGGAAAATCGACAAAGTTCCAACCGCCAATCACGAGGACCCCAGCGTAGGTTTAATGTTTTCACTAGACTTCCTGTGGTTTCTTACCTATCGATGTTTGCCTCAGAAAAGGATAAGCGCTTGGATTTTTTTCTAGTGTGTAACTGAGCTTTATTTTCACTGTTTTACAAAGTTTAAAATATGATGTGTTCACTTCGAAGATCGCAGCCGGAAAGAAGGACGAGACCGGTTCCGCAGTCGGTTATATTGCCGAATAACGGTATTTTCCCGCTGTTCTATTTAAACATGCCATCGTGCATAATGATCTGGTTACACTAACTGCTGCGTTAAACACCTGGTTAGGCTTGTAACAACTTTACGTAACGTCGTTACGTTAAATTGTTACATTCCCTTCCTTCTTCGGGAAGCCGACGTATTGACACTGCTGGCGCCGGGGATCTTGCGTTGAGCGTGATGCGGTACTTCTCGTAGTCGAACTGCATGCGGTGACGACGCCTGCTCCGGTGAGGTTGGCCTTCTCTCGCTCCCGTAGACTGCTGTCTCAGCTGACGGAATCGGTGGGCAACTCTTTCTCGCCCCTGGGTGGACAACACATGTGCGTCCAAGAAGTCCTGAAACCGGGGGAACTGTAGGGTGGCGGTTGCGTTCAATGTTGCCTGCTGCTGCACGTCAATCGGCGGGCTCTGTCGTTCTGGCTCTCCCTGCCTGTCAACCTCGCGGCATAGATCGTCGTGGTAGGAGCCGTCTAGAGGGTCATAATACGTTTGGGCCCCGCCCGCTGCGTCTTCGGGGTACGGGTTTGCTTCCTTTACGTGTGTCTCCTCGACCGCAGGTCGTTCATCGTTCGCTGCTCGAACCTCCATCTCTGCTTCATTGGGTGAGTCCGGCAACGGCTGAATTGAGTTTGCCACAGTTGCGGCCAGGCGGGGATCATGAAGAGGTGACGCGCTATCCACAGCCCTCACCGCAGCTTGCCGTCTCAGCTCGCCGGGCCCGTCAGTGACATTGCTCGGGCTCCGTAGTGATGGCCTTAACCCATTAAATGAAAGCGCCGGCAGTCTGTCGTGTGCTTGGCTCTGCTGTTGCATGGCTAGATACTGGATGATTCCCGCTAGCTCCTGCCGTCGTTTGGTGGGGCACAACATACGTGGCGACCAGTGCAATGAGAGTTGGTCGTAACGAGGGGCACGGGCGTGCCACTCCTGGTAGAAGTGCAACAGGAAGATGCCGCAATCGTGGCCATTATTCTGCTGCTGCACTGGGACTTCATGAAGCGGGAAATTCTTGGCAGTGAACGGAGCCAGATCCAGGTCTGGCCGTTTCGCCCGAAGCTCCGCTGACAGGTAGTCCCGAAGCATACCGGCAACTTCGTCGTGTGCGCCGGTGGTCAGCGAGTCCAGCTGCAACAGGAACGGCTGCTCGACTTCTGCGCTGTCTCTGTCGTGGTTTGTTCCTTCGTCGGATTTTGGTGGAGTCACCGACCAGCATGCAACCATCAGCCACCAGTGGCTGTGTTGGTTTATGGGGAAGAAAATGTACTTTTTGGAAGCGAGGTCAACCCGTTTGGTCCAACGTCGAACGCCTTGAAAACGGGCGGCAGCAGTGTCGCCCCGTGACAACCGCTCGAAGAAGAACGGGCTGAAAGCGTGCGACTCATCCCTCGTCGTGTCATTAGCGATATGGTCGTTGACCCAGCCGAAACCGAATTCGATTAATGTGTCGTTGAGCCATGTTCCATCGGCGAGCCGTTTATAGTCGCTGACTCGAACGGCGATGCTACTGTTGTCGACGCCAGAGCGATAGGTGGCCACGAGTTCTTCGTCTTTGGCGGCGGATGTTTGCTGCGTCCGTGACAACGTACGGCCTAGCACGATTCCCCGAGGATCCACGGTGGCTTGCTCCTCACGGATTAAACTGTCCAGATCGACAAAGCGCCCACCATTGTCCACCATTGTTGTCGTATTGACCTGTTATGAAAATAAAGAACGGAAGATTGCCTAAGGTTTTGCTGGGGTAGCGTTAAGGCGGGTGTCGTGTCGTCGACGCTACTACTCGAGTACGCCGGGTCGAGTGTTGGCGTTGGAAGCCTCGCGTATATAGTAGCGCTTTATGTCGCTGATGTGCGCGGTGCGAGTGCGCCCTCCCTCGCTCGCTGACAGTTGTACGATGACCGGGGAGGTGAAACGAAGGACGCGGAAAGGTCCTTCAAACCTCGGCGCTAACTTAGCGTTGAACTTATCGATCGCTTTGGATTGTAGGTGAGTTTTTGCCAGCACCAGTTGTCCTATCTGCGGTGCCCATTTACGTCTTCGCAGGTTGTAGTGGTGGGCCTGCTGCTGTGCGGCTTGCCGTAGGTTACTGCGTACGAGCTCCCAAGTTTCGCTGAGTATGTCTCCAGTTTCCGCTGGCGTCTGCTCCTTATTTCCGGTTCCTAACGTCTTGTCGTCGTAGAGGGCTCTAGGCAGCCTTGGTTCCCTCCCTTGTGTGAGATAGGCGGGACTGTATCCTGTAGTCTCAGAAATCGCGGTATTGATGGCTAACATGACCTCTGGCACGTGTTCATCCCAGTCGGGCTGTTTCCCTTGACATAGCTGAGCGATTATGCGCTTGACATTTCGGTTGGCCCGCTCCGCCGCGTTTTCTTGGGGTGTATACGGCGCTGTAAACTGGTGGCGAATCCCCATATCCCTCACGTAGCTCTTAAACAGCCGGCTAGTGAACTGGGGTCCGTTATCCGAAACCAGTACCTTCGGGACTCCGTACCTACAAATTATTCGCTCCCTAAGACTTTTGATCAGGCCCTTCGTCGTAGGTGCGCGCATCGGGATGATTTCCGTCCATTTCGAAAACTTGTCGAAAATTACTAACGCCACAGTATTCCCATGCGTTGAACGCGGCAATGGGCCGATAAAATCCACACAAATGATTGCCCATGGTTCGTTGCTTATCTGTGTAAGCATAGTTCCAGCCTTCTGCTCTTGCGACGTTTTGTATCTCTGGCAGGAGTCACAGCTTCTTACATATCTCTTTACGTCCCGCGTTAGACCGGGCCAGTGGTAGCGTTGTCGAACCCGTAGTATTGTCTTCCGGATACCGTGGTGGCCGGCGCTGGCGTCATCATGGTTTTCTCGCAGGACATCTGGCCGTAAATTTTTTTGCACACATAACTTCCAAGTGGTTTCCCCCCTGCCTTGCTCGTCTCGAGGGAAATGTTTGTAGAGTTGACCGTCGACGATGGCAAAATCTGGACAGCTGGACGGATTGGCCGTGACTGACTGCAGTTTGTCCTGGTACCATTTGCAGTGGGAGTTGCTTACCGACAGCTGTTGTAGCCTTTCGATTGGCTGCCGAGAAAGGGTGTCGGCTACAACATTCCATTTTCCTTTCCGATACTTTACCTCAAAGTCATACTGCTGGAGTTCCAGCGCCCAACGCGCGATCCTTCCGGAGGGATTCTCTATAGAGTTTAACCATTTCAGCGAGAGATGGTCTGTTACAACGACGAAGTGATAGCCCTCCAGATATGCCCTCATCTTCCTGATTCCCCATACTATGGCTAGACACTCCTTTTCGGTCGTCGAGTATCGGTGTTCCACGTCGCTAAGATGGCGGCTAGCGTAGGCAATGACGCGCTCATGCCCGTCTGTCTCCTGAGTGAGGACCGCTCCGAGGCCATAGTCACTCGCATCCGTTTGTAGAGTAAATTTTTTGTTAAAATCCGGGCGTACTAACACCGGCGCTTCTGTCAGCTTCCGTTTGAGTGTGTCGAATGCTTGTTGGTGTTGCTCGCCCCAGTGAAAACGTTTTCCTTTGGCAAGCAGCGTAGTTAACGGGCGCGCGATGGCTGCAAATTCCGGAACAAAACGCCTATACCAGGACGCAACGCCCAGGATCCGTCGGACTCCTTTCACGTCTTTAGGGGGAGTTAGATCTCGTATTGCGGCAATTTTGTCGGGGTCAGTGTGGATCCCATTGGCGCTGACGACATGGCCAAGATACTTTAGCTCTCGTTGGAAAAATTTGCACTTTTCCCGGTTAATCTGCAGCTTTGCGGCCTTAAGTCTCCTCAGTACCTCTGCCAGATTCCTCATGTGGTCATCCAAGGAGTTCCCAGTGACAATGATGTCATCGAGATATGCGAATGCGAAAGGTTCTAGCTGTGCTCCAATGACCTGGTCCAAGGCTCGCTGGAACGTCGCTGGTGCCGAATGGAGCCCGAACGGCATCCATTCCGGCCGGCATCTTCCCGGCACGGTAAAAGCCGTGTACTGCTTGCTGTGCGGATCCATGGGGATCTGCCAATACCCGTTCTTCAAATCTAAGCTGCTGATGTAGTGTGCATCGCGTAGTCGGTCCAGTATGTGGTTAATCCTAGGTAGCGGGTAGGCGTCTGGGATCGAATGGGCGTTCAGCTGTCTGTAGTCAACACAGACCCTCCAGGCTCCTGTTTTCTTCCGCACCAATACTAGTGGTGCACTATATGAGCTGTGCGATGTTTCGATGCAGCCCCTTTCCAGTAGGTTGTCTACTTCTGCGTCAATAATTTTCTGCATTGCTGGGTTTTTAGGGTAGTAGCGTTGCTTTATTGGCCTCTCGTCGCGCATGGTGATGCTGTGCGCAGCGATGTCCGTTGTTTCGACCAACTTGTCAAAGCCCTGTAACTCGGTCTCCAAGAACCTCGCGATTCTTTCGTCGTCCGTTGCTCGTGGTTCCTCAGCGATACGTAATGTTGTCGCTGCCTCATCGTGATCAACGCCTTCATTCCGACGCGGTTGTATCGTGTTTTCTCGGGCCTCCAATATCGAGTGGCATCGCACCATGTCCTCGACTCGCCTTTTAGACTGCCCTGCGTCGAGCCACACGGTTTCACCGCCACACTCAATCTTTGTCCCTATCTTAGACAAGAAATCCATGCCAAGAATCAGATGGTCTAAAACTCGTGGCAGAACCAAAAGTTCGACGTCGCATTCCGCGATTCCGAGCCGTATGGTGACCCGAAGCGACCGGTCTACTGTCCGCACTCCACCGTCGGCCATCTGCACCTGAATTTCTGCGCTGCCCCTTACGCCCTGGTCCAACAACTCCACTGC